>CM028129.1:355587500-356187500 GCA_016271365.2 Neoceratodus forsteri
TGTAGTGCAGGACACTTTACCTCTTACAGGCTCTGGAAATCCCCGAGTTCAGTCTCCCCTGCAGGGCAGAGTTCATGTGTACTCTTATGTCGTTAGTTTGAAGGTGGTTTTTTTTTTTTTTGTTCCGGACCCCTGTATTGGAAGTCTGCCAGGCTCTGCTAACTGTTGCCCCATGCTCAGGCATGCATCCTTGAGCATGGCCACCAGGCATGCATCCCCTCCCGATGGACACTAAGGTAGGTGAGACCCGGCTTCACCACTGGTTCGGGGCCACGGGAGTGGGACCCCCCCCCCCGATGGACAATGGAAGGCAGTGGGGATGGCTGTATGGTCGGTGTCATGCATGGGGGCTGGCTTTTTGTCAGTGCTGAAACCCCAGGTGCACTGATGTGCAATGACGTCCATCATCCATCCTGCTGCCCTTTCATTTTGGTTCAGGCCACTGTGGAATCCCCTGCTTCCGCCAAGGGTCCATAGTATGCTGCCCACTCAGCCCCCCTTCCCCTGGAGAAGGAGAGCAGTCCACTGGATGCTCAATCCTTCTCCCAAGGGCCGGCCCTCCAACTCTTGAGTCTGTTCCCAAACCCGGGGTGTTGACACTGCAGACGGATGCCTTGCCTCTGTGCCGGCAGTCCAGCCAGAGTTTGAAGGTGGTTCTGTGTGTATAATATGTATTGAGGTACCACATTACAGCTCTGATTACCAGTGTCCGGTCTGTCCCATCACACACTCTAGTGGCCCCCAGTTGCCACCAGTATTATTGCCAGCACCCCACAGTGACCCATCAGTCAAGTCACCACCACCACATGGCCACATTACACAGGCTACTCCCCACCCTTGCCCCCATCAGACACAAGCCACCACCCCACACATGCACCTGTTAAATAACCCACCAGCCACACGAGGCAACATTACGCATGTAGCCACACCCACATTCCACCATTATTCATGCCACAACCTCCCCATGTCCTCATTACACATTCCACAACTACGTCATGCCCACATCACACACATGCCACCAACCACCTAGACACCCATCACTCAGACTTCACCCCTTTGTCTGCATTACACACATGCTACCACCCCCCATGCACCATCAGATAAGTCACCACCCACACATGGCAACTTTATATACAGCACCACCAATACATGACCCCATAATGCAGTCCTTCAACTCTGCATGTACCCATCACACACCTGGCACTGCTTACATCTTCCCACATTGCACATGCCACAACCCACACATACCCGCATTCCATGCCCCTCACAGTACCATATCTAACACATGTCATCACCACCACATTTGATCTTCTTTTACAGTTACCTACCCCTTGCTTTTCTGCATGGCTAAATATAACTTAATGGCAGACACGTACCTTTTCTCCAAAATTTGATGCCCACCTTTCTGTGTCTTCAGTATCACCACAACTTTAAGAGGATCTGCTGCACACTTAGCCACCTCCATTACCTTTCCATTCAGAAGGATACGGATTGAAACACATAAGCATAGAAATAGATACACTGTTGGCAGACAAGGACTGCCAGGCCTAAGTAATCTGCTCATAACCCTATTCTTGCTTGTGGCCTTTGAGCCTCCCCGGTCAGCATGTATCTTATTCCCTTCCCACGGTGATGGTCCCTTGATGTCTGTGTCATGCCTGCTTGTGGCTCCCTACAGTGTTTGAGGCCACCACCACCTGTTGCAGATTGTTCCATGTTTCTACCACCCATTATGTGATGAAAAACATCCTCACATTTACCCTTGACCTCACCCCCTCACTTGTCATATAATGCCCCTTGTTCTTGTGTTACTCCAATATTGACAGATGCTGCCCCTGCAACTTGTTTATGCCCTGCAGGTACTTGAAGTTGTATATCATGTCTCCCCACTGCCTCCTGTCTTCCATTGAGTCCATAGTGAGGTGTCTCAACCACTCCCATATGTTTGCTGGTGTAAAGTGTATATAAGCATTCAGGCAATACAAAAAGACACAGGCAGAAGGGGATAGGGAGAAGTACCAGGAGACGCAAAGGGAGGCAGGGAGGTCAGTAAGAGAAGCCAAAGCTCAGACAGAAGAGCACATTGCAAAATCAGTGGGTAGAGGGGACAGAACCTTTTACAGGTACATAAGTGAAAAAAGAAAGGCAAACGGAGGGATAGTGAGACTGAAGGGGAGGAGGCCAATACGTGGAGGATGACAACAGTAAAGCTGACATATTGAACAGGTACTTCTGCCTGGGCCTTACTGAGGAAGAGGAGGGTAATGGGTCCGAAGGAGTACAAGGGTGGGAATGGTGCAGAAATGGACACAAGTCCCTTTACATGAGAAAGGGTCCTGAAGGAACTGGAAGTAATAAGAGTTGATAAAGCAATGGGGCCAGATGGGGTGCACCCAGAGTCCTTAAAGAACTAAGAGAGGTGGTGGCTGAACCTCTGGCAATCCTGTTTAGCCAATCACTGGAAACAGGGGCCGTACCCTAGGACTGGAGGACAGCAGATGTCCCCTTATACAAAAGTGGGAACAAAGAGGAAGCGGGGAACTACAAACCAGTCAACCTCACCTCGGTAGTGGGGAAGATCATGGAAGCACTACTGAAGGAGAGATTGGTGGAACATCTGGTTGTCAGTGGACTACAGGACCCAAGGCAGCACGGTTTCATCTGGGGGAGGTCATGTCAGACCAACCTCATTGAATTTTTTGACTGGGTGACTAGGGAGGTGGATCAGGGGAGGGCAGTGGACATGGCCTATCTGGACTTCAGCAAGGCTTTTGACACTGTGCCACATAGAAGACTATTACACAAACTGGGGAATATGGGTGTGGGCAGGACAGTAGTTCAGTGGATAGGTAACTGGCTGGATGGCAGGACACAGAGGGTGGTGGTAAATGGCTGTCACTCCACAGAGGGAAGAGTGACCAGTGGGGTACCACAGGGATCAGTGCTGGGACTGGTCCTATTCAACATCTTCATCAGTGACATTGCACAGGACCTAGAAGGCAGAATTTCCCTGTTTGCTGATGTCACAAAGCTCTGTAACAGAGTAGACACACCAGAGGGTGTAGACAGAATGAGAAGGGACCTGCAGAAACTTGAAGAATGGTCAGGGGTTTGGCAGTTGAAATCCAATGCAAAGAAGTGCAAGATAATGCATATGGGCACAAAAACCCAGGCACAATATACCAGTTGGGGGGGGGGGTGAGGATATAGCATGCACCAAGCAGGAAAGGGATCTTGGGGTTATCATCTCTGATGACCTCAAGGTAGGGAAACAGTGTGACAAGGCAGCAGGTAAAGCAAATAGGATGCTTGGATGCATAGGCAGGAGCATCACCAGCAGGAAAAGGGAGGTCATAATTCCACTATACAAGTCACTAGTGAGGCCACACCTGGAGTACAGTGTACAGTTCTGAAGACCTTACCTACGTAAGGACATAGACAGGGTAGAGAAGGTTCAGAGGAGGGCAACAAAGATGGTACATGGATTGCATCACAAGTCCTATGAGGACAGGTTGAAGGAATTGAATATGTACTCCCTGGAGGAGAGGAGGGAGAGAGGGGATATGATAGAGACATACAAGTATCTTACAGGGAGGAACAGGGTGCAGGAATACACTATTTTTAAGCAAAAAAGATGTTCCAGGACTAGACAGCATGGGATGAAGTTGGAGGGAGGATGATTCAGAGGAAACGTGAGGAAGAATTTCTTCACAAACCGGGTGGTGGACAAGTGGAACACCCTGCCAGAGGAAGTGGCGGGGGCTGAAACAATCATGGGATTTAAGAATGCATGGGATAGACATAAAGGAATTCTGGAGATCAGGGTTAAGGGGCAACAGACGTCTAGGAAAACATAAAGTAAACTTACAAGCTCAAATGGGCGGATTGGGTGGGCCGTAGGCCCCTATCTGCTGACACTGTCTATGTATCTTTCTATCTATGTAATTTGTGTTGCTATTGTGTGTACTGCCTTCACCCTGCATAGGTACTTACGAAGATGCAGCATCCATAATTGTAGGCAGATACTGTTGATATTATATGATTTATGATTGTTGATTGCTTTCTGATTTTAAATCTGTTAGGCGCATTGGTACTTGAAAGGCACCATAAAAATAAAGTTTTATTATTTATTATTATTATTTTATTATTATTATTATTATTCCAAGCAAGTCCTCAATAATGTGTTATACAGTGGAATCACCACATAGATACATACATAGATACATAGAAATGGTCGGCAGATAAGTACCGCCATGCCCATCTAGTCTGCCCGTAAGCCATATATTTGTATGCAGTCACTGATCATAAGTGATCAAGGCTTTTCATCACTCCCTTCCCAACCAATGTTCCCTTGTGCCTGTCCAAGACATGTTTAAACCCCTCCACTGTGCTTGCCCCCACCACGTCTTGTGGCAGAGTGTTCCAAGTGTCCACCACCCTCTCTGTGTAGGAAACCTTCCTCACGTGACCTCTTAATCTACCACCCTCCAATTTCATATCGTGTCCCCTTGTTCTGTTATGTTTTCTACATTGGAAAAAATCCACCACCTGCGCATTGTTTATGCCCTTGAGGTACTTTTAAGTTTCTATCATGTCCCCCCTTTCTCTCCTCTCCTCTCCTCTCATCTCCTCCAGTGGGTACATATTTAGGACTCTTAGTCTCTCATCATATATTGTGTGATGCAATCCGTGCACCATCTGTTTTGCCCTTTTCTGGATAGCCTACACCTTGTCTGTGTCCTTACACATGTGAGTTCTCCAATACTGTATGCATTACTCCAGGTGAGGCCTTACCAGTGTTTTATACAATGGCATCAACACCTCTTGTCTCTTGCTTGTAATGCCTCTGCCTATGCACCCCCCGCATGCCACTGGCCCTCTCTGCAGCCTTTGTGCACTGCTTTGATACCTTAAGGTCATCAGATATGATAACCCTGAGGTCCTTTTCCTTTTTGGTGACAGTCATTCCCCCTTCCCCCATTCTGTAGCTCTCCCCAGGGTTCCCCCTACCCAGGTGCATTATCTTGCACTTTTTTGAATCGAACCTCAGTTGCCACACCTTCGACCATCTTTCAAGCTTCTCCAGGTCCCTCTTCATTTTCTGCACCCCTTCTGGAATATCCTTCCTGTTGCAGATCTTGGTGTCATCTGCAAATAGGCAGACCTTTCCTTCCATCCACTCTGCAATGTCACTAATGAAGACATTGAACAGGACTGGTCCAAGTACTGATCCCTGTGGTACTCTGCTAGTCACCTCGCTCTCCCTGTATTGGATCCTATTTACCACCACCCTCTGTCTTCTGTCCATCAGCTAGTTTCTAACCCAATGTATCACCTTATGCCCCATGCCCAAACTACTCATGTTGTTAACCAGCCTTCTGTGTGGGATGGTTTCAAAGGCTTTGCTGAAATCTTGGTAGGTGATGTTTACCTGATGCCTCTGACTCACTTCCCTAGTTACCCAATCAAAAAAATCTATCAGATTTGTTTGGCAAGACCTTCCTGCTGTGAATCTGTGTTGCATCAGATCCTGGGCACAATTGGATTCCAGGTGTGCCACTATCCTTTTTTCAGCAGTGTCTCCATGATCTTCCCCGCCACTGAGGTGAGGCTGACTGGCATGTAGTTTCCCGCTTCCTTCCTACTGCCACTTTTGTGCAGTGGGACTACATGCACCCTCCTCCAGTCCTCTGGAACCACGCCTGTGTTGAGTGACTTTGTGAACAAGGCGGCCAGAGGCACTGCTATTTCCCTTCTAAGCTCATTTAATATCCTCAGGTATATTTGGTCTGGCCCCATAGCTGTATCCACCTTCAGCTTTGTGAGTTCCTCCAGACCTCTCTTCACTGTGAATGGACTGATGTCCGCTTCTTCACCCCATTGCCCCTTCTCCCCAGCTGTGGTCCTTGACCCCTCTCCCTCCTTAGTGAATACCGAACAGAAGTATTTGTTCAGTATTTCTGCTTCGTCCAGACACCCCTCCTTACACTCTCCATCCTCCACTTCGAGCCTCACATTTCCGCTCTCCTCAGTTTTTCTTCTGTTGCAGATGTACCTATAGAATGTTTTGCCCCTTTTTTCACAGCCCTTGCTAAACTGTCCTCGGTCTGTGCCTTGGCTCTCCCAACAGCTTTTCCTGCTTCCCTTAGACATTCAAGGTACACCTCCCTATCCTCCTCCCTTTGGGTTCCCTTACACCTCCTGAAACTTGCTCTTTTAGCCCTTACTTCATCTGCTACCTCTTTAGAGAACCATAGTGGCTTCCTTCTTCTTTTCCCTTTGACCACTATCCTAACGCATTGGTAAGTTATCTCCACTATGGCTCATTTTACTTTCCCCCACTGTTCCTCCACTCCCTCCATTGCCTCTCCCTTTCTCCAGGGCTGCTCTATACCTCTAACCATTTCAATGAAATCCACCCTCCTGAAATCTAATACTTTTGCCCTTGTGTGGCTTAATTGAGTCCCTGTCTCCCACATCCCTCCTTCTGCTACTGATCCCTCTGCGTATGCACCATAGTATGCCACAGTCATTCTCTGCCACCTTCCTACTGTGATTTCATACCCACCACCACATCACAAAATATTGGTGATTCTTCTGATGATTGCTTGTGATTGAAGGTAACTGTTCATACTTGAAACCATCTGCCTCTTTTTATATTTTTGTTTTATTTTGTTGATAAAGTAATGATCTTGCTTTTCATTGATTTGAAATGTACTTCGGTTTTCTCAATCCCGACAAGGTTCTATTTCATATATCAGTGACTTTCCTTTAGGACATCACTTATATTACTCATGTAAGGCATCATGATGGCCTTGAATGGTGAATGGAATGTATGAAAATATTGTGCAGTACTTGCACAGGACCATATATTTAACAGTGAAGAATTACAGAGTACATATAACAACTGATTATTGTTATGAACTTGATGTTTAATGCTTCCTGTTACTTGTATTGTTTGACACACTGCCATTGCATGACCTGTACGTAGTCATGCAGCTCTGTGGTTTACCGCACAGAGCAGCACACCTGTAGAACTTGCTTTGAATGGCACAAACACCACTTGCATACTGTGTGACACTTATCAAGTCACTGTGCTTCGTTCTGCTCACTGTTTCCACCTTGAAAGTATCTTACGCCTACTGTGCACCACCCATACATGCAGTCATCCCAACATACAAAATTGCCAGCAGATCCAGTATCATTGGTCTATCTCTGAACATATGAAAATGCAAGCAGAAACAGGCATCATGGTATATCAAGTCTGCTCAATTAAGCAGCTAGCATCTCAATTTGCAGCTGCCCCACCTCTTCATCAGTCCCCCCTCCACTCTGTCCCATCCCCTGTTAAAACCATCCACTGTTCTAAAGGATACCATCTCCTCGGGTAGAGTATTCCACTTGTCCAACACCCATTCTGTGAAAGTGTCTCCTGATGTCCTTCCTGAATCTTAGCCCCCTCCAGTCTCAGTCAGTGCCCCCTCGTATCCCTCCCTCTTCTAATCAGGAAAATTCCTTCTGTATTAGTCTTACTAATCCCCTGTAAGTATTTAAAGGTCTCAATCATATCGCCCCTCTCCATCCTCTCCTCCAGGGAGTACATATTTATCTCACCCAGCCTGTCCTCATTGGACATTCCCTCCAATCCCTGGAGCATCTTTGTCACCCTACACTGTACCACCTCAATAATCTGATATCCTTCTTCAGGAATGGGTGCCAGTACTGCACGCAGTATTCCAGGTGCAGCTTGACCAGTGACCTGTAAAGGGGAACAATCACCTCCCTATTTCTGGAGGAGATTCCCCTCGCTATACACCACAGGATCTCATTTGCTTTTGTTGCCACCTTCCTGCACTGAGCTGAGCTGTTCATACTCCTCATTATAAGCACTCCAAGATCCTTTTCCTCCTCGGTGCATTCCAACTGTCCCCCTTCCCCAGCTGATAGCTCCATCCCTGGTTCATAACCCTGAAGTGTAGTACCTTGCATTTCTTGGCATTGAACCCCAACTGCCATGTTTCTGACCACTCCTGAAATTTGGTCAGGTCTTCCTGCAGCCCCCTCCAACCCTTTATGTCATCTACCACAGCCCCATGTTTGTATTGTCTGGGAACAGACTGATCCTGCTCCAGATCCTGAGTGAGATATCAGCTATGAATATCCTAAACAGCACCAGTCCCAGCACTGATCCCTGTGACACCCTGATCTTCACCGTCCTTGGGGATGACTCCCCCCCCCCCATGCCACCATTTGTTGCCTTCTATTCAGCCAGTTTCTGACCCAATTTACCATCTTTGTTCCCACCCCTATATACTCCACCTCCCCCCCCCAGCCTCCCACGTGGCACTTAATCAAAGGCTTTACTGAAGTCCAAAAATAGAACTTCCACCGCATGGCCCTTGTCCAGCTCCCTGGCCACCCAGTCTTAGTACTCAGTTAGTTTTGTCTGGCAGGATCTGCCTGAGACAAACCCATGTTGTTGAGCATCCTAGACTCCATTGTCCTCCAGAAAGGTCAACAGCATTTCTTTTAGGATCATCTCCATGATGTGATGCTCACTGATCTATAGTTGCCTGGTTCGTACATAGAGACACTTTTGTGAATGGGCACCACATGGATCATCCTGCAGTATGCATCCTGTCTCCAGGGAGGTATTGAACATGTCACCCAGTGGTCCTGCCAGTACCTCCGCTAGTTCCTTAAGTACCCTAGGGTGAACGCCGTGGGGTTCTTGTGCCTTGTCCACCCTTAGTGGCCTTAATCCTTCCAGAACCCTGTACTCTGTAACCCCTGTATCTGTCACCTCCCCCACTGCCTGCTCCACCCCTCAGTTGCAGTATTTGCCCCCCTTTCTCCTCTGTGAACACAGAAGTATACATTTAATACCTCTGCCTGATCACCCACCCTTCTCCACCCACCTTTCATCCTTCCAAATCCTCACAAGTTGGTCTTTGTTTTTCCTCCTCTCTTATGTATCTGAAGAAGGCCATTTCTCCATTCCTAATACCCTGTGCCAGTCTCAACTCTCTAGATACCTTTGTCACCCTGACAAGCCTGTTAACCTCCCTGGACTTCTTTGTATACTCATCCTTGTCAATTCCCCCTACGGATGTCTTAAATCTCCTAAATGCTTTTCTCTTGGCCTCACCCCCATCCATGGTCTCCTGAGTCAAATAACTGGGCTTGTTTACCCTTCCCTTCTTACTCCTTGTCCTTGTGCATGTCCCAGTAGCCTCCACCAGCCCTTTCTTTCATAATGTTTAATTTTTGACTAGCATCCATGCTTGGTTGAATTCCTGACAGATGCTTGCCCATAATTTCCCCATCCTTTTAAAGTCCACTCCTTTAAAATCAATCACCATGCTTCCCATACCCCCTGCTTCCCTGACCATATTTAGCATGAACCACCCCCCCTTTCCTCTTTCCACATCCTTCCTGAATATCCTGTACCCTGGGATCATCATATCACACTCCTGGTACTGGGTGGCCAATGTTTCCATTATGTCCGCAATGTTGACCCTCACCACTGCCAAGAGAGCCTGCAGTGAAGCTGACTTGTTACCCAGGCTTCTTGCTTTCACTGATACCACCCTCAACCCTGTTTCCTTCCCTTCCCCTCCCTGCTGTCAGAACACACTCTTGGCTCCATCACACAAACACACACCACCACCACCACACCTTCTGAAGCCTGCAGTACACGCGCCCGCAAAATCACATACACATATTAGAGAGAACACCATCCACAAATGCCCACATCCTGCATGCTGCAAACACCCCCTACCACTAAGAAAGCACACAGCACCTACAACACATGCCACCATTATTCAAGTAACAGGGCCATATTACACATGTCACCACCCACCCACGCCCCACCACACACACAGCACTACCAACACATGCACACAACACCCACACATTCCATCATGCGGAATTCCATTTCAAGAGTTCACCACCTATTATTGAATAATTATGTCCTTATGTTTCCCCAAACTTGGAATTCCGCCAGCTACATTTTGTGTCCACTGATAGTCAACCATGTTTTACCTTGTATACATCTGGCCTATCATTCACACTCAATAACAGATATATGTCTTTCTACACTGTAGATTAACCATCCAGAGTCAACCAGTCTCTATGAAGAGCAGATGTAACACCGTTGCTGTGCAGTGCAGTGTTGTGACTTCAGACTTTGCCTGTCAATGGCCAGAGAGTCCCAAAGAGGTTTACCAAGATCACACATATTCATCAAAATCAAAGTCGCAATTAGAGTCCAAATCTAATAACAAAGACGGACCTCACATTGAACGTATGCATCAGTCTGGCATTGACCTGGATCACATTGCTCATGCAATAATTCTTGATCCTCCCACATGTACATCCACCCCCCCAGAAGCACATGATGATAAATAACACCATCTCTGAAGCGAGTATATCTTTGCTGTGTTCTGCTACAGCTGATGAAATGGACACACATCATTCATAATTTGTACCGTCCTTCAATTCTGATTCTGACATGGATATTGACAATGATGCAGAGGACTCCATACACCATGGTGAAGGAATTGTTGAGGAGTTGAAATACATTGTTTTCCACAGCTCATTACTTACCATCCTCAGCACAATAGCTTGCAAATTGTGCAGTCTGCTGCTGATGATGATCACCGACAGTTTTCTGCATGGTAGTATGTATGTTGCCAACTTCTGCTGCCCAAATAACCACATTTTCACATGACGGTCACAGCCATTGGTTAGTAAGATGGGTGGAGGAACTCTACTAATGGCATCCTGCATTCTTTTTAGTGGGAACACATACAGCTGTATTTCCCAGTTTCTTACTTTTTTTGGCATTCCATGTATTGGAGCAACACAGTACAACATACAGAAGAAGTACATGTTCCCCATTGTCAATCGATCATGGCTCAATATAAAGAAAAGAAACTGGGATATTGTTTGCAACACAGCAGTAACAGTAATTGGTGATGGATGATGCACCTCCCCGTGTCATAGTGCGAAATATTGCACTTTATACAGTCATGGATATGATCAGCATTTCCATATTTGAGTCCTCTCTGGTACAAGTGTCTGAGGTGGCAAATGCCAGTGTTATGGAGAAGGAGGCCTTCATATGTTGCATGCAATGACTGTTGAATGGAGGAATACATGTGAAAACAGTGGCGACAGACTGACATCTGCAAATATTGTGTCTCATGGCCAAGGGTGTCACATTTCCTGGCATTAACCACCAGTATGATGTGTGGCATCCATACTTAAAAAACGTACAGGAATGGCAAAGCAAAAAAAGGTGTGAGAAGCCCACAGGATGGATTAGATCGACCCTAAACCACTTTTGGTGGTCAGCAAACACCTGGGGTGAGAACAGCACCATACAACAGAAAAATTGTTTTTTTTTTTGTTTTGGAACGCACTGCAAATATTCACTCATGGGATGCTGTGTCGGAGTACTGCAAATGTGGGCATGGACTACTGACAGTGGAGGAACGCAGAAACATGGAGTGGCTTCAATCATGAACCGGCATACGAGGCATTGAAGGCAGTTGTCATGGATCCACGCCTTCTTGAAGACATGAGAAAAATAACACAGTTTTGCCATACAGGCAATCTAGAGGTGTTTAATTCACTCCTTACTAAGTACTGCTCAAAAAGACAGCTCTTTGGGTATCAAGGAATAACAGCGAGAACGCAATTAGCCATGCTTGACTACACCAACCACCAAAACCTTCCCCAGGCAGTCATCAAGAAATGCAAAAACAAGGGCCAGCAGCATCATCAAATTGTTTTTTCTAAACAGACACGTCAATGGGTGGCGAAAACTGTAAAGGAACCGAAGAAGTACACATATGTTTCTGGGTTACTTAATGATGTACTTCAGATGCATGATGGCACACTTGACTACATACCACAGTTGAAGTCTCCAGAGGCGCCTCCCATTATTGCCAGCATAAAGAAACCTGCAAAGAAGGAGATACTAGAAAAAACATTTCTCTCAATTCAAGCAGAGATGAAGACATCCTTTGCATGTAGTGGATATTCACTTTGTTTACCACATTCCTAACATTAGTGTGTGTATTGCCAAACCAGTCAACGGCAATCAATGCCAAACCTTGTTGTTTATGTTATTAGCATTATGTTTTCAACCGTTTCTGTACAACTGTGTCACTTTGAACTTTAAATAGTTACATAATTGAAATTCTGTTGTCAACTCATTTATTTGACATCAAAATGTAACAGTGATAAGCGAGGGCAGTTGTAAGCCATAGTCAAATAGCCAGTAATGAAAGTGTATAAATGTTACTAAATGCATTCCTACTGTTCATCATTTTTAATCTGTTGAAACTTACTATGAACATATTAAAGAAACATGCAATGATGAGAACTGTGTGCCACATTACTGCAATACAGTGCTTCATGAGGCATCTACTGTATATTGCTCTATCAACATATTACTGAAAGTATCATGGTTTCAGCTATAGTTCTATATGCATAAAATTATACACAGTCCAAATTAGTTCATGGTCATTTGCATATGCTTCCCATTTAAATCTTCTGCTAATAACCAGCACAAGACACTTGGAGGGGCGCTCATGTCATATCAGTACCTGCTTGTATTTTCATTTAATTGTTGTCATTCTCTTTCATGATAGGCACTCTTGTCATATCAGTACCTGCTTGTATTTTCATTTATTTTTGATGTTATTCTCTTTCATGATATTATTTAGATGTTATTCTACCTATTAATGCTGTTATGTATCTTGTTGCTATTTCTGCCTACTTAACCATTTTAAAGCCTGTTGTCCCATATGCTGTACCACCTACTTGCCTATGCCTGTAGGCTCCTGTATGTTACCTTGACTCTGTATTATGTTTCGTATGTACTCTGTAACCTTCCCGGGTCGCACCTGAAAATAGGCACTTGGATGTCTGGCATACTTACCTGCTAAACAAAAGCAAATAAATAAATGATGCTTAGCATTATTGGGGTATGTGCAATTTGTGTTTTCTTTAAAATTTGGCTGTATGGCCAATATCCTCCTGGATAACCCATACCTCAGTGCATTGCGCTGGGGTTCTTTTGTAGTTCTTTTCTCTCTCTACTTTGGGCTGCCCAGCCCATGACCCAACCAAATAAGATCCCCTATAGGGGTGACTGGCTCCCTTTCTCTGGGCTGAGATACAGATATGGCACACTGATGAGTCCAAATGAGGATGAAACACGTGTCTGTGTCTGCTGTTCTCAGCCTTTGTTGATTGCATTGTAAGGCCTTTTGGCACTGTGCAATTCTGCTTAACACTGAGCTAGTCCAAATTAGTTCATGGCCATTTGCATATGCTGCCCATGATGCTTTGCATTATTGGGGTATGTACAATTTGTGTTTTCTTTATAACAAAGGGTATGTTCACATAACTGGGTAACTTGTGCTGACAAGTAACAGCATGACTTCAACAAATGAAGCTTTATAGTCATACACATTTGATGGCCACTTAAAGTATTAACAAGCTTAGACTTAACATCAAGCAATAGAACCAAACTTTCACAGGCAACAGATATGTACAAACAATAGCAAGCTATTGAGGTTGTAACCGTTCCAGCAATGACTGTGCCATGATGTTGTCATCATTTTCATCTTCATCAGCCTCACGAAAACCATGGTATAGTCCACTAGCCTCAGGCCACTTGCTTCTGATAGCTGTGACAGCGCAAGCTGGGATCATATGGTGTACTTTTCGACTAAGGATGTTATGGACCCAATGGGTATACTGAATGTAGGCCATCAATCTTATGGACCTAAAAAGAAATAAAGGCAATTTAATGATGTTACTACATACATACATAGATACCTTTCCAAAGTTAGAGGTAGTGTAGCCAAAATAGGAACACAAGGAAATAATACACATTTTACGAACTTACTAACATACGAAATTTGCCAGCAGATATAGGCCTATAGGTCTATCAAGTCTGCTTGAATGTGCAGCTAGCACCCCTTATTCTGCTGCTGCCCCTCCCTTCCACCCTTCCCCTCCATTGAACCTCCCCCTTGCCCTGTCCCAGATCCTTTTGAAGCAGTCCACTGTTCTACTGGATATTATTTCTGCCGGTAACACATTCCACCCAGTTACCAGCCTCTCTGTAAAAAAGTGTCTCCTCATCTCCCTCCTGAACCTTCCTCCCTCCAGTCTCATATCATGGCCCCAGGTGTCCCTCCCCTTCCTTACTTTGAACAGCCCCTCTGTACCTGTCTTGTTTATTCCTTTCATGTACATAAAGGTCACAATCATGTCTCCCCTGTTCCTCCTCTCCTCCATCGAGTACATGTTCAGCTCCCTCAGCCTCCTCTCATGTGATAAGTCCCCCAGCCCCTTGATCATCTTTGTCACCCTGAGCTGCACCCCCTTCAGTAACTGGCGCCCCTTCAGATATGGGCGCCAGTTCTGTATGCAGTATTCCAGGTGCAGTCTAACTATTGACCTATATAGTGGCAGAATCACCTCCTCCCTCCTCGAGGGTATACCCCTTGTAATGCAACCCAGCATTTTGTTGGCCTTTACAGCTGCCTTCCTACATTCTGCTGAGTTGTTCATTGACTCTGTAATGAGCACCCCCAGATCCTTCTCCTCCTCTGTCTGGGCTAGCTGCACTCCCCCAGCTGGTAACTCCTTCTTGGATTCTTCACCCCAAAATGCTGCACCTTGCACTTTCTGGCATTAAACTCCAGTTGCCAGGTGTCTGACCAGGTTTCCAGCTTTGCCAGATCATCCTGCAACCCCTGCCATCCCTCTAGGTCATCCACCACCACTCCCATCTTGGTATCATCAGCAAACAGACTGATCTTGCTCTTGATGTCCAATGATATGTCTGCAATGACTATTTCAAACAACACTGGTCCCAAAACCGAGACCTGCGGAACACCGCTCATCACTACCCTTGGGGATGAGAGCTCCCCACCCACCACCACCCTCTGTTACTTTCCCTGAAGCCAGTTCCCAACCCATCTCACCAGATTTGCACCTGCCCCTGTGCCCTCTAACTTACTTCCCAGCCTCCCATGTGGCACCAAGTCGAATATCTTAATGAAGTCCAGATACAGGACATCCACTGCATGGTCCCTGTCCAATTGCCTAGTCACCCAGTCATAGAACTCCACCAGGTTGGTTTGGCAGGATCTGCCAAATATGAGGCCATGCTGTCTGCTGTCCTGTAGTCCTTTGGCCTCCAGGAGGCACCAGCCTCTCCTTCAGGATAGTCTCCATTAGCTTACCCACAATGGATGTGAGGCTCACCGGTCTGTAGTTCCCCGGTTCATCCTTAGGGCCCCTCTTGTGGAGGAGCACCACATGAGCCATCCTCCAGTCCTGAGGTACACACCCTGAGTGTAGTGAGGCATTAAATGGGTCTGCCAAAGGTCCCACAAGGACCCCTGCCAGCCCCTTCAGTACCCTGGGGTGGATGCCATCTGGGCCTGCGCCTCATCCACCCTCAGTGCCTTCAAACCCTCCAGAACTCTGCCCTCCATGATTTCCCCATCTGTCAACCCCTCCCCCCTGTTTCTGTTGTTCCTCTCCCCTTTGGTATCACTCCCTCTTCTCCTTAGTAAATACTGAGCAGAAGTAATCATTTAGCGCTTCTGCCTTATTGCACCCTGCTTCCACCCAAGCCCCCTCCTTCCTAATCCTTACTATGTGGTCCTTACAGTTCCTTTTCTCACTGATGTACCTAAAGAAGTCCTTCTCACCATTCTTAATGCCTTGTGCCAGCCTGAGCTCCGTAGATACCTTGGCTCTCCTCACTGCCGTTGTCACCCTTTGATTCCTTCTCAGGTACCTCCTGTCTCCCCCTGCTTTCTTTCACCTCCCAAAGGTAGCTCTTTTCCTCCTTACCTTTCCATGACCTCCTTGCTCACCCAGCTCGGTTTCTTAACCCTAGCCTTCTTACTCTGGGCCTTGCTGCAGGTTCTGGTTGCCTCCACTATCTCCAGCTTTATGAGCTCCCACCTCTGGTTAGTGCCCATACTAGGTTGAATTCTGGCCAGGTACCCTTTTACTACTTCCACATCCTCCCAAAGTTGGCCCTCCTGAAGTCCAGCACTCCTGTGCCAGATTCCACTCCTTCCTTGCCCATATCCAATGTGAACCATACTGAGTGGTGGTCACTCCCTGACAGCGGTTCTTCCACCCTAATTTCCCTCACAAACCCTCCATTTGCCAGTACAAGGTCAAGCATATTCCCTAACCTGATTGGTTCACTGACCATTTATATCAGGAAGCTTTTCTGAAAAGCATCCAGCAGTACCTGTTTTCTTCTATTCCTGGTTGTTGGGGTACTCCAGTCCACTCCTGGCATGTTGAAGTCCCCCCACAATCACCACATTACCCTTCCTTCTCGCAGGTCCTCCTGATCTGTCCTGCTAGTTCCCTGTCTAACTCCTCCATCTGAGAGGGTGGCCTGTATACCACTCCCATTCTGAGAGTCCTATTCTTGGAATCATGGATTTGCATCCAAAGTGACTCCGTACTTTCCTCCTCCCCTTTCTCCCTTACACACTTCAGTCCTTCTTTCACATATAGTGCCACCCCCCCTCCTTTCCCAATCTCCCTATCCAATGAAATAACCTGTACCATGGTACAGACAGGTAACAGTCATTGTACTGGGTAGCCCATGTTTCTGTGATGGCTGCAATGTTTTATAAAAAGTACAAGTTATAACTTTTTAATTCATAATTGATTTTTCTATTTCCTTTGGCACATCAGAAACTGTTATGAGTGATAATATTATGCTGTATGTGTGGGACAGGTCTTAACCTGGCAGCTGACATATGTAGCTGTACTGCCTCCCACTACCGCAGCAGCATTGCGATGTCACTGACAGTAACATCACAGATGACTGACCAGTTAGCTATTGAGTGGATGTTCATAAGCAGCACTGATGTCACAGTAAGCGAGGTCACGATGATGAACAGGCACTGGGGGACAGTACTGCTAGATATGTCAGATGCCAGGCACAGTGCTGTCCCACACATTACACCTAGGGCTACATTCACAGGGTTAAACTGAAGTCTTCAGGGGCCCACACTATTCATTTTGTGGCACCTACCCTTTGGAATTATCTGCCTTGTCATGTTAGAGAGTGCCTGAACACAGAATGTGTTTAAAACCGAGTTGTAAAGTTTTTAATGTAGACAGGCCTTCCATGATGGTGTGGATGTGGTTTTTAATGAACATGTTATTGCTATGGGACCAGATATTCAACACAACAGTGACCATCCTCTTGGTGGCTAGCGCCACCCACTATCACTGATCATGCAATACAATGATAGGTTCCCTTTCATCCCTGGTAGTCGAGTACCCCCCCTTCCCCGAACCTGATCATGTTGTAAATATTGTTAGAATAATATCTCCCTGGTAGTGCAGTGGTAACCCCCTCCCGTCCCCGACCACAGACATGAAATACTCCAAGTTTGAATTACCCTGGTAGTTTACTGGCCTCTCACAGCCCCAATTGTAACATATAAAATAAATACCAATATTACCATGATACTCCGGTGTACCCACCACCCCCACAGCCACTGAGGCACCCACACCACACCCCGCTACCCATGTCCCAGCATGACCAATGAAACCATCGGGAAGCAAAACCTATGTGCACACCTCCACGACTACCCACAGACTGAGCTGTCACAGCATGACAGCTTACAGTATACACTACAATACCATTTGTTGGCACTGTTGACCAAATGGCCTTGCAGTGTGTACTGTAAGCATTCATTCAAGACTTGATGTCATTCACTGTCGAGGACAGGAGGGAGGCACCAGTGGACTACCAGGGAATTTATCACTTTAATTTTTGTACAGATGGTGCTCAGGAAAGGGAAGGGGTCAACTGGACTAACATGGAGATCTTAATACCAATATTCACACCACAGTCTGATTTGGGGCAGGAAGGGTTGGACACTAGATTACCAGGGAAAGTGGGACTGCTATGTACCTGAAGGGCACCCAGCACATCCTGCTCGGCACATTCCTGCAAACCACATGGAAATGATGCCATAATGACATGCAAATGGCCCCATTTGCACCTTGCATGCATATGGCTCCATTTGCATATGTTGATCCCACAGATGCGCCATGCATCCACATTCCAGATATTCAGAGCGACAAGGAGGATGCCCCCGTGCATCTGTGGTGGGCCCAATTTGCACCTCAAGCATCTTTTTAATATATTCAAAGGTGATGCGCCATTGCACATCTCATTTGACTATATTAATGTTGTGCTGCACCGTAACTCATTAGCACATGGCAACCACTTGCAGCAGAGGTTGTAGGGCCAAAATGGTAGGGGAATTCAAAAATGCATGGGGCAGACATAAAGAAACTCTAGCAATAGGAAAGGCAAGGTAAGCCGCAGCTCATTTAGGATCTGTGGTATATGAAACAGGTAGGGAAAATGGGAAGACTAGATGGGCCAAGTAGTCCTTATCTGCTGTCAAATTCTATGTTTCTATTTTCTATGCTTCTACATGCTGTCTACCCTGCCACAGAGCTTAGTGTCATCTGCCAGGAGACACATCTTGCCCTGTGTTCCATCTCCTATGTCACTGATGACAATACTACAAATGACCGGACCCAGGACTGAACCCTGTGCCACCCCACTCATGACCTCCCTCTCCACTGATGTGACCCCATTTACTATGACCCTCCGCTGCCTCTCCCCAGCAAGCTACCCACCCATCTAATAAGGTCCATTGCTGCACCCAGATTCTCTTAATTTTTTCAGCAACCTTCTGTGTGGCACTGACTAGATTGCCTTGCTGAAGTCCACTGCTTTTCTCTTTTCCACTGCCTTAGTTATCCAGCCAAAGAACACTATCAGGTTGGTCTAATAAGACTTCCATGCTTACTATCATGAAGCACATTTCTCTCTAGGTAGTACACTAGGTCCTGTTTGATTAATGTCTCCATTAGTTTACCCGCAGTGGAGATAAGACTGACGGGACTGTAGTTTTCTGGTTTCTTCTTGTCTCCTTCCTTGTGGAGTAGAACTATGTCAGCTACCCTCAAATCTTTCAGAACATCCCTTGACCAGGGGCGGATCCAGGAGTCCTATAGATGGGGGAGCTCAAGTCAGATAAAAAATAAAAAATATTAGGCCTGGGGTCTAGTTGGCCACCTAGGCCCACAGAAATTTTTTAACATTTTGGTGCATTCTGGTGCATTTTGGAGGGTATTTCTAATGCAATTTCTACTCATTTCCTCCCTCCCCATGCTTTGTTAGTTGCACCCTAGCACCAACCCCAGAGTCCCCACAGTCCACATGACAGTATGTTGCCCCAAATACCCTCCCACCCCAAAAATAAAACAAAATATCAAAAGACTGCAGCTGGGCAGCAGCACATCCGAAACACATAAAAATGAAAAAAAGTTGAAAGAGACTTGGTGATAAAGACAAATTGCAGACAAATTAAATGATAATCCAAGTAAAGAAGTTCACAAATGTCACTCACTCAAGCACATTATGACATTACCATAAAGCCAACCCATCTCAGTTTGTCCTGCAGTACAGATTAACCTATCTCCCAACCTTACCTCAGTAAAAAAATACAATAACTATAGAAATATTGGAACAAAGTCACTTTGCTATCTAGTTTCTGAAAATATAATTTCAAGTTTTCTTGCTATTTTTGCAAAACATATTTTATTCTATAGAACAATTTACTCCAAAGAAAATACATTTTTAAATAAATGAAATATTTGTTATTGTTTTAAAATGTCTTTTACTGGGATAACTCCATGGTATGAGGCATCTCATTTTTATGACAGGCCCAAGAAATCAGTAAACAGACAGAAAAACATTTTTAGACAAATACAAAATGCATTTTTTTATTAGCAACAGCACTTGCTTGGGTACATCACAACCCCCGCCCCCATCCATTCAACACATAGAAGTACATAAACTAAATATTTGATTCTATCACTTTTTTTTCCAGTTTTGTAACTGCTTGTGTCAATGGGCCAAACAAGGTCTTATGACTTCTGTTGGCAATTTTGCTCTCCAAGCATGCAGAAACTCCGGCACATGCCATAATATACAGCAGAACACCTTCAAAGTCCCTATGTCAATTAATGCACTGTACAACCATGACTGAAAAGACAACACAGATTAGACATGCAGTACATGCTGAAGTTTTTACCTCGGTTCAAAGGTCTCATGTACCAGTTTCTGCCTCGCCTGGTTCATGCTGTCGCTGAGACTAGACCTGCCCCAGCATTAGTTTTGTACCATTCCTAGCATGGTACAGGAGGGCACTAATCTCCAACTCCCTCTCCTGCAAATCCACACCAAAATCAAATTGCCATATAGGACAAAACTAGCAGTGACCTTAAACAATTAAAGGCCCTGTCCACACTACCCCTCTGTAACGTTACAGTGTGCCCAAACTGTTACCGTAACGGTTTGCATTTACACCTGTAATGTTACAGAAGGCGTTTTTGGAACCGTTGTTGAAACCACATATGAGGTGGTTTCAACAATGGTTATGAAACCGTTATGCCTCGCAACGTTATCGGGCGTAGTGGACGGGTGGCACCAGTCCCTAGTGCAGCGGAGCTGTATTGTGGGATCGGTGCATGGTACTGGTCGCCTGCTCCTCGAAGTGTGACCGGCGGTGCCGGTCCCGTAACGGACACCACGGCAGTGTGGATATGCTGCACCGCTCCACGGTTGTAATGGTTTCTATCCGTTACGGAGTCTGAGTGGTGCAGTGTGGATGGGGCCTTAATGTCATGAATTTAAGCTCCCCATACTAGAAATTAATAATACTAGTACTACATTTATTACACACCCAGTTTGATGGAACACTAATGTCCTATTCAATCCCAGCAGCTGCCCCCCCCCCCCGCTAGTTTAACCAGCATCTTTTAATTAGTGCCATTGACTGCATTGAATTATTTGACTTCACCATTGGAAATGAATCTGACTGAGCCTGGAGCAAGAACTTAAGTAAGTACGGTACTACTACCGTGTTCATTTCTGTAAGGACAGGGACATCATCACTGGACACTCACACCTCAGATACTCTGATTTGCAAACAAGCTAAACAACTTAACTTTTCTGGAGCTGTGAGTGAGAGAGAATAGAGAGGATAATCATGGGACACCAGTAAGGTTGCCACCTGTCAGTTTTTTTACCTGGCGATCAGATTTTCAGGGTCCCTATCAGGAAATCCGGGTTTGCTCTGTGCTGGTCAGGTTTTTAAACCATTTTCAGTGCTCACATACTTTTGAAACATATTTTGTCATATCATTCATTGTTTCACCTACATGTCCAGGTTACAAACAAGTTCTCTTGTCAATATAGCTCTTTGTTTGTGAAAGCAGTCAACCTGAGAGGTGTAAAGTATGGCCATTAGCACTTACTTAACCTAATCTTTTCCATTGCAGCAAAGCTGCCCCACCTTTTGTAACAGTAACAGAGCCAGTTGTCTTCCACTTTCATTTGCTGGTAAACATTTTCATCTCTAACAGCATTTAGGCATTTTTAAATGTTTTAAATTTTTTTTTTTCCTGAAGAAAAAACCATGGGCCCCCAAGGTGCAGGAGCACAGTTTGTACCCTAGCTAAGGCCAGCTCTGCTGGAGGACAGATGAGACCTGTGTGGCTCAGGCAGCTTTCATGGAGGCATTAGTGCATACTGATTAAGAATGCAGCACAATGGGTTACTAATAGAAGAGTTCCATGATGGGGGCGCTATAGCACCCTTAGTCCCCCCCCCAAATCTGCCTTTGCTTGATTGTAATCATCTATTGAATAGCCTTGTGAGGGGTTCAGCTAGTTCTGATGCCAGTTCCCTGAACACCCCCTGGTGCATCCCATCCGGCCCTTGAGCCTTATCTATTTTCAGAGCTGCAAGCCCTTTTCTGAACCTTTCTTCTGTAATTATCACTTGCCTCATTTCTGGTATCCCCCTTGCAGCAGTTTTCATGCCACTTTCAGGCAAAGGCACACTATCCTCCACAGTCAACACTGAGCAGACGTATTCATTAAGAATGACTGCCTTCTGCTCATCCTCCTGTATTACCCTTCCCCCTCCGTCAGGCTAACAATTACCCTAATGTATCTAAAGAACTATTGTATCCTCCTTGACCCCCTGTGTAATACCCAGTTCTGTGTCTGCTTTTGCAACCCTGATTGCCTTCTTGGCCTCCATCATCTTCAACTGGCATTCACTTCATTCCCCTTCTCCCTGATTCTCCTTGTATCTTATAAAGGCTTTTTTTCTCCCTCACTGCCTCTCTGACCTTCATAAATCAGATTGGTCTCTTGTGCACGTTACTCTGGTAATGAGTCTCAAGCATGACTTAGTTGCCACAAGAATGTTTCCTTTAATTATTCCCCACCTCTCCTCCACTTCCCTGATTTTGCCAATTTCCCCCATCCTTGACTAATTCCCTCATCTGATCAAAGTCTGCTCTACTTAAATCCAGAACAATAGCCTTTGCCAAGGGTATAGTGGTACCCATGGCCAGTTTCAAACAATTGGTGTTATGGTCACAGGACCAAAGTGGTTCCCCAACCCACAGTCCACCTACCATTTCTGAGCTGGCGAGCTCCACATAGAGAATGGTAGCCTGCTTTGTGGGTTCCCTGACCAGCTGCACCAGTAGGCAGTCCCACTATATATATATATATATATATATATATATATATATATACCTGTACATAAATTGCAGGGCCTGATTTTTGGTACTCTTAGATGGAATCTTCCAATCTGCATCTGGTGGATGGAGATCCACCACAACCAATACCTCAAACTTTGTGGTCTCTTTCTGAATTTCTTCCCCTGGTTTCCTATTGCCCTTGTTCTCCTGTTCTAGTGTCCATAGACCACCCCCTTGCTCAGTTTCTTACCAAATGTGGTCATGGGCTACACCCATTCTGTCTCCCCTTTCCCTCCCATGATGGATCCCTCCTCTACTGCCTCTGTGCCTTCCTTGGCTGCCCCCACCTCATTTTCCCTTACCGCTATCTCGCCTACTACACATGGTGTACTCTAGTACTGCTAAGTGCCAGCTGTTATTCCTGTTGATCCACATTTCTGTGATGGCTACATAGTCTAATCCTGCATCTGCCACCATCTCCTGGAGCTCACTAATTTTGTGTCCTAGGCTCATGACATTTAGGCAGACTGACTTCCAGCATGTGCCTGTACCTCTCCCATATTCAACTAAAGCTATCACCTTCTTGCTCTTTCTTCTGTGCTTTTATCAGTACCTCCCCAGCTAGTGTTTTACATTTCTCAATCCATGAACATACATCGTTGCTCCCAAATGTTTTACCTCAAGAGGTTGTTCTGAATTCCATCAATACAGTCAACCCATGTTCTCATGTAATTTATTGTAATATTTTTATCTTAATGATTGCTGTGTAAGCTGTTTTTTTGCACTATTCTCATACATATAGTAATTATACTGGGCCTGATTTTTAAAAGGGTCCCGAATGGCACAAGCACAGGGTGTGCCGAATAAATGACGCACGAGGCATGCGGCATTCTCCCTGCTGGCAATCAGGATTTTCCATCCCATGCACCACCTGCCACAAGTTAGAACAACTTTTTTTAGTCTAGCTTACGTCAATTCTGGGTGCCCTTTTTATGGCGCTTATGTCAAACATTTGGTGAAAACTGCCATAAATTGGGTAAAGTGTCACAACTGCGTCCGACCTATTAAAATCAGGCGCAGTTGCAACAAAGATGTTTAGCGCAGCTGTGCCAAAAGAAAGGGTTTGACACAGAGCTTGATGCAATCCCTGCAAACCCTGCATTACCCTTTAAAAATCCATCCCACTGCTAATCCTTAGAGCTGTACTTGTGTCATGATGCAGTTTGTATAAAATCATGGTACTGTCATAGTCAAAATGGAGGATGTTATGCAAATCATGGTAAAAGACATGAACAGTCATGAAGCCATCTTTTGTTAATCAAATTGCCTGTTTTGACATATCTTTATATACAAGCATATCAGCAAAGATTTTTTTTTAAGTTGCATTTTTGGACAGGCCAAGAGTAAGGAGGCAGCACATTATGGTGCCACGTGGGAACCCAGCATCACACCCTGAGGCAGACTGGGAACTGTTGTGGAGGTAGAGCACATAATCATAGGTCTGTCATGACAAACACAAAAAACTGTGGTGTTTTTATTGAAAATGTTAAAAATCATAGCTGGCCTCTGGTGCCACAGTAGGGCTACCACTCGCAAGGCCAGAGAGCAGGTTCTGGAATGAGCCTGGCATTGAGGCACAGGTCAGAAAGCATAGGTAAACCAGGAGAAGTCATAAAATTTACAAGTAGCATTTTATTTTTATCAATAACAATAATTAAAAAAAATAAAATTGTACAGGATAGATCTTATACAGGCAGTTCAAACAGAACAAAGACCTTCATCTGATGGTATCTCTAAATCTAAATCTTAGTCTCTTGCTCTCTCTTTCCCTCTCTTAACAAACATTGCTCTCTTTTTATAAGATGTTTTCACCTGGCAATTAAATTCTGCTTTCTGTTCTCGTTAAACTATATCTCCTGTTTTCACACCATGTACCAAACTTTATCAATTTTCTTTCCTGTGATCAGTACATCCAACCTTCTATCTATCTATCTATCTATCTATCTATCTATCTATCTATCTATCTATCTATCTATCTATCTCTCTCTCTATCTATCTGTTTCAAAAGTTTCACCAGGAAAGACATAATGAGCAGCTTACAGCACATTTCCAGATGTGTCCTGGGGGTAGGGGATGTGGAAAATCATAAAAAGAAAATAGAATATATATAGGATCATAATTTAAAATTGAATACAACATTATAGTCATGTAACAGAGAAAAAAAAATAAACAGAATGCCAAGGCAAAACTATTGGGGAGTGGAAAAGAGTCATGGACAGTTGCAGGAGGGAGAAAAATAGCCATGAAGGAGAGACTTTAAAGAGAAAGCAGACAAGGCTGAGTGAATTGACAAGGAAAGGGAGGACCAAAGTTTAGGAAAACAGTATGAGAAATAAGATTGACCAACAGTAGACTTTCTAGATGGAATAATGAGGGAATGAGAAGTATTACTGAATAGTGGGTAGTAGAAAGTTGAGGGAGAGGATAACAGAGATGTAAGGTGGGGGGGGGGAGGAAATCAAAACAGTATTTAGATATAAAGGAAACACAATGGGAAAGGCGCCTGGCATCAAGAGAGGGAAGTGAAAGGGCAGAGAAGAGTGAGCAGTGGTGGGTATGAGTTGAACAATCTAAAGCAAAATGACAAGAAGAGTGAAAGAGAGGATCCAGTCTGGCAAGGGAGGATTTGGGAGTTCCATTACAGACAATGTCACCATAATCAAAAATAGGGAGAATAATCTTTAAAACAATCCCACGGTGGAATACTCACTTTATTCCTGTACAGTGCACCAAGCTTGGGGTGGAGTTTTTGGTGAATGGCATCAGTATGAACCATGAACTCAAGAAGACAGTCATACCAGACCCCGAGGTACTTAAAAGAGGATACATCCCCAATAATAGCACCATCAAGGGTCTGAAATGAAGGGAGAGGAATGAGTCTGGAAAGCCTCTAATGGGTGTCAAAAGTCATGGAGTCTGTTTTTGTAGCTTTGAGGAAAAAATCAGTTAGTCTGGAACCAGCACTAAATATTGTCGAAATCCAGATGAAGCTGTGAGGTAAGATCCTGGGAAGAGGTGCCAGATGCAAAAATAACTGTATCATCAGTGTACATATGAACAGACACAGAGGAACAGACAGAGGGGAGGTCATTCAAGAATAAGGAAAAGAGAATAGGACCCAGGACAGACCCTTGAGGGACACCTTAGCAGATAGGGAGAGGCAGCAAAATGGTGCTTGCTATCCAGACAGCTTGTGATCTTCCCTCCAGGTAAGAACCAAGCCAGCTGACTACAGAGTCAGAATGTCCCACTGCTTTAAGCTTGTCCAGAAGGATGGATTTGCCACTGTGTCAAAAGCTTTACCAAGATCAAGAAAAATGGCAGACATGATCACACCCTGGTCCATACCTGTAAGGATGGCGTCAATGAGCCAAAGGAGAGAAGTGGAGTGGAATTTCCTAAAACCAGACTGAAAGGGGGTAAAGGAGAAGAAGGAGTCAAGAAAGGGAGAGAGCTGTGATAGTACAAGGTGTTCCTGTAACTTAGCTGAGGTAGTTCCCAACAGGTATAGCCAATTAAGACATTCTGGCGAGAGCCATTTTTCCTGCTGACAGCTCTGCAAACAAGCTTGTGGAAGGTCAAAATTTCTTAAGGTCATCCCCCTGTGTTCCAGTTTGCTCTTTTCTGACAAACCCCAAACAGCTTTCTGCAATTCATTTCAACAGTATAACTACATGCATTTGTAAATCAAGCGATCTCAATTTTTACATAAAGATTCACATGTAGGTTTTGACTGCAGAGAAGCAAGGGAAGAATGAAAGAATAGAAATAGCAAGTCAAGAAAGAGAGATAACAGGGTGAAATTGTGGTACCATTGGAGTGGCCAGTTGTGAGGTTCCATAAAGAAAATTTGATTGTGCAGTCAGATATACAAGAGAAAGATAAGACACAGAATAGGAGAGGACAGAAAAATAGATCCGTGCTTTTAATTCTCTCTGTATAAAAAGTGGGACAGGGTTTTACCCAACCCAGTCACAGAGCCTGAGTCATTGGGACAGCTGGGGGAGGCAGATTGAAAATCTCAGAGGACTCTTTGCTCCACCAGGGCTGAAGGGTCACTACTTCTGCTGTAATGCTGCCACCTGGATGACAACAGGTGATAGAAACATAAAATTTGTCAGCAGAAAAGGACTGCTTGGCCCACCCAGTCAGCCCAGATGGTCCCTGCCTCATCTGTCTCTACAGACCCTAGCTAGTATCTGGTGACCCTTCCTCTTTCCTGCTTATTTACTAATATTCCCCTATGTCTATCCCACACATGCCTGAAGCCCCCTCCTGTTTTCACCTCCACCACTTCTGCTGGGAGTCTGTTCCAGGTACTCACCACTCTTTCCTCACATCCCTGTTAAATCTCCCCCCTTCAGCTTCATCCCAGTGCAGCAGAGGGGATGTCAGTCAGAGTCTGTGAAGCCTCGCTTTCATGTGTGAGGACTCCTTAGGGTCTGGAAACAGAATTTTGGGGAAAATAACAGTGCACAGTGACATGACATGGCCCACTCCTGCCCTGACCAGTCTGACTAACTACTCTACCTGGAGATCCTTAGGAAAGAAAACAGCACTTCATGTGGAGTGTCCAGCCAGGTAAGCCCCACCTTCGGGGGCTAGCCAGAGGGGTTGAAAAGGGATAAGTGCTAGAGAAGGTTGCTCACAGGGCTGGGTGGGAGCTACCAGATGGGGGCGGTATCAGAGAGCAAGGGTCATAAACAAAGTACTAAAAATCAAATAAAAGAAAAAAGCTGTAAATCATGGCATCATGGATACAGCAAAACATCATGGCGTTGTCATGGATAATGGCAAACATCATGGCGTTGTCGTGGAAAGAGCCAACAGTCATGGCCTTGTCATGGAAAGAGCCAAAAATCATGGCAATGTTACGGAAAACCAAAAAAAAACACGGTGTTGCCATGGAAAAAAGCCTAAAATCATTGTGTTTTCATGGCAAAGACCAAAAATCATGGTATCTCTGACTTTATAAAATGGGTAAAAAAAATCCTTCACCCTGATTGGTCAAAAGGTGTGTCCTTACCTGTCAACAAACTGAAAGGTGGCACTACTTTCCTAGTACCTTAACCTCCATAGGTGAAAGGGCAGCAATATCATTGAGCAGCTGATATCTTCCATCAGTCCCTCTGCAACCAGAACTGATCTTCCATCACAAACATGGCTTCTACCTTTACACTGCAAAAACCTTCAACTGGGCCCTAAAAATAAAACTACCTTAAATGAAAAATACAACAAATTAAGTAAACGTTGTTTCCCTGATCATCACACTCTCCTTACACACATAAGCAAATTAGAAACACTAAGTATTGTTTATAGTTTTCACTGTAGCTGTTTCTTTACTAACAGTGAAAAATCCCCCTTCTGTCTTTACCTGCTCATCAGGGAAATCTCTTCTGCTTACCTTGACAGTGAGATAATTGAGTCATTGGCTCTAAAACAGGCCTTTGTTGTCTGTGTGTACAGTATGTTGGGAGAGTAACATTCTACCACTGGAACTGAGCAGAATTTTGAATCCCTGTATTCCATGGTAAACATTCCATGATAAACATTCTGTGCCTTGAATGAAGGAAAAATAGAAAAAAAAACAGGTTGAAAAAATTAGGCAATACAGTAATACTTTATAAACAAAAAGAAAAGGTGGGAAAACACAGTTACAGAGGCAGACTCAAACTGCTCAAATTATACATCACTGTCCCTCCAACTCACTGGTTTAGAATTTTTCAGTGAGTTGCTGTTCAATCAATTTTACCACTCCTCTGCTCAAGTCTGGGGACTATTTTTCACCATATTTAAATAAAATAACATACTGTTAGTAAATCTTTAATAATACGTCCAGAGTTTTGTTTGATTGTTATAGAAATAGTTGTTACCCATTTTATAAGAGCAATAAGATACTTCAGAGTGTGGGTTGTTGATTGATAAGAGCACTACCCAGCTGCTGTATTCATTTGGCGCAAGCGCCTCGTGCCTAACAATGCACCTGGGGGCATGCTGTTATCAATCAACAACCCACACCCTGTCATGTCTTATTGCTTTCTTGTTGACTTCTGTGACATTGGGCACAGCCCCAGTAATGCTGTACAGATGCTTCCTGTTTTATCCCAGCATCCCTGTGTGACTCCCCCCACTTTACAAGTTACACCTGGAGATGAGCTAAAGCTCAGCATGTTCTTCTAACCAAAACTTTAAATAAATCAACAGCATAGATAGGAGTGACATTATTGTGCAAATGTCCCTTGCAGTACAGTATTGTATATTTGACATACAGTGCACCGTAACTTTGATAAAGCACTACTGTTTGCCAGTTTAGCTCTGGCTGGAGTGCTGTAATTTCAGTCGGTAACACTGTCAGCAATGACGTGCTTATAAAGTTAATAAATGGTAATTATTTTATTGGAATGTAACAATAATACTTTAATGTAAATTCTTTAGAAATGGTGTTACCTGCACAGTATAAATCTACATTCTCCTTTGCAGACTGAATGTTCCAAATTCCGTTTGAGACACATTAACGCTCCCAATAGGTAATAAATCAAACATGGGAGATTTTAGAAATTGCCTGGAGATACACTGTCACTGTGTGATAATGGTATGTTTGTACGTGACCATCTGAATTGTCCTTACACTGTTTCCAGGATGAATTGTGAATGCTGTAATGTTTTTTCACTACAAAACTTGGTAAAATTACAAGTATAAAAAAAACAACATGGGAAGTTTAAACTCCTGTTACTCATCGTGGGGGGGAGGGGGGTAAATACTGTAAATATCAATTCTTATAAATTGTCAGGTAAAGTTAAAAATATCAACATGTTGATTCATATTATTTTTGTTTGTTCTGTGGTCCAGTGCAGATGTTTCTTCCTGCCTCTGCACCTCAGTCAGTCATGCATGCATACCTCATGACTTTTTTTCATTTAAATGGGAGGCACTGTAGCATAGTGGTTAAGAGCACTGCGCTACAAACTTTGAGAACTGGGTTTGAATCCCACAGCCACCACTTTCATACTGTGTAAGCATGAAAAGTGATTTAACTTCCCTGTGCTCCCAGAATGCACCTGGAAACAAGCCTCGGCTTAGTGTGTCTTTCCTGGCCAAAAATCATAAAGAAAAAATAAATGTGACTGAAACACAAAGTATGAGATAGGGTGGTCTAGTGGTTAGAGCCCTGGCTTGGGAATGAAGAGATCACAGGTTCAACCCCAACTTGAGCCAGATTTAGTTATTTAGGTTTTTATTAACCAGATAAGTGTACTAAGCAAGGCATTTGCCTGTTTTCAGGCATGACACAGGAGAATCACAAAACAGGAGGTAAACAGAAACATTATAACAAAAGTGCACACTTTGTATGTAATTGTATTGTATTCACTATTGCACTGCACATTGTACTATTGCTTGGAACTGTCATTACACTGTTTGTATTTGTAGTGTTTGAAATAGTAAACTTAGAGTGTACATGATGTTTGAAATAGTAATCTCAGAGTGTATGTAATGTTTGAAATAGTAATCTTAGAATGCATGTAACTCAACTAGGCACTTAGACCACACCTGCAATTAGCAGGACAACTTTGTAAACAGGACTGCTAAAGTCCTAATAGTTCAATCCTGTTTAAAAATTAAATAAAGAAATGAAATGAAAATTATACAGTATACAGGGTGACATACCCAATTGTGTATCTATAAGCATGGAAATACAGTACCCACAGGAACAAAATACAAAATATAATAACTGGGAGACAAAGTGCAGGGTATATAGAATAGTAAAAACATCAGTACAACACAATAATAATCTCAAAAACAGGTTATAAACATAATGACAAGCTCAGAAGGTAATAAACCTGGAGTTAATGATCAGCAACACAAGTGCAACAGTTCAGAGATGTATTGAGTTTCCAAGGCACTTATAGACAGAGGCAATATTCACACTTGAAGATTAGACTGAAGTCAGCTGGACCAAGACAGGGATGGAATTCCACAGTTTTGGGGCAGAATAGGAGAAGGACAATTCACCTAATTTGGATTTGGTCTTGGGGAAGCCAGCCAGGTTTTGAGGCCAGGGCAAACCTGCATATATTATTATAGGCCACATCCCACTTTTGGAGGACAGTCTTAGAGGCAGAGAAGTATATTGCCACCCCGTAGGTCAGTTTGGGTAGTGAAATGCCAGGGCCAATGGCAATATGAGCTTTTGGGGTAAGGTTGTCTCTGATTTTTAAAGAAAGCCCCAACCTAATAGTCACTGCGTTACAGGCCACAGAGATGTGAGCTGAAAAATCCAGCAATGTGTCTAGTGTGACCCCCAGTTAGTTAAAGGAGGAAAGAGTGGTAAGGCAGGATCCATTCACCCCAGTGACTGTCAAGGGTGTATGGCACATTTTGACTCTTGGGGCTAAATCAAAGAGCATGGGTTGAGTCTTAGAAATATTCATAATGAGCCTGTTTGAGTGGAGCCATGCCTGAACTGACTGTAGGTCAGATGAAAGCCAACAATTTAGGTTCAAGATGCTGCAAAAACTTATGTAAAGTAGCAGGTCATCAGCATACAGGATAGGCATATAATACTGGAGACCAGTCTGGATTGTATAGTGAGAAGAGAAAGGGCCCGTATAGATCCTTTGGGGACCCCAACTATGATAGCTACCAGGTCAGGCAGAGAGTGGCCAAATCTAAGTCACTGACATCTATCCCCCAGGTAGCAATGAAACCATGACAGGGCAGTGGGTAAGACATCTAAAGCACTGAGTTTGCAACATGGTAGAGCATGGTCCACCAAATCAAAGACTTTGGTGAGGTCAATGAAAACGGGACCTGTAAACTCACCCCTATCCATGACAGCAATAATAATAATAACTTTATTTTTAGGGCACCTTTCAAAAATATCAAGGTGCCTAACAGATTTAAAAGAGCACATCAAACAGTAGAGATGCTAGAGATGAGGAGTGGTAGTAGGACAGTAGTGGTGCTGTGGTCTTTCCCAAATCCATGCTGAGTGGGTGAGAGGAGGTTATATTTGGAGAGGTACTCAGTCATTTGAGAGGCTACCAATTTTCCAGCAATTTATTAAGTACTGGTAGTGCCTAAATTGGTTGAGAGTTGCTTATGTTCTTACAGTCACCTTTTTTATATGCTGGGACTACATGAGAGGTCTTCCAGTGACCAAGGACTTTGTTAGTCATAAGAGAGAGGTTAAAAGAGTCGAGTAATGGGTAAGGCCAGTTCCTTAGCAGCAACCTCAAGATTTCATCGGAGCTGGCAGATTTGGTCAATGGGATTTGCATAAGTAGTTTACACACTTCATCATGTGATACTGCCCTAAGATAAAAGGGTGAGGTGGTGAGGTGTGTGTGTGTGTGTATATGTGGTGGTGGTGTTCGGGGAAGGGGACAGAAAGCACCAATAATGGACCAGAGGCCAAAGAAACTGTGGTTGAAGGCATTAACAATAGTGATAAAGTTATTGCACTTGACACCCCTTAATAACTAGGTCTTTGGGTGTGAAATTACTGGTCTGGCTTAGGACCTGTTTGATATTTTTCCAGTAAATACTTACTGTGTGACCTTGAGCAAGTCACTGAACCTTTCAGTTCTCCAATTCACCGACCTGTGGAAGTAAGTAGAGTCAGGACTCTGCTGATAATGAGATAGTGCATCTCAGCTGGGCAGTCCTGGGTTAAGAAATTATAAAAAGCAAATGAGACACATCATATGGAGAGAGATGTTCACAGCATTATGAAAATACTAGTACCCTGGTGTTTTTGTCGTGCCAGTATCTTGTTTGTTTTGGTTGGCCTTTTATACACTTACACTTAGTCTTGAGCACTGTACTGATAGTATTGCTTATTACTTCACACATCAACTCCAGTGGGGTTTGTTCCCTTAGTATTTTTTAATTATTGTTTGCCATCTCAATTCCAGTCTTTTTAGTACCCCTTATTTATTTATTTTCTTTTTTTTTTTGCATCCATAGATACATAGATACATAGAAAGTGTCGGCAGATAAGGGCCTATGGCCCACCCAGTCTGCCCATTTGAGCTTGTACAGTAAGTTCAGTTTATGTTTTCCTAGAAGTCTGTTGCCTCTTACTCCTGACCTCCAGAATTCCTTTATGTCTATCCCATGCATTCTTAAATCCCGTGATTGTTTCAGCCCCCACCACTTCCTCTGGCAGGGTGTTCCACTTGTCCACCACCCGTTCTGTGAAGAAATTCTTCCTCACGTTCCCTCTGAATCGTCCTCCCTCCAACTTCATCCCATGCCCTCTAGTCCTGGAACATCTTTTTCGCTTAAAAATAGTGTATTCCTGCACCCTGTTCCTCCCTGTAAGATACTTGTATGTCTCTATCATATCCCCTCTCTCCCTCCGAAAACACCCCTACTCTTTTCAATAAGTGCCATGGGATCTTTAACATCCACCTGAACAGGCAGATGGGACCTTGGTTTAACGTCTCATCTGAAAGACAGCACCTCAGGAGTGCACTACCCCCCTCATGCTGCACTACAGTGTCAGTATTGGGATTTAACCAAAGTGCCTGGTGTGGGGATAGGCAGCCCCTTGTCAGGGCGAGCCCCAGGATCCACAGCCACCGGCCCTCCAGTGACCTTGCAGCCGACGGCAGCTGCACACCAAGCAGATCCAGCCAAGAGAAGCCCCTTGTCAGGGCGAGCCCCAGGATCCACGGCCACCGGCCCTCCGGCGACCTTGCAGCCGATGGCAGCCGCACGCCAAGTGGATCCAGCCAAGAGAAGCCCCTTGTCAGGGCGAGCCCCAGGATCCACGGCCACCGGCCCTCTGGTGACCTTGCAGCTGATGGCAGCTGCACACCAAGTGGATCCAGCCAAGAGAAGCCCCTTGTCAGGGCGAGCACCAGGATCCACGACCACCGGCCCTCCGGTGACCTTGCAGCCAATGGCAGCCGCACGCCAAGCGGATCCAGCCAAGAGAAGCCCCTTGTCAGGGCGAGCCCCAGGATCCACGGCCACCGGCCCTCCGGCGACCTTGCAGCCGATGGCAGCCACACGCCAAGCGGATCCAGCCAAGAGAAGGTACGGCATCCTAAACCAACCAATCGGAATCCAGGTGCCTTTGCAACTAAGACGCCGATTGGTCCAGTCCTCGCCACAGTGCAGGCTGTCCCCCTAGGCTCTTTTCTGTCTGGTTTTTGTCAGAAAGACAAATGTTTAGTCATTCTTTTTAAGTCTGTCTGTTAGAAACTACTGAAACACTGTATTTTGGAGTTTGTAAAGTGATTACAAGTCTTTTACGCCTTGACAGATGGAATCCCGTTACCCCCCCGCTGCCCTTGGCGCCTTTTGCAAGCTGCCTATTGTTCAGCTCTCCCTCAGATCTCTGGCTCCTTGTCCTGCTCTTGTGTGGGTTCCCTATAAATTACAGGCTCTTTTTCCTTTACTTTGCAGCCCCTTGTCAGGGCGAGCCCCAGGATCCATGGCCACCGGCCCTCCGGCGACCTTGCAGCCGATGGCAGCCGCATGCCAAGTGGATCCAGCCAAGAGAAGGTACGGCATTCTAAGCCAACCAATCGGACACCGATTGGTCCAGTCCTCGCCACAGTGCAGGCTGTCCCCCGAGGCTCTTTTCTGTCTGGTTTTTCTACCCACCCCCTCCACCCCCTCCCAGGCCTCCTTTAAATACACTGAGGCCACGCCCCTAAGTACCCCTTAGCCTTCCTATAGGTCATCCCAGTTGGCTGAAAATCGTCCTCTCCTTGGCTGAAAATTAACCTCTCCTTTATCTACTCATGCGGAGTACAGTGAGTCATAGCATTCTCCTCCTTACTCTACCTACTACTACTTGCCTGCACTCCCGGTTTATATCAGATTAATATTCTAAAACAGGCAGATAGTGCTACGAAAAACGATACTTATCTTGCTCCCGGTCACTTCACCCATCATTATTCCTCATGCCCCACTCCCTTTATCCACTTAGTACCCTTTTCTTTTGCTCTCTCCCTCCTCTCATCCCCACTGTCCCTCAAAGCACTTCCTCTCTTAGTCCCGAACTGCAACGTAAGCCTTTGCTCAACCAACACCCAGTTTTCTCCTTCCAAAACAAACACTAGGCAGTCTGAAAGGAAAAAAGACACTAGGTTGCAGTTCTTCTCCATAAGGAAACTGCTTCTTCTCCTTCTTCTCTGCTCAGGCAATGTCGAGTTAAATCCAGGTCCTCCCACATTGATATCCTCCCCATTAGAATTTGCAGAAGCTTCTGGTCTAAAAATAATGATGGTTAATATACGGAGTCTAATCAAAAAATTATCTCAGCTACAAGCCTGGGCTGCACATACCGAGCCTGATATCATCATTGTCACGAATCTGGCTCAACAATAATATAACTGATCAGCAAATTAACATAGTGGATTTTGTTCCTTTTAGGGCGGACAGGGGTTTAAGAGGGGGCGGAGTAGTTGTCTATGCCAAATCAAAATATATGATCAGTAACATTATTACTATGTCCAAACCTAAGGAATATGAAATTGTCTCATTAAAGCTTCATCTCCCCTCATCTGATAATATCACCATCATAGGTGGATATAGGCCACCTACTGCCAGCACTGCTATCCTTAGTGCCCTCAAAACCTTAATCACTAAAGATAATACAGAAACATTAATCCTTGGTGATTTTAATATGGACTGGCTATCATCAAAATCCACCGACCTAAAGTCACTTTGCGACGACCTTGAATTATCCCAACTTATTAGCGAGCCAACCAGGATTAATGCCCAAAATACAGCCAACAGTTCTCTGTTAGACGTTATCCTAACTACACACCTGCACAAAATTCTACAAACAGCAGTGTTTCACAATGATATGAGTGACCATAACATTGTTGTCTGCACTAGGTCACATCCCAAAGTTATCCTTCCCCCTAAATTCATAACCAAACAGTCGTTCTGCAAATTCAATATTGACAATTACTTGGCTGATCTAAGCAACATCAGATGGCAAGACATTTTTCTTGCTAAATCAGTAGATGAGGCTGTTAGTGTCCTTAATTGCAACATGATTGCCTTAGTTAACAGACATGCTCCTAAAATTAAGGTTCGTACGCACAAAAATTCTCACCCTTGGTTCACGCCAGAACTCAAAGCTGCACTGTCTAACCGTGACAAACTATGGGCCCAGGCAAGGCGTTCTAAGAGCCCCACAGACTGGCAGGCCTTCCGAGCAGCCAGGAACGCATGTGTCAAATGCATTTGTGATACTAAATCTAGCTACTACGTATCTGCCCTTGAGCAGGCTAATGGGAATTCCTTCAAAATTTGGAAGACTCTTAAGTCTATTGAGGGTCGTACAGCTGCACCATCCATTCCAGAAAAGATTCTCATTAATGGTACATCTATTGAAAGTTCTCAACAAATATTAGAAGAACTTAATTCCCACTTCATAGCTGCCAGCCTAGCATTTGATACTTCCTCACATGCCTCCCAAATTAGGAATATTGATACCACGTACTCAGCAATGAACACACCAGTCTGCCCATTCCAGTTGGTCCCCCTTAGCTATAAAGAAGTAGAAGAGTCACTTATTAATTTGGATATCAAAAAAAGCGCAGGAGAGGATAATATAGATCCATTATTTCTAAAACTTGGATACCCCTTTCTTACCGCCCCAATACTCCATATTTTCAATCTCTCCATCTCAACTGCCACAGTTCCGTCGTGTTGGAAATCCGCCCATATTCTCCCCTATTCAAGTCAGGAGACCCTTGTGATCTTAATAACTATAGACCTATTTCAATACTACCAATCCTATCAAAAGCGTTTGAAAAATTGATCTACAACCAATTGAAAAACCACATAGCTACGCAACAGATTCTCAACCCTCTTCAATCTGGTTTTCGCCCAAACCATAGTACCATTACAGCTCTAGCCAAAGTCACTAACGACTGGTTATCTGCATTGGACTCCAAGAAAACTACTGGTGTGGTCTTCTTGGATCTAAGTAAAGCATTTGATACAGTAGATCATAACTTACTAGTTCGCAACCTTACCAATCTTAGCTTTACTCCATCTACTACCCTATGGTTCAAGAATTATCTATTGGGCAGGACTCAGAAAGTCAAATCAGGAAATTTGTTCTCTTCCTCTCTGCCCACTGTGAGGGGAGTCCCACAGGGATCTATCCTAGGTCCCGTTCTCTTCTCTTTATATATAAACAACCTTATCCATCAGATTACAAAGTCCCAGTTGCATTTCTTTGCAGATGACACCGTCCTGTATACCTCTGGGCCATCGCTAGAAGCAACTAGGGACATTCTTCAAGCCGATTTCTCGCAATTAGAAAAAAACTTAATCAATGCAAAGCTACTCTTTAATGTCAAAAAAACAAAAGCTATGATTCTACGCCCATGCGCATCACACACTAGTGCCCCTGCCTTGCCCAAAGATTTCATAAATACTGCCCTAAGTGAGCAGCTGGAAATAGTTTCAAAATTCAAATATCTCAGTTTCTGGTTAGATAGCAGGCTTTCTTTTAGTGATCATATTGATGATTTGGCCAAAAGGCTCAAAATCAGGTTGGGCTTCTTCTTCCACAATAGATCTTTCTTTCCTCCTGATATTAGAACTAGATTGGTTCAGGCCACTTTTCTCCCACTCCTTGATTATGGCGATGTAATCTATAACTCCTCAGCTTCTACTAATCTCCAAAAACTAGATGTTCTCTATCACCACGCCAAATGATTCATAACAAACTCCCCCCCTCTAACCCACCATTGTGATCTTTATGCCTTAGTCAGTTGGCCCTCGCTCTCCGTTAGATGGACAGTCCACGCAGGTACATGGACTTTAAAACTTCTTCAGAATAAACTACCACAATACCTATCCTCCTTAATACTTATAGCGCGCAGTGCCTATTCACTTAGGAAGTCCAAGTTTCTCCTGCTTGATGTACCTAGGACTCGCACCTCCTTTGGGAAACGTGATATTTAATGCTCATTGCCAACTATTTGGAATCGACTACAATCATTTTTGAAATTAGCCAGTACTGTCCCTGTTAACTTCTTTAAAAGGTTAGTTTTGGCTAAATTAAAAGTCACTTGCAACTGCCTTTAATGAATTGCCCTTACTAAGGACTGAAACCAGTGATCCCTTGACCTCCCAGGTTACATTCCTACACTTCTTTAACTCTATTTCATACCACGATCAGTGTTTTAGGTGGAATCTTTGTTGAATTGTTATGGATTTACTGTTATTTTCCAATGTATGTAATGTATTGTCTTGACAAATAGTACAAATTGCTCTTCATGAGCCGAGAGCATCTTGGGTGCTCTTTATCATTTTGCCTATTGTGTATGATGATGCTAGCTCTTATTACTATGAACTCTGTTCTTATGATGCAAGCACTTAACTATTTGTCTGTAAGTCTGCCACAGAACTTCATTGTAATGTATGTATACCTCAGGACCTCCTTGTGAATGAGCTTGCTCAACGGAGCTTTCCTGCAATAAACTTGAAACTTGAACATGAACTTGAAGAATCCCCTGTTTTGTATTCCTCCTGTGCTGTTGTGTTTTATATACCTCCCCTGCTTCCTTCCTCCCAGAATGTTCTTTAGTTCCAGTACCTCGAGCCTCCTTCTATATCCAAAGGAAGATCAAATCATTAAATGAATGGCTTCGGAAATGGTGCCTAAAACAAGGTATAGTGTGTCTCACTCATTGGGAGGAATTCAGTGATAACCCCGCCCTTTTTTGCTGGGATGGTCTCCATCTCAGCCGAAGAGGAAGCTCACTTCTTGGTCGTCAATTTCTATAATTTATCAATGACAATTTAAACTAAAATGAAAGCGGGAGACTGGGCCTAATAAGCCATCTCTTAATAATTTATACAAGTTGAACATCCTATCTTGCAATGCGAGAGCACTTAATAAAACCAAAATGGCAGAATTAGAATTGAAAATCCAGGAATCTAATATAGGTCTGATTGCTATAACTGAAACATGGGGAAACCAGGATAAACAGTGGATAACGAATATCCCAGGATTCAAACATTATTATAAAAATAGAGCTGATGAACGAAGAGGGGGAGGGGTTAGTTTCTATGTTACCAATAATATTCCCTCATTCGAGATCTCAACAACAGTATCTACTGAAAGTGTTTGGGTATACTTGCAACCCAAAGGACATCCCCAAATTTTGGTTGGAAATTGCTATCGTCCACCTTCTTCGGATCTTACCTATCTAAATCAATTAACTTCAGAAATGGCTCAAATAGCAGATAAAGGCTCAGTAATAATCCTAGGGGACTTTAATCTCCCATCTATAAATTGGGATATACTTTTTGGACACAACCCATATGATTTACAGCTGATCTCTGCTATTACAAATCTTGGCCTTACACAACATGTTAGAGAACCTACAAGGGGGAACAATATTCTTGATTTAGTTTTTACTAATATGAATGCAGCCTTATCAAGTTTACGGGTGCTGGACCCCCTGGGCAACAGTGATCACATGACAATTCAATTTTCTTTGTCTCTGGTTCATACAAACTTCATTAATAATAACTGCATGATAAAACAATATGAGAAAGCTAACTTCTCAAAAATTAACGAACATCTTGCAGCTCTACCCTGGGACTTAGTATTTTCACCTCTCAATGCAAACGATGCATGGAACACCTTTAAAAAAATCGTACACAATCTAGAAGAAAAATATGTACCTGTAAGAAGGAAGCACAACAATAAAGGCAAGGTTCCTGCCTGGTATAGTAATAATATTAGAAAACTTAGTAACTATAAACAAAAATTATTTACCTTATTAAAAAAGTGCAAACCGGATGAAAAGAAGGACAACCATATTAAGTATAAGGAAGCATTAAAAAATCTAAAAACATCTATTATCCTGGCTAAAAGGAACTTAGAATTTAGAATTGCCCATACTAAGGACTCACATAAAAGTCTTTACTCATACTTAAATAACAAAAAGGGTACTGTTAATAAAACAGGTCCATTAATTATTAACAATACAACCATTCTTTCAGATATGGTGACTGCATCTGAGTTTAATAAGTATTTCTGCTCTGTCTTCGAACAAGACAAGGAGCCTATAATGATTACTTATACTCCCATATTCCATAGTTATACCATCACTACTTCCGATACTTATTAACTTCTGAGAACTTTGAAATCTACTACTAGCACAGGCCCCGATGGTATTACTTCTAAATTTCTCATGGGGACTAATGACAATATTGTTACTCCACTCACAATCATCTTTAATAAATCACTCGCAGAATCTATTGTGCCCTTTGATTGGAGAACAGCTATTGTAACACCAATCTTTAAAAAGGGGGTGCATTACAAGACTGAGAATTACAGACCTATCAGCCTTACTTCCATTCCTTGTAAATTATTGGAAAAACATATCAAACACATAATAGATGAGGAAATGCTTGAATTAAAAATAAATGACTCTACGCAACATGGATTTAAACTGGGCACTCATGTACTACAAACTTATTATCCTTTTACAATTTTATAAGCAGTAATCTTGATTTAAATACCCCAGTGGACGTTATCCTGTTAGACTACAGTAAGGCGTTTGATAAGGTTTCACATTCAATATTAATCAACAAGCTAGTAACATTAGGATTCTCTGAATGCATTGTGTCTTGGGTGAACAGCTGGTTATACAAAAGAACTCAAATGGTTAGAATCAATGGGGTAATATCAGAGGAAAGACCTGTGACGAGTGGGGTTCCCAGGGTTCTGTGTTGGGTCCCACTTTGTTTGGTATCTTTATAAGTGACCTTAATATCGTATCACAGAATAAGTTATCCAAATTCTTGGATGACACTAACTGGGGGACCTGTTGATAATGAAAACAACAGGAATATTATTCTAAAGACTTAAAAAATCGAATCTTGGGCAATTACCAATAAGATGTCTTTTAATGTGTCAAAATGTTCAGTGCTGCATTTTGTAAAAAAAAAACAATCATATTATCTTAATGGTATTAAAGTTCGAGATTCGTTCGTTGAAAAGACTTGGGTACAATGATTGGACGACGGCTTGTCTTTTTCAATCACTTCAACAAAGTTACAAATAAAGCTAACGCTTTTCTCATGAGGATAGATAATACTTTTGTTCTGAAAACTGAAGAATGTATCATGACATTATATAAGACTCATGTTAGGCCCCACTTGGATTACGGCTCACCCCTGTGGAGTCCGTATTTAGTAAAGGATATCACAAAAATTGAGAGGGTTCAAAGAAAGGCCACAAAAATTATACCCCACCTTTCCCGTCTTGATTATGAAACTAGGCTTCTAAAAACAGGGTTATACTCATTAGAAACTAGAAGATTAAGGGGAGACATCCTTCAATTATTTAAAATCATATCATCTCCTACATTAATGAAATCTTGTGGTTTGTCCTTTGCATCTAGAAAAATCGTTGCTAGACTACATAATAAACAAATCATAATTGAGAAAACAAGAACAAACAGAAGACAGCAATTTTTTTAATGTTAGAGCTCCAAGAGTTTGGAACTCCTTGCCACAGGAAATTGTTGACTGCAAGCATATTAATACATTCAAGTTTAAATTAGATAGATGGCTTTTGAATGGACGATAAATCTACTAATGATCCACATGTGTGGAGGACATTCTCGATGGGCTTCGGCCTTCTTATGTCCCAACTACCAAGTTACCAAGTTACCAAGCTCCAGTGTGTCCACCAGGTGAAACACCTTTTTTTTGCATAATCTGTTTACTGGAAAACAGCAGGTTTCAGAAATCAGAATGGCACATCCAGTTTCTTGTGCTTTATAATAACACTTCTACAACTAACACCAACAAAGAAAAAAAAACAATCCAGGGAAAACACACATAAAGCAGAAAGACATGAGAGAGAGCATATATCTGTTATGAATCATAGGGTCTATACCTGTTGGAGAGCATAGAAACAAACAGATTAGCCCCATACAGTATACTGGGGTCATGGCATGCCCAGACCATCACTGCACTAGAAGTTAATGACTGTTGCTAACCACAACAACAAAGTTAAAGAATTTTTAAATAAAATAAATAAAACTTTGCATGGAATCAGCAACATATAGCAGATTTAGTTACTTGTGCCAGTTCTCTGTTTGTGCTACACAGAAACTATAGTATATGGTTCAGTGTTGTCTATGGATATCCATACACTTTCAGATGCTGTTGTACCACTATAGTGGTGTCAGAGTGGAGTTGTACAACAGTAGTGATTTCAATATGTTGTGCCATAGTAGTAATGTCAGAAAGTAGTTGCACCACAGTAGTAATATCAGAATGCTGTTGCACCACAGTAGTAATATCAGAATGTAGTTGTACTGTAGTAGTGATGTCAGAATGGAGTTCTTTTTTCATTTTAATTTCATTTATTTGAATTTGCACGTAAGTACACTAGAAAATACATGTATTTTTTTCAGGTACAAACTGAAGTCTAAGTAATAACAAATTATACAATGGCAAGAAAGAATGCTGGTCCCTGACTGGTCACTCTGGTGCTGGACCCGTGATGTTATCCCAGCATAACATCACGGATCTAGTCCCAGCACACAGAAGACTGCATTAAATTTAAAAAGAACATGCCACCACAGAAAGCAGCTTCCTCCAATTACCCCACATTGCCAACTACCTTAACTGACAGTCCTCTTCACAACAGTCTGACCGTGGATTCACAATATACCCACAAAAAAACAAAAAAGAACAACAAACAGTACATTAATGCCATGATCCTTGACCAAGCCAATGAGTGGGAAACCATGTCTGTGGACAGTCAGTGCGCGGCTGTTCTGCTCGCTCATGTTCAGCTCGCATTCATTTTTTTTAAAATATTTTGGCCTTGTTTCTTTATCAGAAAATACAATAAAAACACATTAACTCTACCACCTCCTTTCCTTTAGCTTGGCATTTGGCAGACGAGGTTAGCAGACATCCACTTGAGACCGGCGACCGAGGGAGGCTGTCAGGAGCATAATGGGTCAGGAGCTCCAAACATCACACAGAAACGTATCCACTTTGATAATCTCCTGGTACAACATTTAAATATGACACCAACTGTAAACAGAACAGAGTTCGGTGGGGTTGGGGGCAGACCGAATGAAAGGAAAGCACACATGGGATGGGGAAGCAGATACAACACAGAAGAAACATCCATGTACTGTACAGATAACACCACCTGTTCGATAGACAAAAAAAGGAACTTCTTTTTGTATAAATATACCTCCATGCAGAAAAAACAAGTAAAAAACTGTTACAAAAATGCTTATTTCTATTTTTTTTTGTTACTTGAACATTAGCCATTGTATAATAGGAATAATGCACTCCATGGTGTGTGTTGAGCTGGATAATGTCACTTCTGGGGCATTGGACTCACTTGGCCTGCGATCTCATGCCCAACCACCCCAGGCATGATGTTATCGCAGCACGACACACACCCTGTCATGCATTATTCCTTTATTAAACTTACAATACATAATACAACAATAACAGAACATACATTTTAACAATGAGATCAATGCATCACTACATCCAAATTACATGAGCATACATTTAAACTTTTAAAATAGTGGAGGACAGTTGTTGAAAGTGATTTAGCAGTTATACCATAGTAGTGATGTCAGAATGCTGTTGTACCACAGTAGTAATGTCAGAATGCTGTTGTACCACAGTAGTAATCTCAGAATGCAGTTGTACCATAGTAGTGATATCAGAATGCTGTTGTATTACAGTAGTGATGTCTGAATGTTGCTGTATCAGCACAGCTAGGCATACTTCTCAACTGTAGCACATTACGAGGAACGTTCCTCATTTTACTTCACAAAAGCTCCCTGTTCCACATTGTGAGGACTTGTCCCACATTCAGTATTAACATTTTAAAACAAAATCTATAGTAAATAATGCAAAAATATATTATTCAATTAATAACAAACCTTCTGAACATAAATGAAAACATTTTAACAGTGTTCTGAGCTTCCTAGGTAAAGATTTGATTAAGTGTTCCACATTTTGCTCATTTGTTCCACATTTTTAGAGGCAATGTTCCACATCTGGGGGACAAAAGGTTGAGAGGTATGCAGCTAGGCAAATGGGTGAACTCCTCCAATAGTACAGCACTTTCTCACATTCCTGCATACAGGCAATTAAGTACAACCTGTTTGGTTTCTACACTAGCACAAATCATACAAGTGATGATGAAAGTCTCAATAATGGCAGTGACTCAGAAGTGGAGTGAGGAATTGAGCTCCCCATCTCAGAACAGCAGTGGAAGACCAAATGTGAAACACCAGGGAGGATAACTATATCTCACCAATGGAGGGAGTACAATTTGAAACAAATTATATGCTACTTTAGAACCCTCATTATCTCAGCAAACTACCTAGCTACTATAGATGCTTCATGCTGGCAACAGCATGGCGACCATGTGTAGCTCATATGCATATGATGTATGGGGAGCTGCCCCTACAAGGTCAGAATAATGCTACAAATATAGTGCAAGAAAACATAGAATGGTCTGACTAGCACTACCATGGACAGCGACAGGGATTAAACAGTGCTGTACAGTAAGTGCTCCCCAAATCAATGTCCGTGGTAGTAGGAGAAAGGACAAGAGCAGAGGAATTGGAGTGACTGGCTAAACTGCTCCTGTGGAGGACAGGGCTGAGGTATGGAACAGCTTGGCAGAATGGTGGTGGACACCAGGGTTCTAATTCTAGTCTCCTTTTAGTTTCTTGTTGTGGAACTTAGTAGTTTTTACAAGGGACCATGGGAAACAGTATTCCATGGCCCCACAAATGTTTTTTTCCCTGTGGTCTGCTTCCCCCTTGGAGTAGGAATCCTTAAATTTGGGGGAGGAGATGCAGGTGTGTGTGGGGGGTGGAGCCCCCCACATAAAAATAGATTTTATAATGGTAGTTGTCATTTCTTCAGTGTGCGACCACTACCATTGGCACTCTGCTGTTTGGCGGCATTCCTTCCTGCCACTCTAGTGGAGAGCATTGTTGTGGACGGTTCTGTTATTGACAGCATTCTTCTGACCCAGTTCCAAGCTGCCCACTCATTCACCCTTACTTCCAAAATCTGGAAGCCAAACTTCTGGAACTGTTTCAAGTACCACTAGTCAAATATATCTTGAAAGAAACATATCTTGAAAGGAATAAGCTTCCGTACATGGGCGGTTGCCCTACAAGGAGGAGCCAGTAAAGGGACACCATAACCCCTGGAGGAAACTGAATCCAAGTAGCAGAGGAAGTTGAAGTCAACAGTGTGAGGCCTGCCTGAATCCTGGTGCCATTCTGCTGTGCAAGGGCTTTTTATGTTTTTCTTTCAAAGCTCCTGGGATGCTGGCAGTGAGGGTATGCAGGTGCATGCATGTATGCATGCACACAAGCATGCAGCCTGCAGCACCAGCCAGTGGCCCTCCTTCCCCACAGTACTGCCATGCAGTGCCACCTGTGTCACTTAGGTGGCACTTGTACAGTGGCATCTGACACCCACCTGCCTTGGAGGAAGAAAGTGTCCTTTGGGATGATCAATCCCACTCCCCACCTCCCCCCCAGCCAGCTTGAGATGACCCTGTCTTGCTGCGGAGCATTTCACTCTAGAAAAATCTAGAAAAATAATTCTGTAAAATGCAGCCAAGCCAAAACACCCTAGTCTTTCACAGTTTGAGTTTTACCCCTTTATAATAACTCAAATCACGAAACATTGGACTGCTTTGCCTCGGCTATATTTTTACATCTTTATTTTGCCAGTTTTTATTCAACTATTTTAGCTCTATATATTATCCTTGGGTCTTAGTGTACGACACACTGCTTTGCTGGTTTCTTAGTTCTTTTGTGTACTGTTGTTTCTCAGGTACCTCCATGATGCTGCATCATATGACACTATCCCAGTTGGAAAACATTTTAAATAAATACGATATTAGAAAACATTGCCATCTAAACCACACATGTCCTTTTACTGTAAAAAAATAATTTGAATAAAGTACAAGCCCAAGCTTTGAACCAGAGATCTTTAAATAAATAAGCCTCCTTCACTAACACGCTTTGCAGAGTCATGACACCACTTTGTGTCTGTTGTATTTATGCTGAATTGATAGGAAGTCAATCATCAAAATGTTTACTTAGCAAAATGCTTTAGCTTTGCCATATTTTGCTCCAGAATGACAATTTTGGCATCATTCATCTCAGCTCAGGAAGCACTGTCCAGTTATAACAAACATGACTGGCTCCATAAACATCAGAAATCAAAGCTGTAATGTTTATGTCTTTGTCTTACCATTGTGATATGTTATTCTACACAACCAAAATTTCAGACTTTTGGTTAGATACAGGCCATCAACAGTTATAAACCTATTAAGTGCAAGAAACAGTTCTACTCCCAGACTGTTGAAACTTGACTTTTTCATCCCGATCCCTAAAGTCTTAACAGAGATGGCACCCTGCATTTTGTCCCTTAGCGGTACCCTAAATGGGGCAGCAGTACTGTGGCCCCTTCCTAAGGTGTGCTTTTAACCCCTTCTTGAAACCCTCAGCAGTGGGGCTGTCTTGCAACTCTTTAGGGAGCTCGTTCCAGAGTTTGGGGAGGGCAACCCTGGATGACCATTGATCTAGGGATGAACTAACCCTGGGGATTTCTAGCAGTGTACGGTCAGTGGATCTGAGCTCTCATCTCCTTGTCTTGGGGATGAGCAGGTCCCACAGCCCAGGAGGGGCCCCAGGTTGCTACAGTTTGAAGGCCATGCATAGGGAGGGATATGCTAATCTTGCCTCCAGTGATGGCCATTCTAAGGCCTGGAGCACCTTAAAGTGGTGTTCCATTTTTTCAGCCCTGGCAGTGAAACGGCTGACCCTGTGGTAGAGCGTGCTCAGTTGTTGTCTTTCCGTGGCCCTCAGCGACTGGAGTAAGGTTGCTCCATAGAAGAGAAAGGGGAGAATTGTGCCGTTCCCTATTGCCAACCTAGTTTTCCTGGTTAGAAAGGGGTTAAGCCTATAGAGGAGGCCCAGTTTTTGATTTACTACCTTTGTGAGGTGTTCCATGTGCTTCTTGAATGAGACCTCCTGGTCGAGGTACATGCCCAAGTATTTCATGCTGTCCACTACTTCAATCCCTGCTCCATCCCTGGTGGAGAGTGATAGGTAGTCGGATCTCTTTTGGCCCAGACTTTTCGGGCCAAAGAGCATGGCTTTTGTCTTTTTGCTGTTCAATACTAACCTGTTGTTCTGACACCAGGTTTCGAGAGCTGCAAAGTCCTGGTTCAGGTCCCTATTTAAGGACCCCGTGTCCTTACCTGTCCTATACAGCACTGCGTCATCAGCATATAGCATGACTTTAGCCCCTCCGCAGTGCTGGGGGAGGTTATTTGTGAACAGAGAAAATAGCAGGGGGCCTAAGATTGACCCCTGTGGGACACCTGAGGGTACTGGGTGCTCATCTGATGTTGTTCCATCCCATCGGACCATTTGTGTCCTGCCGCTGAGGTAGTTTGTGAACCATTGCATTATTATACAATAGCTCCTTCATAAAGTGAAATGAAAAGATTAAAAAATATGATTAAAATGTTTTTAAATATTTTTTATATTAATTTTTTAGTGTGGAAGAATACATACTGGAAAAACAGTGCTGTTTTGTTTGCCCAGTAGGTGGTGCTGCTGTGTTTCCTTCATCTAACCCACCCCTACTTATTTGTGTTTGCTTTGGTAACTGTTGTTTGCTAAGGAGTTTCCCCAGTCTTGCTGTGTTCTGTGAGACTGGCTTAAGGATTCTGTGTTTTTTTTTATTACTTTGTGTGAAGTCAAAATGCTGTTTATATGGAGAAGGAGCTACGTGCAGTTTTGACGCTTTCGGTTTCGCTAACTCCGTGGTAAAGAAACAGAGGAAAGACATTTTTGAATATGCTTTAATTGAAATGGGAGACTGTTTAAAATGTATTGTACAGTCCATTTGTGTGCTTTTTCTTGGCCAATGGCTGCTTTTTCTTGCTCACAAAGTGAACAGTGTGACTGAACCATGGTACCGGAAGTTGCAGTTTTTGTGGTTAGCTGACACACTGGGTTCAGGGAAGAAACTGCCTTGAAAAGTGTGCTGTGAAAAGTAGATGCCTTCTTTGTTATTTCTAATGAGGAGCTTGAGATTTAAGGCAGGGCTTTAAATGTAGGGGGCATTGTATGGCTTAATTGCCTGCTTCTCTTTTGGGGTTTTTAGTGAGCATCGATCATGGTTGTGTGACAGCGTTCATGCTACAGCACAGGAGGGGATCCAAGTGCCATTTCACATGATAGCTTTTTTTGTTTTTACACTACACATTTTTTGTGTGTTTCTGGGAACATTCTGGGGATGCGTGTGTGTAAGTCTCTGGGGCAGAGGGTGGGGGGTGCAGTTTGTTGGTTGGTGTTGTAGGCTCAGAGCTGGCAGCAAAATTAGAGGATGGCTGTTGCAAGCAGAGTGGGGATCCTTTAAGTGGGTTGCATGGAGTGATTCCCTGAACAGTTGCTGGGGTCATGTGTGTGCTGAACTTCATACAGTGAGGTTATACTCAGATAACCTCACTGACCCAGGCACACACTGACCAGTCAGAGTCCAGGAAAGTTTCTTGCCATTGTATAATAGTAACTTGGATAGAAGTTAACTTTTCACTCTGACTTAGAGTCTGAATCATCTTGTTTGGTGGCTCATCTGCAGCTGCAGGGATGATTTCAGGTTGTTGGGTACTCTGTTTACTTTGTTGTCTGCGGGCAGCAGCTCTTGTTACAGGAGGTTTGGGGGGTGACTTATCTAGTATCATACTAATGACCTTGTCACCAATTGGCAGCAGTGGTTGCGGTGGAGTGGATAGTGTTGTATCCATGGGTTTCTCCTTCGGGCCTTATATACAGGAAGTTCATCAAGTTTCTCTATTACCACATAAAGTGTGCTACCCCATCTGTCAACTAATTAATGCTTTCTAAGGATCCCCAAACTGCATAGTAGCACTCTGTCACCAGACAGTAACTCTTGAGCTTTTATTCGTTTATCATGATGCTCTTTGTTAGCTTGATTTCTTTTGGCAACCACCTCAGCAGCTAACTTATATGCCCTGTTTAGCTGTTCTTTCAACTTTTGGACATACTGCAGGTAGTTTTCTGATGTTGTACCATCTGCAGACACACCGAAGCACAGGTCGACTTGGAGCTGGGCTTCCCTCCTGAACATCTGGCTATAGGGGGAGAACCCAATAGCATTATTTCTTGTACAAAAATAAGCATGGACCAGTACAATGACTTTCTGGCTCTACTTGCTTTTGTCTTTTGACTCTAAGGTGCCCAGCATGTCCAATAGTGTTCGACTGAACCTTTCTGGCTGAGGATCACCTTGTAGATGATAAGGCATGGTTTTGGATTTGTGAACACTCCATAAAAACAGTATTTTCTTTTATTAGGTGACTAAAAGTAATGGCCTTGATCTGAATGAATGCTCTGTGACGCACCATAGTTTGATTGATAGTGGACAAAGAATTTCTCTACCAATACCTTGGCGACAGCCAACAGTTTCTGTTCTTTTGTTGAGTATACTTGAGAATACCGAGTAAAATAATCTGTGACTACCAGAATGTTTGAAATATTTTTGGAATCAGGCTCAAGACTGAGGAAATCTGTGCAGACCAGATCCATGGGGGCACTTGTCGCAATATTTATAAGAGGTGCAGCTTGCTGTTGCATTGCTTTTCTTTGAATACATCTGCAGCACATTTTACAATAATGCTTGATATTGTGTCTCATCCTAGGCCAGTAGAACTGGGAGTGAGCCAAGTCTAGTATATGCTCACTTCCCAGGAGGCCCATATCATCATGGAGAGTTTTGAGGACAGTTCTCTTGAATTTTGCAGGTAATACCAGCTGCACACAAGGGGGTTCCTTGCGGGTCTAGCACATTCTGATACAATAAATTGTCTTTAAGTGTAAGTTTTGACCACTCCCTTAGCAACAGCTTAGCATTTTCATCACTGTTGATTACATGAGCAGCATCACCCTCTTTCTGCAGGTTACTGAGTGCATCACAGATGCTTGGATCTAACTTTTGCTCTCTTTGCAAGTCTTGGTTGGTCAATTGAGGCAAAGATCTCAAGTTCAGGGCAGCCAAATTACAGTAAGCAGTTGGAAGACAGTTACCAGAAGCACCATTACTAGCCACCAGATGAGGAACAGTTTATGTGCTCATTAGTATCAGACTTTTTACATAATGCATTTACAGTTTGTTCTAAGATTTGTACTTAGGTTTGGTTGTCAGCAGAAGGTGCCATTGGGCATTGGGATAGTGCATCTGCATCAATGTGGTTGAGACCAGGCCAGTATTCAACACAGTAGTCACAGATGGACAAGGCTGACAGCCACCTACGGGCCGCTGCATCAAGATTTGCTGTAGTTTGCACAAATGTTAAAGGGTTGTTATCAGTTCTCATAGTGATATGCACCCCATACAGATACTCATGAAATTGGCCAACAATGGCCCATTTCACAAAAACATAGAAACATAGAAGTTGACTGCAGATAAGGACCACAAGGCCCATCCAGTCTGCTCATTTTTTCTACCATATGAATGAAGGTTTTGAAGGTTTTGTGGAAAAATATTAATCGTTTCCAGATTTTAAGGTTTTTTTTCTGAGCATTCCTTTAGGATAGTTCTCTGATATGAAAGAAAATTTAACAAAATTAGTGTTTCACCTTTCAGGAGAAAAAGAAATTGGGGTTGTGACAGTCACCATCTTGTTTTTTTCCCCTCAGTAAAAAAAATGTGAAAATACATAAAAGTGAAGAATCTAAAAAAAACAACACACAAATCCTGCTAAAAAAGCAAGAAACTCTAATTTGTGCACTGGACATTTCTTTTCTGCACTGTTTAGGCTTTGGCTGGCAAAGGCAACTGGGCGCAGGCCCCTGGGTAGCTCTGAAAAAGGACTGCCTGCCCTGAGACCACTAAATATGGTGTCTGTATGCAGAATATAGGGCTTTGGGGGATCTACATATGCTAGGAAAGGTGCATGAGTTAGGCGGTAAATTATTTCTTAAAATGCTTTGTCACAGTCTTTGGTCCACCTTTGGCCAAAAGGTTCATAGGGCTTGAAATACCATTTAAGTTCAGTGGTGACATCAGACGCTTTTGTTCTTTTGCTTTTGTTGGCCAGTGGGTAGCCTTGCAACAAGTTCAAAAGAAGTCTCACCACTTGGGTATAATCTTTGACAAATCCTGTGTAGTAGCCACAGAAACCTAAAAAGTGCTTTAGGTCCTTCAAATTTTGTGGTCTGGGAAAGGTGATTAAAGCCTTGACTTTGCTGGCATCAGTCTATATGCCTTGAGCTGATACTGTGTCCTACATATTTGATGGAAGTCTGAAACAATTGACATTTATTAATGGAAAGCTCGAGTCCAGAGTCTTTAAAGTGGTCTAACAGGTTTAGTAGTCTGGTCTTATGTTCCTCCAAAGTTTTCCCAAACACAATTGAGGAAATGAAAAAGGAGTTCATCAGTTTGGGAGAAACCTTAAAAGGGATCAAATGTGAAATATATTTTTCTGAAATATTACCAATACCTTGAGCTAATTACCATATTGAAAAAAAAACAAATGTATAAATGAATGGTTTGAGGAAATGGACTGTTAAAGAGGGTTATTGTTCTATTCCCCATTGGGAATTGTTTTATGAAAATAGGTCATTATACTGTTGGGACGGCTTACATTTAAGCAAACAAGGTGCATATAAGGTGGGAAGAACTTTCGAGAATATCATCTGCAGATCTTTAAACTAGTGACTGTGGGGGACAAGGGCACCCAGAACAATAGAAATCATACTACTGACAGTTTGGATAAAATAAAAATCTGGAGTATCAATGCCAGAAATCTCAATCAAACTAAATCAGTTGAATTAAAAATGCTCATGAAGGAAAATAACATAGATATTGTATGTGTAAGTGAAACCTGGAGGGAAGAGTCCAGTGATTGGTATAATAATATTCCTAGGTATCAACTGTTTGTTAAAAATAGAATTGATAGAAAAGGAGGGGGTGTTTGTTGCTGTATTTCTGAGAAAATGCAATGCCAAGAAATATAAACATTTAATAACCATAATAGATCAATGGAAACATTATGGATAAACATTCTTTTCCCAAACTTGCCTACAATTGGTTTGGGAATTTGTTACAGACCTCCAAATAGTGACAGTACTTACAGTCATATGTTGATTGAGGAAATCGAGACTGTATGCTGCTTAGGTGATACTATATTACTTGGTGATTTTAATGTTCCAGATATAACCTGGGACTTGATGAAAGGTAATACCGTCTTTGAACAGACACTAGTTGATATATTATCCACCCATGGATGTAATCAATTGGTAGATGTTCCTACTATAGGTAATAATATCTTAGACCTAGTAATTACTAATATTAAGGAACACAGGAGGGAGAGGACAGGGAGGTGAGGTGCCTACCAGGTGCCATGGCATGGAGGGATGGAAGGAATATCCTGGGGATCACTGGGAAGGCAAAATGAGAGGGTGAGCTGGATGTCATTATCCACCTAGGTACTAATGACCTGGCAAATGAGGAGCCAAAGGAAGTTCAGGAAGAGTTTAGGAAACTGGGGAGGGTCTCAAGCAAGTAGCTACTTCTGTCACTTTCTCAGAAGTACTACCTGTGAGAGCAAGGAAGAGCATAGAGTGCATGCATCAGGAACTTTAACTCATGGTTGAAGAACTGGTGCTGTGGAGGAAGGGTTTGGATTCATTGGTGACTGGGGACCCACCTGGAGGGATGGCGTTTGTTCAAGCCTGATGGCCTGCATCCATCCTGAGGGAATCCAAGACTCAATGATAAGTTTAAATCTACATTGACAAGCATTTAAACTAGCAAAGGGGTGGCAGGCCAGCAAGGAGGGTACCTACTTGCTCACCCCCACAGCTAGCAGTGGAACCAGTGAACCAGAGGAGTGGCTATCTCTGCAAAGCGGTGTGCAAAAGATGGAGATTAGTGCCCAAGAGGTGGATAAGCAGGAAAGGGGCAAAATTCAGCAGAAGGGCAGACAGCAAGGAGAACCAGGGATAAATAACAACCAAGGAAGGGGCTGGAGTAGTACAGTAAAACAGTCTAGGGAGGTCAAATCATGGAAAGCCATGTGTGCAAATGCCAGGAGCCTTAGCAACAAGATGGAAGATCTGGAGGCTGTCATGGTACAGTCAGACCTGGACATTGTGGCCATCACTGAAACCTGGTGTAATGACAACCATGACTGGGAGATGGCCATACCTGGCTACAACATATTCAGAAGAGACAGAGCAGGCAGGAAGGAGGAGGAGGGCACTGTATGTGAAAAATGACATAAGGGCCACAGAGATCCAGGAGGGACAAAATGGGGGAGAGATACTGTGGGTTAAGCTTGGAAAGGAAAATGGGACAGCCATCCGCACAGGTGTGGTCTATAGACCACCAGCCCAGGAGGCAGAAACAGATAGGGAACTGATGCTAGCCATCCAAAGGATGGCAGACAAAGGTGAGGTAGTACTGGTTGGAGACTTCAATATTCCAGACGTGACTGGAGCATCCCAGCAGCAGCATCAACTAGAGCAGATTTATCCTGACTCCTTCAGGGTGCCTTCCTCAAGCAACTGGTCATGGAACCAACCTGCAGAAGGCAATACTGACCTTGTGCTCACAAACAGGGACAGTGTGATGGGGTAACAGTGGGGAGCACCTGGGAAACAGTGACCACCAGTCATTGTGGTTTGAAATCACAGAAAGAGCAGAACCAAACCACACAAAAACATGTATCCTGGATTTTAGTGGGAAATGGGGAGATACTTGAAAGAGGCATTAAGGGAATGGGACAGGAATCAGGGGTTGAGGAACAGTGGCAGTATTTAAAATGGGGATTACAAGAACAACAGAATTATGCATTAAGCAGGTTAGCAAGAGGAAAAGAAGAGAGACCATTATGGTTTTCCAAAGAGGTAGCAAAGAAAGTGAAAGCCAAAAAGATTGCATTCAGGCAATACAAAAAGACACAGGCAGAAGGGGATAGGGAGAAGTACCAGGAGAAGCAAAGGGAGGCAAGGAGGTCAGTAAGGGAAGCCAAAGCTCAGACAGAAGAACACATTGCAAAATCAGTGGGTAGAGGGGACAAAACCTTTTACAGGTACATAAGTGAAAAAGAAAGACAAAGGGAGGAATAATGAGACTGAAGGGGGAGGATGGGGCCGCATGGAGGATGACAACAGTAAAGTTGACATATTGAACAGGTATTTCTGCCAGTCTTTACTGAGGAAGAGGAGGTATGGGTCTGAAGGGAGTACAAGGGTGAGAATGGTGCAGAAATGGACATAAGTCCCTTTACACGAGAAAGGGTCCTGAAGGAACTGGAAGTAATAAGAGTTGATAAAGCAATGGGGCCAGATGGTGCACCCCAGGTCCTTAAAGAACTAAGAGAGGTGGTGGCTGAACCTCTGGATATCCTGTTTAGCCGATCACTGGAAACAGGGGAGGTACCCAAAGACTGGAGGACAGCAGATGTAGTCCCCTTATACAAAAGTGGGAACAAAGAGGAAGCAGGGAACTACAGACCAGTCAGCCTCACCTCGGTAGTGGGGAAGATCATGGAAGCACTACTGAAGGAGAGATTGGTGGAACATCTGGTTGTCAATGGACTACAGGACCCAAAGCAGCATGGTTTCACCAGGGGGAGGTCAAGTCAGATCAACCTCATTGAATTTTTTGACTGGGTGACTAGGGAGGTGGATCAGAGGAGGGCAGTGGACATGGCCTATCTGGACATCAGCAAGGCCTTTGACACTGTGCCACATAGAAGACTATTACACAAACTGGGGAATATGGGTATGGGCAGGACAGTAGTGTGGTGGGTAGGTAACTGGCTGGGTGGCAGGACACAGAGGGTGGTGGTAAATGGCTGTCACTCCACAGAGGGAAGAGTGACCAGTGGAGTACCACAGGGATCAGTGCTGGGACCAATCCTATTCAACATCTTCATCAGTGACATTGCACAGGACCTAGAAGGTAGAATTTCACTGTTCGCTGATGACACAAAGCTCTGTAACAGAGTATACACACCAGAGGGTGTAGACAGAATAAGAAGTGACCTGCAGAAACTTGAAGAATGGTCAGGGGTTTGGCAGTTGAAATTCAATGCAAAGAAGTGCAAGATAATGCATATGGGGCACAAAAACCCTGACACAATATATCAGTTGGGGGGTGAGGATATAGCATGCACCAAGCAGGAAAGGGATCTTGGGGTTGTCATCTCTGATGACCTCAAGGTAGGGAAACAGTGTGACAAGGCAGCAGGTAAAGCAAATAGGATGCTGGGATGTATAGGCAGGGGCATCACCAGCAGGAAAAGGGAGGTCATAATTCCGCTATACAAGACACTAGTGAGGCCCCACCTGGAGTACAGTGTACAGTTCTGAAGACCATACCTACGTTAGGACATAGACAGGGTAGAGAAGGTTCAGAAGAGGGCAACAAAGATGGTGCATGGATTGCATCACAAGTCCTATGAAGACAGGTTGAAGGAACTGAACATGTTCTCCCTGGAGGAGAGGAGGGAGAGAGGGGATATGATAGAGACATACAAGTATCTTACAGGGAGGAACAGGGAGCAGGAAGACACTATTTTTAAGCGAAAAAGATGTTCCAGGACAAGAGGGTATGGGATGAAGTTGGAGGGAGGACAATTCAGAGGAAACATGAGAAAGAATTTCTTCACAGAATGGGTGGTGGACAAGTGGAACACCCTGCCAGAGGAAGTGGTGGGGGCTGAAACAATCACGGGATTTAAGAATGCATGGGATAGACATAAAGGAATTCTGGAGGTCAGGGGTAAGGGGCAACAGACTTCTAGGAAAACAAACTGAACTTACAAGCTCAAATGGGCAGACTGGGTGGGCCATAGGCCCTTATCTGCCGACACTGTCTATGTATCTATGTATCTGTGTAAGGATAGAGTGGGTAACATTCAGGTCATCCCCATTTAGGATGCAGTGACCATAAAACCACAGAATGTATAATAAATCTTATTAAACCTAAATCTCATGGACGTTCAACATTATTAGAATACAAAAAGGCAAATTGGTCTAAAATAATCAATGACTTTAGTAGTATTGATTGGGGAACATGTTTTGATGACCTAGAGGTTCATTTAATGTGAGATAAATTGAAATCAAAGATACATGAAATAATTAATCAATACATCCCAAGTCGCAAAAAAATAAACAGTAAAGGTAATATTCCTTCCTGGTTTTCTAAGGTTATAAAATCCCAAATAAGGAAGAAAAACAAAGCCTTTAGAAAATATAAGTTAAATCCTTCACAAATCACTCAAGTTAAGTACAAAATACAAAAGAGGTTACTTAAAATGCTAATTAAAAAAGGAAAAATTAAACTTGAAAACAAACTAGCTAGTAAAAGGAATTGTAAGGCCTTTTACGCTTATGTGAACAACAACAAGCAAACCCATAATAGAATTAATACTGTGACTGTAAATGGTGAAATATTACATATTAATAAATATATTGCTAATAGTTTTAATAAATATTTTACCTCAGTATTTCAAATAAAAACATCTTATAGTAACTAACCCCAGTATAGTGACTAATCCCTGTGTGGATGTTTCAGATGTATACAACTTAACTCAAGATATGGTACTCAATGAATTATACAAATTATGTACAACATCATCGTCAGGACCAGACAATATTGATTGTATTGTCTGGAAAATAACTTGCTAATGTGATTGTCCAGCCCTTAACCACCTTATTTAATAAATCCCTCCTAACTGGTGAAGTTCAATTGGATTGGTGGGAAGCAATAGTTGTCCCGATGCATAAAAAAGGTAATAGATCAAATATTGAAAATTATGCAATGGCAAGAACATTTCCTGAACTCTGATTGGTCAGTGTGTGCCTGAGACAGTGATGAGATTGCACAATAACATCACTGTGTTGATTTTTTTGACGATATAGATTTTTTTTCAGAAACAAAGATATACTGCTTCACCAAAAATCTACTAGAAACATTTTTATTTTTATTTTTGTTTTGTATAACATCGAGCCATTGTATAATTGCAATACAGCACTCCAAGGTGTGTGTTATCATTTAATAACGTCACTCCTGGGGAGGGTAATGGAAGCACTCTGCTTCACCTCGTGCTTCAACCCACCCCAGGAGTGACGTTATTACATGATAACCCACACCTTGTCATGCCTTATTGCTTAATTATAGGCCTAGTAGCCTCACCTTATTTTGTTGTAAATTACTAGAACGTCTAATTAAGAATAAAATTGAATATGAAATAGCTGAGTTGGGGTTACAAGACAATACACAGCATGGCTTCAGGAAAGGACTTTCCTGTAACACCAATCTGATCTCATTTGACAATATTGTAAGTAGTCAGATTGACAAAGGCATTCCAACTGATATAATTTTTCTTGATTTAAGAAAAGCCTTTGATTCTGTACCGCATGAGAAACTAATTCAAAAACTGGAATATATGGGATTAAACAAATATATTGTAAGATGGATTCATAACTGGTTGACTGATAGAAAGCAAAATGTGAGAATAAACTCAGTTCTCTCCAATGAAAGAAATGTCAACAGTGGTATTCCTCAGGGATCAGTGTTGGGTCCAATATTATTTGGATTATTTATAAGTGACATGAGAAAAGGTTTTGATTCTATCATCTCTAAGTTTGCTGATGATACTAAAATAGGTGGGGATCACAGAAGGAGCACGACAGGGAACTGTATCAATTAAAGCAGAAAGAAGTGGGGAAGGCAGTCAGAATAGCAAAAGCCCAAACTAAGGAAAAAATAGCCAAGTCAGTTAAGAAGGGGGATAAAACCTTCTATAGGTACATTAGGGAGCATAGAAAGGTTAAGGGAGGAATACTGAAGATTAATAAGGGAGAGGGGAGGTGGGCAGAGGGAGACAGTGAAAAGGCAGAGATACTGAATGAATATTTTTGCTCAGTATTCACAAAAGAAGATGAGGAGGAGTTACCTAAACCAGACAATAGAAGCACTCTGGGTAGGAGGTTGACACCAGTCCATTTACAGAAGATAGAGTCCTGAAAGAACTCCTAAAACTCAAGGTGGACAAAGCAATGGGGCCTGATGGGATTCACCCTAGAATCCTAAAAGAACTAAGGGAGGACCTAGTGACACCACTGACCACACTTTTTAACAAATCATGGGAGGATGGGGTGGTACAGTACCTGAGGACTGGAGGAGGGCAGATGTGATTCCCCTTCACAAAAGTGGGAGCAAGGCAGAAGCAGGAAACTAAAGACCTGTAAGTTTGACCTCAGCAGTAGGGAAAATAATGGAATCTCTTCTGAAAGAAAGAATTGTTGAATACCCAGAGGCCAGCGGGGCACAGGACCCAAAGCAGCATGGATTTACAGCAGGAAGGTCATGTCAGACGAATCTAATAGAGTTCTTTGACTGGGTGACCAAAGTAGTAGACCAGGGAGGGGCTGTGGATATGGCCTACCTAGACTTTAGCAAGGCATTTGACACAGTCCTACACAAAAGATTAATAATCAAGTTAGCCAGCCTGGGAGTGGGTCCCAGGGTGGTAGCCTGGGTTGCAAACTGGCTGCACAACAGGACACAGAAGGTAATAGTGAGTGGAACACATTGCGAAGAAAGGGGGGGTTTACTAGTGGAGTACCTCAGGGCTCAGTACTGGGTCCAGTCCTCTTTAACATCTTTATAGGTGACATTGCAGAGGTTCTGGACAGAAAGGTATGCCTCTTTGCAGATGATACAAAGATCTGTAACAGAGTTGATACACAACGGGGTGTAGAAAGGATGAGAAGGGACTTGGCAAGGTTGGAGGAATGGTCAGACATATGGCAACTTAGATTCAATGCAAAGAAGCACAAAGTAATGCACCTGGGAAACAAAAACCCAGGAGAAGAGTACATAATAGCAGGGGAGGTACTAACAACAACAAAAATGGAATGGGACTTGGGGGTAGTCATATCAGATGATCTAAAGGTGGGTAAGCAAAGTGAGAAGTCAGTGAGGAGAGCCAGTGGGATACTGGGATGCATAGGAAGGGGCATCACAAGTAGAAAAAGGGAAGTTTTTATCCATCTGTACAGACAGTTGGTGAGACCCCATCTGGAGTACTGTGTGCAGTTTTGGAAACCTCATCTACACAAGGACATAGACAGGATAGAAGCAGTCCAGAGGAGGGCAACTAAAATGGTGCAGGGTCTGCATCAGAAATCATATGAAGAGAGACTGAGAGAGCTTAATATGTATACCCTTGATGAAAGGAGGGACAGGGGGACATGATAGAAACATTCAAGTACCTCGGGAATCAACAAAGTCCAGGAGGGTAGCATCTTTCAGAAAAAGAGATGTGTAAGAACAAGGGACACAATTTAAAGATAGAGGGGGACGGTTCAGGGTAATATGAGGAATCTTTTTTCATGGAGAGAGTGGTGGATACATGGAACTGCCTTCCTGGGGAGGTTGTTGGGGCTAAAACAGTGGGGGGAATTCAAACATGCATGGGACAGACACAAGGCAATTGTAGTGGGAGGTGGCAGGAAGTAGGCTGTTGGTTAACTAGAATCTGCAGATTATCCAGTAGGTAGGGAAATGGGCAGACTGGGTGGTCCAAATGGTCCTTATCTGCCATCAAAGTCTATGTTTCTATGTTTCATCCTTTTTAAAATACCAACTATTATGTGAAGGTCTAAAGGCTATCGAACTTTGGGGAGTGGAAAATAATATGGAATTTAACTAGACTAAATGTGCTGTAATATATTTCAGAAAAAAATAACCCTCACTATAAGTATTATCTTAATAATAAAGAAATTAAAAATAGTAAATGTGAAAAAGATCTGTGAGTATGAATGAACACACACCTATCATCATCTACACATTTGGCTAAAACCATCTGGAAATGTAATCAAATCATTCACTCTATTAAAAGAGCATTCATTTCAAGAAATAGAGTATGTATTATGAAATTATATAAGTCATATGAATTACTGCATTTGGACTATGGAACCCCAATATGGAGTCCGTATCTCAAAAAAGACATAAACCAAATTGAAAGCGTGCAGAGAAGATTGACTAAATCTGTTAGGGGATTAAAAACTATGGAGTATAACAAAAGACTGGAGAGGTTGAGTTTATTTTTCTTAGAGACCAGAATGATTAGAGGAGATCTGTGGTTAATGTACAGAGTTATAAAAGATCAGATCCTAATGGAACAATGTGGTATACAAAGATTTCACAAAACAGTAAATTTAAGATCACATGACAAACAAATTGTACTCCATAGAGTACAGACAGTCAGACACCAATACTTTTATAATATACGTACAGCAAGGTTATGGAATAGTCTACCTGGTTACATTATAGATGCTCCTACTACGTAAATGTTCAAGAAGAGATTAGAAAAACACCTACTGAGTAATAGACCCACATGATAAGCCCACTATGTGTGGGAGACAATTTAATGGGCTTTTAGCCTACTTTGTCTAAATACACCAAGTTATACCAAGTTATACAATGATGTTGTCAAGGTATACCAAGCACTAACAAATTCATGTCTCTGACAGCTCTCTCCATGAGGCGCTGAAAGGTGGCAAGGGCGCTTGAAATACCTTGAGGCATTCTCAAAAATTAATAGAATCTGAGAGGGCATATAAATGCTGTTTTTTCTCTATCTTGGGGAGCCATAGTTATTTGATAAATATCCACTCCTTAGATCTAATACAGAGAACCGCTTGTTTCCATTAAGGCAGTCAAGTGCATCTTGAATTCTTGGCATTGTATACTGGTCAGAAATTGTTCGTTTGTTGAGAGTTCTGTAATCCATGCACATCTCAATTCTTTTTGCGTACTACCACTATTGGTAAAGCATAGGGACTTCTCAACTCTTGGATTATGCCAGCAGCCAGCAACTCTTGTAAGTGTCTCCTCACATCATTTATGTCCGCAGGGGCCAACCTGCACGAACTCTTCCAGGATGCGCTTTCATCATTAAGTCTTCTCTCTGGTCACACAACTCACATCCCACTCATGTAACCAGAACACTTTCTTTCAGAGAGTTTTCGATAGATACATGTCTTCCACTCCTCCAGAATAGGAGAGTCACCGAAATCAAACAGGTCTGGATCAATACAATGGTAGGCACCAACTCTGAGGGGGGTAGGCTACACTGCCATGTCAGCACAGTACACCCGAGCCAAAGTATGTCCCTTCTTGACGACAATGTCTCTATCGGTTACATTTTTTACCTGGACAGTAACTCACTTGACATAAGCATGAGCTCTCACTGGCAATACACTCGGCTTTATTAACATTCCTGCTGGCAGTCCATGTCCTTAGGGGGCGTCAAACATCAGGATTTAGTTCTTTACATCTTTTTTAGGTGCTCTACTCCACTTATATCGCACTCAGCATTAGGGGGCAGCATTAACTCTTCAGCATCTCAATGCCAAACTATGCCGACAGGGTCATCTTGGGTTTTGGGTGGAGTCTGTGCCTGTCTCTCGTTGCCTTTCGCACCACTGCATCTACAGCTAATGTTTTCCCTTTCTGCTTAGCCTCCCTTTCTTGACAGAACTGAACCAAGTGTCTGAACATGTGGGCATTAGTGCCAATAAGTATGGGTACTCTTGTCGTACATCTCAGACTCAGGGCATACCAAAGCCAAAGTCTCAACTGGGTCACCTAATCCAGTTATGTTGGAAGGGGAAGGCAAATCCATACTTTGATGTAGTCTAGATACGGGTAGGACTTATCACTTAGGTCCCATATGTTTAAACCTTTCGAAGGCTGTAAAGTAAGATGAGACAAGTGCTGGTCAGACCAGTTTTAAAGATAATAGTTACTTGTGAGCCACTGTCTTTTCTTTTATTTGTGTTTATCGTTTTTAAGTAAATAGACACTTATTTCCTCATACAGGACAATAAGAAGTGCATACATTCATATTCCAATATTGATACACACAACCATCTCCTGTAATCTGTAACAGTAGGGGCAGGGTGTACCCAAGTTATAAACAAATGTGAGTTCAATAATGCTGACCATCTCAAGGGCTCTGGAATGTCCCAGAATAGTCAGAATTTACAAAGATAAATCAGCCACAATCACAATGGATTGCTATTTATCCATTTCTACTAGAGTAAGTAAAACAGGAAATCTGGTGCTGCTCTATAACAGTTCTGCAAGAGAAGGCATGCAGTATTCATCCAGTGGTAAGTAACTGTCACATAATTAAGTCTGAACAGTAACACTAAATGCATTCAACAACATATAAACAAACCCAGCTCTCTGAACAGGACAAAATGTGTCTGCCCCATGCCCCAGACACCAGGGAGTGAAAGAACAAGATGCCCCAGTGTGGTGAACCCACCATGTGGCTCAGAACCACCAGCGGGCCCACCGTTACCCAAATTAGTAATGACTATCCCTCCCTATATATCCCAAACAGAGGAGAAAAGCATTAAAGGGATACAATACCGCTAAAGAACTTTGTATGTGTCCCATAAGGTCCTGACTAATGGAGCCGGTCAATCTGTGAGGGAGTTAAGTAACAGAGAGTCATACATCCTCCGATTCTTCCCCACCATTTTCTTCCTCCACATCAGCAGTCACCTTGGCTGCAAACTCTTTTTCTATTTTCTCCAACCAACGGCCCACATCCTTCGGATCGGTAAATTGCCAAGATTTGCCCCCATATGTTACTCTCAGTTGGGCTGGTACAAGAAATGAGTGAATCACACCAAGGGCCTGCAGCTTCTGTCTGACTGTGTCGAATGTCTTAGCCAAGCCCGGGTTTGAAAAGGTAAATCGGGAAAGATTTTTACATCATACTCATTTATAGAGAGTGGGTACACCACCCACGCCACTGACAATAGTAAGTCCCTGATTTCCAATCCAGATGTCTTTACCAGGACAGGGTAAGGTTGAGTTGTGTTTGTAGGCTGCACCCTAGGATTAACTCTATATGCTTTCTTTAGCTCACCCCAATCAAAATCTTCAGGTATTGATACTGAGGCTTTCATCCAATCCTTCAGGAAGACTAACAGATTAACTCCCTCTGCTCCCTCTGGTACACCACCCAGCTGGAGGTTCCGCCGAGCTAAGGCTTTTTCCATTTTCTTATCCATGGACTGCACCATGGAGAACATTTGGTATCACAGAGGGTTGGAAGAGGGCTCTGATACATTATCCATTTCTTGAGTCAACGTCTCTGGCCATCCCTGGTTTCAGAGCGGAAAGCTTAGAAGCCCCAGGAGCTATGTTTTTCTGTTTCCCCGTGGTAAATTGCAGATCTTCCAAAAGCTGGTTATATCAGGAAGACAATTCCAAAAGTGTTGTGAAAGTTAAACTGGGTGAAATAATACTATTTAGTAAAATAGCAGTGCTGAAATGAGAAGCTTCCTGCTTGGTGATAGGCTCTCTAGCACCTCTCATGAGCCTCTGTCTAATACGGCTCAGGTGGACACTCTGTTGATGGTGACTGTTGTTTTAGTGGAGGGCCCAACCAGTTTGTTGAGATCAAGCAGTGCAAGTTCAGGGACTTTAGCAGTGGCTTTGGTTACAAATGTGGTGGAGCTGGACTTGACAGGGGCCCCAGTATGCTCTGTGAATGGGCTCCACAGGAGTTTTCCAGTTCCTGATGTTTTTCTCCAAGCAGTCTGTCTCTTACTCTTGCTCTTGCTGGGTCCTCCTGCAACCTGCATTTCCTCTTAATGTGGCCATCTTTCCCAGACCTGTAACAGAAGATACGCTCTCTATATTGTCATTTACTTGACTTAGCATGACTTGCATCTGAAACTCCAATAGGAGCACTAGTAGCCACTTGTTTCCACTCAGGGGTCCTTTCTATTGACTGAGACACAACTTGAGACTTACACCCCTCTAATTCAGTTACTCATTTCAACAACTCATCCAATTTGACTTTAAGCTCAGGTTCTCCAGAGGGCATCTGGGCCTGTACCCCAGCACCCAAAACTGTAGGGTTTAGGTTGGCAACAGCCACTGGCTGACTCTGAGGATCAGACTGTCTATAGCATGAGGTCAATTTGGCTGAGCTAACCACATCTTTACATTCTTTCAACAGTGCTTTTAATTCTTGAGTCTCACTTGCTGGCATACCTCTGTCAACTTGTGTAACCACTGCAGAGGCATGATAGGTTTCCCAATGTCCCTGTTCTTCTTCAGCCTCCCGAACTTCTCACATCAGTGTCCAGTGAGAAGGTGTGTCATCCTTTCTCTCAGCCAGATGGAGGTTATGAATTAGCAGAGTGGAGTGACGAGCAACCCTGAGTACATTCTCTAGTCTCACATGGTTCAAGTTTTGGGAGGCCACACCTCCTTCGCAAAATACTTTTTGCAATGTCCTCTCCAATTGAGTCAAAAATGCAGACAATGGCTCCACCTCCCACTGCTGGGTAGTCTTAAACTTCCACATAAGATCCTCATATAACCCTGTGCTCCCCAAAACACCTTCCAGGGCTGTCAAGCACTCCTGGGCTGGAGCGTCAGGATCAGTGGCCCTTATGGAGTGAATAACCTCTAAAGCAGGCCTACTGAGCCTTTATCCAAGCTGCTTCCTTTTTTCAGCCTCTGATCACTGCCAGTCTTGCACTGGGGGGGGGGGCAGCATAGTCCATCCATGTTTCAAGATCATCCTCACCTGCTGCGGTGGGCTTAACTCCAGAAAACATTCTTAACCTACAATAATAGTCTGAGGAAGATGGCCCAGAGCTGGGTTGGGATGCAGCTTCTGTGGGAATCTTAGTGCCATACATCACAATGGTCCATGCCACCTTAGAACCCTCTGGAATCAACACATCAGGCACTCTGATGGGATCAACTGCATTTCTACATTCAGTTAGAGAAGTTAGTGTCCATGTGGCAGAGTCCATACAGCACCCTCAGACTACAACTCAACTCAGATACTTGATTACAGATAGGGCCACTTCGATCAGATCTTTGTTCGTACCTGGGGGAATTCCCAGGAGCAAAAGAGCTTTCATAGGGTTCACTTCCTCACCATCAGACCACTCAAACAGTCTATCATAAGCCATAGTGCTGGCAACAACTTGGGGCTTAGGGGTGTAAAATTGTCTTTATGAGTGGAGAACACCACATGGGGCATGACTGGTAAACATGAGATCCCAGCAGTGCCTCCAAAGATGTAACATGGTTGCTGTGTACCAGTGGGCTACGATCCTTGCCTGATGATTATGATCAGGTTAAGGGGCCTGGGTTCTGATCTGATGACAATTGGGGGTTCTTTCCCAAAGATATAAATAAATAGTGTGGTGCCTCCACCCAGAGTAAACTTAGAGTGAGCCAGATGTTTGCATAATACAACCTCCTCGGATGCTGTACCTACCCACCTCCCCTTCCAGTCACCCCCACAAAGAATACCACTTTGAACTGTATTACTGTAAAACACATGCAATTAATGACTTTAACTAATAATATGCTCACAGACAGTTTTAACAGCAACAATAGTAACACTTTTATTGTAGGGGAATGAGATAGCAAGGAAAAAGGCAATCATAATACTGGAAAAGCTAGCAGCATCCATAAACAATGACAACAATAGTGCCCACCCACAACAACAACAGCAACCCATTTACTTTTACTCACCACCCCACTGGTACCATGTCATCGAGGCATAGGTCAAGAAGCATAGGAAAACCAGGAGCAGTGTCAAATTTTGCAAACAGTGTTTTATTTTTCTCAATAACAGCAAAATTAAAAATAAAAATAATTCAGTATAACTATTTACAAACACAGTACAAACAGAGAAAAATAAGTCCTTCTTCTGAGGGTATCTTTTAATTCCAAGTTTCAGTCTCTCACTCTCCTTGTCTCTCTGGCAAAAGCAATGCTGCTCTTTTTATAAATCTTTGTTTGGGAACTCATTAAGAGAGCCTGCTTCTCACAGAATGTTCTTGTAAGTTTCATTCCTTGCAGGTGAAGCAAAAAGAACATAGTGACCCAGAACTGACCTCTTGTTTACAGCTCTGCAAAATGCTTAAAAACTGCATCTCAGGTTAACCCCTTGCGTTTCAAATAACTTTGCAATCATTTTGACAGTATAACCATATACAGTTTTAAACAAAGGGATTCCAATGTCACATACACAGAGACGGACATATATTTTTTATAACTGCAGACATGTAAAGGGGAAGAAAAAATAGAAATAGCAAGAGAAGACAGAGAGATAGCGAGAGGCGGAGAATGGTGAAACTGTTGGAGTGATCTTTTCCTAGGTCTCACAAGAAAATTTGCACAACCAGACAGATAAGAGATAGAAAAGTAGAGGCTAGAACAGACCCTTGCATTTAAACTCCTTCTGCATAACAAATGGGGCAGGGCTTCATTCAACCATCACATACCAATGTCCTCTAACAGTCCTAATTGGGTACCCAGATTATGATGCAGGCCTGATCGTTGCCTCAGGTTGGCCGGTGTTGGGGTCTCTGAGAAGAAACTTTGAATAAATTGTAACTTGTTGCAAACTTTAAAGAGCAGGTTCCAAGTAGTAATGTATCCCCCCCCAGCGTGGTCGATAACTGACCTTGACAGGAGTCCGATGATGAAATCTTGCAAATTAATCCCTCCCAAAAGAAAAGCTATGCCCTTTGTAAACTTTATTTTCAGCAAGGCAAGCCCTGAAAAAAGGACTGACTTCCCGGTCCAAAAACCACGCCCCCACTTCGGCCCACGCAGCCCTGTTTTGTGATGTCACAAATCAAAGGCTGCATGAGCACACCCCATTGACTTCTATGGGGGCAATATTTTCATACATTTTTATACACTTAATGTTGTGATTTTAATAATTCAAAGCGACCAATCAACTAATAGGGTCCCTATCAGTCGATCAGTCACTTTGAATACCTGTTTTACTCATAGTTCTGAAGCCCCAATTCACAGTATCTGAAGCAGCGTTCTGAAGGTTGGGGCCTTAAGCAGCAATGTGGGTTGACAGTAGGCTAGCTGGATGAGGTAGGTTTATCTAGTAGCTTGACAACTTCTGGCTGGCTTGCAGGATCTGGCTGCTTGTCACCTTCTTCACTGGAAAGCAGGAGCCTTGCACAGTGTTTCCTGGTCCACAGAGAGCACAGACCCAAGGAGTGACCCAATGGTGTGACTCTCCCAGATAGGTCAAGAGTGCCCTAGCACTCAGGCATGCCCTGTGGCTCCCTGTGTCCAAATTCATCCCACTTGGTAAAGGCTGGCTAATCCCTTACCTGGCTCCAGAGAGGCCTGAGCACAAACACTTTTGCATACAACTCCAGGTGGCTTTTGGGCTGAATAGCACACAGTCTTAGAGCTGAAAGCTCCAAGTTCTTAACAACTTACTTTTACAATATCCTCTGGCTCCCTGGTGTAGAAGCATCCACAGGCTTCTTTCCACTGATGGCTTCAACTTCAGGCCAATTCAGGCAAACTGCAACCCCAGGCAGACAACTCAACAGTTTCTCCAAGCTGAGGACTTTCTCAGGATGAAGTAGGAGCCAACAGAAACGTTCTCACTCTGGAGGTTCCAGGGGCTGAACACAGGCAGTTCTCCAAGTCTTTGGCTGTGGAAGCCTTGGGCCAACATCCAGACTCTTCTCTCAACACAGTCTGAGCCCTCCTGTCTCACTGAGAGTCCAAGCCAGACTGCACCGAGCTGTAACTGTCCCTGGGGTTTCACTAGGAGAATGGTAGCTTCTGACTGGCTGAAATGTGCTGTCCATCAGTAGAATTATTAAACATTAAATCCCTTTGGTTATTGATTGGCCATAACTTTGGGTGCCTGAAATATGTGTAACCCTCCCCCCCCCCAAAGTGGTGGGGCTTACCTTAAGTTATCTCCCTGGACACCTTTTTATTTGCCTTCCACCTGGCCTTGTTCCAGCCTTGTGTTCTGCCTTTTGAACTTGACTAATATCCAGTGGAAACTGTGACTCCAATGTGTATAAATATTGTATCCATAGCCCCTGCATGAATGGGCAAGAAGGTGCCGCCGTGCTGTAGTTATAAGAAGCTCAGCCCTTATATATAGTGTCCATAGCCTGGGCTGATCCAAGTGAAATGGAGCTCATGACTGGCTGGGCAGCTTTCCTTCAAACTCCATTCTGCAGTCGCTTAGACATGCAGAGGGAGCTCTGTCGAATGCTGTAAATATTTATTCCTAAAATTGTACTGTTGTATTTAAAGAGCTGGTGATGCATTCAGGAGAACTTTAACAAAACCTAATATTTAGACACAGTCCAGCTTGTATTTCCCATTAGTGCTGTATTCCTCTTCCCCGTTATTTATAACTGTGGTCATTTGTATGAAAACAGGATCTTTGCCTCCTGACGAGTTTGTCTATTGCTGCTGCTTTCTCCCTGCCTGAAGTCATGGAGCAGTGCTTGTGATATCATAGTTACTCCCATAGCAATAGATTGTGATGTCACAGCAGAGGATTATCAATTGAAGTAGGGAGTAAGCTACAGAGGCAGAAGGACTGTAAAGGGACTATGAGGGATAAATATCATATATTCATGCATATTTACTGAGTAATAAATCATGGTGAGGAAAAATATATAAAACATAAATGGAATGCAGGCAGAATTGTATTTAATTATCATGTATTTTTAAAGTTTTCTTTGAGCTCTTTAAAAACAAACTTTAAAGTTGGGACTGTTTACTTTCTGCCATCCAGCAGCCATGTTTGTTACTTTGACCCTGTCTTCTAGCCAATCAGAACTCAAAGGATCCTGGAGGGGTCATTCTGCTATCGCTGCTGGGAGATACAGTGAACTGTATGGTTTGCACCCATTTTAGCCAATGGGAATGCCAGAATTGTTATGGACAGCCTCAGTATCCAGTTGGATGTCAGGACTCTGTTTTCTTCAGTTAAGGAGGGACAGTTGATCTGGGCAGTTGCTAGAGAGCTTCCAGAAGGGAAGGAGGCTCCATTTTGGGATCTGAGGAGAAGTGGAGAGGCCTGCTTGTCTCTCAACCGCCTGATTGCTTGAACCTGAGCCATTTGAACTGCTGAACCTGCAGACTCTTTCCAGCTTCCAAGCTGAAAAGAAGTGTAATTTCTGTCAGAACTGCCATTTCTGCCTGAAACTGCATCAGAGCCTGTGTGGAAAATGTTAAGCTAAATTGCTGCAAAGTAAGAATCCTGCCTCAGAGAATGTGGTTTAAAGCTGAAGCCTGTGGCTGCAGAGATTGTCTCCTGCCTAATATCCAAAGGAGGAGACTGGAAGATAAGTGTTCCAGCTTACTACCAGAGACTACCACCTGCAAAGTGGGTAAGCTGTGTGGCCTGTTTGAAACTGCACCAGAGACTGAATTGCTTATGCAGAGCCCACAAACTAAGGGGCTCCTAAGACTGTAGCTGCATTTTGAATTTGACCTGCCACCATCTTCAGATCAGATTGGGGAGTCAGCTACCACTGCAATGTTTCAGCATTGGTTTGTGGCCACCTTGGGGGAGGGGTATGCCCAGACTTGGGGGTGAGTCATGCCAGCACTGGTCCCTGTATGCTGACTTTGTTCCAGAAGAACAGAAGATTGTGGTTGGCAGCCGATTGAATTCTGTCCGATGACAAATCAGCCTCACATCATTGCCAGCTTAAGAAGCTACGGTACCGTGAGTAACCTCAGGGCCTGTCCCTGCAACCAAGTTAAAGTTGTTGTTGCCATCTAGTTGTTTCTATAATTGCATATTGCTGTTTAGATTGTTGTGCAGGCCACCAAGCCTTGGAATTATAATTGCTTGCTGTTTAAAAGTTTCTGCTTATGGTCTTACAGAAAGGGTTAAAGAATCAAATCAAAATTTATTTGTTTAAGGGCTCCAACGCTGACCAGCCAGCTGGAATGCACCAGGGCTGCAACTGCTAAATTCTGGGTACCCAGTGAATTTAACTGGACAGTTCAGGGGGACTATAACGTATTGCTGAATGTTTTGCCAAACCAAAAAGTGGCTTTAAACCTGATTTTGATTTACATCCCTTATCCCATTGTTAATTCCTGAATAAATAAGATTTACTGTTAAATGTTAACACTATCCATGATCATATTATTACCAAGCTCTAGTTTATGGTGGATAGCTATGAGGTGCACTGTTACTGTTGATGATTATTGCTTGCAGGTATACAGGGTGTGGTGCAGAAGTCAGAACCCTGTTGGTAAGTGTGGCTACTGTGAGCATATTGTTAGCTCTCACCAATAATTGTACTACTGAATGCAAAGTAAGGTGTTTTATAGAAATCCATGTGTGTGACCACTGATTGGGGCAGTGGGTAGGTACAGCATCCCAGAGGGTTATACTAGCTTGTCATCAGACCCACTTACAAGTTGCTCTGGGTGGAGGCACCACGCAAATAGTTCTACTTTTGGTACCAGGCCCCTTGTTTCAGCAAAACCAGAACCCAGGGCCCTCAATCTGCATTGTAGGCATGCAGGCAGGGGTAGTAGCCCATTGGGACATGGTGTCCGGGTTACATATGGTTTATACCTTCTCCCAGCAGTCACTCCTTTTGATTTGGGTGCCTAGAATTCTGATTGACTGACTAGAGGTCAGGGGTAAACAATATGGCTGCCACAGTAAACTGTTCAAGCAGTCTATATAGAGTCCCAACTTTGGAGTCCCATTACAGCCTGACAATACAGTTTTTCAAAATGGTTGCCCCATTGTCCTTTATCAACCTCTGCTCCCTATCACCTGACTGCATAGTTATATTTTAAAACATATTTCTTACCCTGTTGCTAGCTACATTTTATAGCCCTCCTCTGGAGCAGGCAGGCAGCTCATTAATATTCATTTCCACACCTCATTAGTATTTATGAGGTAATGCTAAGATGCTCATTTGCACTCTTAAACTAAACAATTTTTCCACTTCTGAGGTGCCTCTTCCATGTCTCCGACCCCTAACTAACTTATTTTGGGGGCTGGGAGCTCCAGAGAGGCTTCCATTTAGCCACAATAGTGGCAAGAACACAAGAATGCACTTCTGCACATTTGTGCAGAGCGAAGCGCAGTGGTCCAGCGACTTTACTCCTCTGGTCCCAATTTACTAAGGCAAATGGTGTGGGGGCCAGACAGAGATGCAGTGGTACCACAAGACCCAGGATCAGCAGTGGAGGGGCAGCGAGAAGAGTGAGAGACAGAAATGAGCTCCTGAGGGGCAAAACAAGGTAAGCCCCACTCGAGGAGGGGGTTACACAGGCATTGCAAAGGGCATGATACTTGAGTAAATTAGCTGGGGAGCCAGAGGACTTGTGGCCTTCCAGACAAGATCTCAAGCATGGTGGCAGGCCAGTAATTCAGCAGAGATCCAGTGGAGATGGGAACCATGGACCTCATCTTTTCTGAGAAGTGGGTGCTGGTGCCAGATAGACATGAATTTGGACTTAAAATAATGGAAGGCAGAGTCAATGGAGCTGGTAGAGGAGATAGACAACCAGTCCATAACTGCCAAGTCAGCGTAGTGGGAGGATACATCCAGCGATCTGAAGGACCAGATCTGGAGGAGCTTGGGAGGGGCCTTGGAGTGGTGTAGCTTGAGGACACAGTAGACCAGATGGTGGCCACTGAGGGCATCCAGAAGGGAGCCTGCATCAATAGTCTGGTGTGGGTTGAAAGCAAGAACCCAGCCTAGCAGTGTGGGGTTCAGGGATTTATGATTGTCATGGGTAGGGTCAGTGATCAGTTGAAAAAGATTAAGGGACCTAATGTTTTGACAGAATTTGGAGTGAGATGGAGAGAGCCAATTTAAATTGAAGTCCCCAAGGCTGATTAATTCACCAGTTGAGGCATGGGTACAGATAGTAATGAGGAGGTCAGTGATGGAAGAGGAGGAGAGGCCTGGGCAGTAGTAGACACTAGCCAAGAAGATGGGAATGCAGAAAGGGAGGAATAGTTTAAGGAATAAAGGTTCGTAGGCAGATGGGGAAGAGATAGAGAGTATAGAGGTAAACTGGATGGCAGAGACTAGGTAAATGGCAACACCACCACCATCACTATGGGCACGATCCTGTTGGGTAATGGAGTGCCCAGGTATGGTGACCACAGTATCAGGAATCTTGTGGGGAAAGCCAAGATTTAGAGATAATTAGCACATCAGGGTGAAGGTTAACCACGAGCAGTTGAAGCAGGTCCAACTTCAGGAGGAGGCTTCTGACATTGAGTTGTGCCATTCTCAATCCTTTGGGGAGGCATGTGGGAGAGGAGTGAACAGGGCCAGGATTGGGCTCAATATCTTCTGCAACCAATAGCAGCAGTGAGAAAAAGAGCTTAACTAGGACAGAGGGGTGTCTAAGTGGCAGTTGGCAGGGAGACTAGGGGTGAGGGGGGCTAGGAAAGTTGACGAGAAGCTTGTATCTAAGAGATTCAAGATGAAGGTAGGAGGGAGGGAGGAGAGAGAGCCCAGAGAACAAGAGGGAATGGAGACGGGAAGGAAAACAGGAGGACAGGGAGGTTGGAGAAGGGGTAGGAAGGATGGAGAAGGAGGGGAGTGGGGGGAAGCATGTAGAAGGAAGGGAAGCAAAGGTAAACAGGAGGGGAAGGAGAGAGGTACTTATGGAACATAATTGATAGACAGGAAGTAAAGAGGACGGGGAAACTGATAGAAGGAGGGAGGGGACTGAGCTTACACAATGGAGGGGGTGGGATATGCACTACAGGCAAAGTAATGATGGAGCAAGATGATTGAGAAGACATAGCAGGAAGGAAGGGAACAAGGAGAGGAGGAGGAGGAGGAGTTTTAAGCTGAGAGGGGAGCAGGAGAAGGATGCAATTGTAGAAGGAGTAAGGTGGAGCAACAGGAGGAAGAGAGAAGGCCAGGCAGAGAGAGGGAGAAAAAAAGTGAGCAATACAGTGAGACAGAATAAGGGGGACCCTTATATAGGAAGTAGACAACAAGGTAAGGGGGAGAGATGCAGAGATACAAGGATAGGGGACTCTGGAGAGGGAGTATAAGCACTTAGACAGAAAATAGGAGAGGGTGGAAGGGAGAGTCGAGTTCAGACAAAAGGAGTAAGGGTAGTGAGTGGGAGAAGAATATAGATGAAAAGTTATAATGTCAAATATGTACAGTGGCGTGAAAAAGTATTTGCCCCCTTCCTGATTTTCTCTGTTATTGCATATTTGTCACACTGGATGTTTTCAGGTCTTTAGACAAAATATAATATTAGATAAAGGGAACCTGAGTGAACAAATAACACTTTCTTTTTTTTTTACCTATTTCATTTATTTAATGAAAAAAGTTAACCAACACCAACTGGCACTGTGTGAAAAAGTAATTGCCCCCTAGTTAAATCAACCCAATTAAAGGGATAATTAGAGTCAGCTGATTGAACACAGCCAGGCTTGATTACAGCCAGCCCTGCTCAATATAAACCTCACTTATTTTGACCCTTACCATCAGAGTCACGTTGCCAGCACAAAGATTCAACAAGCACATTATGCCATGATCAAAGGAAGTTCCTGAAAAGATCAGAAAAAATGTGTTGCCCTCTATCAGTCTGAAAGGGTTACAAAGCTATTTCTAAGACTCTGGGACTCGTCAAGCCACAGTGAGAGCCATAGTCTCCAAATGGAGAACACTGGAACAGTAGTGAATCTTCCCAGAGTGGGCGGCCTGCCAAAATTACTCCAAGGGCGAGCGAAAATCATCCAGGAAGTCTCAAAGGATCCTAAAACAACATCTAAAGAACTGCAGGCTTCTCTTGCCTCAGCTAAGGTCAGTGTTCATGACTCCACAATCAGAAAGAGACTGGGCAAAATGGGCTTCATGAGAGAGCAGCAGGCGGAAACCACTGCTAACCAAGAAGAACATAAACGCCATCTCATTTGCCAAGAGCACCTGGATGATCCACAAGCCTTTTGGGAAAGTGCTCTGTGGACAGATGAGTCCAAAGTGGAACTTTTTGGACGGCATGGATCCCATAATGTCTCGCGTAAAGCAAACACAGCATTCCACAGTAAGAACACCATACCAACAGTCAAACATGGTGGTGGTAGTGTGATGGTGTGGGGATGCTTTGCTGCCTAAGGACCTGGATGACTTGCCATAATTAAAGGAACCATGAATTCTGCTCTGTACCAGAAAATTCTTAAGGGGAATGTCCGGTCATCCTTCCGTCAGCTGAAGCTGAAGCGTAGTTGGGTCATGCAGCAAGACAATGATCCAAAACACAAAAGCAAGTCCACATCAGAATGGCTAAAAATAAGTAAAATTAAAGTTTTGGAGTGGCCTAGTCAAAGTCCAGACTTAAACCCAATAGAGATGCTGTGGCAGGACCTGAAACAAGCAGTTCATGCTCGAAAACCTACCAAATGTTACTGAATTATAGCAGTTCTGTGAGGAAGAGTGGGTTAAAACTCCTCCACAGTGATGTGAAAGACTGATTTTGAATTATAGGAAGTGTCTGGTTGCAGTCATTGCAGCTAAATGTGGCATAACCAGTTATTAAGTGTAAGGGGGCAATTACTTTTTCACACAGTGCCAGTTGGTGTTGGTTAACTTTTTTTCATTAAATAAGTGAAATAAAAAAAAAAAACAAGTGTTATTTGTTCACTCAGGTTCCCTTTATCTAATATTACATTTTCTCTAAAGACCTGAAAACATCCAGTGTGACAAATATGCAATAATAGAGAAAATCAGGAAGGGGGCAAATACTTTTTCACGCCACTGTAGAAACATATGAAACTAAACTGTGGCAGTCAGAATAAAGAAGCTTTCAGACTGATAGCAATGATAAAATGAGATGCAATTAGTAGCAATCTGCAGTAATAAAATACCCTTTACATTAAGCGTAATAAATGCACCTACTAGACTACGTAGCAAAGGAATATTAGGAAACTAAGGCAGCAGCCAAATGAATGTAACATTTAAATAAACAGCAAGGTCAATATGTACCGAGCTGTAATACCTGCAGTAATTTAAGACATTTGTGTTAAGCAGCAACAACAATTTGAATAAGCATATCACTCAACACAACAGAGAAAATTAAACACAGTGCACTCTAAAACTCTAGTTCATACGTTTATAAGTAAACAGAGCTGTGTGAAACATGACACAGAAGCACAACTATCTTGCGATAAGCAGCAGTAACTAAGTTAACCTACAACAGATATTAAATACACAAATGAAGTAACAAATTATACATTGAAAAAATAGTAACTTTACTGGGATAAAACAAGCACATATTATAGGGAAGCAGAGCCAGGACACCCCGTATCTGTAGAATACTAGCGAGTTACTGTGGGCGCCGAGTCTCCTGCCGACTGCCGCCCCATGCTGATGCCCACACTATAATATATTGTAGTGCAGTTCAGCAGTGGTTATTTACTTGTGGTTTTATGGGCTGCTATTTATTTAGAATTTATATGTTTATATTATTTATTCTTTTGTATGTTGATGTGTGTGTTATTTCTTTCTTTGTACTGGTGCCCTGGGCCTCCAAGGAAGGGGGCCATAAATAAATAAAGCTACTGTACTACTACGTCTGTTTTTAACACTGCCTGTGAATTTGAGTTCTAACTGTTTAGGGCTTTGGTTTACTAATATTTACTTTCTGACCCATTATACAAAAATCATATGACAAACCTACATCTTTTACTCATCCATGTTGTAAGAGATGAGTGAGGGCTACCTGGTATCCTAATGTGATTTTTTGTTCTTTTTATTTATATCTGATGTGACCTCACTATGGAGGCATTATTATTCTCTAGTGTCAGAATCAGTCAAATATAAATTTTAAAGATTCTCCTTCTGCATTAGTTTATAAACCTTTTTTCAAGCCCCAGCTGGATTTGTCTTCATAACAGACTAAATAATTCCAGTGCTACCGCCTTTCTCAAGAGGTTTTATCCCTTAGTTCTTATACCTGCTTAGTAGCCCTCCTCTGGACAATTTCAATGATGCTGATATCTTTTTCCTAGTAAGATGCTCAGAACAGAGACAGCAATATTCAAGCTGTGGCCTTATGTGGCACCTGGTTGCACAGTGGCCTTATCTCCCATGAACTACTCATAAAGTTTCACTTTATGACTCACACATTAACAGTCTCTTCACTACCAGTCTCTCATTGCTTGTAAGATACTTTGGGAAGCAATGTGTATGTAAAGTGCTATATACAATTCTTCTTCTTCTTTTCCTCCTCCTAATATTTGATTCCCCCTTTTCACTGCCTGTTGATGGTATAATTCCTGTTTCACACCATTTTTAAATTACTACTTTCAAAACTGTTTTCCCCTCCCTCTTTCTGTAACACCTTGTGAATAATTAAGCTGGCCCTTATGGTGGTCTACCTTGGGGATGGAGGTACAGTTTGGAGAATAAGAAGAAACTGGGCAGTTGGTCAGACTCCAGGAACCTTAGATTTAATGGAGCCAAATGCATGGTACTACACTTAGGAAGGAAAAACAGAAGTAGGATGTACACACTTTTGTGAGGCTTTTGTCACTGCAGTGAAGGAAGAAAAGGACAAGTGGTTATGGAAACCCAGATGCTGACAGCAGAAAAAATCCCAAGGAGTCTCCCTCTTCTGGTTTGGACCATTCCTCTGTGTATATCCCACCTTCTTCAGGCAGTGCATTCCACTTCTCCACCACCCTTCTTTCTGCAAAGAACTTCCTTACATCCCCTTCTGAAGCACCCCCCCCCCATCACTTTCCATCCACTGGCTCTTGTTACCTTGCCCTTGCTTCTTGTTAACATGGCATTGCTGTACAACATATTAATACCATGACTGTACTTGAAGTTCTCATGCCACCTCTTCCTCTTAACCTCCAGTGTGTACATAATGTAGCTCAACAGCCTCTCCTTGTATGTTTTCCCCTGCTGCCTCTGAATTATCTTCTTGGACCGCCTCTGATGAGCATCCAAGGGGTCCCTGTGGACCCTCTTCTTCAGGTGCAAGCTCCACAACTGTGCATGGTACTCCAGATGAGTTTTTTGCCAAAGTTCTGTATAGAGACAGAATTTTCTCCAGCATTCTGATAGCAACCTCCTCCTCCATATGCCCCAGTATCTTATTTGCTTTACCTGAAGCCTTCTGGCATTGTCAGCGGACTTTAGGGAGTCACTAATAATGATACCCAGGGCCATTTCCTCCAATGTCTCATCCAACATCACTCCCTCAACCAGTACTATGTTTCTGGATTTCTTTTGCAAATGTGCATGACTATACTTTCTGGCATTAAATCTGAGTTGCCATATCTTGGATAATTTTGACAGTCTGTCCAGGTCCCTTTTTATTAACCCTATTCCCTCTGGTGTGTCTACCCTGCCACCAATTTTGGTATCATCTGCAAAGAGACTGATTTCACACTGGATTCACTCCCTTATATCGCAGATGAATATATTGAAAAGGAATGGCACCAGGTCTGACCCTTGTTTTACCCCATTAGTAAGCTCTCCAACACCTAAGTATTCACCATTGATAACTACCCTCTGAGTTCTAGCCCCCAGCCAGTTACTAATTCACTTAGTTAATTTTTTCCCCATCCCCAGGTCTCTTAGCTTTTTCATAAGTCTCCTATGGAGTACCGAGTAGAAAGCCTTGCTAAAGTCAAGATATAGTATTTCTACTGCTTGTCCCTTATTGTCTACCTCCATGATTATAACAGACAAGGAGCCGGAGCATGACAGATGGTGTACAGTCATTATCAGGAGGGCTACCAAAAGAATGAGGTGCATTACAAAGTTGATGGCAAGCAAGGTAGTGGGAGTAGAATATAGGCAAGGCAAGGCAAAATTTATTTAAAAGACGCCCAATCCTGGAGGCCCTGGGCACCATACAAAATGGATAAATACAACATCAGAATGAAATAATACATCACAAATTTTTAACAAGAAAATAAAATTAATAACTCAGCAAATAATTTCAAGTTCTACTACAGTTCATGATTTTATCCCACAAAAGCTTGGGAAAATAGGAGGGCCTTCAGGTGAGCATTAAATATATCTACAGTGGGTACTCCCCTGACCCCAGCTGGCAAAGAATTCCAGAGAATGGGAGCTGAGACACTGAAAGCTCTGTCGCCAGCAGATTTTAGCCTCGTTCTAAGAATGGCCAGAAGGCCCCCACTAGAAGAACGGAGAGGGCGGGTAGAGAGAGCAGGTACCAGAAGGTCTAACAGATAACCAGGACCCTGCCGTGTAGGGCCTTATAGGTGAGAAGACCCACCTTAAAGAGAATTCTCCACCTGACTTGTAGCTAGTGCAATTCACGCAACACCGGTGTAATGTGTGAAATTTTATGCTGCCCAGCAAGTAACCGGGCAGCTGCGTTTTGCACCAGCTACAGCTTGCAGAGAGATCCCTCTGTGACCCCGAGGTACAGCGCATTGCAGTAGTCAAGCCCAGATGTGACTAAGGCATGTATCAAGGTAGGGAGGTCCAGAGGTGGAACAAGGGGCTTAATCCCTGGCAATATTTCTGAGATGGAAAAAACAGGAATGAACCGTGGAGGATATATGTGCCTCCATGGTTAAATTCCTGTCCAGAATCACTCCAAGATTTCGCACCCAAGAGGAGGCCTTCAATGACACAGCTCCTAGAGCAAGTCCAGTTGCTGAGTCAGAGGCCATCCTATCACGCATTCTGTCCAACTCCACCACCAATACCTCCGTCTTATCAGGGTTCAGTCGCAACCAGCTGGAGGCCATCCAGTCGTTGGTCTCAGCCAGGCAGATATGTAGCACATCCACTGCGTTGGATGTTCCTGGGGCAAAGGACGGATATAGCTGGGTGCCATCGGCATAACGATGAAAACCCAAGCCATACTTCCTAATGATCCCTCCCAGGGGCAGCATATACACTGCGAACAACATTGGGGCCAGTACTGATCCTTGAGAAACTCAGCAAAATAGGAGGCTGGATGTAGATGAAGAATTCCCCATCACAACCTGTTGCCTCCTGTGGTAAAAAAGGACTCAAACCAGTGGATGACAGTACCGGTGAGTCTACAGAACTCCCTAAGGCAGTCAAGCAACACACAATGGTCTACAGTGTCAAATGCTGAAGAGAGATCAATGAGAAAAAGAACTGTCTTATCCCCCGATCTCTTGCCCTGAGGAGATCATTCTGCACCTGAACAAGTGCAGTTTCTGCACTATACCTAGCCCGAAATCCCAACTGGAAGGGTTCATACAACTTATGAGTCATGAGGTGCTCTTCCAACTGAAGCACCACCACCTTCTCCACTACTTTCGCCAAAAAGGGAAGGTTGGATATAGGATGGTAATTTGCCTTGACCTCCAGGTCCAGAGATGGTTTCTTTAAGAGGGGTCTCACTAGTGCCTCCTTCAAGGCATCCAGAAAGACCCCCTCAGATAAAGAACACCAGACAATCAAGGCAAACACCAGGCCTACAGAGTCAACACATCTCATTAAGAAACGCGTCGGCGCCGGGTCCAACTCACAAAAGGTGTGCTTCAGATTGACTGCCACCTCAATGACCTCACTAACCTCCACCGGCCTAAACTCCCCTCAACCAGGCGGAGTGCACTCAGAACACATAAGACGACCACTGCCAGGTATGACATTGCTGGCTGAAGAAGCCACCTGCTGGATCATGGACACTCTGTCCGAGAAGAACAGAGCAAACTCTTTGTACTCTGTATTAGAAAAACCCTCCTGGGCTGCAGACAAGCAGGATGGAGTAGCCTGTCTACAGCTTGGAAAAGTGTAGCTGGTCGGTTCTTTCCAGTGGCAATCTCCCTGGACAGAAACACTGCCTTTTTACGGTAGATTGCCTCCTGGTATGCACTATAATGCACATGCAGGACCCGTTTGTCCCCCTCCAAGCCGGACCTCCTCCAGCAGCGTTTTAACCTCCAACCCATCCTCTTCATATCCCTGAGATCTCTGTCAAACCACAGGGACCTCATGTATGAAGTTCTAGGTCTTACACAGACAGGTGCGAGGGAGTTAATGGTGTCAGATAACACCCTATTGTGGGTGTCAACCCCAGCACCACCACCTCCGATGTATACAACACCCACTCTAGATAATTTAGCTGCCACCAAAAAACCCTCAGTGGTCAAACCCCGAAAAGAGTGACAGCTCATCATCTCAGCAGGGGAAGGGCTTCTGGCAGGAGCCCCAAGCATGAACTGCACCGTGCACTGATCGGACCAAGGTACTCGATCAATCCTGAGATTAGCAATTTCAAGTCCCAGTGAGAACACCAGGTCCAACATGTGGCCGTCCTGATGAGTCACTGCAGTAACAGCTTGTGTAAGGCCCAGGGAGGACATAGTCTGAAGAAAATCATGACTACACCTTTGATACTTGTCGTAGACTCAAACATTTAAATCCACAGAAAAACACATCTGGGAGATTCCAATGTTCCACTAGCAATGAATTCAGTAACCTCCTGCAGGAAATTCCCCATCGGCCCAGAAGGGTGAAAGATAAGGAAGATCCTGCAGCCCACACCTGGTCTGCCACAAATAGCCACACATTCAAATGAACCTGGAGTTTCCACTGGGTGCACGGTGAAGGCCAGACTGGATCTAAAACAGATAGCTACACCACCACCCCTGCATTCCACTCTGGGGCAGTGCACCATGGTATACCCAGGAGGGACTACAGCCTCAAAAACTGGGCCCGCATCATCCCCAACCCATGTCTCCCTAATGCAAGCCAGATCGAGCGAAGAAAATAAGTCCGCAATATTTGCTGTCTTATTTCTAATCGATCTGGCATTGCATAATACTGCCCTCAGGGGACTGAAGGGTGAGGCAGTCCCTCAGGTTACCCGACCACTCGGTCTGGTGGATATAGATGGAAATCAAGAATGCATGGGCTAGACATAAGAGAGTCCTTACTCCAAAGGGCAACTAGATTGTCAAAATAGGTCTAAAACAAATGGGCAGACTACATGGAACTAATGGCCTCCTTCGGCTGTCAACTGCTATGTTTCTATGAAAGTTATAATATCAAATATGTAGCAACAAATCTAACTAAACTGTGGCAGTTAGAATAAAGCAGCTTTCAGACTGATAGCAAAGATGTAATGAGATGCAACCAGTAGCAATCTGCAGTAATAAAATACCCTTTACATTAAGCGGTAATAAATGCAAATACTAGACTACGCAGCAAAGGAATATTAGGAAACTAAGGCAGCAGCCAAATGAATGTAACATTTAAATAAACAGCAAAGTCAATATGTACCGAGCTGTAATACCTACAGTAATTTAAGACATTTCTGTTACGCAGCAACAACAATTAGAATAAGCACATTACTCAACACAACAGAGAAAATTAAACACACTGCACTCTAAAACTCTAGTTCATACACATTAACGTAGATAAATAAAATCCCTGTCCTCAAATGAAACATCACATGGGTTAACCGCAGTAGTTAAGCAAATGAACAGCTAATGTATGCTATTGAGAGACATAAGTAAAGAGCTGTTTGAAACATGACACAGAAGCACAAATACAGTATCTTGCGATAAGCAGCAGGAACTAAGCCAACCTACAGTAGATATTAAATACACAAATGGACTAACAAATCATACATTGAACAAACAGTAACTTTACTGGGACAAAACAAGCACATATTATAGGGAAGCAAAGCCAGAACAACCCATATCTGTAGGATACTAACAAGTTACTGTGGGCGCAGAGTCTCTTGCCGACTGCCGACTAGGGGAAGGTATGCCCGCGATCGGGCTACTCGGGGGGAGAGGGGTTGGAGGAAGGTATGCCCGCGATTGGGCTACTCAGGGGGGGAACACTGTTATGCCCATGATCGGGCTACTCCAGTCCACTGGACCACCATGGATTGGAGACATCCCTTATGGGACGTCCCGCGATCGAGCTGCAGGGGGTGTCAGTCCCCGAGGGCTGCTGCCTGGCAGGGGCAAGGCGCAAGTTGTTGGGGATCGGTGCACCTGCATGCTAATGGAATGCAAATGGGGCCATAATCAGATGCAAATGGCCCCCCCCATGCACCTTGCATAAATTATGGCCCCATTTGCATGTCACCCTTTGAATATCACAGGTACTGTGCATGGCGCAATGGAACTTGCGCCACCGCATCTCAATGCTCCACTCTGACCACTTGCGCTGGCACAGTTCCACTGCACCATGCACAGTGGGGGTGGCCAGGGACGATATTCAAAGCAGTTGTGCCATAGCACAACTCCGTTGAATATCGCCCTGGCCACACCTCTGCGCAACTATTTTGAGCGGCGCACAGGCTTGTGCCACAAACTGGTGCAGTTTGAAAATCTGGGTCTAAAACTCTAGTTCATATGCATTAACGTAGATAAATAAAATCCCCTCTCCTCAAATGAAACATCACATGGGTTAACTGCAGTAGCTAAGCAAATGAACAGCTGATATATGCTATTGAGAGATATAAGTAAAGAGAGCTGTTTGAAACATGACACAGAAGCACAAATACAGTATCTTGCGATAAGCAGCAGGAACTTAGCTAACCTACAGTAGATATTAAATACACAAATGAACTAACAAATAATACATTGAACAAATGGTAACTTTACTGGGACAAAACAAGCACATATTATAGGGAAGCAGAGCCATAGGACAACCCATATCTGTAGGATACTAGTGAGTTACTGTGGGCGCACAGCCACCTGTCAACTGCCGCCCTACGCTGACGCCCACACTGTAATATATTGTAGTGCAGTTCAACAGTCATTATTTACTTGTGGCTTTATGGGTTATTTATTTAGAATTTCTGTTTGTATTATTTATTCTTTTGTATGTTGATGTCTGTGTTATTTCCTCCTTTGCACTGGTGCCCTGGGCCTCTGAGAAAGGGTGCCATTAATAAATAAGGCTACTACTATGTCTGTTTTTAACACTGCCTGTGAATTTGAGCTCTAACTGTTTAAGACTTTGGTTTACTAATATTTACTTTCTGACCCATTGCAAGACTTGGACATATCGAAGCTAAGTCATCTGCTATGCAACAAATGCAGACTTTTTATACAAAATCGTATGACAAACCCATATCTTTTTACACCCCATGTTGTAAGAGATGAGTGAGGGCTTCCTGGAATCCTAATGTGATTGTTTGCTCTTTTTATTTATATCTGATGTGACCTCACTAAGGAGGCATTATTATTCTCTAGTGTCAGAATCAGTCAAATATACATTTTAAAGATTATCCTTCTGTCATAGTTTATAAACCTTTTTTCAAGTCCCCATTTGCATTTGTCTTCATAGCAGACTAAACAATTCCAGGGTCACCACCTTTCTCCTGAGCTTTTATCCCTTAGTTCTTATACCTGCTTAGTAGCCCTCCTCTGGACTATTTCAATGATGCTGATATCTTTATAATAAGATGCTCAGAACAGAGACAGCACTATTCAAGTTGTGGCCTTATGTGGTACATGGCTGCACAGTGGCACTGTTATCTCCAGTGAACTACTCATAAAGTTTCACTTTTATGATTCACACATTAACAGTCACTTCACTAGCAGTCTCTCATTGCTTGTAAAACACTTTGGGATGCAATGTGTATGTAAAGTGCTCTATACAATTCTAATTCTTCTTCTGTTTTCTTCTTCTTCCTCTTCATCTTCTTCTTCTGTTTCTTCTTCTTCTACTTCTCTTCCTTCTCCTCATGTTTTGTTCCCCTTTTTCACTGCCTGTCCATATTGTAACTCCTGTTTTACACCATTTTTAAATTATTACTTTCAAAACCTTTTTCCCCCTCTCTTTCTGTAACACCTTGTGAATAATTAAGCTGGCCCTTATGGTGGTCTACCTTGGGGATGGAGGTACAGTTTGGAGAACATGAAGAAGCTGGGCAATTGGTCAGATTTCTGAAGCCTCAGATTTAATGGAGCCAAATACATGGTGCTACACTTAGGAAGGAAAAACAGAAATAGGATGTACACACTTTTGTGAGGCTCTAATAACTGCAGTGAAGCAGGAAAAGGACAAGTGATTATGGAAACTCAGATGTTGACAGGAGAAAAAGTCCCCTTGAATCTCCCTCTTCTGGTTTGGACCATTCCTCTGTGTCTATCCCACCTTCTTCAGGCAGTGCATTAAAGTTTCCCACGACCCTTCTTTCTGCAAAGAAGAACTTTCTTACATCCCTCCTGACCCCCCAGTCAGTTTCCATCCACTGGCTCTTCTTACCTTGCCCTTGCTTCTTGTTAACAGGGTATTACTGTACAATATATTAATACCATGAATGTACTTAAAGTTCTCATGTCACCTCTCCCTCTTAACCTCCAGTGCGTACATAATGAGGCTCACCAGCCTCTCCTTGTATGTTTTCCCCTACTGCCTCTGAATCTTCTTCTTGGCCCACCTCAGATGAGCATCCAAGGGGTCCCTGTGGACCCTCTCCTTCAGGTGCAAGCTCCAGAACTGTGCGCAGTACTCTAGATGAGTTCTTGCCAAAGCTCTGTACATAGGCAGAATTTTCTCCATCATTCTGATAGCAACCTTCTTCATATGCCCCAGTATCCTATTTGCTTTACCTGCAGCCTTCTGACATTGTCAGGGGACTCTAGGCAGTCACTAATAATGATCCCCTTGTCCATTTCATCCAACGTCTGATCCACCATCACTCCCCCCAACCAATACTATGTGTCTGGATTTCTTCTGCAAATGTGCATGACTGGGAAGGCAGTCAGAACAGCAAAGGCCTGAACTGAGGAAAAGATAGCCAACTAAGTTAAGAAGGGAGATAAAACCTTTTTAGGTACATCAGGGAGCAAAGGAAGACCAAGGGAGGCATAGTGAGGCTTAATAAAGGGGAGGATGGTGGGTAGAGGGTGACGGTGAAAAGGCAGAAATGCTAAACAAATATTTTTGCTCAGTATTTACAAATGAAGAGGGGGAGGTACCTAAAACAAACAATAGAAACACTCTGGTTACAGAAGTTGATACCAGCCCATTTACAGAAGAAAGGGTTCTGAAAGAACTCTTAAAACTGAAGGTGGACAAAGCAATGGGGCTTGATGGGATTCATCCCAGAATTCTAAAAGAACTAAGGGTAGAACTAGTGACACCACTGACTACCCTCTCTAACAAATCATGGGAGGATGGGGTGGTACCTGAGGACTGCAGGAGGGCAGATGTGATTCCTCTTCACAAAAGTGAGAGCAGGGCAGAAGCAGGAAACTACATACCTTTTAGTTTAACCTCAGTGATAGGGAAAATGATGGAATCACTTCTGAAGGAAAGAATTGTCGAGTACCTAGAGGCCAGAGGGGCACAGGACCCAAGGCAACATGGATTCACAGCGGGAAGGTCATGCCAGATGAATCTAATAGATTTCTTTGACTGGGTGGACAAAGTAGTAGATCAGAGAGGGGCTGTGGACATGGCCTACCTAGACTTTAGCAAGATATTTGACACAGTCCCACACAAAAGATTAATATACAAGTTAGCCAGCCTGGGAGTGGGTCCCAGGATGATAGCCGGGGAAAAGAATTGGCTAGAGAATAGGACAGAGGGCAATAGTAAATGGAGTCCACTCTGAAGAAAGGGGGGTTACTAGTGGGGTACCTCAGGGTTCAGTATTAGGCGCGGTCCTCTTCAATGTCTTTATAAGCAACATTGCAGAGGGACTGGAAGGAAAAGTATGTCTCTTTGCAGATGACACAAAGATCTGCAACAGAGTTGATACACAAGGTGGGGTGGAAAGGATGAGACGGGACTTGGCAAGGTTAGAGGAATGGTCAAATGTATGGCAGCTTAGATTCAATGCTAGGAAGTGCAAGGTAATGCACCTAGGAAACAAAAACCCAGGGGAAGAGTACACAATGGGGGGTGAGATACTAACAACAACAAAAATGGAAAGGGACCTGGGGGTAGTCATATCAGATGACTTAAATGTGGGCAAGCAATATGAGAGGGCAGTAAAAAGGGCTGGGGGGATACTGGGATGCATAGGGAGAGGCATCACCAGTAGAAAACAGGAAGGTCTTATTCCTCTGTACAGACAGCTGGTGAGTCCCCAACTGGAGTACTGTGTGCAGTTCTGGAGACCCAAGCTCCACAAGGACATAGACATGATGGAAGCTGTCCAGAGGAGGGCAACTAAAATGATGCAGGGTCTGCACCGGAAGACATATGAAGAGAGACTAAAGGAGCTAAATATGTGTAGCCTCGAGGAAAGGACATGATAGAAACTTTCAAGTACCTCAAGGGAATCAGCAAAGTCCAAAGAGGGTAGCATCTTTCAAAAAAAGAGGGAGGTGTGCAAGAACAAGGGGGCACAATTTGAAGATGGGGGGGCGGGTCAGAAGTATGTAAGGGAGTATTTTTAACAGAGAGGGTTGTGGATGCATGGAACGGCTTTCCGGAGGAGGTTGTGGAGTCAAAAACAATGGTTGAATTCAAGCATGCATGGGACAGTCATAAGGCAATTCTAAGGGTGGGTGGAGAGAAAGAAGTAGGCTGCTGGTTAACTAGGATCTGCAGCTTATCCATTAGGTAGGGAAATGGGCAGACTGGGTGGGCCAAGCGGTCCTTATCTGCCATCAAATTCTATATACTCTCTGGCGTTAGATCTGAGTTGCCATATCATGGATCATTTTGACAGTCTGTCCCCCTATTCCCTCTGCTGTGTCCACCGTGTCACCAATTTTGGTATCACCTCCAAAGAGGCTGATTTTACTTTGGATTCACTTCCTTATATCGCAGATGAATATATCGAAAAGGAACGGCACCAGGACTGACCCTCGTGATACCCCATTAGTGAGCTCTTAATCCCCAAATATTCAACACTGATAACTACCCTCTGAGTTCTGTCCCCCAGCGAGTTACTAATTCACTTAGTTAATTTTTTTCCCATTCCCAGGTCTCTTAGCTTTTTCATAAGTTTCCTATGGGGCACAGAGTAAAAAGCCTCGCTAAAGTCAAGATATAGTATTTCTACTGCTTGTCCCTTATTGGCTACCTCCGTGATTATAACAGACAAGGAGCTGAAGCATGGCAGACAGTGTATAATTATTAGCAGGAGGGCTAGCAGAAGAATGAGGTACATTACAAATTGATGGCCAGCAAGGCAGTGGAAGTAGAATATAGAAGGGAATCAAGAATGCATGGGATAGACACAAGGGAGTCCTTACTCCAAAGGGTAACTAGAGTGTCCAAATAGGTCTAAAATAAATGGGCAGACTACATGGAACTAATAGTCTCCTTCTGCCATCAACTTCTATGTTTCTATGTTTCTATGAACGTTATAATGTCAAATATGTAGAAACATATGATACTATACTGTGGCACTTAGAATAAAACAGCTATCAAACTCATAGCAATGATATAATAAGAAGCAACCAGTAGCAAGATGCAGTAATGAAATACCCTTTAAATTAAGCAGTAATAAACACTCCTACTTGACTACGTAGCAAAGGAATATTAGGAAACTAAGGCAGCAGCCAAATGAATGTAACATTCAAATAAACAGCTAAGTCAATATGTACTGAGCTGTAATACCTGCAGTAATTTAGGACATTTTTGTTAAGCAGCAACTACAATTAGAATAAGCACATTACTCACCACAACAGAGAAAATTAAACACACTGCACTCTAAAACTCTGGTTCATACACATTAACGTAGATAAATAAAATCCCTGTCCTCAAATGAAACATCACATGGGTTAACCGCAGTAGTTAAGCAAATGAACAGCTGATATATGCTATTGAGAGATATAAGTAAAGAGAACTGTTTGAAACATGACACAGAAGCACAAATACAGTATCTTGCGATAAGCAGCAGGAACTTAGCTAACGTACAGTAGATATTAAATACACAAATGAACTAACAAATAATACATTGAACAAACGGTAACTTTACTGGGACAAAACAAGCACATATTATAGGGAAGCAGAGCCGGGACAACCCATATCTGTAGGATACTAGCGAGTTATTGTGGGCGCAGAGTCTCCTGCCGACTGCCGACATACGCTGACGCCCACACTATAATATATTGTAGTGCAGTTCAACAGTGGTTATTTAATTGTGGTTTTATGGGTTGTTATTTATTTAGAATTTATATGTTTATATTATTTATTCTTTTGTATGTTGATGTCTGTGTTATTTCCCCCTTTCCACTGGTGCCCTGGGCCTCTGAGAAAGGGTGCCATTAATAAATAAGGCTAATATTGTGTCTGTTTTTAACACTTTCTGTGAATTTGAGCTCTAAATTTTTAGGGCTTTGGTTTGCTAATATTTACTTTTTGACCCATTACAAGACTTAGACGTATTGGAGCCAAGTCCTCTGCTATGCAATAAATGCAGACTTTTTATACAAAAATCATATGACAAACCCATATCTTTTTACACCCCATGTTGTAAGAGATGAGTGAGGGCTACCTGGTATCCTAATGTGATTTTTTGCTCTTGTTATTTATATCTGATGTGACCTCACTATGGAGGCATTATTATTCTCTAGTGTCGGAATCAGTCAAATATACATTTTAAAGATTATCCTTCTGCCATAGTTTATAAACCTTTTTTCAAGTCCCCACTTGGATTTGTCTTCATAGCAGACTAAACAATTCCAGGATCACCTCCTTTCTCCTGAGGATTTATCCCGTAGTTCTTATACTTGCTTAGTAGCCCTCCTATGGACTATTTCAATGATGCTGATATCTTTATAATAAGATGCTCGGAACAAAGACAGCAGTATTCAAGTTGTGGCCTCATGTTTTACGTGGCTGCCCAGTGACATTGTTATCTCCAGAGAACTACTCATAAAGTTTCACTTTATGATTCACACATTAACAGTCACTTCACTAGCAGTCTCTCATTGCTTGTAAAATGCTTTGGGATGCAATATGTATGTAAAGTGCTATATACAATTCTAATTCTTCTTCTGTTTTCTTCTTCTTCCTCTTCATCTTCTTCTGTTTCTTCTTCTTCTACTTCTCTTCCTTCTCCTCATGTTTTGTTCCCCTATTTCAATGCCTGTTCATATTGTAACTCCTGTTTCACACCATTTTTAAATTTTTACTTTCAAAACGTTTTTCCCTCTCTCTTTCTGTAACACCTTGTGAATAATTAAGTTGGCCCTTATGGTGATCTACCTTGAGGATGGAGGTACAGTTCAGAGAACATGAAGAAGCTGTGCAATTGGTCAGATTCCTGGAGCCTCAGATTTAATGGAGCCAAATGCATGGCGCTACACTTAGGAAGGAAAAACAGAAGTAGGATGTGCACACCTTTGTGAGGCTCTTACAACTGCAGTGAAGCAGGAAAAGGACAAGTGGTTATGGAAACTCAGATGCTGACAGCAGAAAAAGTTCCCTTGAGTCTCCCTATTTTGGTTTGGACCATTCCTCAGTGCCTATTCCACCTTCTTCAGGCAGTGCATTCCACTTCTCCACCACCCTTCTTTCTGCAAAGAAGAACTTCCTTACATCCCTCCTGAAGCCCCCTTCCCTAGTCAGTTTCCATCCACTAGCTCTTCTTACCTTTCCCTTGCTTCTTGTTAACAGAGCATTGCTGTACAATATATTTATACCATGAATGTACTTAAAATTCTCATGTCACCTCTCCCTCTTAACCTCCAGTGTGTACATAGTAAGGCTCTCCAGCCTCTCATTGTATGTTTCCCCCTACTGCCTCTGAATCATCTTCTTGGCCCACCTCTGTTGAGCATCCAAGGGGTCCCTGTGGACCCTCTCCTTCAGGTGCAAGCTCCGAAACTGTGCATAGTACTCCAGATGAGTTTTTGCCAAAGTTCTGTATAGAGGCAGAACTTTCTCCAGCATTCTGATAGCAACCTCCTCCATATGCCCCAGTATCCAATTTGCTTTACCTGCAGCCTTCTGACACTGTCAGGGGACTTTAGGCAGTCACTAATAGTGATCCCCAGGGCCATTTCCTCCAATGTCTCATCCAACATCACTCTCCCAACCAGTACTATGTTTCTGGATTTCTTTTGCAAATGTGCATGACTATTCTTTCTGGCATTAAATCTGAGTTGCCATATCTTGGATCATTTTGACAGTCTGTCCAGGTCCCTTTTTATTCCCCCTATTCCCTCTGGTGTGTCCACCCTGCCATCAATTTTGGTATCATCTGCAAAGAAACTGATTTCACCCTGGATTCACTCCCTTATATCGCAGATCAATACATTGAAAAGGAATGGCACCAGGTCTGACCCTTGTTTTACCCCATTAGTGAGCTCTCTAATACCTGAGTATTCACCATTGATAATTACCCTCTGAGTTCTATTCCCCAGCCAGTTACTAATTCACTTAGTTAATTTTTTCCCCATCCCTAGGTCTCTTAGTTTTTTCATAAGTCTCCTATGGAGTACTGAGTAGAAAGCCTTGCTGAAGTCAAGATACAGTATTTTTACTGCTTGTCCCTGATTGCCTACCTCTGTGATTATAACAGACAAGGAGCAGAAGCATGACAGATGGTGTACAGTCATTATCAGGAGGACTACCAGAAGAATGAGGTGCATTACAAAGTTGATGGCCAGCAAGGGAGTGGAAGTAGAATATAGATGGAAATCAAGCATGCATGGGCTAGACACAGGGGATTCCTTTATCCAAAGGGCACCTAGAGTGTCAAAATAGGTCTAAAACAAATGGGCAGACTACATGGAACTAAAGGTCTCCTTCAGCTATCCACTTCTATGTTTCTATGTTTCTGTGAAAGTTGTAATGTCAAATATGTAGCAACATATCAAACTGAACTGTGGCAGTTAGAATAAAGCAGCTTTCAGACTGATAGCCGTGATATAATGAGATGCAACCAGTAGCAATCTGCACTAATAAAATATCCTTTACATTAAGCAGTAATTAATGCACCTACTAGACTACGTAGCAAAGGAATATTAGGAAACTAAGGCAGCAGCCAAATGAATGTAACATTCAAATAAACAGCAAAGTCAATATGTACCAATTTGTAATACCTGCAGTAGTTTAGGACATTTTTGTTAAGCAGCAAGAACAATTAGAATAAGCACATTCTCAACACAACAGAGAAAATTAAACACATTGCACTCTAAAATTCTAGTTCATATGCATTAACGTAGATAAATAAAATCCTTCTCCTCAAATGCAACATCACATGGGTTAACCACAGTAGTTAAGCAAAGGAACAGCTAATATATGCTATTGAGAGATATGAGTAAAGAGAGCTGTTTGAAACATGACACAGAAGCACAAAATACAGTATCTTGCGATAAGCAGCAGGGACTAAGCTAACCTACAGTAGATATTAAATACACAAATGGACTAACAAATAATACATTGAACAAACGGTAACTTTACTGGGACAAAACAAGCACATATTATAGGGAAGCAAAGCCAGGACAACCCATATCTGTAGGATACTAGCGAGTTACTGTGGGCACAGAGTATCCTGCCGACTGCTGCCCTACGCTAACTCCCGCACTATAATATATTGTAGTGCAGTTCAGCAGTGGTTATTTACTTGTGGCTTTATGGGTTGTTATTTATTTAGAATTTATATGTTTATATTATTTATTCTTTTGTATGTTGATGTCTGTGTTATTTCCTCCTTTGCACTGGTGCCCTGAGCCTCCGAGGAAGGGTGTCATAAATAAGTAAAGCTGCTGCTATGTCTTTTTTTAACACTACCTGTGAATTTGAGCTCTAAATGTTTAGGGCTTTGGTTTACAAATATTTACTTTTTGACCCATTACAAGACTTGGACGTATTGGAGCCAAGTCCTCTGCTATGCAACAAATGCAGACTTTCTATACAAAAATCGAATAACAAACCCATATCTTTTTACACCCCATGTTGTAAGAGATGAGTGAGGGCTACATGGTATCCTAATGTGATTTTTTGCTCTTGTTATTTATATCTGATGTGACCTCACTATGGAGGCATTATTATTCTCTAGTGTTGGAATCAGTCAAATATACATTTTAAAGATTATCCTTCTGCCATAGTTTATAAACTTTTTTTCAAGTCCCCACTTGGATTTGTCTTCATAGCAGACTAAACAATTCCAGGATCACCTCCTTTCTCCTGAGGATTTATCCGTAGTTCTTATACTTGCTTAGTAGCCTCCTCTGGACTATTTCAATGATGCTGATATCTTTATAATAAGATGCTCAGAACAAAGACAGCAGTATTCAAGCTGTGGCCTCATGTGGTATGTGGCTGCCCAGTGGCATTGTTATCTCCAGAGAACTACTCATAAAGTTTCACTTTATGATTCACACATTAACAGTCACTTCACTAGCAGTCTCTCATTGCTTGTAAAACGCTTTGGGATGCAATGTGTATGTAAAGTGCTATATACAATTCTAATTCTTCTTCTGTTTTCTTCTTCTTCCTCTTCATCTTCTTCTGTTTCTTCTTCTTCTACTTCTCTTCCTTCTCCTCATGTTTTGTTCCCCTATTTCAATGCCTGTTCATATTGTAACTCCTGTTTCACACCATTTTTAAATTTTTACTTTCAAAACGTTTTTACCTCTCTCTTTCTGTAACACCTTGTGAATAATTAAGTTGGCCCTTATGGTGATCTACCTTGAGGATGGAGGTACAGTTCAGAGAACATGAAGAAGCTGTGCAATTGGTCAGATTCCTGGAGCCTCAGATTTAATGGAGCCAAATGCATGGCGCTACACTTAGGAAGGAAAAACAGAAGTAGGATGTGTGCACCTTTGTGAGGCTCTTACAACTGCAGTGAAGCAGGAAAAGGACAAGTGGTTATGGAAACTCAGATGCTGACAGCAGAAAAAGTCCCCTTGAGTCTCCCTATTCTGGTTTGGACCATTCCTCAGTGCCTATTCCACCTTCTTCAGGCAGTGCATTCCACTTCTCCACCACCCTTCTTTCTGCAAAGAAGAACTTCCTTACATCCCTTCTGAAGCACCCTCCCCTAGTCAGTTTCCATCCACTAGCTCTTCTTACCTTTCCCTTGCTTCTTGTTAACAGAGCATTGCTGTACAATATATTTATACCATGAATGTACTTAAAATTCTCATGTCACCTCTCCCTCTTAACCTCCAGTGTGTACATAGTAAGGCTCTCCAGCCTCTCGTTGTATGTTTCCCCCTACTGCCTCTGAATCATCTTCTTGGCCCACCTCTGTTGAGCATCCAAGGGGTCCCTGTGGACCCTCTCCTTCAGGTGCAAGCTCTGAAACTGTGCATAGTACTCCAGATGAGTTTTTGCCAAAGTTCTGTATAGAGGCAGAACTTTCTCCAGCATTTTGATAGCAACCTCCTCCATATGCCCCAGTATCCAATTTGCTTTACCTGCAGCCTTCTGACACTGTCAGGGGACTTTAGGCAGTCACTAATAGTGATCCCCAGGGCCATTTCCTCCAATGTCTCATCCAACATCACTCCCCAACCAGTACTATGTTTCTGGATTTCTTTTGCAAATGTGCATGACTATTCTTTCTGGCATTAAATCTGAGTTGCCATATCTTGGATCATTTTGACAGTCTGTCCAGGTCCTTTTTATTCCCCTATTCCTCTGGTGTGTCCACCTGCCATCAATTTTGGTATCATCTGCAAAGAGACTGATTTCACCCTGGATTCACTCCCTTATATCATGCAGATCAATACATTGAAAAGGAATGGCACCAGGTCTGACCTTGTTTTACCCCATTAGTGAGCTCTCTAATACCTGAGTATTCACCATTGATAACTACCCTCTGAGTTCTATCCCCCAGCCAGTTACTAATTCACTTAGTTAATTTTTTCCCCATCCCTAGGTCTCTTAGTTTTTTCATAAGTCTCCTATGGAGTACTGAGTAGAAAGCCTTGCTGAAGTCAAGATACAGTATTTCTACTGCTTGTCCCTCATTGCCTACCTCTGTGATTATAACAGACAAGGAGCCGAAGCATGACAGATGGTGTACAGTCATTATCAGGAGGGCTACCAGAAGAATGAGGTGCTTTACAAAGTTGATGGCCAGCAAGGGAGTGGAAGTAGAATATAGATGGAAATCAAGCATGCATGGGCTAGACACAAGGGATTCCTTTATCCAAAGGGCACCTGGAGTGTCAAAATAGGTCTAAAACAAATGGGCAGACTACATGGAACTAAAGGTCTCCTTCAGCTATCCACTTCTATGTTTCTATGTTTCTATGAAAGTTGTAATGTCAAATATGTAGCAACATATCAAACTGAACTGTGGCAGTTAGAATAAAGCAGCTTTCAGACTGATAGCCGTGATATAATGAGATTCAACCAGTAGCAATCTGCAGTAATAAAATATCCTTTACATTAAGCAGTAATTAATGCACCTACTAGACTACGTAGTAAAGGAATATTAGGAAACTAAGGCAGCAGCCAAATGAATGTAACATTCAAATAAACAGCAAAGTCAATATGTACCGATCTGTAATACCTGCAGTAGTTTAGGACATTTTTGTTAAGCAGCAAGAACAATTAGAATAAGCACATTCTCAACACAACCGAGAAAATTAAACACATTGCACTCTAAAATTCTAGTTCATATGCATTAACATAGATAAATAGATAAATAAAACCTCTCCTCAAATGCAACATCACATGGGTTAACCACAGTAGTTAAGCAAAGGAACAGCTATTATATGCTATTGAGAGATATAAGTAAAGAGAGCTGTTTGAAACAACACAGAAGCACAAAATACAGTATCTTACGATAAGCAGCAGGGACTAAGCTAACCTACAGTAGATATTAAATACACAAATGGACTAACAAATAATACATTGAACAAACGGTAACTTTACTGGGACAAAACAAGCACATATTATTGGGAAGCAAGCCAGGACAACCCATATCTGTAGGATACCTAGCGAGTTACTGTGGGCGCAGAGTCTCTGCCGACTGCTCCCACGCTAACTCCCTTTACTATAATATATTGTAGTGCAGTTCAGCAGTGGTTATTTACTTGTGGCTTTATGGGTTGTTATTTATTTAGAATTTATATGTTTATATTATTTATTCTTTTGTATGTTGATGTCTGTGTTATTTCCTCCTTTGCACTGGTGCCCTGAGCCTCCGAGGAAGGGTGTCATAAATAAGTAAAGCTGCTGCTATGTCTTTTTTTAACACTACCTGTGAATTTGAGCTCTAAATGTTTAGGGCTTTGGTTTACAAATATTTACTTTTTGACTCATTACAAGACTTGGACGTATTGGAGCCAAGTCCTCTGCTATGCAACAAATGCAGACTTTCTATACAAAAATCGAATGACAAACCCATATATTTTAACACCCCATGTTGTAAGAGATGAGTGAGGGCTACTTGGTATCCTAATGTGATCTTTTGCTCTTGTTATTTATATCTGATGTGACCTCACTATGGAGGCATTATTATTCTCTAGTGTTGGAATCAGTCAAATATACATTTTAAAGATTATCCTTCTGCCATAGTTTATAAACTTTTTTTCAAGTCCCCACTTGGATTTGTCTTCATAGCAGACTAAACAATTCCAGGATCACCTCCTTTCTCCTGAGGATTTATCCCGTAGTTCTTATACTTGCTTAGTAGCCCTCCTCTGGACTATTTCAATGATGCTGATATCTTTATAATAAGATGCTCAGAACAAAGACAGCAGTATTCAAGCTGTGGCCTCATGTGGTATGTGGCTGCCCAGTGGCATTGTTATCTCCAGAGAACTACTCATAAAGTTTCACTTTATGATTCACACATTAACAGTCACTTCACTAGCAGTCTCTCATTGCTTGTAAAACGCTTTGGGATGCAATGTGTATGTAAAGTGCTATATACAATTCTAATTCTTCTTCTGTTTTTCTTCTTCCTCTTCATCTTCTTCTGTTTCTTCTTCTTCTTCTTCTTCCTTCTCCTCATGTTTTGTTCCCTATTTCAATGCCTGTTCATATTGTAACTCCTGTTTCACACCATTTTTAAATTTTTACTTTCAAAACGTTTTTACCTCTCTCTTTCTGTAACACCTTGTGAATAATTAAGTTGGCCCTTATGGTGATCTACCTTGAGGATGGAGGTACAGTTCAGAGAACATGAAGAAGCTGTGCAATTGGTCAGATTCCTGGAGCCTCAGATTTAATGGAGCCAAATGCATGGCGCTACACTTAGGAAGGAAAAACAGAAGTAGGATGTGCACACCTTTGTGAGGCTCTTACAACTGCAGTGAAGCAGGAAAAGGACAAGTGGTTATGGAAACTCAGATGCTGACAGCAGAAAAAGTCCCCTGGAGTCTCCCTATTCTGGTTTGGACCATTCCTCAGTGCCTATTCCACCTTCTTCAGGCAGTGCATTCCACTTCTCCACCACCCTTCTTTCTGCAAAGAAGAACTTCCTTACATCCCTTCTGAAGCACCCTCCCCTAGTCAGTTTCCATCCACTAGCTCTTCTTACCTTTCCCTTGCTTCTTGTTAACAGAGCATTGCTGTACAATATATTTATACCATGAATGTACTTAAAATTCTCATGTCACCTCTCCCTCTTAACCTCCAGTGTGTACATAGTAAGGCTCTCCAGCCTCTCGTTGTATGTTTCCCCTACTGCCTCTGAATCATCTTCTTGGCCCACCTCTTTGAGCATCCAAGGGGTCCTATGGACCCTCTCCTTCAGAGTGCAAGCTCTGAAACTGTGCATAGTACTCAGATGAGTTTTTGCCAAAGTTCTGTATAGAGGCAGAACTTTCTCCAGCATTCTGATAGCAACCTCCTCCATATGCCCCAGTATCCAATTTGCTTTACCTGCAGCCTTCTGACACTGTCAGGGGACTTTAGGCAGTCACTAATAGTGATCCCCAGGGCCATTTCCTCCAATGTCTCATCCAACATCACTCCCCCAACCAGTACTATGTTTCTGGATTTCTTTTGCAAATGTGCATGACTATTCTTTCTGGCATTAAATCTGAGTTGCCATATCTTGGATCATTTTGACAGTCTGTCCAGGTCCCTTTTTATTCCCCCTATTCCCTCTGGTGTGTCCACCCTGCCATCAATTTTGGTATCATCTGCAAAGAGACTGATTTCACCCTGGATTCACTCCCTTATATCGCAGATCAATACATTGAAAAGGAATGGCACCAGGTCTGACCCTTGTTTTACCCCATTAGTGAGCTCTCTAATACCTGAGTATTCACCATTGATAACTACCCTCTGAGTTCTATCCCCAGCCAGTTACTAATTCACTTAGTTAATTTTTTCCCCATCCCTAGGTCTCTTAGTTTTTTCATAAGTCTCCTATGGAGTACTGAGTAGAAAGCCTTGCTGAAGTCAAGATACAGTATTTCTACTGCTTGTCCCTCATTGCCTACCTCTGTGATTATAACAGACAAGGAGCCGAAGCATGACAGATGGTGTACAGTCATTATCAGGAGGGCTACCAGAAGAATGAGGTGCTTTACAAAGTTGATGGCCAGCAAGGGAGTGGAAGTAGAATATAGATGGAAATCAAGCATGCATGGGCTAGACACAAGGGATTCCTTTATCCAAAGGGCACCTGGAGTGTCAAAATAGGTCTAAAACAAATGGGCAGACTACATGGAACTAAAGGTCTCCTTCAGCTATCCACTTCTATGTTTCTATGTTTCTATGAAAGTTGTAATGTCAAATATGTAGCAACATATCAAACTGAACTGTGGCAGTTAGAATAAAGCAGCTTTCAGACTGATAGCCGTGATATAATGAGATGCAACCAGTAGCAATCTGCAGTAATAAAATATCCTTTACATTAAGCAGTAATTAATGCACCTACTAGACTATGTAGTAAAGGAATATTAGGAAACTAAGGCAGCAGCCAAATGAATGTAACATTCAAATAAACAGCAAAGTCAATATGTACCGATCTGTAATACCTGCAGTAGTTTAGGACATTTTTGTTAAGCAGCAAGAACAATTAGAATAAGCACATTCTCAACACAACTAGAAAATTAAACACATTGCACTCTAAAATTCTAGTTCATATGCATTAACATAGATAAATAAATCCTCTCCTCAAATGCAACATCACATGGGTTAACCACAGTAGTTAAGCAAAGGAACAGCTATTATTATATGCTAATGAGAGATATATAAGTAAAGAGAGCTGTTTGAAACATGACACAGAAGCACAAAATACAGTATCTTACGATAAGCAGCAGGGACTAAGCTAACCTACAGTAGATATTAAATACACAAATGGACTAACAAATAATACATTGAACAAAGCGGTAACTTTACTGGGACAAAACAAGCACATATTATTGGGAAGCAAAGCCAGGACAACATATATCTGTAGGATACTAGCGAGTTACTGTGAGGCGCAGAGTCTCCTGCCGACTGCTGCCCTCACATGCTCCCTTTTCTATAATATATTGTAGTACCAGTTCAGCAGTAGTTATTTACTTGTGGCTTTATGGGTTGTTATTTATTTAGAATTTATATGTTTATATTATTTATTCTTTGTATGTTGATGTCGTGTTATTCTCCTTTGCACTGGTGCCCTGAGCCTCCGGGAGAAGGGTGGTGTCATAAATAAGTAAAGCTGCTGCTATGTCTTTTTTTAACACTACCTGTGAATTTGAGCTCTAAATGTTTAGGGCTTTGTTTACAAATATTTACTTTTGACTCATTACAAGACTTGGACATATTGGAGCCAAGTCCTCTGCTATGCAACAAATGCAGACTTTCTATACAAAAATCGAATGACAAACCCATATCTTTTAACACCCCATGTTGTAAGAGATGAGTGAGGGCTACTTGGTATCCTAATGTGATCTTTTGCTCTTGTTATTTATATCTGATGTGACCTCACTATGGAGGCATTATTATTCTCTAGTGTCGGAATCAGTCAAATATACATTTTAAAGATTATCCTTCAGCCTTGGTTTATAAATCTTTTTTCAAGTCCCCACTTGGATTTGTCTTCATAGCAGACTAAACAATTCCAGGGACACCTCCTTTCTCCTGAGGATTTATCCTGTAGTTCTTGTACTTGCTTAGTAGCCCTCCTCTGGACTATTTCAATGATGCTGATATCTTTATAATAAGATGCTCAGAACAAAGACAGCAGTATTCAAGTTGTGGCCTCATGTGGTATGTGGCTGCCCAGTGGCATTGTTATCTCCTGTGAACTACTCATAAAGTTTCACTTTATGATTCACACATTAACAGTCACTTCACTAGCAGTCTCTCATTGCTTGTAAAACACTTTGGGATGCAATGTGTATGTAAAGTGCTATATACAATTCTACTTCTCTTCTTCTGTTTTCTTCTTTTCTTCTTCTTCCTCTTCTTCTCTTCCTTGTCCTCATGTTTTGTTCCCCTATTTCAATGCCTGTTCATATTGTAACTCCTGTTCACACCATTTTTAAATTATTACTTTCAAAACTTTTTTCCCTCTCTCTTTCTGTAGCACCTTATGCATAATTAAGTTGGCCCTTATAGTGGTCTACCTTGGGGATGGAGGTACTGTTCAGAGAACATGAAGCAGCCGGGCAATTGTTCAGATTTCTGGAACCTCAGATTTAATGGAGCCAAATGCATGGTGATACACTTAGGAAGGAAAAATAGAAGTAGGATGTACACACCTTGTGTGAGGCTCTAATAACTGCAGTGAAGCAGGAAAAGGACAAGTGGTTATGGAAACTCAGATGTTGACAGCAGAAAAAGTCCTCTGGAGTCTCCCTCTTCTGGTTTGGACCATTCATCTGTGCCTATCCCACCTTCTTCAGGCAGTGCATTCCTCTTCTCCACCACTCTTCTTACTGCAAAGAAGAATTTCCTAACATCCCTTCTGAAGCCCTGCCCCAGTCAGTTTCCATCCACTGGCTCGTCTTACCTTGCCCTTGCTTCTTGTTAACAGGGCATTGCTGTACAATATATTAATACCACGAATGTACTTAAAGTTCTCATGTCACCTCTCCCTCTTAACCTCCAGTGTGTACATACTGAGGCTCACCAGCCTCTCCTTGTATGTTTGCCCCTACTGCCTCTGAATCTTCTTCTTGACCCACCTCTGTTGAGCATCCAAGGGGTCCCTGTGAACCCTCTCTTTCAGGTGCAAGCTCCAGAAATGTGCACAGTACTCTAGATGAGTTCTTGCCAAAACTCTGTATAGAGGCAGAATTTTCTCCATCATTCTGAAAGCAACCTTCTCCAAGTGCCCCAGTATCCTATTTGCTTTATCTGCAGCCTTCTGGCATTTTCAGGGGACTTTAGGCAGTCACTAATAATGATCCCCAAGTCCATTTCATCCAACATCTGATCCACCATCACCCCCCCAACCAGTACTATGTGTCTGGCTTTTTTTTTTTTTTTGCAAATGTGCATCACTATATTCTCTGGCATTAAATCTGAGTTGCCCTATCTTAGATCATTTTGGCAGTCTGTCCCCCTATTCCCTCTACTATGTCCACCTTGCCACCAATTTTGGTATCACCTCCAAAGAGGCTGATTTTACTCTGGATTCACTCCCTTATATCCCAGATGAATATATTGAAAAGGAAAGGCACCAGGACTGACCCTTGTGATACCCCATTAGTGAGCTCTCTAAGCCCCAAATATTCAACATTGATAATGACCCTTTGAGTTCTGTCCCCCAGCAGTTACTAATTCACCTAGTTAATTTTTTTCCCATCCCCAGGTCTCTAAGCTTTTTCATAAGTCTCATATGGGGCACAGAGTAGAAAGTCTTGCTAAAGTCAAGATATACTATTTCTACTGCTTGTCCCTTATCAACTAACTCTGTGATTATAACAGACAAGGAGCATGACAGACAGCGTATAATTATTATCAGGAGCTCTAGCAGAAGAATGAGGTGCATTACAAGGTTGATGGCCAGGTAGGCAGTAGAAGTAAAACATAGATGGCAATCAAACATTCATGGGATAGACACAAGGGAGTCCTTACTCCAAAGGGCAACTAGATTGTCCAAATAGGTCTAAAACAAATGGGTAGACTACATGGAACTAATGGTCTCCTTCTGCTGTCAACTTCTATGTTTCTATGAAAGTTATAATGTCAAATATGTAGAAAGATATGAAACTAAACTGTGGCAGTTAGAATAAAACAGTTTTCAGACTGATAGCAGTGATATAATGGGATGCAACCAGTAGCAATGTGCAGTAATAAAATACCCTTTACATTAAGCGGTAATAAACGCACGTACTAGACTACGTAGCAAAGGTATATTAGGAAACTAAGGCAGCAGTCAAATGAATGTAACATTCAAATAAACAGCAAAATCAATATGTACTGAGCTATAATACCTGCAGTAATTTAGGACATTTGTGTTAAGCAGCAACAACAATTACAATAAGCACATTACTCAACACAACAGAGAAAATTAAATACTCTGCACTCTAAAACTCTAGTTCATACGCATTAACGTAGATAAATAAAATCCCGCTCCTCAAATGAAACATCTCATGGGTTAACCACAGTAGTTAAACAAAGGAGCAGCTAATATATGCTATTGAGAGATATAAGTAAACAGAGCTGTTTGAAAGTTTACACAGAAGCACAAATATCTTGCGATAAGCTGCAGGAACTAAGCTAATCTGCAATAGATATTAAATACACAAATGAAGTAACACATTATTATGGTCCTATTACCAATTATCTGAATACTTACCAAAATATTATTACAACTATTGTAAATGTAAATTCCTAGCTTTGAATGTAAGATCTTTAAACCAACTCAAATTAGCTGAGCTTGAAGCCAAATGTAAAACTTTAAATATAGGTGTGGTCGGAGTAGCTGAAACTTGGTGGGACGTATCCTCAATTTGGTCCAGACAAATTCCAGGTTATAAGTTATATCATAAAAACAGATTAGATAAGCAAGGCGGTGGAGTTTGCATGTCCATATGAAATGATATTCCTTCTTTGGAAGCATGTTCTCCCTTTCCTTTGGAAAGTATATGGGTTAAAATCTTATTGAAGGAGCAGTCCTATATAGCTATTGGTAACATCTATCGACCTCCATCTGCAAATGCAAATTACACAACTGATATGTTTAAAGAAATTACAAATTTTTCAGAATCTCAAGATACTATAATATTTGGTGACTTTAACCTCCCTCATATTAACTGGGATACATTCTCAGGACAGTCCTATGCTGCAAAAGGACTAATAGATGTGATAGTTAGTACTGGATTACAACAACGTGTTACTGAACCCACTCGAGGTCCTAATATTTTGGATCTATTATTTACTAACATAGAGCAACAAATTAGCAATTTACAAATTTGGGATCCACTAGGGACCAGTGATCATTCATCTATTCTTTCTGAAATACAACAGTTTAAAACTACACAAAGGAAGTTATACTGTACAAAAAATTATAATAAAGCAAATTTTTCAAAAATCAATGAATACTTACAAAACATAAACTGGGAATCTAATCTTCTTAATTGTACAACACAACAAGCTTGGGGCTTTTTTAAAAACATTTTACATTATTTGGAAAATACCTTTATTTCATCTAAGAGGAAGTTTAATAATAAAGGAAAAATTCCCCCTTGGTTCAACAAGACAATTAAAAATCAGATTAAAATAAAAATTAAACTTTTTAGGAAACTTAAGAATAGTTCTGTTCCATTTAAAACTACTCTATTTCATAAATACAGACTATCAGTGAAAAACTTAAAAAATTCTATTAAATTGGCAAAAAATAAGCTAGAATTTAAACTAGATCACACAAAAGACTGTCACAAATCTCTTTTCTCCTATGTAAATAGTAAAAAAGGTGTATCAAGGACCATTGGTCCCATTATAACCAATGGCTCTTCTCTATCTGATATAGAAACCTCGAATCTCTTTAATAAGTACTTTTGTTCTGTCTTCTCTCAAAAATCACCTATTAGTACATTTAAAGTTCATCACATAGATTATCATAGGTTATATCCAACTGACATTATACAAGCTATCAAAAAACTAAAAAAAAATACTAGTCCGGTCCCAGACGGTATTCATTCATGGTTTCTGATCGAAACCTCTATAAATATTTCTATACCTTTGACAATTATCTTCAACAAATCCTTACAAGAAAACATTGTACCAAATGATTGGCATTCAGAAATAGTTAGTCCCATATTTAAAAAAGGCAATAGAGGTTCTGTGCAAAATTATTGTCCAATTAGCTTGACCTCAGTGGCTGGTAAATTAATGGAATGAGTAATGAAGTCTCTAATAGATCAAGAATGTAAAAAATTAGGAATTTATGATTCAAATCAGCATGGGTTTACTCCCAAGTATTCCTGCACCACCAATCTGATATCTTTTTACAATAAAAGTACTCTACTAGATGTGGGTATCCCTATGGTTGTAATTCTTTAGGACTTTAGTAGAGCTTTCGATAAAGTCTCACATGAAAAACTCATTACTAAAATGCACAATCTAGGTTTTTCACTTGATATTGTCAACTGGACTTTAAACTGGTTGACAAATCATTCTCAGAGAGTCAGAATTAATGATCTCTTGTCTGATTCGGGTAGTGTGACAAGTGATGTACCACAGGGGTCAGTCTTGGGACAAACATAGTTTAATCTCTTTATCAGTGATTTACAAACAGGGCCAAATAACTTGATGGTTAAATCTGCAGACAATACTAAATTGGGGGGCAAGGTTAATAATCAAGAAAATATTTCTGCATTAAAGAAGGATTTGGAAAAATTAACACTTTGGGCAAATAAAAATCATATGCAGTAAATCAAGACAAATGTTTAGTAGTGCATTTCGGTGTAAATAATCCAAAAATGATATATTATATAAATGGACTACCACTTCACTCATCAAACTGTGAAAAAGATTTAGGATATATGTTAATAATAAACTTACATCAAATGATCACTGTGTTAGAACTGCTTGCATGACCAACAGACTTTTGAGGTAAATAAAACACACTTTTGTTTAATTGCATTGAACAATGCCTTATTTCATTGTATAGGGCATACATTAGACCGTATCTAGACTATGGTTCCCCTTTCTGGAATCCAAACCAAAAAAAAGACATAGCAATTCTTGAACAAGTTCAAAGGAGAGAAACTAGAATGATTCCAAGATTAACAAACTTGGATTATCAGAACAAATTAAAAGCTACTGGTCTCATCTCTCTTCAAACTAGAAGATTAAGAGGTGATATGCTTATGGTTTTTAATTTAATAAATTCACCAGATCTAATGGAAAGATGTGGTCTAACACTCTCCAAAAGGAGACATGTTCAGAGACTGCATAATAAACAGCTTGAAGTAAAACTTATAAAACCAGCAAAAGGGGAAACTTTTTTCCAATAAGAGCATCCATTGTATGGAACACCTTGCCACAAGAATTGGTAGAGGCAACTAGTGCCACTGTCTTTAAAAACAAATTAGATGTTTGGTTGAGGGATACTTGATAAATAATGTCCCACATAGTGTGGGGAAGAGTCTCGATGGGCTCTGGCCTTTTTCTGTTCTTTCATACCAAGTAAGTAAGTAATAGTAATACCAAGTAAGGTTAACCACGACAAATTTGACCAGCTCAGCTTTTCTGGACTGTTGAAAAATTGTGCAATCCAATCTGTCTCCAGCCCAGAGAAGCTTTTTCTCAGCTAAGATGTGAGGAATTTGCTTGATTTTTCACAGATAAGGTTGCCAGCATCAGTTCTGGCATTGGTCCGACCTCTCCCATGAGGGATTGCAGTGATTGACAGGAGGTGGCAAGCATTCAGTCTGTCTGGTCAGACTTTTACCTGCTGGAATTCATGGACATTGTAAAGACCATCCAAACATTGTTTCCAACCAGTTGTAGTTTGGATCCAGGCCCGACACCCCTTTTAGTAGGATGTGTAGATGTTATCTGCCCGATCCTTGCTGAAATTGTCTGGAAGTCCTTGGAGAGTGGGGTCTTTCCTGACCCCCTCAAGGAGGCGGTTGTTTGACCATTCCTTAAGAAACCCTCCCTGGATCCAGACTGTCCCACATCCCTTTTAGTGGGATGTGTAGATGTTATCTGCCGGATCCTTGCTGAAATTGTCTGGAAGTCCTTGGAGAGTGGGATCTTTCCTGACCCCCTCAAGGAGGCGGTCGTTCGACCAGTCCTTAAGAAACCCTCCCTGGATCCAGACTGTCTATAACTACTGGCCTATTTCTAACCTGCTATTTGTTGGTAAGGTTATTGAAAGGTGGTTGTGCTGCAATTGGATGATCATCTTACAATATACAATGTCTATGATTCTCTCCAGTCTGGTTTCAGGAAGAAGCATAGCATAGAGACTGTTCTTGTTAGGGTACTGCATGATCACCTAATGGCTAGAGATTGAAAGGCTCGCACCATTCTGGTCCTTCTTGATCTCTCTGCTGCATTTGACACTGTAGACCATGGTGTGCTACTGGAGTGCCTGTGACTTTTTTGTGGGCTGTCTGGTACAGTCCTTAAATGGTTCCATTCTTTCCTCACGGGCAGGTCTCAGAGAGTTACCACCAGAATTTATTCCTCTGGTTCTCACTCCCTGCTCTGTGGGGTGCCACAGGGCTCCATTTTGGCCCCCATGTTGTTTGCAGTGTACATGCTGCCTTTGGGGGCTATCATCAGGCGATACAGTCTGAGTTTTCACTGCTATGCAGATGATACTTAGCTGTATATGTCCTTTCTGCCCAGACAGAATGAAGCACTTCCCATGCTAAATAATTGCCTTGCTGAAATCAGAACTTGGATGAGTTCCAGTTGGTTGAGACTGAATATGGATAAGACTGAAGTGCTGGTAGTGGACCCAGGTCATCTGGGGGAGGGTTTGGGGGCTGGACAACCATTAGGTTTGTTGCTTGGTGGTATAAAGCTCACTACCTCAGACCACGTGCAAAACCTGGGCATTATTTTCGATGATGGTTTGACTCTAAAGCCTCAGGTTTCAGCAGCCGTTAAATCATCTTTTTGTCATCTTAGGAATATCGCCCAGGTGAAACACCTGGTTCCTCCAGATGATCTTCCAACATTGGTCCATGCCTTTGTCACCACCCATCTTGATTACTGCAATTACCTCTACCTAGGGCTACCACGGGTTGATAGCCACCACTTGCAGCTGGTGCAGAACGCGGCAGCCAGGCTCCTGACTGGGACTTCTAGGACCAGTCATATTAAGCCTGTGCTCCGCAAACTGCACTGGCTGTCTGTTCAGTGGCAGATCACTGTTAAGGTTGGTTTGCTAACCTTTAAAGCCCTACATAATCAGGAACCCAGCTACCTGCAAGATCTCGTTGTACCCTACTGCCCCCTCCACCCTCTCTGTTCCACTGACTAGGGATTGCTGGAGATTCCCAGGGTACAACTGAAGACATTTGGTTCTCGAGCTTTCTCTTTCTCGGCTCCAACCCGGTGGAATTCTCTACCTCGTCAGTTGAGAGAATGCCTGACCACTTATAGGTTTAAAACTGAGTTAAAAATGTACTTGTTTGATTTAGCCTTCCCAAAATATTGATAATTTGTTTTATTGTTCTTTTAATTTTATGTATATTGTTGCACTTGGTTTTATGTACAGTGCCTTGGTTTGGAAAGGTGCTATAAAAATAAAGTTTGAATTGATTTCAATTGAATATGAGTTAACCATTAACTCTTACTTGCTGCCTGCTCGTCATTGACCAGTTTTTGATCCATCTAAGGATATTATCCTTTATCCCTAGTCTGTCCCATATTCCTATTAGTTGTCTGTGAGGGATCATGCTGAAAGGTTGATTGAAGTCCAGCTACACAATATCTACCAACATACTTCTATCCAGGTTTTGGCTTCCGGGTTTGAGAAAGTATAATAAGTTTGTCAGACATGAGCAATCTGCCCATTGTGATCTCATTTATTTATTTATTTATTGATTGATTGATTTCAAAAGTTTTACCAGAAAGTCATATAAGCTGGTATCAGCTTGTTTCCAGATGCATCCTGGGGGTGGAGAAGAGAACAGAACAGATCCAAGCTACAATATACAAAATAATACAGCAAAATGGAAACAAGCAAAACAATGTATGCAGTTTACAGAAAACACTTCAGAATAAACATTTCTCAACAAGCAAAAGAACATTAAACTGTGAGCAAAAAAAAACAATAATATGAGGGGTAGGAAATAGTGATGGATTAACTGTAGGATAGGGGCCTATAGAGGCACCTATAGACTCTGTTTTCCCCTTTATGAATCCTAACTCCTCGTTTAGTATATCTTCCATAATCTCACCAAGAACTGATGTTAGACTGATTCTGGTTGGCCTATAGCTCCTGTTCTTTGCCATGCTCCCCCTTTTTATGACTGCATAATGAGAGCTATGCAAACTATTGCTAACAAGAGGAAAGGGGGCAAGGCAGAGGAAGTATGCAACAGGAACTGACACATATTACCTTCTACTTCCACAGTGGAATCTTATCACCTCATTGGTATGCAAGAGATCCCTGCTGTTCTGTGTCTGTCTGTGCCCCCAACCCCCTCTGCTGCCTCCTGCCAGATCTATTCTATTCATGAATCAAAGGTCGTGGCACTCTTTTCTGTTTTTTGTGCTGCATCTGCAGCTGAAAGAATGCTGCAGACTACACACATTACTTAATGCAGCAGGGGCAAGTGTTAGTGACTAAAGAACAATTCTGTCATCAACTAATGTAGATGTGACATAGCAAAGAAGAACAATTACTCACCATAGCAGATCTTCAAGACAATTTTCTTCAGTGGATTATACCTTTGGAACTGAAAGCCTTGGTGTCAGGACCACTTGGAAATGTTTGCTAGCTGGAGGCCACCCATGATGGCACACAATGTCGGTGTCTATAAATCAGGGTGTGACCCTTTTGCTCATCAGTTCCCCACCGGAGACAAGCTCGGAGGGCTTCTTATTGTGAGGAACCAGGAGATCAAACCAGTACCAGGCATAGAAACAGAAACATACACTTTGATGGCAGATAAGGACCATTTAGCCCACCTAGTCTGCCCATTTCCCTACCTACTGGATAAGTTGCAGATCCTAGTTAACCAGCAGCCTATTTCTTCCTACCCCCAACAATAATTGCCTTATGTCTGTCCCATGCATTCTTCAATTCTCCCACAGTTTTAGACCCCACAACCTCCTCGAGAAGGCTGGTCCATACAAGGAGAAGCACGGGACTGAAAATATAGTATACATAAGGCACTTATGGAGCCCTCCAGATAAGGCACTAGACAAAGCTATGCTTTATGCCTGACAAAGAGGGAGGGAGGGTGGGTGCACTGTGGCCCAATGGAGGAAATTCTCTCAAAGATCCACTATTGTGGTGTGTAAGTATTCTATCATCAGTAAGGATATCTTGTCCATTGGGCTACACCTATGGAATGATTCCCAAGCAGTGTAAAGTAAGGCAAGGCAGGGCAGGGCAAGGCAATTTTATTTATACGGTGCTCAATCCTGGAGGCTGTAGGCACCTAACAATAAATAAAACAAATAATATAAACCACAATTAAGAACAGAGCTACAAGAATATTTAAATCAGGAATCCAGCCCAAGCATAAATTAAATAAATACATTTTTATGGATTTTTAAAAAATAGCCAGTGAAGAAGCACCTCTCATTTCCCATTGAAGGGCATTCCAGAGAACTGGGGCTGCCACACTGAATGCCCTATCACTCGAGGACTTCACCTGGGATCTAGATACAGACAGCAGGTCAGCCTCCTCTGACCGGAGGGTGTGACAAGGAGTGAATGGCAACAGGAGGTCTTGCAGGTAGCCCAGACCTAGACTGCACAGGGCCTCGTATGTCAGTACAAACCTGGAAGCTAATGCAGTGCCAGACTGGCAGTCATTGGGGAGCACAGAGAACCGTTGCAATATGGTCAGATCCAGAGGTCCCAACAACCAGCTGCACTGCAACATTCTGGACTAGCTGCAGGTGACACATTAGCCTTGTGGATAACCCAGGGTAAAGAGCATTATAATAATCTGGCCTAGAGATGACTAAGGCATGCACCAGTTTTAACAGGTCAGTTGGTTCAAGACAGGGCTTGATCCAAGGGGTGTTACGAAGATGATAAAAGTCACTGTGGACAACAGCTGACATCTGGAACTCCAGAGTCAGCTTGGAGCTACAATGACTCCCAGATTATTTACCCTATCTGCAGCATGAAGGGCCATGCCATCCAACAGTGGAAGGGCTCCACTGCCAATTGTTGCCACTGAACCTGACCGGCCCGGTTCCACCTGTAACACTTCGGTCTTTGGTGGATTAAGCTTAGGCCAGCTAGCCAATATCCAATCCTATATTTCTCTAAGGCATTTGCTCAGTTCCTGGATGACTGCACTATCATCGGGGCACAAGACATATACAGCAGGATGTCATTAGTGTAGTGAAATGCCAGGCCATAGCATTAGATGATCTCCCTTAACAGCAACATGTACACAGTGAATAACACAGGAGTCAGATTTGCCCCCTGAGGCACTCCATAGAAAGTGTAGCACTGCTCGATGTAAAGGAGCCAAGTGCTACCTACTGCATTCTGCTGCAGACATGCAGGGCTCAACCTAGTGCAACACTGTTCCTGAGAGTCCCGCATAGTGCCTAAAATGATCACACAGCACTCCATGAGCCACCGTGTCAAATGACGAAGAGAGGTCAAGCAGGACTAGAATGGAACAGTGCCCAATATCCCTCACTAAGAGGATATCATGGTACACCCTGACTAAGGCAGTTTACATACTATAGCAAGACTGGAATTCAGATTGGAAAGGCTCGTAGATGTCATTCCTTTTGAGGTGTTGTTCCAGTTGCACTACCACCACCTTCTCAATCAACTTCCCAAGAAAAGGAAGGTTCGAGATGGATCTGTAGTGGGTGAGATCATCTGGGTCCAAAGAGGGCTTCTTGAGGAGAGCTCTCACCATACAGTAGCACTTTTAAGGGCAAATGGAAAAACACCTTCCTGAAGAGAACACCTGACAATCTCCACCACAATTAGACTGAGGAGTCACAGCATTCTAAAAGAAGTCTGGTCAGCTCAGGGTCCAACACACAGAAGATGGGACACAAATCAGAGACTACTCAGGAGACATCATCCACAGAAACTGGCTCAAACTCAGCCTACAAAGATGGAGTGCCTATGTTGCATGATGAACGGACACTGTCAGTTGATGATAGGCAGCTTAGGGATATCCCAGATTGGATGGTGGACACCTTGTCTATGAAGAACCAGTTGAACACCTCACACTTCTCAGGAGAAAAAGCTCTACAAGTCTGCAGACAGATTGGATTTATAAGTCTGTCCACAGTGTTGAATAGCTGAGCCAGCTGGTTCTTTCCAGCAGCAATCACCTGTGGCAGGAACACTGACTTTTTTAGGATGATTGCCTGCTGATACTCAGAATAGTGAATCCTCAGTGCCAGTTTTCCTCCTCCGAGTGGGACCTCCACCAACAATGCTCCAACCTTTGCCCCTTAGTCTTCAGCCTCCTCAGATCTGCATCTTACCAGGCTGACCTGAGGCAGGAGGTCAAGGGGCATACAGGAAATGGTGCAATGGATTTAATGGCAGTTGAGAGGACTAAATTATAATCCTTCCACAGCTACCTTGGTGCCCATCGTGCAAGCAATCTTCATACTCAAGATGACCAGCACCACCAGGATGATCTGAGGCTCCAGATTTTTAAAAGTGGTATCTGATCATCTCCATAGGGGATATTAAACGGGGAGACCCAAAGAGGAACTGGATGCCATGATGATCCAAACTTGTGACCGGATCAACCCTGATATCACTGTGCTGATTTCCCAGGGTATGTGCCCAACATGCTGTAGCTTGAACCTGGGTCCAAATTCCTTGATAATGGGTTGTTGTGGCATCATAGGCCCTGTCCTTGGAAAGATAGTTTGGTGCTCCTTAGAGTCCGGTGAGTTTCCTAGCTCCATGAAAGAGGCAGTGATGACACCTCTCCTGAAGAAAGCTACTCTGGACTCAAGCTGCTTTGCAAACTACAGACTGATCTCAAACCTCCCCTTTGTTGGCAAGGCAATTGAGAAAGTTGTGGTGCCACAACTAGAGAACCACCTGACCATCCACGACATCTATGAACCTCTCCAGTTCGGTTTTTGTAAGAGACACAGTACCGAAATCACTCTGGTTCGGGTGCTCAATGATCTCCTGATGGTGAGAGATCAGAAGCACCATTCTGTCTTGGTACTTCTTGATCTCTCATCAACCTTTGACCCGTGGACCATGAGGTGCTTTTTGAGCACCTGAGATTCATCTGTGGCCTGTCTGGTACAGTTCCCAGATGGTTTAAGTCCTTCCTCACTGGCAGAACTCAGAGGGTGGTGTTGGGGATTTTCACCTCTGATCCATTCTCTCTCTGCCATGTGGGGTCCCTGAGGGCTCAGTGCTGTCCCCCATGTTGTTCGCGGTGTATATGCTGCCCCTTGGAGACATTGTAAGATGGTATGGGCTGAGGTTTCACTGCTATGCTGATGATACCCAGTGCTACCTGTTTTTTGCACCCGACCAGGATAGTGCATGCTTGGTATTTAATAACTGCCTCGCAGAAATCCAGGACTGGATGAGCTCCAGCTGGTTGAAGTTAAACCCTGGAAAAACTGAGGTGATGGTAGTGGATCTGGGTCACCGGACAGCGGGGTTGGAGCTGAACAACTCACCTGACTCTGTCTCATGGGTACCCAGCTTCCTTCCTCTGAACGGGTGCGAAACCTGGGGGTAATTCTTGATAATGGACTGACACTGCATTCGCAGGTGTCGGCAGTTGTCAAGTCCTCTTTTTACCATCTGAGGAACATCACCAGGGTTAAGCACCTTGTTCCATCTGACGACCTTCCAATGTTGATCCACGCCTTTGTGACCTCGCGCCTTGACTACTATAACTCCCTATACCTAGGACTTCCGGGGGTTGATAGCCACCACTTGCAGCTGGTGCAGAACCCTCTGGTATGGTTGTTGATGGGGACTCCTCATTTGAGTCACATCATACCAGTGCTGCCGGAACTGCACTGGCTTCCGATTCGGTGGCGGATCACCTTCAGGAAGGGGAGAGGGAGGTAAGGTGCCTGCCTGGCGCCATGGCTTGGAGGGACAGGGAGCGAATCCTCAGGATTGCCGGAGCAGCTGCACAGGGGAGGGAGCTGGATGTCATTGTCTATCTAGGGACAAATGACCTGGCTAAGAAAGGGATAAGAGAGTGCAGGCAGAGTTTGTGGAATTGGGAGGGGCCTTAGTCAAGTAGCACGCATGGTAACCTTCTCGGAGGTGCTACCCATCTATGGCATAGGAGAGGCTAGGTGTTCAGCACCATGGGATTCAATCAGTGGTTGAAAACTGGTGGAGCTCAGGATTTGGCTTCATTGGGGACTGGGGTCCACCTGGAGTGATGCAAGCCTATACTGGCATGATGGGCTGCATCGGTCCGGGAGGGGAACCAGGATCCTAGTTGATAGGTTTAAATGCTTCATTGGCAAGCTTTTAAACTAGCCAAGGGGGGAAGCACTGGAAAGGAGCAGGAAAATCCTAGCCCCCCCCCAAAAAATCAAGGTAGTAAGTGTGGCAAACACCAACATAGAGGTGTCAATAGGGAGAAGGGCAGGGGTAAATGGAGAAAGTGACAAAGGGAAGAAGGACAGGGATGGGCAAAGGGATAAGGCCATCAGGAAATGGAGGGTAATGAGTACCAATGCCCATAGTCTGGGCAACAAGCTCCCTGAGCTGGTGGCCTTAATGGAAGAGGGTGCCTGGATATATTAGAGTCACAGAAACATGGTACACAGAGAACCATGACTGGGATGTTAACATACCAGGGTACATAACCTCTAGGAGAGACAGGCAGGGAGAAGAGGGGAGGAGTAGCTCTCTATAAAGGAAGGGATAAAAGCAACTGAACAAAGAGTAAACAGGAAGGAAGGAGGCACTGTGGGTCACCTTGAGACTGGAAAGGCACCATAATCCCACAGGGGTTGTGTACAGACCCCCATGTCAGGGGAAGGAATGGACAAGGATATGATGGAAGGCATTCTTAGAATGGCAGAGAAAGGGAGATACTGTTGATGGGAGACCTGAATATGCCAGATGTTAACTGGAGCACATTTGCTGCAGCCACATCCAAGAGCAGGGCCATTCTTGATGCCCTACAGGTGGCAGGCATTAGACAGCTAGTTTCGAACCCACTCGTGAGGGAGCAATCTTAGACCTCTGCTCTCAAACGGGGCAGTGAGAGGATCTCAGATCTAGAAGTGGGTTGCCATCTGGGGACAAGTGACCATCAAACAGTGTGGTTCACGTTAAACTCAGCTACAGAGTCAAGCCATACAAAGTGAGAGTACTGGACTTTAGAGGGCTGACTTTGGTAAGATGGGAGAGTGCCTCAGAAAGCACTAGCAAACAGACTAGAAGGAGGTGGAGCAACAATGGGAATTATCAAAACTGCCATCACAGAGGCAACAAGCCTTTGTGCAAGCAAATAAACAAATCAAAATGAAAGAAAAAGCCACTATGGTTCTCAAAGAGGTGGCTGTGAAAGTCAGGAAGAAAAGACAGCATTCGGAAGTATAAGGAAACACAGAAGGAGCAGGACAGAGAGCTGTACCAGTTAAGGCAGAAAGAAGCAGGAGGGAAGTCAGAATAGCAAAGGCCCAAACTGAGGAAAAGATAGCCAACTCAGTTAAGAAGGGGATAAAACCTTTTATCAGGTACATCAACGAGCATAGAAAGACAAAGGAGGGATAGTGAGGCTGAATAGAATGAATGGTGGGTGGGCAGGAGGGACAGTGAAAAAGCAGGAATACTGAACGAATATTTCTGCTCAGTATTCACAAAAGAGGAGAAGTACCTAATCCAATTAACAGAAGCACTCTTGATAAGGGGTCGATCCCAGTCCTTTCACAGAAGAAGGGTTCTGCAAGAACTCCTAAAACTGAAGGTGGACAAAGCAATGGGGCCTGATGAATTCACCCAGAATTCTAAAAGAATTAAGGGGAACTAGTAAAACCACTGTTTACTCTTTTAATAAATCATGCGAGGATAAATGGAGTCCCTCTGGAAGGAAGGCGGTTACTAGTAGAGGGTACTGCAGAGTTCAGTATCTGGGTCCAGTTCTTTTAATGTCTTCATCAGTGACATTGCAGAGGGACTAGAAGAAAAAGTATGCCTTTTGCAGATGACACAAAGATCTGCAACAGGGTTGATACACAAGGAGGCGTGGAAAGGATGAAAAGGGACTTGGCAAGGTTGGAGGAATGGTCAGAAGTGTGGCAGCTAGGATTCAATGCAAAGAAGTGCAAAATAATGCACCTGGGAAACAAGAACCCAGGGGAAGAATACACAATGGGTGGGAGGTAGTAACAACAACAAAACAGGAAAGGGACCTGGGGTAATCATATCAGATGACCTTAAGGTTAGCAAGCAATGTGAAGGCAGTAGGAGGCGGGGTATACTGGGATGTATAGGAGAGGCATCAGCAGCAGAAAACAGGAAGTTGTTATCCCTCTGTACAGACAGTTGGTGAGACCCCATCTGGAATACTGTCCAGTTCTGGAGACCCCATCTCTGCAAGGACATAGACAGGATAGAGGCAGTCAGAGGAGGCAACTAAAATGGTGCAGGTTCTGCAAGAGAAGCCGTATGAGGAGAGACTAAAGGAGCTTAATATGTATACCCTTGAGGAAAGAAGGGAGATGGGGGACATGATAGAAACTTTCAAGTACCTCAAGGGAATCAACAAAGTTCAAGAGAGTGGCATATTTCAGAAAAAGAGACTTGCAAGAACAAGGGGACACAATTTAAAGATAGAAGGAGGGCGGTTCAGGGGTAATGTGAGGAAGTATTATTTCACAGAGAGGGTAGTGGATGCATGGAACAGCCTTCCTGAGGAAGTTGATGAGGTCTAAAACTGTGGGAGAATTCAAGAATGCATGGGACAGACATAAGGCAATTCTTGTGGGGGGCAGGAAGATATAGGCTGTTGGTTAACTAGGATCTGCGGCCTATCCTGTAGGTAGGGAAATGGGCAGACTAGATGGGCCTAGCGGTCCTTATCTGCCGTCAAAGTCTATGTTTCTATGTTTCAGTGTTGGGCTTCTGACCTTTAAGGCCCTGCATGGACTGGGCCTGGACTATCTGCAAGAGCTCCTGTGCCCCTACTGCCCAGGGCAACCACTCCAGTCAGCTGACTAGGGGTTGCTAGAGATTCCCAGAGTACGCCTTAAGACATCAGGAGCCCGTATGTTTATGTATGCAGCTCCATCCCTGTGAAATTCTCTACCCCATCAGATACTTGAGTGCACGACTGTGGAGAGCTTCAAGAAGGCCTTGAAAACACATCTGTGGCTTAGCGCCTGCCCAGATTGAATATTTTAGCTATTTTAGATATTTATTTATTTATTCTGTTATTTGGCTATATTGCTCTGTATTTTATTGATTTTATATGTTTATTACTGTACAGCACCTTGGTTTTCGAAGGGCACGCTAAAAATAAAGATGATTGTTATTATTATTATTATAATCGAACCCCTGTACCCACCACGAATGCAGGCTGATCTCAGCATATGTAACCAGCTGTCTGTATATTACTGTATAATCTGTATCATATTGTATAATTTTCATTCTTACTGTGTTATTTACCTTTGCTATATAATCCCGGGTTGCCCCTGAAAAAGGGACCACCGGGGCCCAGTGGGCTTACCCGGTCACCAAAATTTGATAAATAAATAAATTATTATTATCGCTGATCTCAAGACCCATCGAGAAGACCAGATTCAATGCATGACCATTATGGTGGTTACCAGTGGCAACCACATGTCCGAAGCCCAGAGGTGACATCCCTAGAGGAACTGCATTCTGAAAAGAGATGTTTCATCATCGAGCTAGGCATTAAAGTCACCCAAAACCAAAAGTTTGGGTGATCCCAAAACCAGGTTGGCCATGAAAGTCTCCAGTTCCTGTAGGAATTCGAGCCCACAACTGAATGCCAGTATATAAGCATGATCCTGCAGCTCGTGCCCAGATCTCCCTTTACAGCCATGCATTCAAAGGATCTGGTTGGCGACAAGAATTATACTGTCAGTCCCAGGGTGGATCCAAAACAGATGGCTTCCCCGCTCCCCCTGCACTCCCACCTAGGGCAATGCACCATGGAAAAACCCAGGAGAATAGATGACTTGAACACTGGATCTGAGTCATACCCCAGCCAGGTCTCCATGATGCATATCAGGTCTGCAGAGGAATCCAAAATGAAAGTTTCCATTACGGCCATTTTATTCCTTAGAGACCTAGTGTTACAAAGAACTGCCCTAAGGGAAGGAGCTGAGTCAGCTGGTCCCTTAGCCACCTGCTGAGTGAAAGACTCAGGAGCCAGGGGAAACAGAGATCAGGCAGGCAGAACCCATCTACTCCCCAGGCACCTGGATACCATGTTCCTAATCCTACCCCTGAAGTCTGCCCAGGGAGCAGATCTACACTTTGAATAGTGCCCCCAGAGGATCCCCATGGAGGATGGCAAAGTCTGAAAAGAAATCAGGACAGAAGGCCCTGCAGAATTAAGACGAATCAACTCATTTGCGGACAATGATGTCTAGACCACGGCGCTTTGTGAAAGTATGCACAGTGCTTGTAAGAGGTTGTGGGTAACAGATTTTCACACCAAGATGTATGGTACAATACATAACCTGTGTGTTTTTACTTACAAAAAGTTTAAAAATAAACAAACAAAAAAAACGTATACTTCCAAAACAGTGAAGTTTGTCAGGATAGGATCGCATGTCCATAGGATTTCTCAAATACTTCAAATCAGTGTCTCCCATGGAGTTCTTCCATTAATCAAGGCTGTGGACAGGAAAGCTACACATGTCCTTCCTCCGCTCAGGTCAGATGTCAACTGACTTGCAGATCTATTTAGCCGGTCCAAATGGGGAGCTTATATACCCACCACAGGTCATGTTATTTGCCCCTTTTTAAATAAACAGTAATAACAGGTTCTTAATATCGTGCATAATGATATAAAACTTGGGTATGAATTTGCCAACAATGACAGTACAGTATACTCATTGGAATGATGTGCACATTATCACCAGTCTAAAAACACAATTGAATATTAAATTGAGCCATAATAAGGTGTAGCTCCACCTGCATCCCTACTATTACATCTAGACTCGGTATAAAAACCTGCCATGTGGGCTGGCCGACTTTCTATAGGAGTTCATTCACCACAGTCCTGACTCAGGGTAAATGTCCTTATTTTTTTTATTTTTTTTTTTAAATTCTACTTTTTTCCTTGGGGGTCCTCCATTATTCATCGGCCTAGTCACTGCCCAGAGCTCCCACCACCTGTCTATTGCGCCCCTCCTGGTCACCCCTGGCTTACCCCCCGGAGGGCGGGGCTGGAGCACCGGTCCTCCTCAATGCCAGTGCCCCGGAGCAGTAACTGGTAGGGAGTGCAGCGACAAGGGTGAATTGAAGCCCGGGGAGGCTTCACTTAGATGGAGGATCCCCCCCTCCTTCCTTTCCTCCTGACTTTTTCTCCCGGAGGCGGGGACATGCAATGACGCCAGCGTCCACCCCGCCTCCTCCCCCCAAAGATTAATGCAGCAGTGCGAGAACTCCTGGTCTCCACCAGGAGTCCTCCAGTGCTCGGATGCTGCCCGCACCCTCCACCCCAGAGAGGAGGCCGTCAAAGGACACGCTATCCTTCTCCCCTAACTTCAGCCCTCCGACTGACTTGGGTCCATTCCCGAACCAGGGTTACCAGCGCCATAGCGGAAATCCCACCGCTGCGCCAACGGGCCGACTATAAATGTCCTTATACTTTATGTAAAGTTGTTTCTAAGCAATGATGAAGAATTACATTTTAATGCAGGAGCATTCTTTTTTCATAGGAATATAAATTAATTTAATTATGCAGTGTTGTGAACACGCTTTTTAGAAGGATCAAATAAAAAAGAAACAGGACAAAAAGCGTGTGTGCAATTGGTTTACTTTCTGCCTTTGATATGCACAAACGTCCTTTGAATATTTTTCAGTAGCTTGAGCCATTATAGTGTTTTTAGTAGTTTAACCCTTGCAGGGCCACAGACTGATATAGCAGTCCAAAATTCCTATACGTTCTAATTCTGTCAGCAGCCTGAGGTTAAGACAATCGTCCAGTTTAGAGAACTGCGCCACAGCACACTAGTATCGGCAATGAGGGAGAGAAAGAGAGAGAGAGAAAGTACTTGGCTGCAGTTTGACTGTGTGGTTCTCTCCTCGCTGTGTCCCAGGTTTCCAGAGCATGACAATAAATTCAAATGTTTGCATTTTAAATGTATAGCCATCAGAGGGAGTCCTGGTTATAACATTTTACTAATACCAGAACAAAACATTCATGGAGCAGCTTAGGAAGCAACCTTCTATTTCAATGCAAAATCTGAGAGGCATGCTGCAAGGGAACAGCTCTGAAGGATATTACTAAGTAAAGAACCTTTTTTTTTTTTTAGTTCTTCATCTCTAAAGTTTAAAGTAAATGTATCCAGAGTTTATTTATGATAAGGGACTCTAAATCTCATACAAACAGGACAGAAAAAGTTTTAAAAATGGGACCTTGAGAGTGTCTTTGCCAGATGAACCCACTCTCACTAAAAAGGTTAGCTTCAACTTGTATTTTCACAGGAAAATTACAATAAAATAAAAAAAAAACATTTAACTGCTACCAGTGTCTTTTCAGTTTACCCATAGTGCAGTTTGTCAAAATGGAGCAGCTTATCTAAGCAGGCAATCAATGGTCCAGCTGCTTTGTTTCAGCAGATATACTTCTATCTGAGCCAAACAGCTTACTGGCAACTGGCACAACAATAAAATAATTATACAAAAGAAAATGGGTTTCACAGTATCACAAAGCCATTATTATTTAACCTGACTAGCAAACTGATGTAAACAGTCTTACCAACACGGCTGTATCATTTTTGCTAATGCATTGGACACTTTTTCTATGCTCTGTATTGATTCCTAATCCATAGCATCAAATAATTCTTACATTTTTAACAGCATTAGCACTTTATTAGCACTTGCACTTTACAGTTTTCTGTTTCTTCAGACTTGACATTTCAGGAAGGACTTAGAAAAGAAAATGGAAAAATACAGAGGGCAACAGATAGAGAGATTGGGAGGCAGGGTCCTGCATGTAGCCAACCTAGCGGGATCAAGAGGAAAATTAGGATAGTGAAAGGATAGTAAGATATAGTGCTGTTGCAACAGTCTTTGAAGTAAAGAAGACAGTACAGGGTTCTTCCAAGTCAGATAGTGCATTACTCTATCACACACATCCCTATTTGAGGGAAGCAGTTCAGATTACAGAGGAACTGGTTTCCCACCAACTGGGAGGAATGGAACTTCCACCCACCCTCTTCAGAAGTTTCACTCTGGGTACCCTTTCAAATACTACTGTACACTATTAAGTAAAAATTCATTACAGTACATTCTTTCAGTACAGTACATACAACATACTCTGGGTTGAAGATGTCTAATGTGGTACATTTCTGACTATGTACCATGCAATCAAAATTCAGAAAGCATTTCAAAAATCATTTTCATAAGTCAGTTTTAAGCTTTTCAATGCACTCCATATCTAGAAAGGAAGTCAGAATTTTTATGATGAGAACCTGCCTTATGCTGGACCACAAATCTGTAGGGTTGTAAAGCAAGGTACCATTGCATAATTTGGGGGTTCCGAATGCAATCCTTTATCTGCTGTATCCAGCATAGTGGATTGTGATCTGTGATTAACTTAAATTCAGTACCCCACAGATAGTATTTTAATGCCTCTATGGCCCACCTTACAGCCAAACATTCTTCTTTTTCAATGGTAGAATACCTCTTTCCCCTTTCATGCAGTGTTTAGCTAATGTATATCACTGGGTGTTCCTCACCCTCAATAGTCTGTGATAAGACTACACCAATCCCATTCTCAGAAGCATCCGTTTGGACCTCGAATGTATGTGAGAAGTCAGGACTTTTCAATATAGATGAGGAACAAAGGGTAGCTTTTATAGCCCTAAGGGCTTCTTCACATATTTGGTTCCACTTGACCTTATTAGGACACCTTTTCTTGGTGAGATCTGTCAAGGGACGTGATCGCTGAAAAGTGGGGAATAAACCTGCGGTAATAACCTACTAAACCTAAAACTAACCAGACGTGTTTTTCGGTCTGTGGTATAGGGCTGTTGGCTACTGCCTCTACTTTTCCAATTTCAGGTTTTACCTCACCATTACCTAGCACAACACCCAGAGACCTCATTTCTTGCATGGCTATTGCACATTTTGTGGGGTTCACATTCAAACCTGCCTTTGAGACGGAATTTAAGACAACAGTTAGATGTTGTAAATGTGTCTCCCATTTTGGGCTGAATACAACCACGTCATCCAAATACACAGAACACTGCTGGTATGGGTATGAAGAATCTGGTCCAAGAACCTCTGGAAGGTTGTAGGGGCCCCATGTAATCCAAAAAGCATGGTGACAAATTGATACAAGCCAACAGGTGTTATAAAAGCTGTGTTCTCCTCGGAAGATTTTCTAAAGGGATCTGCCTGTACCCCTTGGTGAGATCTTATGTATTTACGTACTTGGCGTTCCCTAGTCTGTCACTTATATTGTCAATTCTGGGCATAGGATACCCATCAAACAAGGAAACTGCATTAAGCTTCCAAAAATCCAAACATAGCTGAATACCTACTTCCTTTTGGTCAACCACCACAATTGGTGATGCCCAAGCACTGCTAGATGGTACAATTATGCCCAGCTGTTCCAACTTTTGGACTTCCTTGACCACCTCCCCTCTGATTCTTTCAGGCAGCCTTTATGGTATAGGCTTTTCCTGGGTGGCAACTAGTCTATGTTCTATCCCTATAGCTGTACCTGGGACATTAGTAAAGATATCTCTAAACCTTTGTCACACTTGCTGGAACCCATCCTGCTGATCAGAAGCTAACTCAGGATTTATTTTGGGCTCTTCTAACTCCCTGGGTTTTCTAGCCTTTGGTAGGCCATGTCCATTTCAGTATCTTCTCATTCAAGATGCACTAAAAGAGAAGTAATTGACATTTCATACTTCTTAAGCAAATTAGCATGGTGTACTTTCTTTTGAAATCTCTTGTCAGTGTTTCAATTTCATAATTTACAGGCCCTGTTTGTCGAATGACGGTATAAGATCCCTGCCACTTCATCAACAATTTGTTTTCAGTAGATGGCAACAGTAAAAGGAGCGTATCTTCTGCCTGAAAAGTTTTGCTCTTAAGCCCTTGATCACATTTAGTTTTCTGTTCAACTTGCACCTGAGAGTTCTGATTGTGTGCAGCTTCAATGTACTTGATTAGTGCTTACGGAGCACTGTCATATATTCTGACACACTGGTTTCTCTATGTCCTTACCCTCCTCCCAGTATTCTTTTATCACATTTAGAGGGCTTCTAGGAATTCTCCCATACAGTAAAGAAAATGGGGAATATCCAGTGGATGCTTGGAGTACCTTTGTATAAGCAAACAGTTAAAAAGGTAAGTATTTGTCTCAATCTTTACCTTCATCTTGGACAAATTTCTTCATCGTCCTCTTACGGGTCTGGTTAAACCTTTTAACCAGATTGTCTGTCTGTGGATGATATGGGGATGCACAAACAGCTACTATCTAAAGCAATCTATGCAACTCCTTGAGCAGTACCACATTAAAATTACTCCCTTGGTCTTTTAAGATTTCCTTTGGGATCCCCACCCTACTAAACAGTTTTGACAATTCCTCTGCTACTTTAGGTGCAGTAACAGTTCTTAGAGATGTAGCTTCTGGGTACTTAGTGATGTGCACACTACTAAAATAATTCTATTCCCCTTGGAGCTTTTATCTAAGGGGGCCACAATGTACATGCCTAATTTTTCAAAGGGGGTAGTAACAAGAGGTATAGATTGCAAGGGCAGCTTGTCACCCTTACCAACCTGTGCCACTTTTTGGCACCCTATACATGATCAGCAATAGACAGCAACATGCTCGTGTATATTAGGCCAGTAAAATCATTGCAATAGTCTGGAAAGCATGCGATCCCTACCAGCATGGACTGCTAGAAGTATGTCATGAACTATATACAACAGTTGGTTTTGATAAGGCTCAGGAAAAACTACTTGCTCTATGATTTCCCCTGTATTTGGATTCAAACATACCCTGTACAGAACATCATTTTTCAGAATACATATTTTTGTCTTTTCATTAGCTTCCCTGCTCACCTACGAAAATAAAGGGGTTAGTGTGGCATCTAATTTTTGTCCATTACCAATGTCACACCCTTTAAAAGTTTGCTCAAAAGGACAGCTTTCTTGTATTTTACAATTGTTTGTCCATAGTTGTTACCTTTGTCTTCTCTCCCTTTTGGAAAGCCTAGCTTGTCCTGGGGATCCCGGAATCTCTTTGTCAAAAGGGAAAAGGTCTTGCAAAATTTCCTTCCTGGCCTGTGCCCTTGTGGTAACCACATAAAGTTCATTACCCTCTATCAAAGTCTCAAAGTCCGGGTAATCCTGTCCAATCATCACTGGCACAGGGAGTCATGGGACAAGGCGTACGGGTAATTGATGCATTTTCCCTTGAATAGTCATATTTGCAACCTCTGTGGAATAATAATGTGTATCTCCATGAATACATGTTACCCCTGTCTTAGGCCCTTTTTCTTGGAAACTCTCAATAATGTCAGCTTGGACAAGAGTCTGTCGGCTTCCAGAGTCAGTCAGCCCGAGTACCTGGTTGGTACCAGTACAGACATCTGTGATATACTGGCCCCAGTTTGCCAAAGCCAAATGAGTAGGATCCAGTTTTTTCTTTGGACAATTTCTAGCAATATGTCACTTTCCTTGGCAGTTGTGACAGATGATGTCTGGAGGGTAGGTCTTTCCTCCTCTGCCATATTTCCCTTCCTGCTTTACTGGTGTGTGATAAAAAGTGGAATGTCTTACCAGGTTAGTAGAAATAGTCCCTCTAAATCAGTTGTTCCTGGATTGGCGAGCCTTCAAATAATCTGCAGCCAAGGAAATGGTCTTCTCCAGCATCTTGGGTCGATGTTGGTGGACCCACAACTGAACATCTTGTGGTAAAAATTTGTTTGAATTGCTCCATCACCACCATCTCCATCAGCTGATCCAGGTCTTGTTCTCGGGATGTAACCACTAGATGCATAACTCCTTCAGTCGCACATAAGTTTTCCTTGGTGTATCTGCTGGTTGTAATCTCAGGGACCAAAATCTCTGTCGATAAGTCTCTAAATTAATGTCATAGTGCCTCAGGATCTCCCGCTTCACTAAATCTTAGTTTTCAGTGTTCCAGCTGTCCATGTGGCTATGAGCCAGCTGAGCATGACCACTGAGGTAGGGAGCCAGTCTCACCACCCATTGTTCCTTTGGCCAAACACAGGCCTTTGCAGTTCTTTTGAATGTGGTTATAAAGGCCTCTGCATCATCTGTTACAGACATTTTTGCTAATTTAAAGTCCTTAGGTAGGTCAGTCTGTCCCCTTGGTTGCTGGCCTGCTCTTAGGACTTGTAAAGTTCTCATCGTGTCTGCCCACCTTTGATCTTGCCTCTGTTGTTCCAGTTCTCACTGTTTGTCCACCTCCACCTGCTTGACACACAACCATGTTAAAAGTTCATGGACATTTTCAGGAGGTTCATCCGACATCCTCCCCGGTTTCATTCACACTTGCATCAAAAACAGGGTCAGGCTTAGTTTTACTTCTGGCCCCCAAACCTGGGAGTTGCAGTTCCCCAAGTTTCTCAGCCATGGCTCTGGCCAACACCCCACAAATCCTGGTGTTAGGCAAATCTTCTTGGTGTTCTTGTTGCATTTGTCTATGTGGACATCAGAGCTGATGTCCACTGGAAACATCCCCCTTCCCAGTCCAGATGTCCAGTAAATACTGCTTCTAATACCATATGTAAGAGGTTGTGAGTAACAGATAGACTTTCATACAATGATATATGGTACAACACACAAACTGCATGGTTTTATTTACAAAAATAATAAAAATAAACAAAAAAAAAAAACATAACTTAAACTTCCCAAACAGTGAAGTCTGTCCAGATAGGATCACATTTCCATAGGATTTCTCAAATACTTCATATCAGTGTTTCCCATGGAGGTCTTCCATTAATCATGTCCTTCTTCCACTCAGGTCAGATGCCAACTGACTTGCAGATCTATTTAGGAGGTCCAAATGGAGGGTTTATATACCCACTCCCTAGGTCATGTGATCCACCCCTTTCTAGATAAAACAGTGATAACAGGTTTTTAATACTGTGTATAATGATATAAAAGCTTAGATATGAATTTGCCAAGAATTACAGTATAGTACACTCATTGGAAACATATAAATATATAAACATAGACTTTGACGGCAGATAAGGACCGCTTGGCCCACCTAGTCTGCCCATTTCCCTACCTAGAGGATAAGCTGCAGATCCTATTTAACCAACAGCCTATTTCTTCCTACCTCCCACAAAAATTGCCTTATGTCTGTCCCATGCATTCTTGAATTCTCCCACAGTTTTAGACCCCACAACCTCCTAAGGAAGGCTGTTCCATGCGTCCACCACCCTCTCTGTGAAAAATTCTTCCTCACATTGCCCCTGAACCGTCCCCCCTCTTTCTTCAAATTGTGTCCCCTTGTTCTTGCACATCTCTTTTTCTGAAACATGCTACCCTCTTGGACTCTGTTGATTCCACTGAGGTACTTAAATGTTTCTATCATGTCCCCCTCTCCCTCTTTTCTTCAAGGGTATACATATTAAGCTCCTTTAGTCTCACCTCATATGGCTTCTCGTGCAGACCCTGCACCATTTTAGTTGCCCTCCTCTGAACTGCCTCCATCCTGTCTAGGTACTTGCGGAGATGGGGTCTCCAGAACTGGACGCAGTACTCCAGATGGGGTCTCACCAACTGTCTGTACAGGGGGATAACAACTTCCTGTTTTCTGCTGGTGATACCTCTCCCTCTACATCCCAGTATCCCCCCAGCCCTCTCTACCACCTTCTCGCATTGCTTGCCAGCCTTAAGGTCATCTGATATGATTACCCCATGTCTCTTTCCACTTTTGTTGTTGTTACTACCTCCCCCCCCCCATTGTGTAATTTTCCCCTGGGTTCTTGTTTCCCAGGTGCATTATTCTGCACTTCTTTGCATTGAATCCAAGCTGCCATACTTCTGACCATTCCTCCAATCTTGCCAAGTCCCTTCTCATCCTTTCCACGCCTCCTTGTGTATCAACCCTGTTGCAGATCTTTGTGTCATCTACAAAGAGGCATGCTTTTCCTTCCAGTCCCTCTGCAATGTCACTTATAAAAACATTAAAAAGGACTGGACCCAGTACTGAACCCTGCGGTACCCCACTAGTAACCCCTCTTTCTTCAGAGTGGACTCCATTTACAATTACCTTCTGTGTCCTGCTGTTCAGCTAATGTTTTACCCAGGCTACGACCTTGGGACCCACTCCCAGGCTGGTTAATTTGACTACTAATCTTTTGTGTGGGACTGTGTCAAATGCCTTGCTAAAGTCTAGGTAGGCCATGTCCACAGCCCCTCCCTGGTCTACTACTTTGGTCACCCAGTCAAAGAAATCAATTAGATTCATCTGACATGACCTTCCCGCTGTGAACCCATGCTGCCTTGGGTCCTGTGCCCCACTGGCCTCTAGGTACTCAACAATTCTTTCCTTCAGAAGTGATTCCATCACTTTCCCTACCACAGAAGTCAAACTGACAGGTCTGTAGTTTCCTGCCTCCGTCTTGGTCCCACTTTTGTGAAGGGAATCGCATCCTTCTTCCAGTCCTCAGGTACCACACCATCCTCCCATGTTTGTTAAAAAGCGTAGTCAGTGGTGTCACTGATTCTCTGCTTAATTCTTTTAGAATTCTGGGGTGAATTCCATCTGGCCCCATTGCTTTGTCCACCTTCAGTTTTAGGAGTTCTTTCAGAACCCTTTCTTCTGTGAAAGGACTGGGATCAACACCCCTCTCCAGAGTGCTTCTGTTAATTGGATTAGGCAGAAAGATGTGCATGTGTTATCACCAGTCTAAAAATACAAATGAATATTAAATTGAGCCATAATAAGGTGTAGCTCCACCTGTACCCTTAACATTGCATCTAGACCCTTGGGGCCAGATATTCAGAAATGCGTCAGAGGCAGGCACAAGAGGTGTGCAGCGCAATTCCACTGCGTCATGGTGCAACTGGCATGATATTCAAAGGATACACATGACAGGATGCACCTGCACAATGCGGCTGAATATCATGCCTGATGCACCACAGCACAACCAGGGATGCACCAGGAAGCATGTCATGAAGCGCAATAGCGCAATCAGGGATGTGCAAGGGAGCATACCAAGAAGCACAAGAGCAGCAACAAGAGGTGTGCAAGGTGCAGAGGTGCATGCGCCAGGACACACATGGAATGGCAATACACTCAGCAGGTGGCAAGCTACAGGGGTGGGTGGTCCTGCCACCAAGGCGCAGTGTGTGCCAGGAGACAGGCATGGTAGGCACATGAAGGTACATCACCCAGTGCACATGTGGTGGCAGTAGACCCCTGACCACATGCACCACAGTGGCGTAGAGAGGCAGGGAGGTGACACCAGCCACCACTGCACAGGCACAGACATCCCCTACAGGGAGGCTCAGGACACGCCACCTTGAACACAGCCAGCAATACACAGGCAAACAGCACACAAGGCACACCCCACATGCCCAGTAAAGACCGGCTACGGCCACCCCATACAACCAATGGGGGAATGCCACCAGGTACAAGCCCTGGTCCACCCCAGTCATACTGCATAGTAGCCATGCACACCACTGCAGCATGGCTCCACACACCAGCTGCAAAGCAGACACGGACACAGATGGTAAACCATAAAACAATGTATTGCAACATGTATAAAACAACTATATACATATCTACAGGGTACAGGGTAATGGGAACAGGGAATGGTGGGACCACCAACAAACCGGGAGTACAGGGAAGGGAGGCAGGGGGACAGGGGTAATGCCAACAGAAGGGGACAAGGGAGGGCAAGGGAGGGGGCTCAGGGAAGGGGATATGATGCGTGCCAATGGGTCCTACATCCATCCATGACCCACTGGAGGCTGACACCAGCATCGGCACTGCCGTCTGCACTGTGACTGTTCCAAAAGGCATACCACCTAGAGCGTGGCCGTGTTCACCCACAGGATCTGCCCCAGGAGCCTCGCATGGACATCTGGGGGTCAGACACCTAGGACAAAGGAGTGAACATGGTATGAGTGCATGCCCAGAACACTGCAGCCCACCCACCATGCGCAGCAGGCATCAGTGACATGCGCCCCTGGGCCGGCAACCAGCCACCTGCAGTGAGTGTGCCCACATGAACTGCCTACCTGGGGAACCACAGCCATGCAGAACACTGCACACCATCACTGCCCATGTGCTGCACACCACTGCCATGGCTGGCAAGCGACATGGCTAAGCAGCAGGATAGCAGTGGCACAGCCAGGACCCAGATGCACCCACAGCTCACCTGCAGCAGCTATCCACATGTGTGATAGCCACACAACAGTGCAACAGACACCACAGGCAGTGCACAGCTGGAGGGGCCATGTTCACAGAGGGCCGTGTCACACCTCCACCCCCTCTGCCCACCCTGCACAACAATATAGCATGTAACTGTGCCTACCTGCATGCTGTGGTGCACCTTGTGGCTGTCCAGAAGCACCACCCATGCAGCCTGCGTGCTGTGCACTGCTTCCTGTGGTGGCCCGCCCTGGCCCGGCCACAGCGCCAGCGAGACGAGCCAGCCTCTGATCTTCAGGGCCTAGGAGGGAAACATGGAGAACGACACATTAGTATCTGGCAACACCACAGGCCCCCCTCCAGCACAGTGTGACACCCTGCTCAGCATGTCTGTGGCACAGTGACACAGGGCACCCGCGGTGCGCCACCATGGTCAACAGGATGCGCAGCCCCAGCCCCCCTGGCAGCATGGTGTATCGGCCACACCGCCCCACGGACCACTGGATGGGAATGGGCATGGGCAATATGCACTTACCTGGCTGTGGCATGGCACCCCTCCGGACACATGCCTGTGGAGTCCAGAGACACTCAGGATCTCTCCACTGTAGGTCCCCATAGCAGTACCTGCATTGCTCGCCACTGTGCCAAGCACCCGTGGCCTCCTACAGACCATCAGCCACCTCTTGCCACACCTCTGTCTGCGGCCTGTTTAGGGGTTCCTGCCCAAATGAGGCACCAGCATGAGGCTCCATGAGGGCCACAAGGTTGACCAGCTGCACTTGGGTCCTATTAGGGGCCCTGGCACTAGTACGGTGCGGCATGACTGCAGCTAAGTCAGCAATCCAAAATGGTGCCCAGTAGTGCACATGCCACTTGTGCTGGGGATGCGCACCTAGCACTGCGATGTGCTGCCAATGCCTATCACGCAGGCACTGGGATGCATGATATGGTAACGCAGGGCTGCCAAGAAGGTCAAAGGACAACCGTGGGGTCAAGGGTTGGCCTGTGCAACCCATGACACAGAGCCATTGGGAACGCTATGCATGGTGCACAGTAGGGGATTGTGGGGGCCATGATGCATGGCCCAATAGCACAAGCGCGCCATGGTACCCATAGCACAGGTGCACCATCAGCATCATGGCACTACAGCACCATTGGTACCATGGTGTCTGTGTGCCATAGGCTGTACAGCACACGAGCACCACGTGTGCAATAGCGGCCATGTGCTGTACTGCCTACTGCGCTTTGTGCGTATGCCGCACCACTGCCGTACATGACAGAAGCATGTGCATGCGTGCTGCAGAGCCTGTTTGCAGAGCCTGTTGCACACATCACATGGCTGTGCAATGGCTTGAGCATGCTCAACTCCACTGCGTAATGTGCAACCACGCTATGTTCAGCCAGAATATGCACATCAGCTCATTAGCCTGTTCATGGCACATCTGCTGCATTAGCATCTCATTACAGTTGCACATCCCCTCATTTGCATGCAATGTACTATAAAGGCGCCGCGGGACTGCAGAGGGTATGGACTGGTATTGCAACCTTCAGAGGTATGAAGCACACTACGGGACTGTCGGGACAGTGGAATGGGAGGGTGGTGTGGGACTCAGCAGACTGTATTAATACATGTCTATCTCCACAGGACCAAGCATGACCGATAGAGATGAGGTTGAGGAGTGTGGGCCTGCACGCAAGCGCAGGCCCAACTTCACCAGGGCAGAGTTGGATGCCCTATTCGAGGCGTACCTGGACAAGGAGCGTCTCCCGAGTGGCATAACAGGAGCCTCACAGGCCCGGGCGACAGCATGGAAGGGTGTGACCCATGCTGTGAACCAGCAGGGCAGCCACCAATGGTCTGTGCAGGAATGCAAAAAGAAGGTCAGCATAGACAGGAGGAGGAGGATCAAGGAGAAGGTAGCAGCCATCTGGGCATCGCATGCTGCCACAGGCAGGGGCCAGCCTGATGTGCCCCAACTGACACTGCGGAAGGAGATGGTGGTGGCCACCATGCAGTGCAGTGCCCTCAAGGACATTCCCAGCAGAGGCTTCCAGACAGGTGGCAGCCCATCACAGAATGGTAGGACTGGCAGTGACGGTGGCAGGGGGGCTGAGGGCGGGGGGGGGGTTGACAGCACCACTAATGCAACTGTGTTCCCGTTCAGCTCCTGAGTGCCTACATGCAGTGGCAGGGGTGGGGGTGTCTTCCGAAGGGGCGGCCTTGGACCTGAAGGACCATACATCCACTTCCATCAGACTCCAGGGGATGGAACAAATGCAGCCCAGCACTGCTGTCTATCCGGATGCCTGTGGCACGGTTGCAGACGAGGCCCTGACTGTGTTCCAGCTTGACACCAGCAGAGTGGTATGACAGAGACTTTGACCTGCTCCTGACAGAGAACAGGCATATGCGGGTGGACACGACTGCAGCCATGGATTGGCTCACCGCTGTGGTCACGGCCAGCCTGGCACCACTGGCCTCCCTGGTGCATGGCCATCCACCACATACCCCCATGGAGTTCACGTTCCACCCCTCAGTCACGGCATCGTGCGACCCACACTGTGTCTATACTGGGATCCGCTGTGGGCATCCTGAGCACACCTGGAGTGGGCATGTTTGGGAGCCTGCAGACACCTGCGAAGATCCAGTCGCATTCCTGCAGTGTCACCCCTTGGGGACCATCTGTGACATCCCCTGGGGCCAACGCTCAGCCTGTGTTTTCCGGGCCGTCCAAGCGGGGCCGTCCACATATCCGCAGTGGCCGTGCTTCCATGTGGCATTCCTGAACCGACCACCTCCGCGTCCACTGTATGCTGCTGCCCTGTGTGCACATTGGTGTGGAGTGTGCATGTGCATCCCATGGACGTGGCATCCATGGTCGATGCCACACATGGGCCCTGTGCTCACCCGCCCGGCTGCTGGCCACTGTAGCATGTGCATGATGATGCTAGCATAGCGCTGACTGCCACAGTGCACCGGTGCTCAGCATCTGACACATGCCCGGTGCCCGCCTCTGGGTATGGTGGGTCCTGTGTGCATGTGTGTGCGTGTCGAGGTGTGTGGGTGTGTGTGTGGGCGGGGTGTGCGGGGATGTGCTGCGTGCTGCCATGGTGTCCAGACCCACACCTGTCCTCGCTCCCCTCTGGATGTCCCAGGCATGGGGCCCACCCATGCATGCCTGTCTGCTGTGACATAGGCCCTGGGCCATGCTTGTGTCCATGTTCACCTACCTGCGTGCGCCATAGTGCTCCTCTGCTATTGTGTCCTGGTGCTGCTGGGCCATCCAGGTCAGCTGGGGATCCCTTTGCCCGGGGGTGGGGCTGCCCACCACCTCCAGGCCCGGCAGCCATGTCGTCCACACTGCTGTCCCCCTCTTCGACCTCAACAGCTATCCCACAGTCGGTGGCCATGTTGTGTAGTATACAGCAGGCCAGGAATAGGCCACAGGCCTTTGAGGGGCTGTACTATAGGGCACCACTAGACCTGTCCAGACAATGAAATCAAGCCTTCGGCAGCCCAAACAGCCACTCGATGATGCTCCATGTGCTGGCATGTGTCTCATTGTATTGCACCTGCGCTGAGGTCGACGGCCATCGGTATGGGGTGAGCAGCCAGGGCTAGAGTGGGTATCCACTGTCACCTGTGTGTAGAGATGTCGGGTTAGCATAACAGACCATGTCTCTGCAACCCCCAGCCATCCCTCCCACACTCCCTGGCACCCCCGCCCCAGCATCCCCCACTCCCTGCCCTGTTGTTCTCGGGTTTCCGCTCCCACAGCATACTCACCAACTAGGTGGCCGGTGGGGATGTCCCCACTCTTGAACCTGTGGCACAGTGCTGACTGGTGCCAGATGAAGGCATCGTGTGCTCCCCCAGGGTGTGTGGAACAGACATTGGTGATGCACCCCCTTGGCATCGCACACCACCTGGCAGTTAACACTGGGGTAGCCCTTCCTGTTTATGTATGCTACCCCCTCCAGGTCAGGTGGTGCGTGGATGCTGGCATGGGTGCAGTTAATGGCCCCTAGCACATCAGGCAAACGTGCCACCCTGTGGAACTCCTGCATGTTCGCTATGCGGTCTGCCTGTGTGCTGGGGAAATGGATGTACTCCACAGCATGTGGCAGCAGTGTGCTGAGGAATTGTGTGAGGAGCCATGATGCGGCTGACTTGGTTATGCCTGTGATGTCCCCTGTTGGTCTCTGGAAGGTACCCGTGGTGAGCAGCCACATCATGGACATGACCTTTGTCTCCACCAACAAGGAGTGGCTCCATCTTGTGGGTGCCTGCATCTCCTCACTGCACAGCTCACAGAGCCACCTCAGAATTGCCTAGTTCTGTTAGTACTGGCCCATGATCTCTGTATCATCGTACTGTTCAAAGGTGGTGCAGGCATGGTACAACCTGTTCCGGGCATACAGCCGATGAGCCCTTCCTCGGCTATGCCGGTCTGCAAGCTGCCTCCTCATACCCCTCATTACTGCCTCCATCTGGAAAATGGTACTGGCCATGGCCTGGGTTTTACTCCCCCTCCCCGGGCGGCTCTCTCCCCAGGACCCCCCAACTGTGTGCTGCTGTCCTTGCCTCTGCACTTGGTGTACCTCTGTGTCATGGCTGCCTGGTCAGCGGTCTGTGGGCTGTGGCCTCTGCCTCCCACCTGTCAGGGCCCCTGTGATGCCCCTCCTGTGTTGGGTGTCACTGGCACTCGTTGCATGTTGCCGCGGATCCTGTCACATGTCCACACACACTGACACACACACATACAAACACACACACTCCCTCTCACTAACTCTGGCAGTTCTGTGCCTCTCCCAGCCTGCCTCTTTCTATCTGTGGATCCCCTCCTGCTGTGCAGCCTGTCCACTTGCTCTCTCACTCTCCCTCTGTGTGGCTCCCCTCTGACACAAGCCTCTTTCCCTCACTTGCTCCCTTTTCATATGGGCTCATGTCTGCTCTGCACAAGCCCTGTTGCTCTGCGCTTGTGCCATCTGCCTGTTGTTGAATATCACACTGTGCTGCATATTCATGCCTACTCCCCCTGCACTTGTGCATGCATTCATTGCCGCATTGCGACTTGGCTGTACATCTGCTGCAGCTGAATATCGCTCTCTGACACATTGGCAGGGTTGTGCCGGCGCAACACTGTTGTGCATTGTGCAACTACTCTGAATATCCGGCCCTTGGTATAAAAAAACTGTCATGTAGGCCAGACGACCCCATAGGAGTTCATTCACCACAGTCCTGACTCAGGTAAATTTCCTTATACTTCATGTAGTTTGGGTTTTAGGCAATAAATAAGAATCAAGTTTTAATGCAGGAGCATTCTTTTTATAGGAAAATAAATTAATTTCTGCAGTGTTGTGAACACGCTTTTTAGAGGGTTCAATAAAAAGGAAACAGGAAACAAACTGTGTGTGCAATTGGCTTACTTTCAGCCTTTGATATGCACAAATGTCCTTTGAATATTTTTCAGTAGCTTGAGACATTATACATTGTTTTGAGTACAGTAGCTTAAGGCAATTGTCCAGTTTAAAGAACTGCACCACAGCATGCTAGTTTCGGGAGCGAGGGAGAGACAGTGCTTGGGTGCAGTGTGACTGTATGATTCTCTCCTCACTGTGTCCCCAGTCTCCAGTGCACGACAGTAAGTTCAAACATTTATATTTTAAGTTTACAGCAATCTGAGCGAGTCCTGGGTTTAAAATTTTACTAATTTGACCTCAGTGGTAGGGAAAATGATGGAATCACTTCTGAAAGAAAGAATTGTTGAGTACCTAGAGGCCAGTGGGGCATAGGACCCAAAGCAGCATAGATTTACAGCAGGAAGGTCATGTCAGATGAATCTAATAGATTTCTTTGACTGGGTGACCAAAGTAATAGACCAGGGAGGGGCTGTGGATATAGCCTACCTAGACTTTAGCAAGGCATTTGACACAGTCCCACACAAAGGATTAATAATCAAGTTAGACAGCTTGGGAGTGGGTCCCAGGGTGGTAGCCTGGGTTGCAAACTGGCTGCACAACAGGACACAGAAGGTAATAGTGAGTGGAACACATTCCGAAGAAAGGGGGGTCACTAGTGGAGTACCTCAGGGCTCAGTACTGGGTCCAGTCCTCTTTAACATCTTTATAGGTGACATTTCAGAGGGTCTGGAAGGAAAGGTATGCCTCTTTGCAGATGATACAAATATCTGTAACAGAGTTGATACACAAGGGGGGGTAGAAAGGATGAGAAAGGACTGGGCAAGGTTGGAAGAATGGACAGATATATGGCAACTTAGATTCAATGCAAAGTAATGCACCTGGGAAACAAAAACCCAGGAGAAGAGTACACAATAGCAGGGGAGGTACTAACAACAACAAAAATGCAACGGGACTTGGGGTAGTCATATCGGATGATCTTAAGGTGGGTAAGCAATGTGAGAAGTCAGTGAGGAGAGCCAGGGGGATACTGGGATGCATAGGAAGGGGCATCACAAGTAGAAAAAAGGAAGTAGTTATCCCTCTGTACAGACAGTTGGTGAGAGCCCATCTGGAGTACTGTGTGCAGTTTTGGAGACCTCATCTACGCAAGGACATAGACAGGATGGAAAGAGTCTAGAGGAGGGCAACTAAAATGGTGCAGGGTCTGCATCAGAAATCATATGAAGAGATACTGAGAGAGCTTAATATGTATACCCTTGATGAAAGGAGGGACAGGGGGGACATGATAGAAACGTTCAAGTACCTCAAGGGAATCAACAAAGTCCAGGAAGGTAGCATCTTTCAGAAAAAGAGATGTGTAAGAACAAGGGGACACAATTTAAAGATAGAGGGGGGACGGCTCAGGGGTAAGGTGAGGAAATCTTTTTTCACGGAGAGAGTGGTGGATGCGTGGAACTGCCTTCCTGGGGAGGTTATTGGAGCTAAAACAGTGGGGGAATTCAAACATGCATGGGACAGCCACAAGGCAATTGTAGTGGGGGGTGGCAGGAAGTAGGCCGTTGGTTAACTAGAATCTGCAGCTTATTGAGTAGGTAGGGAAATGGGCAGACTGGGTGGGCCAAGTGGTCCTTATCTGCCGTCAAAATCTATGTTTCTATGTTTAATACAGAACAAAATGCTCACAGAGCCCACGGAGTTGCATACAGAGCAGCCTTCTATTTCAATGCAAGCTCTGAGAGTTGTGCTGCAAGGGCACAGCTCGAAAGGATATTACTAAGTAAAGAACCTTTTTTCAGTTCTTCAGCTCTAAAGCTTAAAGTAAATGTCTCCGGAGTTTATTTATGATGAGGAACTCTAAACCTCATACAAACAGGACAGAAAACAAAGTTTTACAAACAGGACCTTAAGAGCGTTTTTGCCAGTTTGCACTGCAGCACTAAGGCAAACCTGCTGTCACTGAAAAGCTTAGCTTCCACTTGTATTTTCACAAGAAACTTATAATAAAATAAAAAAATTAAAACTTAAATGCTCCAAGTGTCTTTTCAGTTTAACTATTGGGCAGTTTGTCAAAATGGAGCGGCTTTTCTAAGCAGGCAGTCAATGGTCCAGCTGCTTTGTTTCAGCAGACGTACATCTATCTGAGCTGAACGGCTAACCGGCAACTGGCACAACAATAAAATAATAATACAAAAGAAAATGGATTTCACAGTGTCACAAAACCGTTATTATTTAACCCGACCAGGAAATTGATGTAAACAGTCTTACCAACATGGCTGCATCATGTTTGCTAATGCAGTAGACACTTTTCCTATGCTCTGTATTAATTTCTCATCCATAGCATCAAATAATTATTATATTTTTAACAGCATTAGCACTTTATTAGCACTGGCACTTTACAGTTTTCTGTTTCTTCAGACATGGCACTTCTGGAAGGACTTAGAAAGGAAAAGGGAAAAAATACAGAGGGCAATAGATGGGGGGGGGGAGTCTGCAGGTGGTCAACCTAGCACAACTAAGAGAAAAAAATAGGGTAGTGAAAGGATAGTAAGATATAGTGCTGTTGCAACAGTCTTTGGACGAAAAGAAAACATTACAGAGTCTTTCCAAATCAGATGGGCATGACCCTATCACAGTGCTGCATGTGGCAGCAGCACAAATGCCAGCTGTAGAAACATTCTAAAAACTGTCAACAGAAGCAGCCATACCTTGTATAGAGTGGCCATGCACATCACCAGAAAGTTCCTTACTGTACTTCCCATAATGGAATAGGAAGTACTATGCACCATATGGAGAAATAGCGAATAGGCGTGTCTTGTGGAAGGCTTTCTAGACACCTTGGGAGACATCCCAAAATGCATAATGGCTATGTCCTCAAGAGCCACATATGCAGATGTAAGGACTGCAGGTTCAGGCGGATCAGGGACCCCCTGTCCTGTGACGGTAGACCCCAGTACAAAGGTAATTAAATAGGAGGTTCCACTGCCAGATGTTGTAGCAGGGGAAACCATAGCTGGCAAGACCAGAAGTGGGCTACCCTTATCAGGGTGGCCTATTCTGCCCACAGCTTAAGCACAACTCTCTGAATTAGAGGGATTGGAAGGAATCCATAATGGAACTTCCTTTTCCAGGAGAGGAACAATGAGTCTCACCCAAAAACTCACTGCCCTGAAGCAAGCAAGCAAGCAAAAATACAATGGTTTTGCACTGTGTGGGGATACAAAAAGTTCCAAGTCTGCATGACCCCACCTTACAAAAAGGTATTTTACCACATAGGTCAGCAATTTCCACTTGTGAATGGATACGGACAGACTAGATGGATCACATGGTCCCCTTCTGCCGGCACTTTCCTATGTTCTTATGTGAACCTGTGACTGTGACTGACTTAGTCTGTCTGCTAAGATGTTTTGGACTCCTGGGAGAAATACAAATGTCAGTTGAAGGCCGTGAGACAGTTCCAGTGCCATACTCTCATAGCTTCCCTGAATAGGGGGTAAGAGTGACTGCCCACTTGCTTGTTGATACAGTGTATCATATTGATGTTGCATGTCCTTATTAATAAGGGCCTGAACTGAGGTGTTCTGCAATGGCCTAGAGATCGAGAAGAACATCTCTCATCTCTAGAACATTGATGTACAGGTCTGAATCCAGGCCAGTATACATCACCTCGATCTGGAACAGGTGTTGAGGAGAAAAACGGGATGCCCTGCAACAAGCGAAAGGATTCCATCCAGCACTGTAGTGAATTTCAAATAGGAGATGTGACAAGAACCATCTATTCCAATTTGCCTATTATTGGATCCCATAGCACCTGAAGTATCCATTGCAGGATTCTCATATGGAGGCAGACTAATGGGACTATCACAGTGGCAGCTGCCATAAGTACCAGGAGGCAGTGCATTGTCCTGGAAGACACATAATGAAGCTTGTGTACCAGATGGACTTGAGCCACCAGGGCCTCGGTCCTGTCTGCAGGCAGAAAGACACTGCCCACTGCCATGTCCAGTACAGCACCAATGTACTGGAGGCACTGGCAGAGAACAAAAATAGATTTTGCTATACTGACCTTGTAACCCAGATGCCATGTCCCAGGGGGCTTCTACCCCTGCCTTCTGTCCACGATGCAGGTCAAGGGGCCTGAGTTCTAGTTTAGCTGACAAAAAGGGCTCAATACCAACAGTAGAACTATTTGCGCAGTGCCTCCACCCAGAATATACCTTAAGTGGGTCTGATGACAAGCTAGTACAACCCTCTGGGATGTTGTACTTACCCACTGCCCAAACCAGTGATCCCACAGATGGATTAGCATAAAACACCTTACTTTGCATTCAATGGTACAATTATTGGCGAGTGCTAATAATATGTTCACAGTGACCACACTTACCAACAGAGTCCTGACTTCTGGAACACACCCTGTGCACCTGTAAGGGTTGGTTTTCAATAACAGCAATGCACCTTTTAACTTTCTATAAAAGACTAGCACTCAATAGTAATATGCTCTTGGACAGTGTTAAAAATTCAAACAAATCTTATTTATTTGGGGATTTAAATAAAGGGGTAGGGAATATAAATCAGTAACAGATTTAAAGGCACTCTTTTGGTTTGGCAAAGCATTCAAGCAACACATTTAGTCCCCCTAGACAAGCCACCTTAAGTCACTGGGTACCCAGAACTTAGCAGTTGCAGGCCTGGTGCGTTGCAGCTGGTTGGCTGGCGTTGGGGCGTTAAACAAATAAACTTTAATTCTTTAACATTTTCGGTGAAGCCATAAGCAGAAACTTTTAAACACACAGGCAATTGTACTTCCCAGGCCTGAGGGCGTGCACAACAATTAAACAGCACATTGTCAATTGGAGAAAACAACTTGGCAAAATAACTTTAACTGGGTTGCAGGAACAGGTCCCAGATTTACTCACGGTACCGTGGATTCTCAAAATGGCAAAGGTGTCAGGCTGATTTGCCCTGAAACAGGATTCAATCCTTTGGCTCTTGGCTACAGGCCGCAAATCTTCTGTCCTTCTGGAACAAGAGCAGCATACAGGGACCAGGGCTGACAGGACTCACCCACACATCTAGGCTTCCCTCCCAAGGGTGGCTGTAACCCATGCTGAATGTTGCAGTAGTAGCTGACTCCCCTATCTGGTCTTCAGGCAGTGGCAATTTGAGTTCAAAATGCAGCAACAGTCCATGGAGCCTCTCAAGATATGGGCTCTGCATAAGCAATTCAGTCTCTGATGCAGTTTCAAATAGGCCACACAGTTTACCCAGTTTGCAGGTGGTAGTCTCTGGCAGTAAGCTGGCACACTTAACTTCAAGTCTCCCCCAGAAGCAGCTCGGCAGGAGACACATTCTGCAGCCACAGACTTCAATTTTAAACAGCAGTCTCTGAGGCAATATTATTACTTTACCACAGTTCAGCCTTGGCAATCACCACACAGGCTCTGATGCAGTTCAGACAGAAAACTGGTAGTTTTGGCAGAATTCACTCTCCCTCACAGCTTAGGCGCTGGAAAAGTTCAATCTGCAGTTTCAGCAGCTCAGACAGCTCAAATTTAACCAATTAGGCAGTGGAGAGGTAAACAGGCATCCCCACTTTCTCCTTAGAGCCAAACACAGAGCCTCCTTCTCTTCTGGAAGCCCTCTAGCAACTGCCCTGTTCAGCTGTCCCTCCTTAACTGAAGACAACTGATTCCTGTAATCTGATTATATGCTCAAACTGTCCATCACAATCCTAGCATTCTGATTGGCTAAATTGGGTGTCAAGCATATAGTCCACAGTTTCTCCCAGCAGCCATAGCAGAAGGACCCCTTTAGGACCCTTTGAGTTTCGACTGTCTAGAAAGCAGAGTCAAAGTGACAAATATGGCTGCTGCAGGGCAGAAAGTAAACAGTCTAAATTTTTTCAAACAACAGTTTAGTTTTAGAAATAAGAATTTATTTAGTATTTAGCAGTGTCAGTGGCTCAGCAGGTAGTACACTCGCCTCTGAGGCCGGGTGATCAGTAGGCTGTGGGTCCTATCCCCACACCAGGCACTTGGGTTAATATCCCAATACTGACACTGTAGTGCAGCATGAGGGGGGTGCTGCACTCCTGAGGTGCCGTCTTTCGGATGAGACATTAAACCGAGGTCCCATCTGTCTGTTCTGGTGGTAGTTCAGGTGGATGTTAAAGATCCCATGGCACTTCTCGAAAAGAGCAGGGGAATTTTCCCAGTGCCCTGGCCAAATTTCCCCCATTCACGAAAAATACCACCAACAGCTTAATCTGGTTCAAGGTCAGTTGGCATTCATCTGTATCCTCCTCCCCCGGGGCGTGCCTGAAAATAGGCAGGATTTGTCTACTGCACTTACCTGGTCAACAAAAACGAAAAAAAATAAAAAAAAATTTACAGTATTTGAAAGGGCTCACTCTGCACTTTTAAGCGACTGCAGAGTAGAGTTTGTAGGAAGGCTGCCCAGCCAGTCACGAGCTTCATTTTACTCGGACCCAACACAGGCTATACACAAGACACAAGGGCTGAGCTTCTTAAAGCTACAGTGTGATGGCATTCATTCACACGTTCGCGCAGGATCCAAGGATACAGCAATACTTTACATTGGGTTTATATTTACATCACTGGATACTAGCCAGGTTCAAGAGGCAGAACACAGGCTGGATGATGGCCAAGCAGAGGTCAAACGCAGTGACCAGGGAGATGACTTAAGGTAGTAAGCTCCACTACTCTGGGGGGAAGTTACAGACCATAATACCTGGGTCCTTGAACAGTCACTGAGTTCTGAATGCTGTGTACTAAAATACTTCCCTGAATGGGCCCTGTAGGAGCCTATAATCCAGATAAGGAAAAACAAAGAGACCTTCTGGTGGGCTTCTGCCGCTACTGTAAAGTATTTGGTAAATACTTGCAGTGCCAAGGATACACCAAGGGGCAAGACTCTGAACTAATAATGGCTGTCTTCTAGCATAAAGAGGAGGTTCTGCCTGTGGCAATGTAGAATTGTGATATGAAGATAAGCATCCTTCATCTCCAGAGCACAAAGCCAATCCCCTTTTTGTAGTAGGGGGATGGGTTTAATTGCTTTCTTTAGAAGTAGGGACTGCATTTCTTCTCTCAGTAGGGGCAAGTGACCCAGGGGATAATGAGAAGGCAGATGGTGCACTGGAGATGTGGACAGCAATTCCAGGGCATGGCCTTTTCTTACCATTTCCAGGACCCACTCATCTTTGGGGATCTCCCTCCATTTTAGCAGGTGAAGGGAGATCCTTTCTGCTACTTGTACCCCTGGAGGCAACAGTGGGGGGCATGGGGAGTCAGAAGATACCAATGGCAATGGGGCTGCCTTGGAATGGCCACCAGTGGTGGAGTGACCTGGAGGGAGACTGCCTCCTCGACCATGGTAGTGTGGAGAGTAACCATGGTACCATGGCCTGCAGGCATATGACATACACTCCTAATGTGACCTTGTGTATTTTGAAGGGTCAAGGACTTTGCAGACCTCATAGTTATTTTGGATGATTTAAGGCCTTTTAGTGCATTATCCACATCTATCCCAAATAACTTGGTGCCCCTAAAAGGGGCATTCAGTACAGCTTACTCTACGTCTGCAGCAAAGTCAGCCACTCTGAGCCAAAAATATCTCAAGTTGCTCTAGTAGAGGCATCAGATGCATAATATGTCGACCATAATAGATGCTTACCAGCATCAGTACCAGCTGATGCAGCTTTAGTAAGTTGTGCCTCTGCAGGGCTGTTAGGGTGAGTCTGAATAATAGGGCAGATTTTCACAGACTGTTTTGACACTTAATGACGTAACATAGAAACATAGACTTTGACGGCAGATAAGGACCGCTAGGCCCATCTAGTCTGCTCATTTCCCTACCTACAGGATAGGCCGCAGATCCTAGTTAACCAACAGCCTATTTCTTCCTACCCCCCACAAGAATTGCCTTATGTCTGTCCCATGCATTCTTGAATTCTCCCACAGTTTTAGACCCCACAACCTCCTCAGGAAGGCTGTTCCATGCATCCACTACCCTCTCTGTGAAATAATACTTCCTCACATTGCCCCTGAACCGCCCTCCTTCTATCTTTAAATTGTGTCCCCTTGTTCTTGCAAGTCTCTTTTTTCTGAAATATGCTACCCTCTTGGACTTTGTTGATTCCACTGAGGTACTTAAAAGTTTCTATCATGTCCCCCCTCTCCCTTCTTTCCTCAAGGGTATACATATTAAGCTCCTTTAGTCTCTCCTCATACGGCTTCTCTTGCAGACCCTGCACCATTTTAGTTGCCCTCCTCTGGACTGCCTCTATCCTGTCTATGTCCTTGCAGAGATGGGGTCTCCAGAACTGGACACAGTACTCCAGATGGGGTCTCACCAACTGTCTGTACAGAGGGATAACAACTTCCTGTTTTCTGCTAATGATGCCTCTCCTATACATCCCAGTATACCTCAGCCCTCCCTACTGCCTTCTCACATTGCTTGCTAACCTTAAGGTCATCTGATATGATTACCCCAGATCCCTTTCCTTTTTGTTGTTGTTACTACCTCCCCACCCATTGTGTATTCTCCCCTGGGTTCTTGTTTCCAGGTGCATTATTTTGCACTTCTTTGCATTGAATCCTAGCTGCCATACTTCTGACCATTCCTCCAACCTTGCCAAGTCCCTTTTCATTCTTTCCACGCTCCTTGTGTATCAACTCTGTTGCAGATCTTTGTGTCATCTGCAAAAAGGCATACTTTTCCTTCCAGTCCCTCTGCAATGTCACTGATGAAGACATTAAAAAGGACTGGACCCAATACTGAACCCTGCAGTACCCCACTATTAACCCCTTTCTTCAGAGTGGACTCCATTTACAATTACCTTCTGTGTCCTGTTGTCCAGCCAATGTTTTACCCAGGCTATCACCCTGGGTCCCACTCCCAGGCTGGTTAATTTGACTATTAATCTTTTGTGTGGGACTGTGTCAAATGCCTTGCTAAACTCTAGGTAGGCCATGTCCACAGCCCCTCCCTGGTCTACTACTTTGGTCACCCAGTCAAAGAAATCTATTAGATTCGGCTGACATGACCTTCCCGCTGTGAAGCCATGCTGCCTTGGGTCCTGTGCTCCACTGGCCTCTAGGTACTCGACTATTCTTTCCTTCAGAAGTGACTCCATCACTTTCCCTACCACAGAGGTCAGACTGACAGGTCTGTAGTTTCCTGCCTCTGTCTTGGACCCACTTTTGTGAAGGGGAATCACATCCACCTTCCTCCAGTCCTCGGGTACCACACCATCCTCCCATGATTTCTTAAAAGAGTAGCCAGTGGTTTCACTAGTTCCTCCCTTAATTCTTTTAGAATTCTAGGTGAATTCCATCAGGACCCATTGCTTTGTCCACCTTCAGTTTTAGGAGTTCTACAGAACCCTTTCTTCTGTGAAAGGACTGGGATCGACCCCTATAAAGAGTGCTTCTGTTAATTGGATTAGACACTTCCTCCTCCTCTTCTGAGAATACTGAGCAGAAATATTCATTCAGTATTCCTGCTTTTCACTGTCCCCTCTGCCCACCCACCGCTCATTCTATTCAGCCTCTCACTATCCTCCTTTGTCTTCCCACGCCGCTGATGTACCTATAAAAGGTTTTATCCCCTTCTTAACTGAGTTGGCTATCTTTTCCTCAGTTTGGGCCTTTGCTATTCTGACTTCCCTCCCTGCTTCCTTCTGCCTTAACTGGTACAGCTCTCTGTCCTGCTCCTTCTGTGTTTCCTTATACTCCGGAATGCTATCTTTTTCTTCCTGACTTTCACAGCCACCTCTTTTGAGAACCATAGTGGTTTTGTTTTCATTTTGATTTGTTTATTTGCTTCACACAAAGGCTTGTTGCCTCTGTGATGGCAGTTTTGATAATTCCCCATTGTTGCTCTGCACCTCCTTCTAGCCTGTTTGCTAGTGCTTTTCTGAGGCACTTTCCCATCTTGCCAAAGTCAGCCCTCCTAAAGTCCAGTACCCTCACTTTTGTATGGCTTGACTCTGTAGCTAAGTTTAATGTGAACCACACTGTTTGATGGTCACTTGTCCCCAGATGGCAACCCACTTCTAAATCTGAGATCCTCTCACTGCCCCCATTTGAGAGTCTGAGGTCTAAGATTGCTCCCTCACGAGTGGGTTCCAAAACTAGCTGTCTAATGCCTGCCACCTGTAGGGCATCAAGAATGGCCCTGTTTGGATGTGGCTGCAGCAATGTGCTCAGTTAACATCTGGCATATTCAGGTCTCCCATCAACAGTATCTCCCTTTCTCTGCCATTCTAAGAATGCCTTCTATCATATCCTTGTCCATTCCTTCCCTTGACATGGGGGTCTGTACACAACCCCCAAAGCGGATTGTGGTGCCCTTTCCAGTCTCCAAGGTGACCCACAGTGCCTCCTCTCCTCCCTGTTTACTCTTTTGTTCAATTGCTTTTATCCCTTCCTTTATATAGAGAGCTACTCCTCCCCCTCTTCTCCCCTGCCTGTCTTTCCTGTAGGTTATGTACCCTGGTATGCTAACATCCCAGTCATGGTTCTCTGTGTACCATGTTTCTGTGACTGCTACGATATCCAGGGATCCCTCTTCCATTAAGGCCATCACTCAGGGAGCTTGTTGCCCAGACTACGGGCATTGGTACTCATTACCCTCCATTTCCTGATGGCCTTACTCCCTTTTGCCCCATCCCTGTCCTTCTTGCCTTTGTCACTTTCTCCATTTACCCCTGCCCTTCTCCCTATCGACACCTCTATGTTGGTGTTTGCCACACTTACTACTGTGATCATTTGGGAGGGGCTAGGATTTTCCTGCTCCTTTCCAGTGCCTCCCCCCTTGGCTAGTTTAAAAGCTTGCCAATGAAGCATTTAAACCTATCACCTAGGATCCTGGTTCCCCTCCCGGACAGATGCAGCCCATCATGCCAGTATAGGCTTGCATCACTCCAGGTGGACCCCCAGTCCCCAATGAAGCCAAATCCCTGAGCTCCACACCAGTTTTTCAACCACTGATTGAATCCCATGGTGCGGAACACCCTAGCCTCTCCTATGCCATAGATGGGTAGCACCTCTGAGAAGGTTACCGTGCATGCTACTTGACTAAGGCCCCTCCCCAATTCCACAAACTCTTCCTGCACTTCTCTAATCCCTTTTTTAGCCAGGTCATTTGTCCCTAGGTGGACAATGACATCCAGCTCCCTCCCCTGTGCAGCTGCTCCGGCAATCCTGAGGATTCGCTCCCTATCCCTCCAAGCCATGGCGCCAGGCAGGCACCTCACCTCCCTCTCCCCTTCCTCCCCCAGTTCTACCTTCCTAACAATGGAGTCCCCCACCAGGAGTTGTTTTCCCCTGCAGCGTCCCTCTGCCACCCTCCTGTGGGTCTGCTTTGTGGAGGTTCCCAGCATCCTCCTTGGTCTCCACTGTGGGTGCCTCCATAGAGGAACCACACTTTGCCAGAATGGCATAGGAATTGTGGAGAGGTACAGCGGGAGGGATGTGCCTCTGTTCCACCACCCTCACCCTCCCTGAGCCCACTGTGGTCCAACTGCTCTTCTTTCTTGGCAACCTCCGAGGCAACGGCAGTGGCACTGGTGGTCCCTGGATGGAAGGGGAGGTCCCTGGTAGTAAACCTGGTAGTTCGAAATTCTTAGCCCCAATGTGGCAGAGTCATAAGTACATTTGCCCATTGCATCCAGTTTCCTGGATTCCTTGTCAGGAGGTACAGTACTCATTACTCTAGGGCCCCAGAGTGATCATGAACAGCCACGTTATGACAAAATCAGTTTCAGGCTGTGCAGCATAGAATGCCTTGACAGACAGAGCAGGGTATTGCTTGTTAGCCTTTCTTGGGACTGCCAGCAAAGTGCTAGGCCTGTGCCAGGCAACAAAGGTAGCATCCTCTAATTCAGGGTATACAGTAGGCACTACAATAGTAGGTGCAGCTGTAACTTCTAAGAATGCCATTAAATTCCTTTTACTAGGGTATTTCTCTTCACCCTCAAACCCCATGACATCCTGAATTTGCTTGGACAAAGCCTGACATGAAGGGTCCTCCAGAGGAAACCTGAGATTATAAACCACAGAGTCCTCACTGCTAGAGGAGAGGGTAGAGCTGGAAGGAAACCCCCTTCAAAGGGGCCTCCTTCCCCTTCTTCATCCTCCAAATATGCCTCCATGTCCAAGAGGTCAGCATTGTATTTTATTTTTATACTTTCTTTATTCTCAAAAGTTATTCTTACAGAAACATCCATTTCTTATATTATCACATTTTCAGTATCTCATTACTTTACCTTTTTCATACATTCCTGTTCTTTTTTCTTAATATCCCTTCCTTTCGATCTCGTTTACATTTCTCTACTGTACCTCCCAATGTGATACCTTCCTGCTTAAGGTGTCCTTTACATCTTTTCATCCTTTCTTGACTTTTCCATATTATTCCTTTATTTCATTTTCCTCTTTTAACCTTAACACATAGCTATCCAACTACTATATTTATATAACAAAATCAAACATTTGTTAGAAGTACATTAGGTTTTCCATTTTCTTTTCATCTTTTAACTCTTTTTACTTTCACTGAGCAGAGGTTCTTGGAGACAGAGGAATGTATTTTCTCTTGTGCCTTCCCCTTATACTACTTGCCACTACGTGTTATTATGCATATTGTTTATTTATTTATTCATTTGTCCACCTGTCTGTCTGCGGGTTGTTCAACATCTTCCCCCATATTCCTACTACTGATTCTTCCCTGCTTTAATTCTGTTCTTGTGTAGTTATCCATTCAGACCATCTCTCTATAAATGTGTCTGTCCTATCTTGTGGTAGGTGTGTTAATTTCCATCTCTTGTATTTCATTTACTGTCATCTCCCATTCCTTCACTGTGGGTGGTTCCTCTTTTAAACATTTTCTAGTGATGGCCTCACTGATTGCTGCTATACACACCCTCCACAGGTACTGTATGTTGTATTTGGGCCTTGTATGCCTTCTGGAGGGAGCCCAAGAACCCAGTGTTGTGTTAGCACTGTCGCCTGTATTTGAAAGCGGTCCTTCAGTTTTCTTGTTATTCCTCTTCTAAAATCTGTTAGCTCTGGACACATATAAAATATATGTTCATATGTGGCTTTAGTTTCACCACATTTTCTCCAACAAGTGGTGTCCTCAGTTCCATCCCATCTAGCCTTCTTTTGCAGGGTTATGAAATACATAATACTGACCTTCCAGGCAAATTCCCTCCACTGAGAAGCCAAGGTTGCCTTGAAAGCACCTTCCCAGATTTTGTTCCATTCCCTGTTGGTAAGGTGGAAACCCACACCTTCTTCCCACTTCTTTTTCACATGGTCAATTTCTGAGTCCCTATGGGCTAGCAGGGATTGGTATATTAGATATATCGCCCCTTTGGAGTCCTGTTTATTCTTTAATTGTTCTATTGTCACCTCTCCGTCTTGAGTGTGTGTCATATTTCTTAGTTTCTTCTTTTGAGTCTATATATAGTCTACTGTTTGGTAATATGTAAATCTGTCTGTATACTTCCACCCAAATTTTATAACACATTCAGCAAAGGTCAGTATATTATCCCCTTTCAATATGCCAGCAGGGTTTTTAAATCCAGTTTGTATCAGCTTTTCATATCACTTGTCTGTGTCCCCTGGTTTAAATTCTGGGTTCCCAGTGAGCCCCTGTATTTCCATTCTTCTTTCATAACCTCTGCAAGTTGTTGGTATCTCTGCAGGGCAAGTCCTGTAGTTTGTAACACTATATTCCCCATGTATTCTCTCACCTAAAGTTGTCTTGGATTAAATAAACTGACCTCTAGGTTTCCTCCTTCTCCCTCCTCTTCTTCAAGTATTCTCTACTGTGCATCTATTTTTGAGTTTCACCATTGAAACACCCACCTTAGTTGGGCTGCCATCCAATAGTCCCCAATATCTGGAAGCATCCCCCCACATACACACATTTCTTCCTTGCATTTAATATTCTGTTTCACATTTTTATTTTTTAGTTCTTAGTTTTAGTTTGAAAATACTTGTAAAATAGTTTTGTTTGTCATTTATCCTGCTTATTGTCTATTTATTTGTACCCAATGTACCTGTGTCTGTTATTCTTTCCCCTGTATAATTTCCATTGTTGATGTGGAGCTTTTGTAAATGAGCCCCTGGCTCAAAGGTTTTTAATTCCAAGACTCAATAAAATAAAAAATAATGCATTTTTGTTCTTTTCACTGCTCATATAAACTTGTATATTTCTCTTTGTATGTCCTGTGATTTTTGTTTTGTTAAGAGCAGTGGGACACACTGAAAGACATAGAGCAGCCCTGGTAGTGCGTTGATTTTGACCGCCTGTATTCGTGCATTTATTGGGAGAGGCAGCAGGCCCCATCTTTTGTAGTCCTCCCTTAGTTGTTTTATTAATGGTTCCAGGTAGTCCTGGAGAAGATATTTATTGGAGTTGCATAGCCAAATTCCTAACTATTTAAGGGGCTGTAGGTTCCATTTCATTGGGAATTTAGAGGCAGTCAATGGGGAGGGGGCATAGTGGAATCTGAGTATCTCTGTTTTGCTCATGTTCTGTGTGTACCCTGACATTTTGGAGAATTCTTCCACTCTTCTTATTAGATTTGGGATGGAGGTATCTGGGTTTGTTAGGTATATCAGTATATCATCTGCATATAGGGCTGTTTTATGTTCCTGTCCTCCTATTTTTACTCCCCTAATTCCAGAGTCTTGTCTAATCAATTGTGCCAGGGGTTCCAGATATAAGGTAAATAGCAGTGAGGAGAGTGGTCACCCCTGTCTTGCCCCTCTCCCTAGTTTAAGCCTCTCTGAAAGGTGGCCATTTGTTCTTATATAGGCCTCTGGCCTAGCATAGAGTTTTTGTATCACTTCTATGAATTTAGTGTTGAGACCAAACCGTGCAAAGACCCCATATAGATACTTCCAATCTACTCTGTCAAATGCCTTTTCGGCATCCATACTCATAATCACTGTGGGCATTTTAGTCTTATTCAGATGGTCAATTATGTGTATTGTTCTCCTAATATTATTAGCTGTCTGCCTTCCTGCCATGAATCCAGTCCGATCATTCTTTACTAATAGGGGTATCATTTGTTCTAACCTTTTGGAGAGTATTGAAGTCATACATTTGTAGTCCACATTTAGTATTGAGATTGGTCTGTATGAGCTGTGGTTTGAGGGATCCTTGCCCGGCTTTGGCAACACTGATAGTACTGCCATTGCCCATGAGGGTGGACAGACTCCTTCCTTTTCTATTGCCTCTTGGAACACCCTTTGCAGCAGCGGTATGACTTTATCTGTAAATTTTTTATAGCATTCTGCCGTTAACATGCCTGTCCCCAGACATTCACCTGTCCTGCTATTCCCTATGGCTGACTTAATTTCAGCCATGGTTATTGGTCGTGTTAGATAGTCATTTTGTACCCTATTTAATTTTGGGAGTTTTAGGCTCTTTAAGAATTCTTTAGTCTCTTCTGTCTGTGTTTCTGGTTGTGAGCTATATAGTTTTTTGTAGTAGTCTGTAAATGCTTTCATTATTCCTTCAATCTCTTATGTCTGTTCCCATGTCTCTGGATTCTGTATCTTAAAAGCAACAGAACAGGGAGAAGAGGAGGCACTGTGGGTCACCTAGAGCACGGAAATGGCACCACAATCTGCACAAGGGTTGTATACAGACCCCCATGTCAGGGGGAGGGAATGGACAAGGATATGACAGAAGGCATCCTTAGGATGACAGAGAAAGGGGAGATACTGTTGATGGGAGACCTGAATATGCCAGATGTTAACTGGAGCACATTTGCTGCAGCCACATCCAAGAGCAGGGCCATTCTCGATGCCCAACAGATGGCATGCCTCAGACAGCTAGTTTTGGAACCCACTCATGAGGGAGCAATCTTAGACCTCATACTCTCAAATGGGGACAGTGAGAGGATCTCAGATCTAGAAGTGGGTTGCCATCTGGGAACAAGTGACCACTAAACAGCGTGGTTCATGATAAACTCAGCTACAGAGTCAAGCCATACAAAAGTGAGGGTATTGGACTTCAGGAGGGCTGACTTTTGCAAGAAGGGAGAGTGCCTTAGAAAAGCACTAGCAAACAGGCTAGAAGGAGGGGTGGAGCAACAATGGGGAAACATCAAAACTGCCATCACAGAGGCAACAAGCCTTTGTGTGAAGCAAATAAATCAAAATGAAAGAAAAAGCCACTATGGTTCTAAAAAGAGGTGGCGGGGAAGGGCAGGGAGAAAAATATAGCATTCAGAAAGTATAAGGAAACACAGAAGGAGCAGGACAGAGAGCTGCACCAGTTAAGGCAGAAGGAAGCAGGGAAGGAAGTCAGAATAGCAAAGGCCCAAACTAAGGGAAAAGATAGCCAACTCAGTTAAGAAGGGTGATAAACCTTTATAGGTACATCAGGGAGCGTAGAAAGACAAATGGAGGGATAGTGAGGCTGAATAGAATGGACGGTTGGTGGGCAGAAAGGGACAGTGAAAAAGCGGGGATACTGAACGAATACTTCTGCTCAGTATTCACAAAAGAGGAACAGGGGGAGGTGCCTAATCCAATTAACAGAATCACGCTGGATGGGGGGGTCGATCCCAGTCCTTTCACAGAAGAAAGGGTTCTGAAAGAACTCCTAAAACTGAAGGTGGACAAAGAAATGGGGCCTGATGGAATTCACCCCAGAATTCTAAAGAATTAAGGGGAGAACAAGTGACACCACTGACTACCCTTTTTAACAAATCATGGGAGGATGGTGTGGTATCTGAGGACTGTAGGAAGGTGGATGTGATTCCCCTTCACAAAAGTGGGAGCAAGACAGAGGCAGGAAACTACAGACTTGTCAGTTTGACCTCTGTGGTAGGGAAAGTGATGGAATCACGTCTGAAGAAAAGAATTGTAGAGTACCTAGAGGCCAGTGGGGCACAGGACCCAAGGCAGCATGGGTTCACAGGGAAGGTTATGTCAGACGAATCTAATGGATTTCTTTGACTGGGTGACCTAAGTAGTAGACCAGGGAGGGGTTGTGGAAATGGCCTACCTAGACTTTAGCAAGGCATTTGACACAGTCCCATGCAAAAGATTAATAGTTAAATTAACCAGCCTGGGAGTGGGCCCCAGGGTAGTAGCCTGGGTAAGACATTGGCTGGACAACAGGATACAGAATTTAATTGTAAATGGAGTCCACTCTGAAGAAAGAGGGGTTACTAGTGGGGTACTGCAGGGTTCAGTACTGGATCTAGTCCTTTTTAATGTCTTTATAAGTGACACTGCAGAGGGGCTGGAAACCAAAGTATGCCTCTTTGCAGATGACACAAAGATCTGCAACAGGGCTGATACACAAGGAGGCGTGGAAAGGATAAGAAGGGACTTGGCAAGGTTGGAGGAGTGGTTAGTATGGCAGCTTGGATTAAGTGCAAAGAAGTGCAAAATAATGCACCTGGAAAACAAAACCCAGGGAAGATTGCACATGGGGGTAGCAACACCAAAATGGAAAGGGACCTGGGGTAATCATATCAGATGACCTTAAGTTTAGCAAGCAATGTGAGAAGGCAGTAGGGAGAGCTAGCGATACTGGGATGTATAGGTAGAGGCATCACCAGCAGAAAACAGGAAGTTGTTATCCCTCTGTACAGACAGTTGGTGAGATCCCATCTGGAGTACTGTGTCCAGTTCTGGAGACTCCATCTCCGCAAGGACATAGACAGAATGGAGGTAGTCCAGAGGAGGGCAATTAAAATGGTGCAGGGTCTGCAAGAGAAGCCATATGAGGAGAGACTAAAGGAGCTTAATATGTATACCCTTGTGGAAAGGAGGAGAGGGGGGACATGATAGAAACTTTTAAGTACCTCAGTGGAATCAACAAAGTCCAAGAGGGTAGCATCTTCCAGAAAAAGAGATGTGCAAGAACAAGGGGACACAATTTGAAGATAGAGGGGGGACGACTCAGGGGCAAAGTGAGGAAGTATTTTTTCACATAGAGGGTAGTGGATGCATGGAACAGCCTTCCTGAGGAGGTTGTGGGGTCTAAAACTGTGGGAGAATTCAAGAATGCATGGGACAGACATAGGGCAATTCTTGAGGGGGGCAGGAAGAAATAGGCTGTTGGTTAACTAGGATCTGCGGCCTATCCTGTAGGTAGGAAAATGGGCAGACTAGGTGGGCCAAGCGGTCCTTATCTGCCGTCAAAGTCTGTGTTTCTGTGTTTCTTAATGATCTGGGCTCTTGCTCTTCTGGCTCTTAGTCTACACGCTAGCAGTTTAACTGCCCTGGGGCCCCCTCATAGTACCTTTGCCTCATGAAAGCCAAATTCTGTTCTATTTTAAAATCCAACAAGTTCTTTAGCTCTTTTTTTAGTTTTATTAACGCTTCCCCCCCTCTATCTTTTCTTGTTGCTATGCCTCCAATGTTTGTAGTTGTTGTTCTATCTCTGTCTGCTTTTGTCTTCTCTCTCTTTTTCTTGCTGATCCTATTGCTATTAATTTTCCCCTTATTATCGCTTTCAGGGTATCCCATATCATCCCGCTGCCTACCCCAGTCCCCTTATGGTCTTCCATTGTTTGCTCTATTACTTTTGTGATTTGTTCAGTGACTTCCTTGTCTCTAAGTAAAGCTAAGTTCAGTCTCCAAAATGTTTGCCTTACTCTTTCTTGGAGATTGATTTCCATGCTCAGTGGGGCATGGTCTGATATTCCTATTGTTCCAACTCTTCCCTTGGTTGTCTTTTGTATTGAGTCTCTAGGGACCAAAACGAGGTCCAACCTAGGGTACATCTGATGCACCTTAGAGTAATAAGTATACCCATTATTTGTTCCCTCTAAATAACGCCATACATCTTGTAGGTCCAGCTTTCCTATGAGCGTTTTCACTTGTTTGGCTATTTTGTGTGTGGCCTTAGGTATCCTGGAAGTGCTGTCTAGTCTCGGGTCTAGTCTGTACCATAGACCTTAGTCTCTTCCCCCTTTTCCACCGCCTTCGGGAGTAGTGTTCTATAGAAGCCATATGCTGAATTTGGGGGTGCATAAACTGCCACCGAAGTCAGCACCTGTCCATTCATTATCCTTTTTAGAATTACATAACTACTTTCCTTATCTATCTCTTTATAAGTACATTTGAAATGTGTGTTTCGGGGTATCAAAATCGCTATTGTCCTATGTTGTCCCATCTTCTATGAGGAAGCATATACTTCCCCATAACCGAATTGCTTTAACTTTTGCTGTCCCCCCTCCATCAGATGTGTCTCTTGAAGGAACATTGGGCCCGATTCTCAAAGCCCTGCATCTGATGCAAGGTGCTTGCACCAAACAGAGATGGTGCAAGGTGCATCTTGTGTCCAGGGCTGCCTCCATGCAATTCACGAAGGTGGTCTGCATTGACCACAGGCTGCCTGCCCCAAACAGGGTCCTGCACCAGCCCTGCACCCTGCACAGTGCTGCGACACAGCACTAGGTGGACTGCATCGACGCAAGCTGCAGCTTGCTATTCTCAGACAGCACCCAGTGGGAGATATTCTAAGTGCCCTTAGACCAGCCAGGGCTGGCGTAGTGGGACTTAGAATATGCTCCACTGGGGCAGTCAGCCTATGTGCCACTGTATGCTGCGGTTGCCCCCCCCCGTTTGCTGATGGTGCCCCATCCTGCCAGGTCCTGTCACCCATCCCCAATGCCACCACCCCATCCCCGATGCTGCCTGGCCACCTGCATGTGGCATGGGCATGTGCCCGATCACTGCAGTTCTCACTACCTGGTGGTCTAGTGGAACCCACCGCTTGGTGCCCGGCCAGCCACCAACTGGTCTGCATTGCCACCATACTGTACATATGTGCTCAGTGTCTGAGACTGGTGGCAGTCACTGTGCACATATGTACAGTAGGCACCATTTCCTGTGCCACACCAAGCTTACAACGGATACCTCCCATGTGCCAGGTGTTTGCCCCAAGGGACAGAATGGCGCAAGTGTAGGGACTTAAATACCGGGACCCTTCCTGTACCTGAATCTGGTGCAGGGTCCCTGGCATATGGGGCTTTGGCACAGGCTGCTGTTTGCAGCCCCGTTTGAGAATTGGGCCCATTATCTCTGCCCTTGCCTGCTTGATATGCATCATCACCTTTTTTCTTTTTATGGGGTGGATAGCTGATTCATATTATAGGTGAGTATCTTAGTTGTTTTAGCCGCCATCATTTGGGTATGTGTCTGTGTTTTTGCACCCCTTATGTCCTGCTTGTGGCACTTTTTCCACATTCATCCCTCTCCCTTGAACCTGTCTTACCTCTTTCTTTGCCATGTACTTCCAGTCTTCTCTTGTGCTGTTAACTTGCCAACGTGACCGACATAATAAACTAACTGCTTAACAAAACTTTGTTTCCCTCCAAGGTAGGGGAAAGAAATTGTACTTTCCCTTTCTCTAGTCACTATCCCCCATTATTTGGGGGTGTGGCAGTGTCCATAGTAGCAGTGGTGTCACCTCCCCTTTTCTCAGGGGCCACTACTTTGGTCACCTGCTTCCATGGAGACCCTTCCCCTGGTCTCCCACCCATTACGTGGCCAAGCATCTTTAGTTGCCATCGTCCTGGTCGAGACACCAGCTTTCCATCAACGGCTTTATCCCCTCCCCCTTGGGAAGTTTCTTTTATCATCCTTTTTGGACTGTTTACCAGATTTCCCTCTAGACACTTTCCTTTCCCGCAATTCGACTTTATATTTAAAGTCTGTTTGCCTGTCTGGGGGTACCTCATTCATCCACATCATTCACATTAGTACCTCCTACTTCCCCCCTCATGTTTATGTTATCTCATGTCTTTGTTCCCCCCCTTCTAACCCTCTTTACCTGTTTGCAGAGCAGGTTTCATGGCAGCATTACCTCTGCTTAGGTCTCCACTTGGTCTCCTGTGAAAACTTCTCGGCTTGCTGTGTCTGTGCATCCCTTTGCTGTCAGGATCTCCCATAGGTCCCACGGTATTCTTCCCTCTGTTGTGCTTCATCTGTAATAAAAACAAAGGTACAGAAAAGTATTTGGACTTCAGTGCTTTCTCCCCTCCCCACCCCTGTTGTTATGCTTTCCAGTTTACCTCTCCGGCATCCCAGTCCACAGGAGACCTCTTTCATTTTATCCCTCCAAGCTGCACCTTCCCTCATCCATTCCTCATACAAATGATGCTCCCCACACAGATATTGTAGTATAAATTCAGAATGCAAGGCAATGTGCCCTCTATTCTAATAATTATGTTAAATTAAAATACATTTTGTACCAGTAAACACAATTACTTCAACAATGGTCCGAGGCCGTATCTCCATGTTTGAGAAGATGTCTCTATCTTGAGGGTCAGTGTCCCCCAATGTCCCCCGTTCTGGGCAGTCATCCCCTCCATCCACGGGGGACCTCTTCCATTTTACCCCCCCAAGTGGCACCTTTTCTCATCCATTCCTCATAAAAAGGATACTCCCCACACAGAGATTGTACTGTAAATTCAGACTGCCAGGAAACATGCCCTCTATTCTATTATGTTAAATTGAAATACATTTTGTACCAAAAACCACAAGAACTTCAACAATGGTCTGAGGCCATATCTCCATGTTTGAGGAGATGTCTCTCATCTTGAGGGTCAGTGCCTCCCATTGTCCCCCGTTCTGAGCAGTCATCCCCTCCATATCCATAACAGAAGGCTGTGAGACATGCGCATATGTCTTTAAATCCCTTCGCCTCTTGTCCTGTTCCCCCCATTTGTTCTCCCCATAACCCCTTTCCTTACCAGCATTCTTAATCATACTTACTCCCCTTTTCCCCATACCTTTGCTGTATTCCCCCCTGTTGTAACCCTCTTATATTATATTCCCTTCTCCCCTCCAGACTCCTGTTATTTCCCCTCCCCCGAAGGATATGTTTCCTCTCTTTTCCCTCCTTGTCAGCTCATCTCCTTTATTAGCCTTAGTCCAAGCTCTCCCCCCTTTCTGATTATCAATATCTCTGCTCTCCCCTCATTTATTGTTCTTCCCTTCCTCTCCTATTACATACATCACTTTGCTTATTTGTTAACCCCTCTTTTCTCTTATCTTGTTTGCCCTCCCATTCAATCTGTCATATTCTGTATATTTTCTTCCCTTCCCCGTTTTCATGTGTGCCCCCCTTTTCAATTTAAACACTTTCATAGCACTCCTTTGCTTTTCAATTGTTCCAGATTAGCTCTATTCCCCCTAGTATCCTCCCCCATCTCATTTACCTCCCAAAAATAAATCACTTTAAGAGCACTCATCTGACTCTTAGTATGTCTATGTCAGTGTTCATGCTATTTCTTTTCCATCTGGCATTCCTCATCTTCTTCCGATTCCTCTGCTTCAGGTTGCTTTCTTGCTGGTGTCTCACTGATGCTCCAGCTCATTTTGGGGCTCCACAGTTTTAGTAAGTCTCTGCAATACCTCACGAATGTCCAACATCACCCTCGTGGCAGATCACCATCCAGCTACCCAGAAGTCCCCCCCTGAAAGCCGCTCCTGTCCTGTTGGTTCCGCCTTGCTGCTCGCTCCTTCTCCTTGGGCCTTCCCTTCTTTGCATCGGTATTTTGTGGCCTGCAATGCAGTTATCACTTCCTTAGGCGTGCTGTATATGCGGTTGCCCTCCTCCCAAAACACCCAGAGTCTCGCAGGGTAAGGAGTTTGAAATCGGACCTGCTTTCCTTTCAGCACCCAGATAATGTCCAGGTAGTCCATCTTCTTTTTTGGGGTTTCGAGGAGGGTAATCTTGGTCAAAGAAAAGCCTTAACCCATTATAGCTTACAGCTCCTTTTTGCTATGTTCACCTCAAGATATCCTGTTTAGTTTGATAGCGAGAACATTTAATTCAGATTGTTCTGGGTCTAGCCTTTGTGTCAGAGGGCTTAGGATAAAGTGCCCTGTGCACCCTTTCTATTCGCATTTCATAGCCTGCTGGTAAACCAAGCACATCTGCCAACAAATCTTGGAAGAAGAGGCACATATTAGGCATTTCTGCATTTTCTGGAAGCCCTGACGTCTTCAAATTGTCCCAGCGGGACCTTGCTTCTAAGTCCAGGCACTTCTCCAGGAGGGCCTCTGTGTGCTCTAACAAGGCCTCAACCATAGTGCCAATTTGTGTAGCACCCCTCTCGACCACATCCATGTGGCTTTCCACTTCCACCATGTGTTGCTCGTATACTGAGATAGTCTCCTGAATCTTCTGAAAGTCCCTCTTATTTTCTAAACATGAGTTTTTTTATCTCTTGTATGATCATTTCAAATCTTTGCCAAAATAATTTTTCCTCTTCTTTATCTGCTTCATATCCCCACCGATGTTCACTGTTAGGGGATATACTGCAGCTCTGTTGGTTTAAAAGTCTGTATCTTGATCCATCCTCAGCCACAATGTTTGATTTAGAGGTCGATCTGGTGCTTCTGCCTTCTCCTTTATCTTTTGCTGCCACTCTACTGGATATTTGTTGGTTCTGTCTGCAAAGAGTAACTTAATTCCCCTTGGAGGTCTGGAGCTGCCTTCTTTAAGCTGTTATCCTGGCCGTGACATCACTGGAAGTCCAATATTGTATTCTACCTCATCATCATCCTGAATGATGACAGGAGCAATTGATGGAGCCAGTAACAGAGGAAGTAGCTGTACTGGAGAAACTGTAAGCATGCTTTTAAGTCCCGTCAATGACAACAGTGCTGATGGAGGAGGCCTTGTTGACAGGACAACTGGCACTACTGCTGTCAGTGATGGAAACAGGCAAGTTAACATTTCTGAAAATCATGCCAGCATAGCCTGGGAATTGATGACGCCATTTTGAGGGGTTGTGACAGCTGTCATCACCGGGACAGAACCTGATGATGGAGGTTGCATACCATCCATAGAATGTACAGCAGTACCAGAGCCATAGAAACATAGAAACACAGAATCTGTCAGCAGATAAGGACCATACAGCACTCCTAGTCTGCCATTTCCCTACTCACTGCTGCAGCCCCAGATCCTGTTTGATCTGTGGCTGTCCTGCTCTGCACATCTCCAGGGTACCCTTATGTCTATCCCATGCACTCTTGAACCCCCGTATTGTTTTCACACCCACCACTTCTGCTGGAAGGCTGTTCCATGGCTCCACCACCCTTTCAGTGAAAAAGTACTTCCTAACATTACCCCTGAGCCTTCCACCCTTCAGCCTCATATCACACCCCCTTGTTCTTGTGCAGAGTTTTCGCTGAAATATGCTTTCCACCTGTACCCTGTTTATTCCCCTAAGGTACTTGAAAGTCTCTATCACATCTCCCCTCTCCCTTCTTTCCTCCAGTGAACAGATATTAAGGTCCTTAAGTCTTTCCTTGTAGGGCTTCTGGTGCAGTCCATGTACCATCTTCATTGCCCTTCTCTGGATTGCCTCTATTTTGTCAATGTCCTTCCGGAGATGTGGTCTCCAGAACTGGACACAGTACTCCAGCTGAGGGCTCACCAGTGATCTGTAAAGTGGCAACACCACCTCTTTTCTCCTGCTTGTTATGCCCCTCCCTATGCACCCCATCATTCTGTGTGCTCTCCTCACCGCCTTTTCCCACTGTTTGGTTACCTTCAGGTCATCAGATATGATTACCCCAGATCTCTCTTCTGACTTGTGGTGGCCAAAATTTCCCCACCCATCCTGTACTCCTCCCTTGGATTCCTATGACCCAGGTGCATGATCTTGCACTTTTTAGCATTGAAACTCAACTGCCAGACACCAACCACTCCTCTAATAGGCTTAGGTCCTTTCTCATTTTTCCACCCCCTCCGGTGTGTCCACTCTGATGCAAATCTTAGTGTCATCTGTGAAGAAGCACATCTTTCCCTCCAGATGCTCTGCAATGTCGTTAATGAAGACATTGAATAGGACTGGCTCCAGCACAGACCCCGTGGCACCCCACTGGTCACCTCCCTCTCCTCAGATTTCATGCCATTTACCACCACCCTCTGAGTACTGTCCCTTAACCAGTTCTGAACCCACTTTACCACCGTAGGACCCACTCCCAGGCTCCTCAATTTATTTAGCAATCTTCTGTGTGGGACAGTGTTGAAGGCCTTGCTGAAATCCAGGTAGGCTACATCCACCACCCCTCCCTGATCTACCACCCTGGTTACCCAGTCAAAGAAATCTGTAAGATTCGTCTGACAGGACCTTCCGACTGAGAATCCATGCTGCCTTGGATCCTGTACCCTGCTATCCTCCAGAAACTTCACAACCCTCTCCTTAAATAAGGACTCCATTAGTTTCCCCACTACTGAGATCAGGCTTACAGGCCTGTAATAGCCTGTCTCTGCTCTGCTTCCACTCTTGTGGAGAGGGACCACATCTGCCCTGCTCCAGTCCTCAGGTACCTCCCCTTTGTCTAGTGATGCATTGAAAAGGGCAGCCAGTGGTTCTACCAGCACTTTGATGGGTTCCTTTAGCACTCTGGGGTAGATCCCCTCTAGCACCATTGCCTTATCTACTTTTATTTTCCTGAGTTCTTCTAGGACTCTTTCCACTGTGAATGGGCTAGTGTCTACCTCCCTTCCTCCCCTGAATACCTCTCTTACTGAGTCTTGGTACCTCACCCTCCCCTTCCCTGGTGAATACTGAGAAAAGGTACTTGTTCAGTATCTCAGCCTTTTCTAGGTCATCCTGACCTCCACCCTTTCTCCTCCTTCCTTCTTCAGCCTAACAATCCCATTTTTGGTCTTTTTCCTCTCACTAATGTCTCTGAACAAGGTCTTGTCACCTTTCTTAATAGTCTGGGCTACACCTTCCTCTGTCTGTGCTTTAGCCCTTCTAATTATTTTCCCAGATTCCCTCTGCTTCTCCAGATATTATCATAGGTATCATAGGTAATTTCAGAGCAAAGAAGATTTTCATCCATTGTGCTCGCTGTTAATTCCATTTCGATACCCCCCTATTTTATTAGCTATACAATACTTATCTAATTTCCTCTTAAACTCCACTGTGGTCTTACTAGTGACTACCTCCTCAGGTAGGTTATTCCATACTGGAATAACTCTTAACACTAAACCAGTGCCTTCTTTTTGTTGTCTTAAAATGTTGCCCCTTAAGTTGCCATGAATGTGACCTAGTGTCATATCGCTGTTCCCTCAATGTAAGTCCTAATTTAACCCTTAGATTTGTATTTTTTAGTGCATTATACACCATGCACACATCCCCTCTCAGGTGCCTATACTCCAATGTGAACATCCCCAAGTACTCCAATCTATCCTCATAGTCCTGGTCCCTAGTATCCGCTACTAACCTGGTAGCCCTCCTCTGAACCCTCTCCAATCTTCCTACATCCAACCTATTACCAGGTGACCAGAACTGCGCACAGTAGTCCAACTGTGGCCTCACCAGTGTACTGAAGAGAGGCACAATCACTTCCCTCTTCCTACTCTTTATATGTTTCTTGATGTTTATAAGAGTACTACTAGCAGATTTTATAACCTGACTGCAATGCTGGTGGAACTTAAAATCGCTTGTCACTTTCACTCCCAAATCTCTCTCCTCCACTACTTTGCACAATTTATGTCCATTTAACCAGTAGTCAGCTTGGTTATTATTTCTCCCAAAATGCATTACTACACATTTATCGGAGTTAAAGGACAACTTCTTATCCCTTGCCCAGCTTTTCATTTTGAGTAAGGCATTTTGCAACTTTGCCACGTCCTCACCATTTCTGATAGTAATGCCAAGTCTAGTATCATCTGCAAATTTGGTTTCCCAGACATCCTTTCCTCTAGATAATGAGTGTATGTAGATATTAAACAGGCAGAGCCCCAGAACAGATCCCTGGGGAACTCCACTCTCCACTCTCAACCAATCTGAGTAAACTCCCTTTAAACAAACCCTCTGCTTTCTCTCACTCAGCCATGCCTTCACCCAATTTGTAATATAACCCAGTATTTTATGTTCAATCACAGCATCAATCAATTCACCGTTTGGGACCTTGTCAAACGCCTTTGAAAAATCTAAGAACACCACATCCACAGAGACCCCCTCGTCCAATGCTTTGCTCACATGCTCATAAAACTCCAAAAAATTAGTTTGGCATGATAACCCCTTTTTAAAACCATGTTGAGCATCATCACAATCCCCCACTGTATTCTGAAACTCCACTATTTGATCCTTTACAATATATTCCAACATTTTCCCCAGGACAGCAGTCAAGCTAACAGGCATATAGTTACCCACCTCCTGTCTAGATCCCTTTTTATAAACAGGGATCACATTTGCCTTTCCCCAAACCTCAATCACCTCTCTGTTATCCAAAGATTTCTGAAACAGTGCTGTTACAGGTTCTGCCAATTCTGTTGCCAATTCTCTAAGGACCCTAGGATGAATTCCATCTGGTCCTTGAGATTTATTTGGGTCCAGGTGTTTTAGTCTATCCTCAATATCATTTTTATTTAAAACAATTTTATAACCATTTTTAGTCAGATGATCTCTGTTATTTTTTGACTTATTAAATACTGATGAGAAAAAGGTATTGAAAAGCCCTGCCATAGCTTGGCAATCCTCAACTAGTATACCATCCTGATCCTTAATGGGCTCCACTGAAGTTTGACTTCCCTTTTTGTTATTGATATAAGTGTAAAAAGATTTTTATGATTATCTTTCACTTTTGAAACCAGGTTTAGTTCATGCTTTTGAGTTGCCTGCTTTATGGCACTTTTAGTTTCTTTTAATAATTTTTTATACAAGGCCCAATTTGTTTCACACTCACTTCTCCTAGCTATTAAATAAGCTCTTTTTTTCTTTTTGATCAATTTTCTAATTTTGGGAGATAACCACAGGGGAATTTTTCCTAAAGCATTGTACTTCTTTCTTAATGGGACATACCTATCAATTAAGTCCATAATTTTTTTCTCAAAACTATCCCAGTTCTCCACTAATGATCTATTATCAAAAACCTTTTTCCATCTCCAATCCAAGAGTTCCATTCTCATATTGTTAAATTTAGCTTTATTAAAATTTCAGACCATGGTTAAGCCAAGTGTGTTTGATAAAACCCCGCTTAAATCAAAATTTGTCACAAAGTGATCACTTGAGCCTAGTGGTGATAAAATAGTACAATTTTTTATTTGGTCTCCCAAATTACTTAGCAAAAGGTCTAATAATTTATCCCCTGGAGTCTTATTCCCTATATACTGATCAAATCCAGCTAATAAAAAGGAATCCAGATACCTTAGCTCGTAAGATGTCTCCCCTGTATACCTAGTCCAATTAATACCAGGAAGGTTAAAATCTCCTAAAAGTATAATGTTTTCTGTACTCTCTAAGGAGTCCAAAAATGTTAGCACTGCCTCATCATCTTGGGTGGAAATTGAAGGAGATCGATAGATTACCCCAATTTTAATATTAGGTCCCTTTACTGGTATTACCCTGATCCACACTTGCTCAATGCCTGGAATTTTTTGGTCATCAATAGACACTGATTTTATTTTGTTGGATATATACAGTGCTACACCACCACCCTTTTTATTCTCCCTATCCATATGATATAGATCATACCCCTGAATATGATGGTCCCAGGTGTCAGTGGATGTCCACCAAGTCTCTGTTATGGCACATATCTGGACGTTGTCAGTATTTAATAAACAAATTAATTCCTCAAATTTATTTGTTAGACTCCTAGCATTAAGGGAGAGGCATTTCCAGTCCTGAGAGCCCTTAGTGTTCTTAAGTGAAGTTGAATTCTTCTCAGATGTCCTTAACGTTTGATGGCAGCCCCCTACCCCCTTCGTACTTAGTTTAAAAAGTTAACCACTTGATTTTGAATTTCCTTAGCTAATATTCTAGACTCATGTTTATTTAAATGTAGCCCATCTTTCCCAAATAACCCTAGGTCCCTGAAGGTGTCCCAGTGTTTGCTAAAGACAAAACCTTCCCTATGACACCACCTTTTCAACCATCCATTTAGCTGTATAATGTCCCTTTGTTTGTTCACACCCTCATGAGGTATGGGCAGGATCTCCGCTATAAGGATACTGGATCCATGTAACCTCAGGATTTCTCCGATGGCCTCAAAGTCCCTTTGGATTTCTAAAAATGTCCTTTTTCCAACATCATTTGTACCTATATGCAGTACTGTGACTGGTTTTTTAGTATTTTCCAACAATCCTGGTAACATTTTACCAACATCCCCTATCCCTGCTCCTGGTAGGGTACTAACAGTAGTTGACTCATTCCTACCCTGACATAATATCCTATCAATATTTCTAATCATGGAGTCACCGATAACCAAAAGGTCATTTTTTACTGTGTGATGTCCTTGTACTTCCTGCTCTTTATGCCCAGTCTTGTCCACATTACCTTCCCTACATTCACTTACAGTATATCCGAAACCCCTTTAGTAGTGTCGTCCCGGTCTAGTTCTGTATTAAGAACACTATATTTATTTTTAAACTCAATCTGTCCTTGACCACCAATATTCCTCCTTCCCTTTTTAATGCCCTTTTCCACTCTACACCAATCATTATTTTCCTTAGAGTCAAACCAATTTGTTGATTCCGGTAATGTATTGTTTCTTACAGTGTTAACAATCCCTACTAGCTGATCATGATCCCGCTGTTCAACACAGTCATCTAGAGCTGAGTCTATAAATTTTTCTAATGAAGAAATCTCTAATTGGAGTTTAATTCTATTTTGCAATGATTCGATTTCCTGCTTCATAATATCAATTAGTATGCATTTATCACAGATAAAGGAATCAACCTTCTCCCCCTCCTCATGCATTTTACAAGTAATACAAGCATTCAGAGAAACGATGACTCTATCTTGCTTGGCCATTATAATCTCCTTAATTACACAGCAGGAATGCCTACACAACAATGTTACTTACTTCCCTTTTTGATTGGGTTTTATGGTTCAACGAGGGTTTCTGGCTCCTTCCCATGACTGACGCCGACAGACGCCGCTGGCCTCTGCCCACATCGCCTCCGCTCTGCACTCGACTCCGCTCGCTGGAGCCGATTTATTTCAGTGCATAGAAGTGATGTTTGCCTGTGTTACTATGGCAACCGTCACGAGTGCTTAGAGACCAGGGGCAGACTGTGAGGGTAACCCGCCCTTAAAAGATCGGGTTAAACCTCACAAGGACGCACTAAAACAGCTATCCAAAACCCTAAAAAGGTATAGTCAGCTGAATCATTTCCCGAGTAGCAAGAAGTTTAAACTCAGCGCCTCCAAGTCTCCAAATGCCCACAACCAGCACTGTTGTTCACCACTCGCAGCTCCTGCTGCCTTGCAATCCAAACTGTATACAGTGCTTTATCACAAAAACACTCCTTCCACTGAGCTCCACTCGCTGGAGCCGAGTTATTTCAGTGCGCAGAAGTGACATTTGCCTGTGTTGCTATGGCAACCAACACGAGTGCTTAGAGACCAGGGGCAGACTGTGAGGGTAATCGGCCCTTAAAAGAGCGGGTTAAACCTCACAAGGACACACTAAAATAGCTATCCAAAACCCTAAAAAGGGCTAGTCAGCTGAATCAGTTCCCGAGTAGTGGGAAGTTTAAACTCAGCGCCTCCAAGTCTCCAAATGCCCACAACCAGCACTGTTGTTCACCACTTGCAGCTCCTGCTGCCTTGAAATCCGAATTGTATGCAGTGCTTTATCACAAAAACACTCCTTCCACTGAGCTCCACTTGCTGGAGCCGAGTTATTTCAATGCGCAGAAGTGACGTTTGCCTGTGTTGCTATGGCAACCATCACGAATGCTTAGAGACCAGGGGCAGACTGTGAGGGTAACCCGTCCTTAAAAGATCGGGTTAAACCTCACAAGGACACACTAAAACAGCTATCCAAAACCCTAAAAAGGGCTAGTCAGCTGAATCAGTTCCTGAGTAGCGGGAAGTTTAAACTCAGCGCCTCCAAGTCTCCAAATGCCCACAACCAGCACTGTTGTTCACCACTTGCAGCTCCTGCTGTCTTGCAATCCAAATTGTATGCAGTGCTTTATCACAAAAACACTCCTTCCACTGAGCTCCACTTGCTGGAGCTGAGTTATTTCAACTCACAGAAGTGACGTTTGCCTGTGTTGCTATGGCAACCGTCTCGAGCGCTTAGAGACCAGGGTCTCTGTCCACATCCTTTTGTGTTTCCTTGTATCTTCTGAAGGCTCTTTTCTTTTCCTTTACTTTCTTGGTCACTACCTTCAAGAACCATAATGGCCTTTTCTTTCTTTTTATACATTTTGATACAGTGACCTGTTACTTCTGTTATGACTCACCTGAGTTCAGACCACTGTTTTTCCACATCTTCCCCTGTACCTTCCTCTGCTAGGGATCTTTTGAGATTTATACCCATCTCCTTAACGTTAGCCTTCCTGAAATCTAGGACCTTTATCTTTGTATAGCTTGCCTCCTCCACTGTGGTTACCTTAAACCGCAGTATCCTGTGGTCGCTGGTACCAAAGGGACTGCCCAGCTCCACATCTGTGATCCTGTTCCCATTGATCAGGACCAAATCCAGCATAACCTCCTCTCGGGTTGATTCTGCTACAATCTGTTTTAAGTTTGCCACATTCAGGGCAGTCATGAAATCCCTGCCCCTTGTGCTCATAGTCTGAGTGCTCCAATCTACCTCAGGCAGGTTGAAGTCACCCATTAGTAGCATTTCCCCTTTGGCTGCCATTTTGTGGATGGTTTCCACAAGAGCATCATCTGATTCCTAGCCCTGTGCCAGAGGCCTGTAAATCACTCCAGTGTGAATGGCTGTCCTTTTTCCCACCTCCAGGGTGACCCACTGTGCCTCTGCTCCTTCTAGTGACCCTTGAGACTCTGCTGCTTTAACCCCCTCCTTCACATACATAGCAATCCCCCCTTCCCTTCACCCTTCCTAAAAAGTGTGTCTCCTGGTATGGCTATATCTCAGTAATTGTTCCATGTGTACCATGTTTCTGTAATAGCTACTATGTCAAGGTTTGCATCTTCCATTAATGACATTTGGTCTGGGATTTTGTACCCCAGATTGTGGGCATTTATGCATATAACTTTCCAGCTTGTGCACCCACCCTTCCTTTCCGTTTTTTCGGTCCTGTGACGTTTTTGGGTTCCATCTTCTGTCCTCCCCACAATTGTATCTAATTTATTTATCAGATTTGATGATGCCCTTGTACTAATTGGATTCTCCCTTATTTCTGATATGTTATATGGGGGGCTACCTTTATCCCCCTTACTGATTTTGCCTCCCCCCCCTTGGCTAGTTTAAATGCTCATGAAGGAAGCATTTGAACTTTTCATTGAGGATACCTTTACCCCCCTCCCCCCCAGATAGATGTAGGCCATCTGGTGAATACAGTCCTTCATCCCTCCAGGTAAGATCACAATCCCCAGTGAAGCCATACCCTTCCTCTCCACACCATTTCTTCAGCCATGTGTTGAATTCCATGGTGCAGAAGTCTTGACTCTCTCCCTTGTCATGGACAGGTAGAACCTCTAAGAAGGTAACAGAGTGTGCTACTTGCCCAAGACACCACTCCAGTTCCCTAAATTCCTCCTGCACTTTTCTTACATCTGTCCCCTCACCTGCCAGGTCATTTGTTCCCATGTGGACAATGATGTCCAGCTCCCCCCTCCTTGCCACCACCCTAGTGATCCCTAGGATCCACCTGCCCTCCCTCTGAACTGTGCCACCAGGCAGGCGCATCACCTCCCTCTTCCTGTTGCTGCCCACTCCCAGCTCTGTCCCTCTAATGATGGAGTCTCCAAACAGGAATTGCTTCTACCTCCTGTGCCTTCTCCATCCCTTTCCCTCAGGGCTCTGTCATGGATGACCTGCTCATCCCCCTTAATGTCCACTTTTGGAGATGCAGTGTGATCGTCCTGCTCTGCCAAGATGGCATATGAGTTTTGAAGTGGCACTGGCTGGGGGATGTGCCTCCATCCCACCTCTCTCACCCTCCCTGAGCCCACTGCAGTCCATCCATCCCTCCCTCCTTACTGGCATCCTCTGAGGGGAAAGGTGGCAAATGTGGTGGTCCCTGTGTGTGGGAGAAGGTTACCCTGATCCTTGCTAACTCTGCTCAAAGTTCTGCAACCTCCACCTCAACAAAGAGAGGTGCCTGCAGATAGAGCAGCATCGCAGTGCCCAGAAGGTCCTCCTGAACACCGCTGTCCCACAACCACTGCATTGCACTACACCCATCATTTTTCTTAACCTATCCTTTCCCTTACTTGTCTGCCCCATGACCTGTCCTTGATGTCTCAGTGATGGTCAAGGGTGCTGTAGTAAACGCCATCAGAGCGGATGATGACAAAGACTTACCTGTCTTTAAAGGAGACCTCAATCTCACTGGTAAAGCATTTTTATACTTATGGTGGCTGAAGGAGAAGGGTTTCAATAATGATTTTTCTTTGGGTTCCTCTGTTGTCCTAGCTGACCTCAGCAGCAACTATGTTGCTGGCTGCCTGGGTGTTTCTTTACATGTAGCAGGTAGGCATGAGGGAGAAGCAAGATTGGAGCCCATCGCCTTAGCTTGAGTTTCTGTGGCCTTGATGGTGATAAAGGTTTCTAGTGTTTTCATTTGGTGTCTCCTTGTGTCCTGGTTAAATACTTGGCAGATCTTACAAACTCTGACATTGTGAGACAAGCCCAAACAGCAAACACATGGTATGAGCATCATCCTAGTAGATCTTGTATTTGTATCCACAGGTACAACATCTAAATAAAGGCTCTGTCAATGGCAGCATACAGGGACAATGTCAATGAGAAAGAAAGAAAGAAAGAAAGAAAGAAAGAAAGAAAGAAAGAAAGAAAGAAAGAAAGAAAGAAAGAAAGAAAGAAAGAAAACAACAGTGTTGTTTCTGTGTAGGTCCAATGAGTGGTTGACAGTGAAAGCAAGAAGAACTGAGTAACAAGGAGGCCACCCACATTTTAATAATGCCAATGTCATCATGGGCAGCCTCCAACTAGCAAACATTTCTGAGTAGTCCTGATGCCAACGGCTTTCAGTTCCAAAGATGTGGCCCGATGGAGGAGATGTCCTTGATGATGATGATCACTTTTTTTTATCTCCATAGTATGTTACTCAGTTCTTCTTGCTTCCACTGTCAACCACTCATTGGACCTACCACCTGCATTAGACACCCTTTACAATTAAACTAGAGGGCCAAGTCTGTACTGAGAAGAAGCATGAAAAAATGATCCCAGAATGAATTTCTGAAAGACCTAAGCAACATCCGATGGCAGAACTTCTATCTAGCCCCCTCTATTAGCGAGGCATTTAATATCTTTCATAGCCTCTTAATGGGTCTAATTGATAAACATGCCCCACTAAGGCTGATTAGATCTAAAAAAAAAAACCCTGGGTGGTTCTCTCCCCCCTCTTGAAGAAACTGCTTAGGGGCAGGGATTACTGGTGGAAAAGAGTGAGGAAATCGCATCTGGAGACAGACTGGTTAGCATTCAGCACCTCTAGAAACGCCTGCACTACACTAATTAGGGCTAAAAAAACTAGGTATTTCCAAGCAGAACTAGAAGCCAACAAAATCAACTCAGTCAAATTCTGGAACATCCTCAGAGAAATTGAAGGATCCCCCGCTGATTCATCTATACCAGCCAAAATTTTGTCCGCTGAACACACCTATACAGACAGAGCTAATATTCTTGAGCAGCTAAGTGATCACTTTGCTACTGCAGGGCTAGTTTTTGACACTTCACCTATCAGTAAAATCAACCTACTGGGTGAACCTGCTGTCGTATTTAATAATAATCCTATACCTAACTTACCTCATCCTACTGCATTTAACTTCCATACAGCCACATTTAAGCAAGTTGAGGACTTACTACTTTCCCTGGATACTAAAAAGAGGGCAGGTGCAGACAACATTGAACCATACTTCCTCAAGCTTGGCTATCCCTATCTGACAGCTCCCATTACACATTTATTCAATCTATCGCTAAAGCAAGGAGAACTCCCTCTGCTATGGAAAACTGCCCATATCCTCCCTCTTCTCAAGTCAGGGGGATCCATGCAATCTGAATAATTACCAGCCTATATCTATACTTTCTGCCTTGTCAAAACTGCTCGAAAAAATTGTTAATGCCCAAATCAGAGAACATTTGGACACGCATGACTTACTAAACTCAGTACAATCTGGCTTTAGAGCCAAACATAGTATGGTATCTGCACTTGTGAAAGTAACTACAGACTGGCAAATCGCGCTATATACTAAGAAACATGTGTTTGCCCTTTTCCTGGATCTTAGCAAGGCCTTCGATACCATGGACCACAATATCTTGCTTACAGCTCTAAGCAGCATTGGACTGGAAAGTTCTGCAATTAAATGTTTCTCCAATTACCTCACCAACAGGATACAACAAGCCAAAGCTGCAGGAGATCTGTCATCTCAAAAAACTCGCCTCTTCGAGGTGTTCCCCAAGGATCTATACTAGGCCCAATCCTATTTGCAATTTACATCAATAGCCTGGACACTCACCTACGTTCAGCTAATATTCATCTATTTGCAGATGACACTGTACTTTATACCACAAATTCCTCCTTGGATATGGCACATCAGAACTTACAGCAAGACTTCATTACCCTCCAACACAATCTCATTAAACACAAGCTCCTCCTCAATGCCAAAAACACTAAAGCCATGGTCCTTTCACCAAAAGCTGGCCCCGTACTAACACACACTCTCCGGATCCTAATGCTTCTGGATGAACCCCTCGAAACAGTCGAAACCTTTAAATACCTAGGATTGTGGCTGGTCAATACGTTTAACTTTCGATGCCACCTGAATGAAATTTCGAAGAAATTAAGGCAGCAGTTAGGCCTATTCTACCGAATTAAACATCTACTTACCTTAGATGCTAGGAAGAGACTAGTACAATCTACATTCTTACCTATACTAGATTATGTTGACTTTATCTACACACACTGTCCCTTAACGACGCTTAGCAAACTCGACACTTTATACCACCGGGCCCTTAGATTTATCCTCAACATACCCTTATGAACCCACCATTGCCTACTCTACCAGGAATCGGGGTGGTCTTCACTCTCTATTAGGAGGAAAAGAAATACTCTTCTCTGGCTTCATAGAGCACTCTCTAATAATCTTCCTACATATGTATCAAGCTTATTCATGTGAGCTAAGGGCTCTTATGGATTGAGATGTTTTACTATGCTCTGCTCTCAGATTCCAAGAGTAAAAACAACCTATGGCTTGGCTGCAATCAGCTTTACACTTCCTTCCCTTTGGAACTCCGTGCAAAACATACTAAACTAGTCCTCACTTCCTGGCCTTTCCACATTCAAAGAGATGCTAGCTGCATTCCTGAGGGAAACTTGCAACTGCTTCAGACAAAGTTGAACCACTACTAGCTAATTCATTCCTCTAGCTCTGCATTTAAAAAGTCTCACAATGCCTTTCCACACAGGGGACAACCAGTAAATGCAGACTACTCTCTTCTTTCCTAGCCCTCCTCACTCCGTCTCCTTCTTCCCCAACTTACACTCTCCTCTACCTTCCCTTGTCCCCTTACCACTAACAATAGGAAGTAGTCTGGGATTGATGGCTCTCCTATCCATCGTGTAAAACTATTGTTTATGAACTGCATGTCATTGTAAATCTGGCAACTCAGTAGATGCTGACCTGTTGCATCCTCCCCTGTTCAATATCTTGTGCATTATTGTGTATACTTAGCTGTGACCATTTACCTATTGTATTGTATGTATTGTATTGTATTGTTATCTGTCGAGGACCACCTTGAAAATGAGCTTGCTCAATGGTGTTTACCCCTGGTTAAATAAAGTGATTGATTGGTTATACTGAGAGAGCAGACCAATGGAGAGAAGGAGACAGACACAGGCAGTCATTATGCTGATAATGACTCCAGTTTACATATGTATTCAAGGAGTGGCACTGGAAGCTGACAACAGAGCTCCTGCGGCCTCTAGGCTCCATAACAGCAAAAAAATCACTACCTGTTCAGCTGGTTAAAGCTTTGATGCAGCATGGATCAGGTCCAATCCCCAAGAAACTCTACCACTTTACATCTAAAGTTGTTCAGTTAGATCTGTGATTCTAGCTTGTCAGATCCCTATCATGAAGGAACTTTTCCACTTCAAGTGTGCTGGACCATTGGTGCAATGGTAGTGCTACAGCTTGCGATGCCAATGAGACATTCAGGAGTAAGCTGGGATCATTGGGGGCTAGCCAGGGGGAGCAGGACTGAGCATCCCAGAGGAGACTGTCCTACTTTGGGAAGGGAAGATCACTGCCCTTACTGCAACACTGCCACATGGATGACCCCAAGTGGCAGTGCAGCTGAGGACACTGAGGGAGGAAATGACACATGGCAGGGCACTGATCCTGCATATGCTCAGAATTCACATGTGCCTCTTTCCCCTTGGGCAAGCTGGCTTCACTAGGGGTCAGGAAGAAATTACTGTAAAGCAAAATGCAGTCTAAGCCTTTTCTAAATGAAGAATTCACTTACTTCACATAAGATATCCAAGTGTTTCTCCTGTATTAAAATAAATAATTAGTACAAGGACACAGGCAACTGTAAGCACAGAAAACTCTTAACTTTTCACCTCCTACAAAGCTTTGACAAAACTTCATAGGAAGTGAAACATTAGAAGTTTTCTGTGCTTGCAGCTGCTTGTGTCCCTGCACTGATTTATCTGACTGAATTCACCTGTCATCTGACAGTATGCCCAAAGTATTGAATACTTTGCACTCTAACATTGCCTGCTTCTCCTCAGTTTACACTATCAAATCAAAATTAAAACAGCATTTTTTGTCCACTTGTGAATGCCATACCTGACTGCCATATATCTCTATTATGAAACTGAAGCCTGTCTTGTATTGTATGGTGTACCAACCTCTGCCATATCTATGTATGCATTGGATACTATAGTAATGAATATTTTACATTTGCATTTCTAGCATTTTATTTTTATATTATTGATAGTTCTGTACCTCGGCCCCCTCTCCTACCCTCCCTTCCGCTCCTTCAGGGTCACACCTGCAAACGAGACTGCTGTTCTCTGGTTTACCTAGTAAAACATTTTTAAATAATAACATAGGTCAATAACAGTATTAGGCGTGATGTGTACAATGCTTATCTTCCTGGTAGTTGACATACCTAAATCTATTCTCTTTCATACCTCATCGGCATTGTGACTTCAGTGACTGTGACATCACAACTTCCCAACAAGAGCCACTCACCCACTGCCAGACTGGTCATTTGTGACATCACAATGAGTGAAGTCGCTATGCTGAGGAAATATGAAGGGGAACAGAACAGGATATTGCAATCTTCAGGTAAAGTACCGCTCTTCACATCACACTGTTACATGAGGCCCCTGCACCCTGATTGGTACCCCCAGTGGTACACCGTAGACAGCTAGTGCTTAGGCATATGTTATACTAACATATAGGGCTAAGGGCATCTACCATATAAGAGTAGATGTCAGGATATGTACGTGTATTATTGTAATACACTTTGCTTGCTAATACATATATTTTTCTTATGTATTTTCTGTGTATTTCTTACTCACAAGATGTTAAGACATCTGTGTCCTTGTAATGATTATGATATATAAGTCGGCATTGCCACCTTTTGGTGATTTGTACTACTACACTGAGTTATGTAAGACTCTGTATAATGTACTCTTTTGTTTCACAAACTGATGACTACTGCAAAATTGTATAATGTTATCTTGGACCGTGGAGCCACCTCTAATTTAGCCAATGGGGCTCATCTCTTTAACTAGAAATGTTTCTATCTCACAGTAACCATAGTAATTATCATAGGTATATAATGTGAGACACTGAGTCTTATACCTCTGAGACCCCAAAAGACACAAAGAAACCTCGAGGTATAGGGAATGCTTAGCATTGGCTCCCGGTTCATATTGGTAAGAACTGCTTAGGGCAACTGTGATTTATCCTTTTGATAGTAATAAACAAGTTTATTACTCTTATGCAACATCTTTGTGATTCCTTGCATTCCCAATATTGCCAAGAACCTGAGAGTGAGGTTTAAACCTCCTGACAACACTATCAGGTATCCTTCATCAAGCCCTCTCTCAACCCCGGCTCACCCCTCTAGCACCTGCAGCCCCATCATCAACCTCATGGACTGACCAGTTATTCACTACTTACCCAGATCCAAGACAGTTGTAGGTGTTTTACCATATTGGTTATGAGTGGGCCTGCAAAGGGTGCTGACATGATGGTGGACCTGAACCTTTTTCTCCAGCTCCTGGTATTTCTCTCCAAGGGTGCCAGCATGCAGTAATGCACACCCATGCATGCAGAGGCACACATGCATGCTTAGCATCTAGCGACTGCCCCTCACCACTTCTAGGTGCCTCTGCTGTGTTGTCACTCACTCTCCACCCAGTGGCACTCAAGTTGCGGGATATAGTATGGGGAGCTGTCCTTGGGACACTCACTCCTCCTCCTCCCTCGTCCGGCTGGCCCCTGAGTGACCCAAGTCTATTCCTGAACCTGGGTCACCAGCATAGCAAAAATGTAGTGCTACTGCTACGCTATCCAGTAGAAAACTTTCAAATAGGTAAAAATAAATGCTTCAGACATAAAAAGGTGACACCTGTCTATTTTGAATAATGAATTACATTCTCTGGCTGCTATTTGTAGTGCTACTACCTCTTTAAAGCATCATACGCTTCTCTCTTTGGCCTTATTTCTCTTTATTTGTGAACCACACAGGCAGTGTGGCCATCCTGTTGCAGTTATTTTCTTTCTTGGGACATATTTTTAACATCTCTTTTATTACTTTACACTGATCACTGACCTTCTTATCTCTCATTTCCCTCTCCTACTCTCATTCTCTTATCTCTTTTATGAAATTTCCATATTTTGCTTTTTCACATTTGTAGGACAGCATGCAGTAATACCGTTTTCCATTATTAACTCTCTCCCTCTCTGGGAAGCATAGTTTAAAGTCATGCAAACTGAGGCGCAAACGGCTATGTGTGCATGCAAATGCGCAGGGCTTCAAACAGGCATGGGAAGGGCATAAGGGAGCAATACAGATGTGTATGACTAAATAGGCCACTGACAGAATAAAGGCCTATGGCACATTCATAGGGTAGAAAAAATGGGCAGACTGGATGAGCCTTGCAGTCCTTATCTGCCGTCAACGTCTATGTTTCTATGTTTCTTTGTTAACTATGATCTGCAGCTTATCCAATAGGTAGGAAAATGGGCAGACTAGGTGGGCCAAGCAGTCCTTATCTGCCATCAAAGTCTATGTTTCTATGTAGCTCCTGAGAGCAGCGCACAGCAAAACACAAACTGCGAGCCATTGCTGCGACCAAACTCGCAAACCACCTAACCTAACAGGGATCAGCAGTGCAAGCAAGCTAGGAGGTATTCAATTTCAGTGCAGTAATATGGAAAGTACAGTAAGCTAAGCACCAAAATGCATTTACAATTGCATTCAGAGCATTTAAAACACAAGTTAGCAAGGCACCAACCCTTTATTGTTGCAGCATAGAAATGAAAAATCTTTGAACTGTCTCACTCCCTGAAAGCAATGTTCCCTCTAATTTTTTGACTGTGTGGGTGAAAGTCTCATCTGTTTGCGTGGCACTGGGAGCAAAGGAAAAGATCCACATGAGCAACAGTAAGATACTATTAAGCAGACATAAGGGAAGGACTTTGCTCTGGTGAACTCCAGCAAGTAAAATACTGTTCAGCAGATATGGAGATGGACTATGTCCTGGCAAACTCCAAACAGGTAAGATACGATTCGGCAGACATGGAGAAGGACCTCGTCCTGCAAACTCCAAACAGGTAAGATACTATTCTGCAGACATAAGGGAAGTACCTTGCTCTGGTGAACTCCAGCAAATAAGGTAGTAGTCAGCACATATGGAGAAGGACTATGTCTTAGCGAATTCCATACAGGTAAGATACTATTTAGCAGATATGGGGATGGTCCTTGTCCTGGTGAACTACAAACAGGTAAGATACTATTCAGCAGGCAAGGGGAAGGACCTTGTCACGGTTCTGCTGCTCACAGTCTGACTTTCCACATTCTCAGGGTTAGAAATAATGAGGAGAAGAAACACTCACACAACACTGAGCCACTTGATGCACTGAATCAGGTGTTTCCAGAGACACCGCAGCATCTCCAAGCAGTTTTGTTACATAAAAAAAATTCAGGTGTAGTAGACTAGTACAGTGCTCCATGGCAGTTTAGAAATTCACACACATTTCCACCTCCCACCTCAAATACATCTTGTCTTGTACATGAAACGGTCTCAGTCACCAGTTTTTAAAAAGTACTGCTTCTGAAGCAAGTGACTTGCATAGTCAGACTCAGGCAATGGGATATAAATGTTACTGTAATTATAAGGCTATGTTTAAAAGTACTTATGTTACACAGGGCTGAAGGCAGCGGGGGCTGGCACAGGGAAAACAAGTTAAAGCAGCGGCACTATGTGTCTTAGGTGAAAATGTTGACTTTTTTATTCTGTGTTAGATTGGCCCTAATCTCATTCTTCTATCTAGTATAATAACCTCCCTCCCATTTTAAGTCTGATTGAACATGCTCTACGTTTGAAAAATAATATGCATTTGTCAATGCCAAATGTTTGCTTGCTGATATTAGCATTGGATGTGTCGGAGTTAGACAAATGCAGAATAGGAATGGCAGTGAAGTATTGAACTTACACCAACCCCACCTCTACCCTGCAGAGATGGGCAGGCATTGGGGTGTGCCTTTGGGTTATCACTCATAATTCTCATGGCATTTCACCTCACCCTATCCTGTAGACACTGACAAGTGTTGAGGTGTGCCTTGGGGTGTTCGGCTTCGCAGTCACCCCATTTTATAAGGACATACGTTGAAATGGGTGCAGTATAGGAGAATGGGGTGAAGTCTGGGGCCAAAGAGTCCAAGGCACACCTCGATGCCTGTCACTGGCTTCAGGGTGGGGGTGGAATGGCATGAGCATTACAGCCGGCAAACCAAAGGCACACCCCTGATGCCTGTCAGTCTGTACAGGGTGGGACATTATGGTTAGAAACCCTAATGCCCAGGGCATTTGTTGGTATTTGCACTATAAATCTTCAACATGGCCTTTTTGTGACCCCCACCTCATGAAAGCATTTGGGACCTCTGCTCATTAATAGTGGCACTGTGATTTTGTTAATCTGTTCTGAACTTTGATTTCCCACAGTGACCGCGCCATTCTGCGCCAGATGTGCGAAAACACAGATCAGGCAGGATGTGAAGAATGACAGCTGTACCATTCATAAGTAGGTGTGAAGAGATAGCAATGTTGAAAATATGGAGTGAAAATATTAAAAATGCTCGAACATCCACGTGTACGTGGAAACTGCAATACACACTCGTAACACAGTCATTTAGTGGAATTATTTCACCAAATTTTCAATGTAGGCATTTTGTGACCTCTGCTCATGAACAGTGTCACTGTGATTTTCTTAATCTGTCCCAAACATTGATTTCCCACCACGACCACACCATTGTGCGCAAGATCTGTGAAAACACATTTCAGGCAGGATGTAAAAAATGACAGCTTTACTGTTCATAAGGAGGTGTGCAAAATTAACAATGTTGAAAATTTTTATTGAAAATATTGCACATTTTTAAAGTTACCAGCGTGCATGGAAACTGCGCAACACACACTCGTAAGATTGTCATTTTATGGACCTTTGTCACCAAATTTTCAACATAGGCATTTTAGGACCTCTGCTCATAAACAGTGTCACTGTGATTTTCTTAATCTGTCCCAAACACTGATTTCCCACAGTGACTGCACTATTCTGCACCAGAAGTGATAAAACACATTTTGGCCAGGATGTGAAAAATGACAGCTGTACTGTTCATAAGGAGGTGTGAAAAAATGCCAATGTTGAAAGTCTGGATGAAAATATTACAGATTCTCAAAGTTATGAGTGTGTGTGGAAACTGCACAATGTACACTGGTAACAGTCATTTTTTGGAATTTTTTCACCAAATTTGCAACATAGGCTTTTTGAGAGCCCACCTCATGAACAGTGACAAGTTGCTGCAATATGTTTCTTGCACATGCATGCAAGCAAACATAAAAACGAGTGCTGTTTTAAATATTGCTCAGCCAAGATTTTCATTGATATTCTGTGTTGTTTCTGGACACCCATTTTTTAATATCACTTTTCTTGTGACTAAAATGAACTAGCGTGTAGCAGACATTGTTCTCTGGATTTGTGTAAAACAATAGCTGAGAATACTGATGAAAAACCTGATCTGAGCCACAGTAAAAGCTTTCCTTTTAATATTTCATAAATAAACCACAAGAGCTAGCACACACCAAATGGGAAAAAGAAGGGTATTATACAAGAATGTAAGGACAATCTAAAATGGAAAAAAAAGTATTGTTCCAAATGTTTACCATAAACTGCAAGATAGCATGAGAGAGCTGGAAAAACAAAATGCATGTGTGTGTGTTTTTTAGGTCATCATCACCACATTAACATGGAAACCTAGGAGTTTAGGATGGGGGAGGGGGGCTTCCACAACAATGTAAATTCCAGAGACGTGGTCATGTTTTTTATACCATTTCTGCATGATTCCATGACTAGGGCTTTACATCCTCACACAGAAGCACTCCATTCCTTAGGCCTTTAAACTTCACAGACACACACCACTGTTTATGGTTTTAAAAACTCATCAAGGAGCACTCCATTCTTTCGGCATTTAAACCTCAGACATGCACAATTGTTTAAGGTTTTAAAACTTCATGTAGAAGCACTTCATTCCTTAGGCTCTTAAACCTCACAGACACACACCACTGTTTGAGGTTTCAAAACACAACACAAACATGTACTTCTAATAAACCCCACCTCAACATGATGCTGTGCAACTGCTTTAGGCATTTAAAAATGTGATCAAGAAAAAAACTATTTGTTCGGCCTTTAAAGTGTCGCACACATGCACACACACACACGCACGCGCGCACACAATTTTTTAACCGATTTAAGCTCTCTATGTTACTCTGCTTAGGGTTCTTACGCTTATCAGAGTTTTCTTTGGAAAATAAATACAAATAAAGCTGTCTCTGTTTCTTTATTTTAGGGTTGTTAAAACATTTTCACTTTACCAGACAATGGACTTCTTTCCAACTGCAATTTTGAACTGCAATGTTGATCATTGTTGTACATTTTTGTTTCAAAATCCATTTATGCACTAGTGTTTACCATATCAGCAGCACAGCACATCAGTTAGCATACATTTAAGTCAAACAAACAGCAAACCAGCTTCCACACTTCATCACTGATCACCCCTGCCACGGTGTCTTATATCTTAAGTTTTTCCTCTGAATCCCTTCCATTGTTTGTCCTTTTTGGTTTTAAAGAACCAGATCCTCAACACAGACAAACTGCCTTTCCAACAGTGGCTTTAATTTTAACAAATAAGAGATGGAGCTTAAATAATATCATGTGCTTCTCTCCCCCCATTGCTAATAAATTGTTTGCATATTAATTTTAAACAATGAGCCAGATGATGGCCCTTTTTAAAAAGCACAGCAACATGTTCCCCTCCACTCTAGCTGACAAAAAACATCTGTGCTGTGCTGTTTTAGCTTTTATTTCAGCAACTCACAGAGAATACAATTTATGCCCATAATATGCACACACAATTCCCCTGTAAAAGATACAAATCACAAAATACCTCAAACACATATTTGCAGTCTTACCTTTTCCTATCCACACAGGATCCTGCACTCTTCGGTGAGTTTCCCGCCAGCTGGATAAGCCAAGCAGTGTCTCTGGGCAGTTGTGGTAAATGGAGTGCAGTCAAGGTGTTCTCTCTCCTTTGTAGTAGCTAGTCCCCAAAAGTGGCTGGCCCCATTTTTATAGCCACAGGGTGCCTGGCAAGTTTGTTGTGTGGGTAGGGAGATTCAAAATGAAATCTGAATTTTCTGATTGGCTGCCATTCCAACAGTCTGTGCAGGTGATAGCATGACTATGGAAATGCTGCCAGACAAAGACAACCTGTCCAGTTCCCCTCCAGCAGCTGCTGGCCTTATAAAATGGCAGACATCAGGGTTTTTTTGCAATTGTTTGACTCCCCATGGCTGTGTTGCACAGCACCTGAAAACAAACAAAATGTACTAAGACAAAATACAGCCTGCAGCCCTGCACTCATGATTTGTTTGCCAGGATCATTCAGGGATCATCCCATGGTGACCTGAACACTTTTTGATAAGCCCTCAAAAACACTCACCTCCAGATAGCCTTAACCTGAACTCTTTAGATTAGGCAAACAGTAGCTGGTCACTCCACAGTGTAACTCTGCTCAGTCAAGAGAACATCAGAAAAACAAAAGAAGACTGGCACCCATTCCAGTTATATCAGAGTTTATTTGTGCAAAAAAAGGTTTAAAGCGTATACTATAACGTGCATATGTAAGGACAAGGCACACTTACACTAGTAGCGGCAGGTCCTGACCTTGGTGCCACTGCTACTAACATTAGTGTGCCTTTTTCACACTTATTCATTATGTGCTGTATTCACAAATGTGCAGAGTGCCCAAGTGCTGCAGATCTGAGGCACATAGCCACATGCGCCTATTGTGCCCCCTTCGCGGGATGCATAAAAGGGGCGCACTTCCTGTACACACTCAATCCCCCAGCTGTGCAGACAGCAATGCACAGGGGGAGGGCAGGGGGTGTGCCAGCACTACACAACATTTACTAAGGTGTATAGAGCTGTTCACAAGGGTGCAGAGGAGGGCGCATGTTATGGTACGGGGACTCTGCCATAACCCACTGTGCGCTCCCACAGACTGCACCCACTGGTCACAGCGGGACCAGACATTGACCTTCCATGCTAACCCAGCTCACTAGGCAGACGGGGTAGGCTGGGGCAGCTGACTGAGTGGGTGACCATATAGGTGAACCATGGGGTCCCATTGGTGCAGATCCACACTGCTGCTGTGCGCCTGTCCACCCATACCCTGTGTCCCAAACATGCCTTCCACCAGACATCAGTGCCCCATAGACATGAGTGTGAATCCCCCCACTGTGCCCAACACAAGACTTAACACCACCAGCCCATGTATGCCCCATCCCTGTCTTGGTGGTGGCATCCCCAACCCCAACATAACTGTGTCCCATCCCTGTAGGGGCAATACAGCACTCCCCAACACACAGCTGCCCCATCCCCATCGGTTGTGTGCATACCGTCCCCCCCACACAAGACTGGCCATCCCCTAATTAAACATACACCCCCCAAGCACATGTATTTCTCGTCCCTGGTGTAATACAGTTAAGCCCGCCCACACACACACAGAAGCTGTCCCCAGGATGCAGGTGGGACCAAGCAATTGTAGCTCCATAGGCCTTTGCTGGTGACAGTTAACAATAGCATTAATTAAATACAACACCTGCCCCAGTATACACACACACACACCCCAAACCCGGACCCCCCACATACTCATTGGTGGCCAGTGGACCCACTTCCCTCCCGTGACACCAACAACCCGCCAACCCCCATACCTGACAGTCAGTGCTGCGGGCATGCACGGCCAGTGGCACATCCCAGTTCACACCACCTCAGCCACCTGCTGTACAACAGATGCTGGGACCGCACTGACTAAATATAGCAGCAAGCTCCCAGCATCAGTTGGACAGCCGGCAGCCAAGGAGGTGTGCAGAGGGAAGTGCCGCTTGCTGTCCAGCCGCACAGTACCACCGACTGTCAGGTATGGGGGTTGGGGGAGAGGTTGTTGGTGCCACAGGTGGGTGGGAGGACCACTGGCATCACTAGTTTCAGATGGGGTACTGGATCGGGAGTCTAAGTGTGTGCTCTGGAGCTCCTCTGCACTGGGGAGGTCTATTACAACACTGGGTTGAGTCCGCCATGTGTTGAGGGTGCTTTGGGTCATACAGGGTCATGGCTGCCATGTATGTGTGTATGGGGGTGCTGTCAGACATACGGGGTTGTAGCTGCCATGTGTTGGGGGAATTGGTATATAATGATGGGGTTGGAGCTGCCGTGTGTTGGAGGGGATTGGTATGTACTGACGGGGATGGGGCTGCCATGTGTGGAGGTGGTGCTATGATGCTGTGCAGATGGGCCATACATGTGTGGGAGGGTGGCTTTGCTGCTTTGTGGATGGCGTGGACTTGTGTTGGGTGGCGGGTCGGCTGTGCAGTGGGTGGCCGTGGTGTTGATGGTGCTCGGGCAGGGGGTCCTCTGGCCAATGGGGCTTGGCCGCATGGGTCCAGGTGCCTGCGTTGAGTATTCACTCACCTGGACCCATGTCTGCTCACAAGTGATCCACTCTGGGACCCAGGATGAGCATCCAATTGGATGCCAACCTGGGTCGACTATTCTGCCTACAGCCACCCAGTGGAGTTCTGCACACCGGAGGGGGTCTACGAACAGGTGCCCCCTTCATGCATAGGGCCTAATATGTGTATGCACTTTAAACCTGTTTTTGCACCTTTCTGCTGCTGCTGCTAGTACGAGTGTGCCTTGTTCTTACTTATGCATTCCACTGTATGCACATTTAACCTTTTTTTCCACAAATAAACACTGATATAACTGCAACTGGTGCCAGTCTTCTTTTGTTTTTCTACATTTTAAGTTAGTATCAAATCCAAGATTAAACCACATAAAAAGAAAAGGTGCTGTTTAACCTAGAATGGATGGCGACAAGCAATCAGTCATATAGGGATGGTCCAGACAGTACACATAAAGTACAGAACAGTCACATAAGAACTCACCGTAACAGTAGATCTTCAAGGGAATCTCTGTCATCATGTCACACCTAAGGAACTAAGCCGTCAGGTACTAGGATCCCATGGAAGCTTTTCTGCATCAGTCTAGTAGGGGCCACCCATGCTGACGTCAGGCTCTGATGTCACAGCCCTATATAAGCAAGTGTAACCATGCAGTCCCCTGGGGTTACTAGAATCCCATCAGTGTCAGTGCTAGGTAGGGAAAGGCAGCTGGTGAATAACTAGTTAAATGGGTTTTTCACCAACTTACTCTCTTGTTTACTTGGCCTCAGCTGAGATGAGAGAGATGAGGTCATTTAGAACTCTCGCAGCAACATAAGCCACACCAGCTGTGAGTGGGGAGTTTTTAGAATCTTGGGAGAGTAGTCAGTTGTTCAGTCAGAGATGTCAGCAGTTTGAAGTGTGAGGTTTGAGAAGATTCTGTTTTCTCACCCTAGTCCTGGTATTCTCCAGCCTGCCAAGAGAAGTGGTGGAAACTGTTGCCTACAGCAGGATCTCCTGATTTTCATCCCCAGAGGGGTGAAAAGGACTGCTTGTGGATGGATCCTATGGGCAATCCCCTTTTTTGATCCAGGACAATTTGAAACTGCCTGCAATGTTCTAACTGTGAGTAAGATCTGACATTGTGCTGCAAAAGAAAGTACCTGTGCTTTGGTGTTTCTCTGACTAAAAGGGAAAGGTACACCTGTTTGTTCAGAAGTGTGAGACTGTTTCTCAGTTTAAAGTTGGCTGACAAGTGTGAGGTTCAGATGTATGACTAATTCACATTGTTCAGGACTTTAGTTCTCACAGTCTTTGGCAAAATGGCAACCATGCTGGGTCTGCCGTCATATCTAGCCTATGTTTAGCCACTCTAGTTTGTTCTTTTAGTTATACAAAGTAGTAGTTAAGTTTTGTTGATATTTTTATCACTCCTGTTTGATTGTGAGGGCTATAGTTCATTTTATTTTTGGCAGTTGTTTATTATTCGACCATTGCGTTTGGATGCCTTGCGTGCTGTTTGATTCCATCTAAGTGCCTTTTACTTTGGGCACACTTGGATATATTCTGTGTGGGATTTGCTGCATTCTTTATTTTATAAATTATTTCCTGCTACTGGATTAATTGTGGATTATTTGCTTGGAGTGTTTACTGCCAGTGACTGGGGTCGGCTGACTCTTGGCTATTGCTGGTTTGCTGGGACCCGGATTCGGAGCAGCTTTCGGACCACTCTTGACACCGGAGCTGGTTGGAGGCTTTTACTAGCTCTGCTTTTTGCTGGGATACTCTAGTGGTGTGGTGACAGTTTGCAGCCCTTTGCTACCGTTTCCTTTTTGAGGATATTGCGGCAGCCTTTTGATATCATCTGGTTGACTGCCGTCTGTGTTGCTGCCTGAACACCTGGCCTGGGAGAGTCTACGGATGAGAGTGGTGCGAACTGCTGTGGAGCCTATCATCCTGGTTGAGTTGCCAGACGAGAGTTTGGACTGTAGACTGGTCTGGCTGGCGATGGTGGTGGGTGCCTGGTCTTTAGGGCTCCCCATGGGGATAGAGTATACCAGCCAGAGGGCTGATGGAAAACTCTTTCTCCTGTGCCATACTACTGCCTCCTAGTTTCATTGGATGGCATTGGTGGGCTTAGTGGGGTGTCTCTTTTGTCAAAGGCCCTATCCCTCAGCTGTGTGCTAGGGCCAGAAATATTTACACCTAACCTTCTGGTTTGACTCTCAACAGGTCTGCTGCTTTTTTCATCCTATTCCAGATTATACCATCAGCAGGTACTGTAATAATTTTTCTTTATTTTGGAGGCAGTGAGACAGCCTCAGTGGAACTTAATATTTGTTATAACTCAGTTTTTGTGGCAGTGAGAGGGCCACATTTCCTGGACATTTTATTTTGACAGGGGTTGGGTGAGAGCTACCCTTGTTGAACTTGACAAATCCCTAAAGCAGTTTCATGCAAAGATACTTGACAATACATTTTTACACAGTAATAAGTGACTTAATTTTGAAGTTTAGCTGTCCTAATCTTTTGGATAGTTGTTTATGGGTTTAGTTTGAGGTGGGATGGGATTGGTTTGATTGTATTGATTTTAGTTTAGTTTGGTTATTTTTATAGTTAGGTTATAAGAGCACTGTTTTGTTTTGGGGTGGGTAGTCAGATTTTAGAGTGTTGTGGTTTTATTTTACTACTTCATGTAAAATGTGCTGGGGAGGTTTAGCAATGGTCAGGCATTATTCCCCCACCAGGCTCAGGGAATTACATCCCTTTGAATGTCCCCCATTATCATCTGACACTTATTTTAGGTGTCGTACTTTGGGGATAATTAGAAAGTGTATAAGAAGGGGGAGAACTGGGCCTGGTGGGGGAGAGGAAAGGAGAGGGCGGATTGGAGTCGTGAGGTCCAGGAGGCACCCTGGGGCAAAATGGAGCCAGAACAGAGGCCCTTCCTGTCTTGTCTCCATACCCAAGGGTTCCGAGGTTAGCAGGCAGGTGCCGAGGTCTTCCCCAACAGCTCATCCTACCCGGCCGGTGTTATGCAATGCCAGATCTATTAAGAACAAGACAGTTATTATAGCTGATCTTGTTGGAACAACTGATCTGGCTTGCATCACCAAGACCTGGCTGTATGAAAATGCAGGCCCTGTATTGGCCTCAGCAGTTCTGGATGGGTTCTTGGTGATACACCGCCCAAGGCTAGATTGTAGGGGTGGGGGCGTGGCCATTATATATAAGACTGAGCTGGGCCTTGTGGATGTGTCACTGGAAAGTACCAGATCCTTTGAATATATCCTGGGAGAGGGTGTAGGCTGTGGGACACTCCTCATCTACTGTCCACCAGGAGATGGTGGAAAATTCCTGCAGGAGGTACCAGACTTCATCGTCGACATGGTGTTGATGTCCCCCAGATGGATAATCCTGGGGGACTTCAATGCCTGGGTCGATGATAAACTCTCGCATTTTGGTCAAAATCTCCTCCAGCTGATGCTGATGCTAGGCCTCACACCGGTAGTTACCTCCTCGACCCATTTAGGGGGTCTCTCATTGGATCTGATCTTTCTCTTGGGTATGGAGACAGCTGACTTGTGGGAGGAACCAGTCAGCTCATCTGACCATCACACCATAAGGTTCAGCTTCGGGGCCCCCCCCAATAGATCTGCCCCTATGGAGATGATTCAGTACCGCCCTTTAAGGGGAGTTATCCCCAGTGATGCATTGGTGGTGCTGGACCTATCAGGTTTGTCGGGTGAATGCATGAGTCCAGATGATCTCGTGTTAGCCCATAATAAAGCTGTGGAGATGCTCTGGACAAGATTGCTCCTGTTCATGTTCGGCCTCTCACCCTTTGCCCAAGGAGATCTTGGTTTGATGGTTCCTTGAAGGAGTTGAGGCAAGTTTGCCAAAGAATGGCAAGAGCCTGGCGGAAGTCCAGCCTTGATGCTGACAGGGTTTGGTTGATGGCACATTATGATGGCTAGCAATCAGAAATCACCCGTAAAAAGGCAGAATTTCTGTCCAGGGAGATTTCTGCTGTGCAGAATCGACCAGCTCAGCTTTTCCGGACTGTGGACAGATCGTGCAATCCAACCTGTCTCCAGCCCAGAGAAGCCTTTTCTCAGTCTAAATGTGAGGAGTTTTCTCGACTCTTCACACGATAAGATTGCCAGCATCCAGTCTAGCATCAATCCGACCTCCCCAATGAGGGATTGTAGAGATCAGCATGAAGTGGCATACACTCAGTCTATCTGGTCATATTTTTGCTGGACAGAATTCATGGACATTGTGAAGATCATCCAAACAAACACTGCTCCCAACCAGTTGTAATTTGTATCCGGGCCCTACACCCCTTTTAGTGGTATGTGTAGACGTTATCTGTCCAATCCTTGCTGAAATCATCTGGAAGTCCTTGGGGGGGTCTTTCTAGACCCTCAAGGAGGCAGTCATTCAACCACTCCTTAAGAAATCCTCCTTGGATCCAGATTATCTAGCTAACTACTGGCCTATCTCTAACTTGCCATTTGTTGGTAAGGTTATTGAAAAGGTGGTTGCGCTGCAATTGAATGATCACCTTACAACTCACAATGTCTATGATACCCTCCAGTCTGGTTTTAGGAAGAAGCATCGCATGGGGACTGCATTTGTCCAGGTATTGAATGACCTCCTAATGGCAAGAGATTGAAAGGCGCGTACCATTCTGGTCCTTCTTGATCTCTCTGCTCCATTTGACACTGTAAACCATGGTGTGCTGTTGGAGTGCCTGCGGCATCTTTGTGGGCTGTCTGGTACAGTCCTCAAATGGTTTAATTTGATCCTCCTTCGTAGGTCTCAGAGAGTTGCCACTGGAATTTATTCCTCTAGCACCCACTCCCTGCCCTGCAGGGTGCTGCAGGGCTCCATCTTAGCCCCCATGTTGTTTGCAGTATACATGCTGCCATTGGGAAATATCATCAAGTGATAAAGTCTGAGTTTTCACTGCTATGCAGACGATACTCAGCTGTATATGTCCTTTCTACCAGGGCAGAATGATGCACTCTTCATGCTATATAATTGCCTTACAGAGATAAGAACTTGGATGAGTACCAGCTGGCTGAGACTGAATCCAGATAAGACTGAAGTGTTGGTAGGGGACTCTGGTCACCCGGGAGCAGGTTTGAGGCTGGACAGCCATCAGATTTATTGCTTGGTGGCATACTGCTCACTACCTCAGACCAGGTGCATAACCTGGGTGATATTTTTGATGATGGTTTAACTCTAAAATCTCAGGTGTTGGCTGTCATCAAATCCTCTTTTTACCATCTGAGGAATGTCACCCGGGTGAAACACCTGGTTTCCCCTGATGATTTTCCAACACTGGTCCATGCCTACGTCACTACTTGCCTTGATTACTGCAATTCCCTCTACCTAGGGCTACCAGGGGTTGATATCCATTGCTTGCAGCTAGTGCAGAATGCAGTGGCCAGGCTTTTGACTGGGACCTCTAGGTCCAGTCATATTACACCTGTGCTCCGTGAGCTGTACTGGCTGCCTATTCAATGGCAGATCACCTTTAAGGTTGGCTTGCTAACCTTTAAAGCCCTACATGATCAGGGACCCGGTTACTTGCAAGACCTCCTGGTACCCTACTGCCCCTCCACCCTCTCCGATCCACCAACGAGGTATTGCTAGAGATTCCCAGGGTGCGACTGAAAACATCTGGTGCCCATGCTTTTTCTTTTTCAGCTCCAACCCTGTGGAATTCTTTACCTTGTCAGTTAAGAGAATGCCTGACCGTTGATAGGTTTAAAATTGAGTTGAAAACTTATTTATTTACTTTGACCCTCCCTAATTATGGTTAACTTGTTTTATTGTTTGTTTTAACTCATATTTATATTTGTTTATATTCGATTTTATGTACAGCACCTTGGTTCTGAAAGGCGCTATAAAAGTAAAGTTTGACAGATTGACTACCTGTGTCGTGTTTCTTAAATGCTGGATGCTAATGTTCATTCAATGATGCACTTACCCAAGTGTGTTCAAGGTGTTCAAGGTGTAACTCTGAAAGAATTTCTGGGTAGGGATTTGGGAGCAAAGTGTGGGCAGTCCCCCATCTGGAGTAACCAGTTCAGGACTACAGGTTCTGTAAGGGTGCCTGGTTACTTTGGACATAGTAGCCAATGTCTGAAGAGAATCTTACCCCTGGAGTGGGTTGTGCTAGTAATTAGCCCATGTATGCTCAGTTATGGCCAGTGCAACTAGAAGTATTTCCAGTTGTGGCCAGTGCCACTGGAAGAAGTTTAAAAGTCCTATGCCATATGGGAAATGTGTGTTCAGTTGTGGCCAGTGCCACTAGAAGAAAAGTTCAATTGTGGCCAGTGCCACTAGAAGAAATGTTCAGTTGTGGCTAGTGCCACTGAGAGAAGTTTAAAAGTCCTATGCCATATGGGAATGCCAGTGCAAGAAGTACAATACCCTATGAAATATAGGAATAAATAGCGTTTCTGTAAGATTTCAGTCATTTTGTTGTTCTGCAAGTTCCTTGTGCCATGATGTGTAAACCTTGGGGTTCACCCTTGCTTTAGGGAACATCTTTTTGGAATAAAACCACACCCTAGAACCTTGGTTTGGACATTCATGTTTTTGCTTCCTGTGTAGATTTACTGGGTACCCCTCCAGAAGTACAGATCTAGCATAGCCCTAGCAAAACGTTCTCTCCCCAGGATCTGGTTGTTTGTAAATACCTTATAGGTCATAAGTTTTTTCTTTTTTGCACCCCACTCCTTTTGACCTCTAGAAGTAGTGATCTTGGTATACATTTGAAAAACTAGGGATGGTACCATTTCTAAATGTGTTTCTTAAGTAGTCTGTGCCCAGTGAAGGGTACCGGGGTAGCTAACTGTGTAAAGTACCAGGGGGGTTACAAAAAATGGGGGCTTGTCCAAGGATGTTTAATTTGGGTAAGCACCATAAAAAATGTGGGCTCATCTGGTGATGTTTAATTTGGGGAGAGAACCTGACATTTTTTGCTGAGGGTATGTCTAGCATCTTTTTTGTCTGGTAGCGATGTAGCCCAAACAGAAAGGAAGCTCTGGACAACAGGATTTTTGTCCAGAAAAGTGCCATCCAAATGTGCTGCTTCGGTGCCTTCTAGTACAGCAAAGAACAGAGTGCTGCTGTGTGTTTATATCTGTGACAATGGACAGTAAAGCACTGAAATGTGTGTCATAGTCTGCATCAGAAAGTGCTTAAGGAACTTTTAAATTGCAATTTTCAAATGCCAAAAGTAGTGTGAACTTTAAGAAACAGACTCAGATATGTGCCCTGAAAGTTTCATGTGCTTTGAATGCAAATTGGGGGAGTTGCAAGAGAAATTGTCCAGGAATTGGTCAAAACGGTGCTCCCGCTGCTGAAATTGCAGCCGAGAAAAAAAGTTACAGTTTGTAGTTTAAATTTGCTCCTGCTCAATGATCATCATGAAGAAAGAGCAAGCAAGGAGAGCGAGGCTCATTTGCGTGGCGTCGAGTGATTGGTGTGACTGCATCTAGTCCCACCCACTGGCCAGCATCTGTGCATTACAGAGTTTTCGAGGAGGAGAGAGAGAGAGAGAGTGGTGTGTGAGCTGGTTAGACCAGAATCAACCATCAAGGGACCTGTGAGCATTCTAAACTGTAGTAAACAGACTTGTACTGTGTAATTTTGGGCTCAGCCCATTGTCTGAGCAACTGGAGAGTCAGCAAGGCATTCGTGGCTAAGATCAGCAGGACTGCCAGCCTGTTTCACCCCAGAGGCCTTCCCAGCATCGGCACCAGGCCAAAAATTCCCATCGGAGGGAACCAGCTACTGAATTCAGTGAGTAAACAAGTTAACTGTGCAAACAACTGTGTGTGATTATCAAGCCAGCTGAATCTGTATGCAAGCAGTGTGATTTTTTTGCAAAGAAGGACTGTGAGTTGTTAGAGCAAGTGCAACAAACAAAAATTCTGAGCATAGACTGTAAGCAGTGATAATGGTTTCAGCAGCAGTATTTTTTTCTAAGCAAAAAGGACTGTGAGTTGTATCGGGGAAGATGCAGCAAACAGGCAATCCTCTGCAAACAAAGACTGTGGGGCTTACAAATGACTTTGAGCATGTGTAAATAGTTTCCTTGAATTGATGCTGATCACAAAGTCAAGTTAAAAATCATATAAATGTGCTGAAATGTACCAGTACAGCAATCGATTGCAGTTTTAAGCAAATTCAGTAGCCAGAAAAGGTTGGGAATACAGTTTTGAGAAAGTAAACAGAGTTTGAATGCATGAGGAAAGGTACCAACCCCATTACAGGGTGGACAGCAATGTAAACACAGCAGCAGGTAGCCATTTTGTGAGACAGTATGTGACTAGTGAGCAATTCAGTAACAACAACTTTGTGTGTTTGATTTCAGACTTGGCTTCAGGAACTCCCCACTATCTGGATCATGCCCGAGCTATGGTCACTGAGGAGGTGGCACCACTAAGAGAAATAGAGAGAGCTTACCATGGTGAAAGGTTGCCTCCAGATGTTGCAATCCCTAGCTATCCAGTGAGACTGTGCATAGTGTGTCTAAAGGCTGGAATGGATGTGTTTCTCATACCCCATTGCTTGGACTGCCTTTTGAAGTATGGAATGAGCAGGGGTGCAGCACCAAAGAGGGCATCAAGAATTCACTTGACTCCCACGTGGACCTGAGTAGGGAACACTGCCAGTAGCAGCAGACAGCACATGCTTAAACCTGTTGGGGAAAGTTCTTCAGTGTGTTACAGAAGGAGAAAGTAATATTGATGTTGCTCCACTTCAAGGGCAGGAACAGAGAGAAGTTTCCATGCCAGTGTCCCAGATGGACAGTGCAAAAGAAGGATCAGTGGACCTGTGGAAGCAGGGTCCAAGTCCTAGCCTAGTGGGGGAGGATGAATTGCAAGAGACTCTGAATTGAGAGGTGCCTACCTCCATGCCCAGTGAGGACTACAATGTCTCAGGAGTGAGGATGCTTGCTCACTCTTGGGCACAGATTATGAGTGAGGAAGAGGAGAATAAAGAAGTGTATTTTCATGTTGAGGGCTCCAGCGAGTCACCTCAAGCTCTTGCCACAGAGGAGCCAGAGACAGTTGGAGAAGGCTCTAACAACTTGCCCACAGAGATGGTAGGGGACAAGTTTTATCGTTCTTTAAGTATGAGACACTGGCTCAACCAAGACTGGCCATCCCCAAGCCAGGCCATGGGTCACAGACTAGTAAAGAGTAACAAGGAGGAGAGACTGATATGTAGGAGGGATGATGCCATATATGGGAAGTCCTTTCCCAGCTTTCCTCACCGAGTCTGAAAGGAAATTGAATAGAACAGGCAATCCTGGTTGTTAGAAGAGGCAAGCAAGAATTTGTACTCTGGTGCTGCAGAATGTGTAAGGGACAAAGTCGTAAATGATTGCCTTTAATTCTGCAGAATGGGCAGGACTCTGTTTATGGACACTGTGAATTGTGGATGGGGCTGGTAATGAGACATTCCGTAACATCATCTTTGAACTTAACTGACTTTGCACAACACATCCTACATTTGAAGACTATCCACGGAACTCTAATTTTCATCAAACACTCTCCCCATAGATTGCAGTACATTACAGGCCCTGTCCTGGCCAAGAACTGTTCTTCAGCAGGCTTCAGCCTAGGAGAGACTCTTTAATGCACTATTTATATGGGCAACAGTAATCTTGTCACTAGTTTTGAACATTGTAGGGCCTTCCATCCCTGAATGTGTTGTATAAATGTCTTCTTTCTGTTCCTTACTTTTTTACTTTTATAGAAAAATATTTTTATGATTCTTTAGCATTCAGTTGGAGGTTTAGGCGCTGTGTTGAATGCAGAATGTGTTTCTGTGTTTTTCTTCTCTTGCAGGTGTTCCTGAAGAAGAAAAGAAGAGAAGAAGAGGATGTTGGAGCTCATTCGAGTTCCTCTTTTCTTATTGCTTTTTAGAATTGTTTATGGTTAACAGGGTATTAACATATTTTTCTTCACAGGTATGAATTGTGGGGAAATGCAGTGCAATGTAATGTACCATATGTGTCCTTTGAAGTTTGCAGGTACCATGGGAAATTGGGGGGATAGGTTCAGCAGTAGGCAGCTTAGTCAGATAGATTTTCCCTTGAGGGCTAGGGGACTAGACAGGCTGGGGTCCTGATCTGCAGTAGGGGCCCTCAGTCCTAGTCTATTAGGGCATTCTTCAAGCAGTCTTCTTGCAGCCACTAAATATCCATAGATAGATCGTAGAATGGGGCTGAAGTTTCATCAGCCAGCCTCTGTTCCTTTAGTGTTGCCTGCTTGTGCCTGGCACATAGTAGGGGAGAAGTAGTGCTCCCTCCCCCTAGGTAACACAGAGGGTATGATGGCCTGCCGCAGGGTGGAGACATAACTGAGGACAGTCATTTGCCTGGCAGGAGTAAGTGTAACCATCCAGTCCCCTGGGGTTACTAGAATCCCATCAGTGTCAGTGCTAGGTAGGGAAAGGCAGCTGATGAATAACTAGTTACATGGGTTTTTCACCTACTCACTCTCATGTTTGCTTGGCCTTAGCTGAAATGAGAGAGATGAAGTCATTTAGAACTCTTGCAGCAACATAAGCCACAGCAGCTGTGAGTGGGGAGTTTTTAGAATCTTGGGAGTGCAGTCAGTTGTTCAGTCAGATATGTCAGCAGTTTGAAATGTGAGGTGCGAGGAGAGCTTGCTTTCTCACACTAGTCCTGGTATTCTCCAGCCTACCAAGAGAAGTGGTGGAAACCACTGCCTTCAGCAGGCTCTCCTGATTTTCATCCCCAGAGGGGTGAAAAGGACTGCTTGTGGATGAATCCTAGGGGCAATCCCCTTTTTTGATCTAGGACAATTTGAAATTGCCTGTAATGTTCTAACTGTGAGTAAGATCTGACTTTGTGCAGCAAAGGAAAGTACCTGTGCTTTGGTGTTTCTCTGACTAAAAGGTAAAGGTACACCTGTTTGTTCAAAAGTTTGAGACTGTTTCTCAGTTTAAAGTTGGCTGACAAGTGTGAGGTCCAGATGTATGACTAATTCACATTGTTCAGGACTTTAGTTCTCACACTACCTGTGTAGTGTTTCTTAAATGCTGGATGTGAAAGTTCATTCAATGATGCATTTACTCAAGTGTGTTCAAGATGTTTAAGGTGTAACGCTGAAAGAATGGCTGGGTATGGATTTGGAAGCAAAGGGTGGGCAGCCCCCCATCTGGAGTAACTAGTTCAGGACTACCAGTTCCGTAAGGGTGCCTGGTTACTTTGGACACACTTGCCAATGTCTGAAGATAATCTTACCCATTGGAGCGGGCTGTGCTAGTAATTAGCCCATGTATGCTCATTTGTGGCCAGTGCCACTAGAAGTATTTCCAGTTGTGGCCAGTGCCACTGGAAGAAGTTTAAAAGTTCTATGCCATATGGGAATTGTGTGTTCAGTTGTGGCCAGTGCTACTAGAAGAAATGTTCTGTTGTGGCCAATGCCACTAGAAGAAATGTTCAGTTGTGGCCAGTGCCACTGAGAGAAGTTTAAAAGTCCTATGCCATATGGGAATGCCAGTGTAAGAAGTACAATGTCCTATGAAATATAGGAATAAATAGAGTTTCTATCAGATTTCAGTCGTTTTGTTGTTCTGCAAGTTCCTTGTGCCACGATGTGTAAACCTTGGGGGCCCACTCTTGCTTTAGAAAACATATTTTTGGAATAAAGACACACTCTGGAACCCCAACTCTGGTTTTCACATTTATGTTTTTACTTCCTGTGTGGATTTACTGGGTACCCATCCAGAAGTATAGCTCTAGCATAGCCTTAGCAAAAAGTTATCTTCCCAGGACCTGGTTGTTTGTAAATACCTTATAGGTCATAAGTTTTGCTTTTGTACACCCCCACCCCTTTTGACCTCTAGAAGCAGTGAGCCTGGTATACATTCCCAAAGCTAGGGATGGTACCCTTTGTAAATGTGTTTCTGAAGTAATCTGTTCCCAGTGAAGGGAACCAGGGGTAGCTAACTGTAAAGTAGCAGGGGGGTTATACATGGGTGGCCCTACTCTCTCCTCAGTTCTTTCCCTGGCTGGAGGCCATTAGAGAAAGGAGTCCCACCAGGGAACTGAGGAGAGAGAGAAGATGCACAGCTAACAAAAAGGCTGAAGCAACAGGAAAGCCAAGCTGTGGAGACAGCGAGAAAAGGGGGATGGAGGATGGCATGAACTGATGACAGAGATTCCCTTGACGATCTACTATCATGGTAAGTTCTTGTGTAACTGTTCTGTATTCTGTGGAGATATGTCTGTCATCAGGTCACAGCTATGGAACGAGTCTCAATCAGTGCTAAGCACAAGACAGTTTGGGTGGCAGGAGGTGTTACAGAAGGAGAAAGTAAAATTGATGTTGCTCCACTGCAAGGTCAGGAACAGAGAGAAGTTTCCATGCCTGTGTTCCAGATGGACAGTGCAAAAGAAGGATCAGTGGACCCGTGGAAGCAGGGTCCAAGTCCTAGCCTAGTGGGGGAGGATGAATTGCAAGAGACAGTGAATTGGGAGGTGTCTACCTCTGCGTCCAGTGAGGAGTGGAATGTCTCAGGAGTGAGGATGTTTGCTCACTCTTGGGCACAGATCATGAGTGAGGAAGAGGAGGATAAAAAAGTGTATTTTCATGTTGAGGGCTCCCAGTGAGTTGCCTCAAGCTCTTGCCTCAGAGGAGCCAGAGACAGTTGGAGAAGGCTCTAACAACTTGCCCACAGAGATGGTAGGGGACAAGTTCTGTCATTCTTTAAGAATGAGACACTGGCTCAACTAGGACTGGCCACCCCCAAGCCGGGCTATGGGTCACCAACTAGTAAAGAGCAGCAAGGAGGAGAGACTGATATGTAGGAGGGCTGATGCCATATATGGGAAGTCCTTTACTACCTTTCCTTTCCTTGCTGAGTCTGGAAGGAAATCAAATAGAACAGGCAATCCTGGTTGTTGGAAGAGGCAAGCAAGAATTTGTACTCTCGGGCAGCAGAATGTGTAAGGGATAAAATCATACGTGATTACCTTAAATTCTGGAGAATGAGCAAGACTGTTTATGGACACTGTGAATTGCGGATGGAGCTAGTAATGAGACATTCCATAACATAATATTTGAATGCCAAGACGGAGTCATAGTCCTCATCCCACACCCTGAGTGATACTACCCTCAATGGTGCCACTTCCTGTGAATATACCCAGCATTCCTGAAGAAAGCGAGCAGTGGCAGGCCAGCATCTGTCATCCAAAGCAGCAGTATCTATGGAGGAAGATGCAGCTCTTCTGGTGTTCCAGGATTTTTTAGGTGCATCCAGGTTTGCCAGCCCAGCAGTTTTCCTGTTCCATCGTCTGGCCTTCCAGATGACATTAAGCAAGCAGTTTTCCTGTTTCATCGTTTGTTTTCCAGATAACATCACCTCATCAGTCTTCCTGTTTCATCGTTTGTTTTTCCAGAGGACGTCATGCCAGCAGTATCCGAGGATGCCATCTGGTCTGAAGGGAGAAGGACCTCAGCTCGTAGAAGCAAGGTGGTCCTTTGTTTTCGTTCTTCAAGGAGCTGGTAAGACAACTTTTTAGTTACCTTAACTGACTTTGCACACCACATCCTACATTTGAAGACTATCCACGGAACTCTAATTTTCATCAAACACTCTCCCCATAGATTGCAGTGCTATACAGGCCCTGTCCTGTCCAAGAACTGTTCTTCAGCAGGCTTCAGCCTAGGAGATACTCTTTAATGGACTATTCCTATGGGCAACAGTAATCTTGTCACTAGTTCTGAACATTGTAGGGCCTTTCATCCCTGAATGTGTTGTATAAATGTCTTCTTTCTGTTTTTTAGTTTTTTTACTTTTATAGAAAAATATTTTTGGGATTCTTTAGTGTTCAAGTGGTGGTTTAGGCACTGTGTGGAATGCAGAATGTGTTTCTATGTTTTTCTTCTCTTGCAGGTGTTCCTGAAGAAGAAAAGAAGAGAAGAAGAGGATGTTGGAGCTCATCCGAGCTCCTCTTTTCTTATTGTATTTTAGAATTGGTTATGATTAACAGGGTATTAACATGTTTTTCTTCACAGGTGTGAATTGTGGGGAAATGCAATGCAATGTAATGTACCATATGTTTCCTTTGATGCTCACAGGTACCATGGGGAATTGGGGGGATTGGTTCCCCAGTAGGCAGCTTAGTCAGATAGATTTTCCCTTGAGGGCTAGGGGACTAGACAGGCTGGGGTCCTGATCTGCAGTAGGGGCCCTCAGTCCTAGTCTATTGAGGCATTTTTCAAGCAGTCTTCTTGGAGCCACTAAATATCCATAGATAGATTGTAGGACGGGGCTGAAGTTTCATCAGTCAGCCTCTATTCCTTTAGTGTTGCCTGCCTGTGCCTGGCACATGGTAGAGGAGAAGTAGCGCTCCCTCCCCCTAGGTAACACAGAGGGTATGATGGCCTGGTGCTGGGTGGAAACATGACTGTGGTCAGTCATTTTCCTGGCAGGGGTGAGTGTACCCACCCAGTCCCCTGGGGTTACTAGAATCCCATCAGTGTCAGTGCTAGGTAGGGAAAGGCAGCTGATGAATAACTAGTTACGTGGGTTTTTCACCTACTCACTCTCGTTTATTTGGCATCAGCTGAGATGAGAGATGAGGTCATTTAGAACTCTTGCAGCAACATAAGCCACAGCAGCTGTGAGTGGGGAGTTTTTAGAATCTTGGGAGAGTAGTCAGTTGATCAGTCAGATATGTCAGCAGTTTGAAGTGCGAGTTGTGAGGAGAGCTTGCTTTCTCACCCTAGTCCTGGTATTCTCCAGCCTGCCAAGAGAAGAGGTGGAAACCGATGCCTACAGCAGGATCTCCTGATTTTCATCCCCAGAGGGGTGAAAAGGACTGCTTGTGGATGAATCCTAGGGGTAATCCCCTTTTTTGATCTAGGACAATTTGAAACTGCCTGTAATGTTCTAACTGTGAGTAAGATCTGACTTTGTGTTGCCAAAGAAAGTACCTGTGCTTTGGTGTTTCTCTGACTAAAAGGGAAAGGTACACCTGTTTGTTCAGAAGTTTGAGACTGTTTCTCAGTTTAAAGTTGGCTGACAAGTGTGAGGTCCAGATGTATGACTAATTCACATTGTTCAGGACTTTAGTTCTCACACTACCTGTGTAGTGTTTCTTAAATGCTGGATGTGAAAGTTCATTCAATGATGCATTTATTTAAGTGTGTTCAAGATGTTTAAGGTGTAACTCTGAAAGAATGGCTGGGTATGGATTTGGGAGCAAAGGATGGGCAGCCCCCCATCTGGAGTAACCAGTTCAGGACTACTGGTTCCGTAAGGGTGCCTGGTTACTTTGGACATACTTGCCAATGTCTGAAGATAATCTTACCCCCTGGAGTGGATTGTGCTAGTAATTAGCCCATGTATGCTCATTTGTGGCCGGTGCCACTTGAAGTATTTCCAGTTGTGGCCAGTGCCACTGGAAGAAGTTTAAAAGTCCTATGCCATATGGGAAATGTGTGTTCAGTTGTGGCCAGTGCCACTAGAAGAAATGTTCAGTTGTGGCCAATGCCACTAGAAGAAATGTTCAGTTGTGGCCAGTGCCACTGAGAGAAGTTTAAAGGTCCTATGCCATATGGGAATGCCAGTGTAAGAAGTACAATGTCCTATGAAATATAGGAATAATCAGAGTTTCTGTCAGATTTCAGTCGTTTTGTTGTTCTGCAAGTTCCTTGTGCTATGATGTGTAAACCGTGGGGGTCCACCCTTGCTTTAGTAAACATCTTATTGGAATAAAGACACACTCTGGAACCCCGTCTCTGGTTTTTACATTTATGTTTTTACTTCCTGTGTAGATTTACTGGGTACCCCTCCAGAAGTATAGATCTAGCATAGCCCTAGCAAAAAGTTCTCTTCCCAGGACCTGGTTGTTTGTAAATACCTTATAGGTCATAAGTTTTGCTTTTGCACACCTCCACCCCTTTTGACCTCTAGAAGCAATGAGCCTGGTATACATTCCCAAAGCTAGGGATGGTACAATTTCTAAATGTGTTTCTGAAGTAATCTGTGCCCAGTGAAGGGTACCAGGGGTAGCTAACTGTAAAGTAGCGGGGTGGGGTATACATGGGTGGCCCCACTCTCTCCTCAGTTCTTTCCCTAGCTGGAGGCTATTAGAGACAGGAGTCCCACCAGGGAACCAAGGAGAGAGAGAAAATGTACAGCTAACAAAAAGGCTGGAGCAACAGGAAAGCCAAGCTGTGGAGACAGTGAGAAAAGGGGGATGGAGGACGGCATGAACTGATGACAGAGATTCCCTTGAAGATCTACTATTATCGTAAGTTCTTATGTAACTGTTCTATCTTCTGGGGGGATATCTCTGTCATCAGGTCACACCTACGGAACAAGTCTCAATCAGTGCTAAGCATAAGACAGTTTGGGTGGCAAGAGGAGTTATAGGAGGAGAAAGTAATATTGATGTTACTCCACTGCAAGGGCAGGAACAGAGAGAAGTTTCCATACCTGTCTCTCAGATGGACAGTGCAAAAGAAGGATCAGTGGACACATGGAAGCAGGGTCCGAGTCCTAGCCTAGTGGGGAAGGATGAATTGCAAGAGACAGTGAATTGGGAGGTGTCTACCTCTGCGCCCAGTGAGGAGTAGAATGTCTCAGGAGTAAGGATGTTTGCTCACTCTTGGGCACAGATCATGAGTGAGGAAGATGAGGATAAAAAGGTGTATTTTCATGTTGAGGGCTCCAGTAAGTCACCTCAAGCTCTTGCCTCAGAGGAGCCAGAGGCAGTTGGAGAAGGCTCTAACAACTTGCCCACAGAGATGGTAGGGGACAAGTTCTGTCGTTCTTTAAGTATGAGACACTGGCTCAACCAGGACTGGCCACCCCAAGCCAGGCCATGGGTCACAGATTAGTAAAGAGCAGCAAGGAGGAGAGACTGATACATAGGAGGGCTGATGCCATATATGAGAAGTCCTTTCCTAGCTTTCCTCACAGAGTCTGGAAGGAAATCATATAGAACAGGCAATCCTGGTTGTTGGAAGAGGCAAGCAAGAATTTGTACTCTGGTGCAGCAGAATGTGTAAGGGACAAAATCATAAGTGATTGCCTTAAATTCTGGAGAATGGGCAGGACTCTGTTTATGGACACTGTGAATTGCGGGTGGAGCTGGTAATGAGACATTCCATAACATCATCTTTGAATGCCCAGACGGGGTCATAGTCCTCGTCCCACACCCTGAGTGATACTACCCTCAATGATGCCACTCCCTGTGAATATACCCAGCATTCCTCAAGAAAGCGAGCAGTGGCAGGCCAGCATCTGTCATCCGAAGCAGCAGGATCTATGGAGGAAGATGCAGCTCTTCTAGTGTTCCAGGATTTTTCAGGTGTATCCAGATTTGCCAGCCCAGTAGTTTTCCTGTTCCATTGTCTTGGACACACACAAGTTTCTAGCTGCTGTGTGGCTGTTCCCCTCTCTCCTGCCCATACCTTCTGCTGTGGCAGCTCCAGCATCCCTCCTTGGCTTGCGTGTGCACTGTTTTCACTGCTATCATCTGCTCCACCCTTGTTCTTTGGGCTGTAGTGGGTGGCATTGCAACCCAGCTGGTTGGGCCTCCTGGAAAGTTTCTCCTCTGCACTCTGCTCCATCAAAATGATGCGCTACCTTAAATGCCTTCAAAGCCACTCTGAAATCCCACATACTAGTGACTAGCAAATGCAGTTGCAGCTGATGCCGTGGACTTACATTGCAGTAGGTCAGCAGGACCTCTTGGTCAACTCCAATGTTTGGACCTTCAAATCTAAGGCACTTAACCCTGCTGTAATCATTATAATTAGTAGTATCAGCACACATCTCTCCTCACCGGAGATGGCTACCTAGAAATGGGGTTGTGCCAACGTGTTCCAATTATAGCATTGGCACTTCTCCATTAACCTCACCCTATCCTGCCCTCTTTAATCTCTCGACCAGGTTGATGACTTACTGAGTTTAAATCTACAGTAAACATGCCATTGATTGATTGTACCTGCCTCTATGTTTTGAATTTCTATGACTCTAAGTCTTGTAACTTAACATGCAAATGTGTAATTCTTCTGTTTATTGCTAGCCTATCTCTATATGTAAAATGTTGGTTCCTATTGAATGTAATTAACTCTAGGTTCCCCGTGAAAAAGGGACAACATGTCTCAGTGAGCCTACCCAGTTAACAAATTTTAATAACTAAATAAATAAATACAAATGTTCTCCCAGGCAGCCCTAGGGTGCTAGTGCAATTCCTTCCTCTCGGCGGTTGCAACTTTGACCACTACAGTGGTTGTTTGCCTCCCCACATGTTCTCCCTGTTGGATCCCAAGTGGGGCCTCTCCTGCTCAAGAGTGGATTGCTCCTGGTCAGAGCAAACTCACCTTCTGTACTGCAGTTAAATCCAAAGCCTGGCATTTAATTTACAACCAGCACTGGCTCTACAGTAATCTGTTTCTGCCTCTAGCTATCACTCACTGCTTGCCCAGCATGTCTCAACCCACTGCATCTCACTCTGCTGTTCAGTAGTTCAGCCACATCAGCTCATAGGTACCCATTTTTTGTCTTCATTGGCAGCACCGTATGGGGTTGTTTGGCTTGTGTCCACCATTCTGGTTTGTTCCATATCATTCATTCTCAGTCTCTTGCTTCAGTCAGCATGCTGTGCCTTCCTTCAGTCCACCAGCTTTCATTAATTTCTATCCTGTTTATACTCCTTCGGCCACCAGGCTTCCCCATTGACTTCCTGTCATGCTGTTGCACCCCAGCAGCTCCAGACACATGCCAGTCATGACCATATCCATGGCTTCCAGGGCATCCCAGCCCTGAAAGCTGACAATCTCACTCTGCTGCCTTAAAGTCCACATCTTGATGGTGGGTCCGCCATCTTAGGTGGGGTCCCTATCTTTCTACCTTAGGGTGAGAATGTCCTACACTCCAGGGAAAATTTTAGCAGTGTAGATCAACATTACATCACCTTTTGATGTGCCATTTAAGACTTCTGTTATTTAGGGTGGGGACTCTAAGTCTTCAGGGTCTCCTTTAGCTGTGCAGACCATGTCAGCAGCACCTTGAAAACTATTCTCCTCACATCTGCCTGAGGTTCACCTGGTCTCCAAATTCCCTTTCCTTTCCTTTGTCCCTCAAAGGTGAAGATCCAAACAATTCCCAGCTCTGCTTATCTAGAGCTCAACTCTTGTGCCTTGCCTCTCCAGGGCTTGGCTTCATCTCCATGCCTCCCCTCAATTTGGAATCCAGGTGAATGTATTTCAGTGGTCACTGCTCTTCTCCTTTCTGCATTGAGGGGTGGGTCTCCTTCATGGGGAACCTCCTTTAGCTGCAGATATCAGCTTGCAGCAACCATATGGCATTCCCATTAAAGGGAAAGAGTGACAGCAGTTCCTCTAAAATACTTACCCTAAATTGGGTCTCCTAATTGCAGTAGCTGAGCCAGTACTAATTGTAGCCCTAGCCTGGAAGGCAGGCGACCTAGGCCTTGGATTCCCAGAGGTTTTCTCTTTTTATAGGGAAGGGCTGGAGAACTGTTTTTCTTTTAAATCTGTACAGCCTGGTCCATTAATCTCTGTGTTTTCTGTGTTCTGTTCAAAAGCAGCAGGATGTCAACTTTAATTAGGTTCCGAAAGTCAGTGTGAAAAAAACTGCTTAGAGACACTTTGAGAAGTCATGACCCCAGTCGTGCAATGCATTGTGGGGTTTCATGATATAAAGTAGCTTTGTTTTCAACTCACTTTTTTTTCATTTTCATAGGCAAACAGGAATATATGTGCCTAAGTTTATTATTGTGAAGCTTACAATTTAAAATAGTATGCCAGAATAAACCACATAGATGCTGCTTTTTGAAGCACTGAACTAAGTGACAAGTTAAAACTAGCGTAACTGGATTAACTGTTTTCAAATTCTTTGTGTCTGCCTTAAAGACGGCTGCAAAAAGTCATTGTGCCAAACAAGGAATTTGAAGAATGGCTGCTGTATGCAGTCAGATTCAAATTTACTTAGTTCAAAGATGAAACCTCCTTAAGGAACTTTATTTTGATATATTTGTGAAGTACTTCAATGTCTACTAAGTGAAAAAGTCTATTCAGGAGCTTGCAGTTTCTAACAGCTCTGGCACACAGACAATGCATTCTTAGACACCAAACAGTGAAATGTGATATGAGCAAGTCAGTGATCCAAGGGCAGATAAAATACATCTAAAATAATCGAACATCTTGTAAAACAGTTTTATCTGAGCTGTGTAGAATACTGAAATGCAAACAGGTCTAAATGATGAGAGAGAATGCAATGGGGTGCTGATACTCAAACACTTGTAAACCAAGCAATCAGATCAAATGCAATTAAAGCTACCCAAACAAAACCAAATTTTTATTTATCACATGTTTTACATTCTCCCCATGAAAGAAGAAAGTACTTTTTAAATTTAATCTGCACTAGCACTGGAGGAAGAACACAGGCACTGAAGTAAAAACCACAACCCTTTGGGGAAAATCTGAAAGAAACTGAGTTGAAAACAAAGCAGCCCAGGCAAAGCAAATTGCAACTGTACATCACCACACCCCATGATGCATTGCATGATTGGGGTCATGACTTGCAGGATGTCTCTGGCCAGTTTTTCTCACACTTAGCTAAACTGATGTTTGGAAACTAATTCAAGTTGACATCCTGATGCTTTTGAAAGGAACAGAGAAAAACATTGAGGGATTAATGGCCCAGGCTGCACATAAAAAAATTGTTCATGAGCCCTTTCCTTTAAAGGGAAACTAAAGTCAAAATTTACAAAAAATATGTTGTGCAGAGTGTTTTGATTTGTATGTGTATCCCTAGTAAGTCTTTCCTTTTATTTACTGAATAGATTTTTTTTTCATTTTCATGCTGGTTCTATGGCTCCTGGGGATCTCAATGACAGCATTTGTTAGAGCTCTTCCTGTTCCCACAATGCCTCCTGTTCATTGACAGTGATGCATCCAAGACCATTGATTCAGAGAGTAATAACTGCTGCAGCAACACTCTGCTGCTAGGAGCCTGATATTCTGGTTTCAGCTAAATAACTGTCCAATCCAATTCTGGCTTCAATTAAATAACTTATGAATCCAAACATTCTGTTTTCTAGGTATGTGTCTAGGTCTAACCAGCAGAAGGGAATGTTTTGTTTTAAAAAAAGCACACAAATCACCCAAGGTCACAAATGATTCAATTAATGAAGACTCTAGCCGTTTTTTTACAGAATAGCCCACTCAATTATCCCTCATGCATTTGCCATCTATGACTATAGCTTTCTTTAGAGCTTCCTGGACAAGGAGAGTTAATTAACATCACAGTTCTACTGCTATAAGCTTGAGGAGAAAAAAACCCAGCTCTTGTTGAAGTAATGATCCCAGACTCATCACTGCCACATACCAGGAGCCATTGTAGGAACAAGAGCTATTAAAAATTGTAATATGGAGATTCCCAGAGGCCATAAAACCAGTAAGCAAATTTAGAAAAAACTTCTTTTAGCAAATAACGGGAAGGACTTACTAGAAGTACACCTACAAATCAAAACACTTCGAGCAATATATTTTTTTATAAATTTTGACTGCAGTTTTTCTTCAAAATGTTGTTTTTCCTCTACTACATGCCAAACGTTGGAAAAATAGACAGTGTCCACAGAAATTAGAGCTGCTTGGTGGCTCTGCAGGTCTGAGGCTCACTCTGGCTATGTCTCTCCTCTCTTTGGAAAGAATGTGTTTGTCTGTCTTCAGTTGTACTTTTGGGCCTTCTTCCCTAAGGTGTCTTTGGTCCTGGGACTTCATTCCTCTGACACTTTGAGGGGGGTTAGAATCCTTCATCAGGGTTCACCTGTTCTTATGACACCCTAATAGGGTGTTAGTCCATGTAGGAGGGACAAGAGAAAGCATAAGCCAAAGTGCACAGCTGTACAAGTACCACATACTACTCAGTCTTCAATCAATCCTAAATCTAGTCTTAAAAGCCAAGTGACCCTATGAATGTAAAAGGTTTGCCGATGGTTCAGAGGGGCAGTGGGCAGCACGTGCCATAATGCACTCCACGCTGTACAAAACCACGCATGTCCAAGCATCCCTTGGATATCTGGAATGTTTTGTTTTCACCTTCCTCCACTCCTTCTCCTGTGGCACCTCTCTTTCCTTGGGATTGGGCCTTTTTCTCTAAGGTGCCTTTGTTCTTAGGACCTCATCCCTGGCACACCTTGAGGTGTTGGAATCCTTTCATCAAGATTCCCATGTCCTTATGGCAACCCAACAGGATGGCAATCCCCCAGCAGGGACACAGAGAGCATAAGCCAAAGTACATAGCTGCAAAAGCACTTCATGCTACTCAATCTTCAGTCAATCCTAAAGTTACTCATAAGAGCCCAATGACCCTGTGAGAAGACATTTGCTGTCTATTTGCAAGATAAATTCCAAACTAAACACAGTTAAATGGTGCAGTCAGAAGACACATATGAAAATAAAGGTATTTTAAACAGTAAACACAAGCACAAATTATTTATTTATTTAAAAGAGATTTGCCAGGAAAGGCATACTGAGCTGCGAGCCTTATTCCAGATGTGTCCTGGGGAGGGGAGGATAAGTACAAACAAGTACAAGCACAGTAATAACAATTCAACAATACACAGTATGTACAATAATATATATTACCAGTAATAACAATACAACGATACACAGTATGTACAATAATATACATTACCAGTAATAACAATACAACGATACACAGTATGTACAATAATATACATTGCCAGTAATAACAATTCAACAATACATAGTATATACAATAATATACATTACCAGAGCAAATAATAATGCAGGCTAAACGTCAGAAGTGTGAAGTATCCGGCACACACAAGAAGGTAACGTCACAAAATAGGAAAGGGTAGGGGGAAGAGAGAGAGAGAGAGAGAAAAGAGATTAAGTAGAGGAGGATGAGAAAGAGAGGTTGGGGGGTGAACAGGTAAAGTAGTAATGGAAGTAAACGAGAGAGGAGAAGGGAACAGATTATGGTGGGTATGGTGGAGGAATAGAGTGTAGAGGTTTACAAAGGGGTAGAAAGGGTGATTACTGGGGGTGGGAGTGAGTGAAAAAATTAAGGGAGTGAGAGGAAGCAGTGAAAGGGAAGGGGAAGAGGAATGGCGATGAGGTGGGGTGGCGAGAAGTATAGAGGTAGGAGTAGATAAGGAGAAGTGTACGGCAATGTGGCTAAGGGCATTTACAGGAGGGAGCAGTGTGGCCTTGGAGAAGATAAGAAACAGAGTGTTTGGAAGAGGCAGAATGAATTGTTAGTGGAAAGGAGTTCCAAAGATTAGGACAGCAGAAGGAGAAACCAGACTGGCCAGCTAGGAATTTATGAGAGGGGAGTAAAAGAGAATGATAACCTGAGTTACGGAGAGAGCATGTGGAAGGGGGCGTAGGGGAGAGGAGAAAGCTGAGGTAAGGAGGGAGCGAATCCAACCAGAATTTAGAAATAAAGGAGGCACAGTGGATGAGATGGCAGTCATTCAAGGAAGAGACAGAGAGATCAATGTACAGAGAACAGTGGTGAGTCTTGGGGGGGGGGGGCGCAGGCCAAGGCAAAATGACCAATGGAGTGGAAGAGGGGATCCAGTCTGGCCAGTGTGGATTTAGGTGCAGCACCATAGACTAAGTCACCATAATCAAAAATGGGGAGGATCATTTTAGTGATGATGTCCCAGCAGGCAGATATAGGGATACAGCTTTTGATCCTATAAAATGTATTGAGCTTAGGGTGGAGTTTTTTATACATGGCATCTATGTGCTGAGAAAAAGTAAGGTGGCAGTCAAGCCAGACACTGAGATGCTTAGATGAGAGTACATTGTCAATTTTCCCCCATCGAGGGTGAGGAAGGTGAGGGAGTGAAGGGAGTCTAGAAAGCCTCTGTTGTGTGCCAAAACACATGGAGGCCATTTTCTTAGCATTAAGTGATAGCTGATTAGCCCTGAACTATTTCTGGACAGTGTTGAAATCAAGTTGAAGCCTGGATGTTAATGCTGATGGAGAAGAGCCAGGGGAAAACAGAACTGTGTCATCTGCATACATGTGGATGGATGCAGAGGAGCAGGCTGAGGGGAGGTCATTGAGGAATATGGACAAAAGCAAGGGTCCAAGGATGGAACCTTGGGGAACGCCAGTGTGTAGGGTGGGGAGAGGGGAGACAGTCTCCAATTCTCACTGATTGAGATCTACCTACAAGGTAGGAGTTGAACCACCTGGTTGCGGAGTCAGATAGACCCACTGATTTTAGTTTGTCCAGGAGAAGAGGATGGGAGACATATTTAGGCTAATTCAGGCTCAAACTTAGCGGTAGAAATGTTACATTAGCCAAATAAAATAGGAAATACAGTGAAGCCCGTCAGGATGAAACCCAACTATGCAGAATTCTGCAGTAGAGTTACTGCAGCAAACAATGTAATTTCAATGGGAGTTAGTCCCCTTTTGTCATGCAGGAAAGCTGTGACACTACGCTTCATCCCGGTGGGCTTCACTGTAGGTGACTTTTTCTTAACATTGCAGCTCAAAATGAAACCCTTTGCCTGTTTATATCAGTGCTAATTCCTTTTTTCAAGTGCTTTTCCTCCTCCATTGTTCTGTATCCGTCAGAGACAATGAGTAGCCTGATGCTTCAGTTCCACTCTATTCTCTTTTTTCTGTATACCTGACAAACAGACAGACAGACAGACAGACCACAAAGCCATTAAAATTTCCTTATTTTATTTGCAATGACAAAAAGCGTCTCTCTCGAGATCACATGATGCCTCAACCTAACTAGCAGCAAGTCCTCTTGACTCCTGCCTACACCTGCCTATTTCTAAAAATTTTACAATCTACAAACTAGAATATCTGCCTAAATAACATCCAAGGGTGCTGCACTAACAGGGTTCAGCTCAGCAACACTGTCATTTTCATCTCTACACAATCCATGGAAGAAATGAAGCAGGCCTTACCTCGCCACATGCCTCCCGTGACACTGGAAAAAGATTCCAAATGAGTCAGAAGCCACAGCTCGCAGGTGGGATGTCTTAGCTCTCCAACCCTAGCAGCCATACCCTTAATGGAGGATTGTTTCCTCCAAGAACTTCTGCCCTTCAAGGAATCCCTGCTCAAAATTACATCGAAGCTTAAGGCTCTTCAGAGTGATCTCAGTGACCTGGGTAAAATAATGTCCAATTCAGAAACCCACACATACTCATTAGAACAATGGCAGGATAAATCTGAGGCCAAAATAATTAAGTTACGGTGACAAGTGACCCAGCTGCAGGAAAAATCAGAAGATCTAGAGGGCAGGAGCTGCCGAAATAACCTTGCTCTTTTCGGTCTTCCTGAATCCTCTGAGGGGTCCTCACCGATTCTGTAGAAGCTCCTCCTGAAACTGGCTGGCCCTTCTCCTTGTAATCCTGCATATCTGATCGAACGTGCTCATAGGCCTCTTCGCCCCCGACCGAATGATGGAGTTCCTTTACGGACGTTTATTTTTAAGTTCCTCAGCTATGTGAAAAAGCAATACGTTCTGCAAAAGCTCCGGGACCTCCGATCCATTCTTTGGGAAGGATCCACATTAAGAATATCCCAGGATCTTCCAGTTGAGACCCACAGAAAGAGAGCTAATTTCCACCCTGTGGTTTCCAAGTTAATTGCTGCTGGCATATGATTTAAAATGAACTATCTGGCTCATCTTCAGCTCATCATCCACGACAAGTCGCACTCCTTAGATTCAGTGGATACTGCCCTGAAGGAACTCCCCAATCTTCTGCCAGCACTCTTCAAATCCATTTGAACGATCAAGTAAGTCCCCAAAGTGATCTGTTAAAGTAGAAAGCCTAACTTGCATGGCATGGAGCGAGTGTGATATGAGCATCGCTTTACACTTGCGTATGCTCAGCCGACAGCTGCAGAATGGACTCTGAACAGTACTACGCTATCCATACACATTTAATGGGCAAATAATGGCAAATAATGAAAATGGAGTTAAAACGTTTAATCCTAACCAATGATGCTGTTTAAGAAGCTTCCTGTTCAGGCAGTCATCAAGTGCTGATGGGTTTTACTCGCAGAGTTTTTTGGCAAGCTCACCCTGATCAAGTTATTTTATTATACACAAATGGTTATTGTTATGTTGGGGGTAGGAATGTAAGGGTGACCCCCCTTTTCTTTTTTGAATGGATCTCTGTAAGTCAGTATTAACCATATTGAGAGACTGGGGCATTATACTTTTGTTTTACCCTTTCTTTAATAAGATTGAACTGTTTATTAGAGTTAGACTCCCCCTACTGGTTTGTCTTAATTACTACTTATTGTCTTGTTAAAAGAGATTCCTTGTATTGTTACTGCTTAATCTTGTACCTTGTTTGTGATTTAATCAAGGATTTTATGGGATGGGGCGGGAGCTGGGGGGGGCTGAGCTGTAGTATAGAAGGCGAGGATCATCATGTACTGTACTGATAAGGTTAGAGTCCAGATTGTCACCGTAGTTTTTTTCTGTTTTAAAATCTGGAATAGTATCATTGTTTCCCGTTAAGTTAAATATTTTACTAAAATTGGCCAATTACTTTTTACTAGTCTCATCTACAAAGAATATGACCTCACAAATACATAAAGACCCCCTTTCTCGGTTTTTGAGAAGCAATACATATGGATATAGTTATTATTACTCACTCATAATACATTTATTAAGGCCTTATACACTAAATGGGAATCTGGACTTGAGGGGTATAATATGGCCAATCACTTTCATTCTGCTGAATCCTATTACCCCTGAGGAGTTAAGGGAGGGAAGGGATGGATTAAATAAAGAGTTATTAGAAGGTTTGTTAACTGGGGGATTTCCTGTATATAGTTATGTAATAGAGATAAGAAAAGGGGGTTGGGGGTGGGGGTTCCTTCTATAAGAAACCATGCCTATTTTGGTGCTTAGGAGAATTTACCTTTATCTTGTTTAACATGCTGTGTTTAGTACTTAATAATCTCCCAGGGCACTATTATTGTTTAAAAGGACTGTTAGCTCCAAACTTGTTTATAAATGGGTTAGGAAAAGGGATTTTAGGGCTTTTATTTATTTTTTTTTCCTCTTTAGTATGTACCTTAAGATTATTGGTAACTTTTCAATGTCTGAATCTGGGAGAGGGGGAGGGAGTGGAGTGTACCTTGTGCTGGATGATATTTAGGTGGCTAGACAATGGCTAGTAATGTGGTTAAATTCCTTACATGGAATATAAGAGGTGCTAGAGAAAAGACCAAAAGATACCAGATTATTAAACATATTTCTCTACTCCATGCCCATATTACATTTATACAAGAAACACACTTATTATCACAAGAAGCCCAGCTTTTTCGAAGGCAAGAGATTGGTCAGGTCTATGCTTCTGGCAACTCAACTTCTAGTAGAGGCATTGCCATTCTAATAAACAGCAAGATCCCTTGGCAAACGGACCAAATCATTTCAGATCCCAATGGAAGATTTATTCTGGTAAAAGGTATGTTAGAGCGGAAAAAGATAGTTCTTGGTAGCATCTATGGCCAAGTAGGAGGAGACCCAAGCTTTCTCATGGATCTGATGGACAAATTAACCCCTTTCCTCCCCTACTCTCTTATTTTGGGTGTGGACTGGAATTTACCCCCAACCCAAGACCTTGACAGGTTGAATCAATCCCTCAAACCTCTGTCTGCTGCTCAAAGGGCACTGCATGAATTTATCGATACATTGGGGATTTGTGATGTGTGGAGAATCCTTAACCCACATTCCCGTACCTTCTCCTTCTATGCTACAGTCCATCAGAATTTCTCCAGACTTAACTATAGTCTTGTCAGTCACTCTCATCTCCCCAGCCTTACTAACACTGACATAGTCAACACCATAGTCATTTCTGACCATGCAGCCACCTGGACTGTAATAGTACCTGACTTTACCTCACAGCGGGATACAACATGGAAATTAAACAGTCAAATCCTTAAGGACTCTCATGTTCATTCCAGCATTTCCTCTCTTATTCAATCTTTTATTCATCTCAACCAACACTCTGCATCTAGAGTAGATTACGAATGGTGTGCCCTAAAATGTTTCCTCTGAGGAGAGTTTATTTGGATAGCATCTACTCATAAACAGCGTAGAGAATAGGAAGCCCTTTCACTATTAGCACAAATCCATGTTCTAGAACAATCTCTCTCCCCTACCTCTCCTCTGGATCTATTACAATTCCTCATAGCCCTCAGAGATAAATATTCCATTTTACTACAAGAAAAGGTGGAATATGCTATCCTTAAGACTCAAACAAAATATATTGAACAAGGAGAGAAAGCAGGGCATCTATTAGCTCTCCAGTTGCAAAAGCTTGAAGCTTCCCGAATCATTCCCTCCATCATGGCTCCAGACGGCTCCACTAAAATCCTCCCTAGGGGCATCTCACTAGTCTTTCAACATTTCTATTCAGCACTATATAGTAAACGCTCATCTGTACCAGACCCATCTGAAACCTCCACATACTTGAATTCTATCTCCCTCCCAAGCCTTACGGAGCAACATCAAAATTATCTCCTAACCCCCATCCCAATTACTGAAATAGAAACTGCCATAAACAACTTAGCTGCAGATAAAGCTCCAGGCCCTGATGGTTTTCCCTCTAATTTCTTACAAGAGCTTCCTGGCTGACTTGTCTCCTTTGTTGCTCAAACTTTTCAACTTCATGTTTTCCGTGGAAACACTAGACTATTCCCTTTTAGAGGCCACTACAATTCTTCTTCTCAAACCGAATAAACCCTCTAACCAACCAGCAAACTACTGTCCCATTTCACTAATGAACTGTGATATTAAAATACTTGCCAAAATGTTAGCTAAACGTACTGATATTGTCTGGTCTGGTCTTCTTAGTCTGGAACAGGTAGGATTTGTCTCCGGAAGAACATCAGCTGACCATATTCGGAAGATAGACCATATTTTTCAGGCTGCTGGCTCCTCCTTTACTCCCATGGCTCTAATCTCTCTCTTGATGCTGAGAAAGCCTTTGATAGGGTTGACTGGTCCTTTCTCTGGTTAACCTTACCTAAAATGGCTTTTCCCTCTGGTTTCATACAGTGGATTAAGGTCCTCTATACTTCCCCAAGGCCAAAATCTACTATAATGGGACCCTTTCTCCTTTTTTTTCCTTATACACCAGAACTCATCAAAGCTGTCCTCTTTCCCTCTTTCTCTTTAATCTCTATCTGGAACCGCTCATTAGAAGTCTTAAAGCTCACCCTAACATACACGGTATCCAGATTAGCAACCTTAGCCTGGCCCTCTTGGTCTATGCAGATTATATTTTACTCCACCTTTCAGATCCTGTACGCTCCCTTACTGTAGCCTTACAGATCATTGAGGAATTTAGAAAATACTCTAACTACAAACTGAATTTCAACAAAACTGAAATATTCCCCCTCAACAATCTAGTTTACTAGCAAGACTTTTCCTCTTTTGGGATGATATGTTCTCCCCATCATATTAAATACCTGGGTATCTATTTAACAAAAGATCTGTTGTTGACTAAGAAGCTGAATCAGGAGGACCTATTAGCAAACATATAACAAGACCTCACTCATTGGAGAGGACTCCTAATTTCCCTTTGGAGTAGAATCAACAGCATCAAGATGAACATACTCCCTAGACTTTTCTATCCCCTGAACATGCTCAATATTTGGCTCCCTCTATCCTTTTTCAGACGTGTACACTCCTATATCACTTCTTTCATCTGGTCAGATAAATCTCCTAGGCGATCCTACTCTAAACTCAGGTTACCCAAGGTCTCCGGTGGCTTACGTCTTCCAGATTTCCTATTATACTATTGGGCCAGCCATCTCCATAAATGCGGCAATGTTTTTTTGCTCCCCTTAGTCCCTCTGATAATGTATACACACCAACATGGTTACAAATTGAATCCCAACTATTCTTGGACTATAAGCTATCTTCCACTTCCATGATTTTTTCTCCCTTGAATTCCTTGTCTGAACCACTGAGGTCATCTCCAATTGGTACTTCCATTAAAGTCCTCTCACAGCTATGTTCCTATCTTAGAATCCCGCTATCTAAAGATTTCTCTCAACCTATCCTCCATAACCCGAATATAAAATTGGGGAACTCTTCATTATCTCCCATCTGGCTCCCTATTATATCTGACCCCACAATTTCAGATTTCTATAATTCAGCTTCCATTTTGACCTCTTCAGATATACTAAACAAGTACAACTTAAGCTCCAGCCATATTTTCAAGATCTACCAGTTGAGACACCTGTTACCATGACAATTCGGACCTACCCCACAAAATTCGACCTTCTTGGACCTTCGTCAACAAATCAGAATTGCTGCTGTCAAATCTCATGGGGTTTCAGCCTTGTATCAAGATTTGTTAGTATTACCTAGCCCACCTACTTCAGTGGGATCCAAAGTATGGGAAGCTTTATTACCAGAATATACTTTTAACTGGCTTAATATATGGACTAACTTATACACACATACCTGACCCAGTATCGACTATGACTCATGCAGTACCAGATTCTTAATAATATGTATTATACCCCCATCAAACAGGCTAGAATGGGTCGCCTTCCCTCCCCTCATTGCACCAGATGTGGCCAAGCAGATGGTACTTTATTGCACGTCTTTTGGCTATACAAGAAGGTCTCCTCCTTATGGGAGAATATAGAGAATAACATTGTCCCCTTTTTAGGATTACGTGGTCTCTTCTCTACCAAAACCTGTATTATCAGAGACTTCTCCAAGGTCCAGGTTAAAGAAAGACATTATCATATTGCTCTGGTCTCGGCAGTGGTTAAAAAGCTAGTTCTGAGACATTGGCTTGACCAATCGCCCATCACATACACTGAATGGCTGAATGAGCTGTCTTTCTCTTTAAGAACAGAATACCTAATTGCTGCCACCCACAATCGTATACCTTTATTGAACACAAAATGGGGCAAATTATTTGCTTTATACCTTAAGTAACTAATATCTTTCTTTGGCACTTCATCAGACCTTTTTTACATTTGATACTACTCTTCCAGCTATACTTTGGTTATATTATCTTTTCTTTTATTAATTATAATAGAGGGGTGAACTCCGCTGGGGTGAGAGGGAGGTAGGGATATGGGGGGGGTAATTTTAAAGGGTGTTTAGTTTATATTTTATTTATCCTGACACTGCTCTTGTGATATTACACTGGTTGTATTGATTATGTTGTTTATCAAACTAATAAAGTTTATTCAATTTCAAAAAAGTGTCCTTCTCACAAAAATAATGACTTTGTGCTTGAAGTTCTCTGATATAGCCAATGGTGTCAGCTCATGTTCTATCTTTGGTCCATTCATGGTGCCCCCTGCAGAGGCTGGAGACACTGTTTCCAGAGGTGACACCTCTCAAGCTTAGCCCTCTGTCATCTCCAAGACTGACAGACAACAGATGTTTTTGCTTTAACTACAAATTCACACTTTGAGACATTTTATTTTATTTATTCATTGAAATAGTTTCATCAGGAAAAGCACACTGAGCAACAAGATGCTCGTCTCCCGGTGCAACCTGGGGGGAGGGGTACAAGGGGGTTGGATAACATGCAGGTTATCAACTGAGCAAATAACAGAGGCAAGTAGCAGCATATGGATGCAATTGCATTAAATGACAAGCAACAACACATGGAGTACATTGGATATTGTGTGGAGCATATAACAATTACTTGACATATAGCAGCAATACATGGGAAAATTTAGCACACAGTAATATGCAGATATAAATAACAGGAGACATAGAACACATGATGGTGCAGGACAAAAAGGCACAGGACAAAACTGCACAGGCTGGGGCTATAGGTCAGCATTTATAGCAAAGCTAAGGCCGCTGGTCGGGCAGTGGGGAGGGGAGCAATTGGTGCATGGCCGAGTCAGGTACAGGAGCAATTAGCAGTGAGGAAGTTAGCTAGGGCAGTAGAAAGAGAGTGGAAAAGACATTCTGCTGATTGGCCAGTTGAGTACACCATTTAAACCAAAGCAATAATTAAACTTATTTTTTCAAAATAAAAACAAGCAAAGAAAGCACAGCAGTTGGACCACAGTGGACTCAGGGAGGGTGAGGATGGTGGAACAGAGGCACACCCAGTCAGTTGTCCCACACCACAATCCATACACCATTCTGGGGGAGCATAGCTCCCCTATGGATGCACCCGCAGAGGAGACTAAGGAGGCTGAGGACAACTGTCACAAGGGAGGCCCACAGGAAGGAGGCAGAGGACACCACAAGGAAAGGAAGCGGCTTCTGGTGAGGGACTCAATTATTAGGGATAGAACTGGGGGGGAGCAGGGAAAACTGAAGTAAGGTGCCTGCCTGGTGCCATGGCTTGGAGAGACAGGAAGCGCATCCTCAGGATCATGAGAACAGCTGCAAGGGAGTCTGAGCTGGATGTCATTGTCCACCTAGGGACAAATGACTTGGCTCATCATGAGATTAGAGCAGTGCAGAAGGACTTTGTAGAATTGGGGAGGGGTCTAAGACAAGTAGCACATACAATATTCTTCTCTGAGGTGCTGCCTGTCAATGGCATGAGTGAGGCGAGGGTACTTTGTACCATGCAGTTTAATGAATGGTTGAAAAAAATGGTGTGGAGCACAGGGGTTTGGCTTCATTGGGGACTGGGGTTCAACCTGGAGGGACACCAGCCTATACTGGCAGGATGGTCTGCATCTGTCCAGGAAGGGAACAAGTCTTTTGAGCAATCGGTTTAAATGCTTCATTGGCAAGCTTTTAAACTAGTCAAGGGGGGAGGCACTGATAAGCAGTAGGAAAATCCAGCATCTCCTACAAAACAGGGTACTAAATGAGTAAAGACCAAGGTAGAAAGGTCAGTGGGGGATGCTGCAAAAGAAGGTAAAGCCATCAAAAAATGGAGAGCAATGAGTACCAATGCCCGTAGTCTGAGTAACAAGCTTCCTGAATTAGTGGCCTTGATGGAGTAGGAACATCTGGATATCTTGGCAGTCACAGAAACATGGTACACACAAAACCATGACTGGGACGTAAACATACCAGGATACACTATCTACAGGAGGGACAGGGAGGGTAAAAGAGGAGGAGGAGGAGGAGGAGGAGGAGGAGTAGCTCTTTACATAGGGAAGGAATCAAAGCAACAGAACAAAAGGAAAACAGGGAGGAGAAGAAGCACTGTAGGTAAATTTGGAGACTAGCAATGGCACCACAATCTGCACAGGGGTTGTATAAGAACCCTTCTCAGGGGAGGAAATGGACAAGGAAATGACAGAAAGAATACTTAGAATGGCAGAAAAAGGGGAGATATTGCTGATGGGTGATCTGAATATGCCAGATGTTAACTGGAGTGCAGTTGCAGCAGCCACTTCGAAGAGTGGGGTTATTCTAGATGCCCTACAGGTGGCATGCCTTAGACAACTACTATTGGAGCCCACTCGAGAGGGAGCAATCTTAGACCTGGTTCTCTCAAATGGTGATGAAGAGAGGATCACAGATGCAGAAGTGGATAGCCATCTGGGAACTAGCGACCATCGAACAGTATGGTTCACAATAAACACTGCAATAGAGTCAAGCCATACAAAGGCAAAGATACTGGACTTCAAGAGGGCTGACTTTGCCAAAATAGGTGAGTGCCTAAGGAATGCACTAGCAAATGGGCAGGAAGGAGGGGTGGAAGAACAATGGGGAATAATAAAAACTGCCATCACAGAGGCAACAAGCCTTTGTGTGAAGCAAATAAAACGAAACGATGTAAGAAACCACTATAGTTCTCAAAGGAAGCGGCAGTGAAGGTTAAGAAAAAAAGAAAGCATTCAGGAAGTACAAGGAATCACAGAAGGAGCAGGACAGAGAACTGTATCAGTTAAAGCAAAAGGAAGCTGGGAAGGCAGTCAGAACAGCAAAGGCCCAAACCGAGGAAAAGATAGCCAACTCAGTTAAGAAGGGGGATAAAACCTTTTATAGGTACATCAGGGAGTGAAGGAACACCAAGGGTGGGTTAGTGAGGCTTAATAAAGGGAGGGAGGGTGGGCAGAGGGTGACCGTGAAAGGCAGAGATACTAAACAAATATTTTGCTCAGTATTTACAAAGGAAGGGGAGGTACCTAAAACAAATAGTAGAAACACACTGGATACAGAAGTTGATACCAGCCCATTTACAGAAGAAAGGGTTCTGAAAGAACTCTTAAAACTGAAAGTGGACAAAGCAATGGGGCCTGATAGGATTCATCCCAGAATTCTAAAGAACTAAGGGTAGAACTAGTGACACCACTGACCACCCTCTTTAACAAATCATGGAGGATGCGGTGGTACCCGAGGACTGGAGAAGGGCAGATGTGATTCCCTTCACAAAAAGTGGGAGCAAGGCAGAAGCAGGAAACTTCAGACCTGTTAGTTTAACCTCAGTGGTAGGAAAATGATGGAATCACTTCTGAAGGAAAGAATTGTTGAGTATCTAGAGGCCAGAGGGCACAGGACCCAAGGCAGCATGGATTCACAGCGGAAGGTCATGCCAGACAAATCTGATAGATTTCTTTGACTGGGTGACAAAGTAGTAGATCAGGGAGGCTGTGGACATGGCCTACCTAGACTTTAGCAAGGCATTTGACACAGTCCCACACAAATGATTAATATACAAGTTAGCCAGCCTGGGAGTGGGTCCCAAGATGACAGCCTGGGTAAAAATTGGCTGGAGAATAGGACACAGAGAGTAATAGTAAATGAGTCCACTCTGAAGAAGGGGGTTACTAGTGGGTACCACTGAGGTTCAGTGTTAGGACGGTCCTCTTCAATGTCTTTATAAGCGACATTGCAGAGGGACTGGAAGGAAAAGTATGTCTCTTTGCAGATGACACAAAGATCTGCAACAGAGTTGATGCACAAGGTGGGGTGGAAAGGATGAGAAGGGTCTTGGCGAGGTAGAGGAATGGTCAAATGTATGGCAGCTTAGATTCAACGCTAAGAAGTGCATGGTAATACACCTGGGAAACAAAAACCCAGGGGAAGAGTACACAATGCGGGGTGAGATACCAACAACAACAAAAATGGAAAGGGACCTAGGGGTTGTCATATCAGATGACCTAAAGGTGGGCAAGCAATGTGAGAGGGCAGCAAGGAGGGCTGGGGGGATACTGGGATGCATAGGGAGAGGCATCACCAGTAGAAAACAGGAAGTTATTAACCCTCTGTACAGACAGTTGGTGAGACCTCATCTGGAGTACTGAATGCAGTTCTGGACACCCAATCTCCATAAAGACATAGACAGGATGAGAGCTGTCCAGAGGAGGCAACTAAAATGGTGCAAGTCTGCACGGAAGACATATGAAGAGAGACTAAGGAGCTAAATATGTATAGCCTCGAGGGAAGGGGGGACATGATAGAAACTTTCAAGTACCTCAAGGAATCAACAAAGTCCAGAAGGTAGCATCTTTCAAAAAAAGAGGTGTGCAAGAACAAGGGGGCACAATTTGAAGATAGAAGGGGGGCGGCTCAGAGGTAATTTAAGGAAGTATTTTTTCACAGAGAGGGTTGTGGATGCATGGAACAGCCTTCTGGAGGAGGTTGTGGAGTCAAAAACAGTGGTGGAATTCAAGCATGCATGGGACAGTCATAAGGCAATTCTAGGGGGTGGGGGTAGGAAGAAGTAGGCTGCTGGTTAACTAGGATCTGCAGCTTATCCATTAGGTAGGGAAATGGGCAGACTGGGTGGGCCGAGTGGTCCTTATCTGCCGTCAAAATCTATGTTTCTATATTTCATTTGTCAGTGCCAAATGTTTGCTTGCTGGCATTGGCATTGGTAGTGTAGGAGTTAGAGAGATGCATAATAGGAACAGCAGTGAAGTATTGAACTGAAGCCAACCCCACCAGCACCCTGCAGAGACTGACAGGCACTGGGGTGTGCCTTTGGGTCATCTGGCATAACAGCCACACCATCTCCCCACACCCTATCCTGCAGACACTGGCAAGTGTCACGGTATGCCTTGGGGTCTTTGGGCCTTACGCTCACCCCATTCCATAAGGAAATATGGTGAGATGGGTGCAGTATAAGAGAATAGGATGAACTTTGGGGCCGAAGAGTCCAAGGCACACCTCGATGCCTGTCACTGGCTGCAGGGTGTGGGTGGGGGTGGAATGGTATGAGCACTATAGGCGACAATCCCAAGTCACATCCCTGATGCCTGGCAGTTTCTACAAGGTGGGGTGTTATAGTTGGAAACCCTAACACTCCAGGCTTTCATTGGTATTTTCAATCCAATTTTTCTACATAAGTTTTTTGTGACCCCCACCTCATGAACAGTGGCACTATCAGTTTGTTAGCCGGAAGCTGATTTTGCATAGCGACTACGCCATTTGGCACCACAGGTGCGAAAACACATTTTGAACAGGATGTGAAAATGACAGCTATACTGTTCATGAGGAGGTGTAAAATAGCAATGTTGAAAATCTGGAGTGAAAATATAAACAAACTGGTGAAGTCACGAGATGCGTAGAAACTGCACACTGCACCGTAATGTAATTAGTTTGGGGATTGTTTACACAGATTGTCAACACAGGCATTTGGGACCTCCACTCATGAACAGTGTCACTGTGATTTTTCTTAATGTCCTGACCACTGATTTCCCACATCAACCACGCATTTCTGCACCGGAAGTGTGAAAACACATTTTGGCCAGGGTGTGAAAAATGGCAGCTGTACTGTTCATAAGGAGGTGTGGAAAAATGCCAGTGTAGAAAATCTGGACTGAAAATATTACAAATTCGTGAACTTACGAGGGTGTGTGGAAACTGCATAATGCACGTTTGTAACACAGTCATTTTATGGACTTTTATCATCAGATTTTCAACATAGCCATTCTAAGACCTCTGCTCATGAACAGTGCCACTGTAATTTTCTTAATCTGTCCCATACATTGATTTCGCGCACTGACCATGCTATTGCATGCTACATGCGCGAAAACACATTTTGGGCGAGATATGAAAAATGACAGCTATACTGCTCATAAGGAGGTGTGGTAAAATGGCAATGTTGAAAATCTGGAGTGAAAATATTAAAAATGTACGAAGTCACGAGCGTACGTAGGAACTGCGCAATACACATTCATAAAGCAGTCATTTTTGGGACTTTTTTCACCAAATTTTCAACATAGGGTTTTGGGGGGCCTACAGCATGAACTGTGACACTGTCGTTTTGTTACTCAGTCCTGACAGGTGGTTCCACACAGTGACCGCGAAATCACCTTTCAGGACCGAATAACAAAATGATAGTGACTGAGTTCATGAGGTGGGGCCCCAAGAACCCCATGTTGAAAATTTGGTGAACAAATTCCCCAAAATGGCCAAGATATGCACCAAAGTTGAAAAAAACATTTATGCCATTATACAGCTTACTGGCATTTCTTCAGTTCGTCGACTTTGAAGAGTGCAGACGATTCCTGGTCCACTGAAGAGCATCGCACTGGGCTCTGAGGTAAGTATTGGGTGGGGGGTATGGGGAGGTGGGTGCCAGAGGGTGGGCGCAGGCTGGGGGAAGGGGTAAGACAGTCAACAAGGGACTGTTTTCTTTTTTTACAGGTGTCTTTTTTTTTTATTTTTAGAAGACAACGCTGGACTTTTGCCATGCTAGGGTGGGCTCCCAGCATGGCAGCTGGAAGTTTATTTTTTTGGGGGGTGCAGTGGAGCCAATGGGGGATTGGGCACCCTTGTCGGCCATACAGATGTTTGCCATGCTGGGGTGGGCTCCCAGCATGGCAACTGAATCAGTGTTTTTGAGGGGGTCAGTGGAGCTGAACGGGGATTGGGCACCCCCATTGCCATACGGACTTTTGCCATGCTGGGGTGGGCTCCCAGCATGGCACCTTGGAAAATCTGGTTTGGGGCATGAGCCAAGGGGACTGAGAACCCCCATTGGCCTATGGTGTGTGGGTGGGGAGATGAGCACACTGGGGTGGGCTCCCAGTGTGCTATGTAGTTGTTTGGGGGGGACAAACTGCCTATGACAGTTCAGATGCAGTGCTGATGTGTAGGCAATTTGCATACTGCTGACGGCAATGTGCAAATTGCCTACACGTTACCACTTGTGGTGGTGTTTTCCTCAGAACTGTACACCACTGCATCTGAACGGCAGTCATAGACAGCTCTGACATTCATTGGCGCGGTGCAGCCGCGCCTCCAAAAGGGAGCAGGGCATTGGAAGTGTGAGGCACACCTACGAAAACTCATATGGTGGCACTATGTTTCTTGCACAAGCATGCAAGCAAACATAATTATACACATACTGTGTGTTGTTCAACTTGCCATTATTAAGGCATGTTGCTCCTTGTTGTGGATGGAGGCTGTGAGCTGTATAGCACAACACAGCAATCCAGATCCCCATGTGAAACAGATAAGACAATGGGATCAGGTACTCATGAACAGCATTGGCTCTCAAACTGGGAAGAACGCTCACACTCCAGTTGTGTTGTAGGATAAAATAATTTTGTTCCATCATGTTGCAGAGACAAAACCTCTCACCCCTCCACCTAGGACATCAAACGTTTTCGCACCAAACCGGGTGCTTTCTAAAGGCATCCTACAACACAACTGGAGTGAGAGCATTATTTCTGGTTCAAGAGCCAATGCTGTCTGTGAGTGACTGCTTTTGGTGCATTTAGCACCAAAGTTTACCTTTAGCTGCCTACACAGAGTGTTCTGCTAAGACAATGGGATGCAGCACACTTTTGTACTCAGTGAAACAAATGTATCGGTGTAATAGGAAATCCAGACAGACAGTTCTAATGTGCTAGTTCAAGACTTCCTACAGCAGTATGCCATATATTTTGGGGTCTGCTGTCAGCTATATATGTATCTGCTCTGTCACAAGCTGGCTGTTGTCACTGTTTTCATATGCAGTCGTAGAACACTCCACGTACAAGCCACTTCTATAGTGCTTGCTGGGATTTGCAGCCATTTAAGTAAGCACTAACCCACGAAACAGTGTGGGTCTACTGGAGAATTAATCCATGCCTGCGAGGTGGTTGGGGCATGAGGTCACAGGTCAAGTGCCTCCAACCACCCAGGTGGGGATTAGTTCTCCAGTAGACCCACACTGTCTTGAGGGTTAACACACTTGTAACATGGCAAGCACGAGTCCTCAAAGCACAAGTGGCAGCTGTGACACAGTGTCAACTGTCATGTGTAGGGGCATGCTGCTCTGTTTCTTTGTGTCTCCCTCAGACACACACCAGCTCCCCAGAGCCCTGCTCCCAGGACACAACTCTACTCCAGTCCACCCGGTGAGGATAGCCCTGCCTCTTGGGAGACACCATGAATACTTCTTCATGACTGATACAATGCTGACCTCATCGGTGGACTGTGTACTGACTCTGTCTCTGCTGCCATGCTGTGCGGAGTGTTGCAGGGGCGTTCTGCTCCCTTTGTCGGTCTCTCCTTCAAACACAGAAGTGCTTTCCATAGCCCTGCCCTGGGACACAGTAGTGCTCAGCAGTGGTCTCTCTAAGCAAACACACACTCTTGAGAGCTCTGCCCCAGGACACAACACTGCTCCGCTCCCCCTGAGGATAGCCCTGCCTCCCGGGAGACACCGTGAATACCCCTCCACAAATTATACAGTGCTGACCTCACCAATGGACTGTGTGCTGAATCTGTCATACGAACATACAAATGTACAAAAATGCCAGATACAGGCCTCATGGTCTATTGAGTCCTTGATTGTGCAGCTAGCCCCTCACTATGCAGCTGCCCCACCCACCCCTCCCTCTTCATAGTTACCCCCACTCACTCTTATCCCATCCCTTCTTAAAGCTATCCACCATGCAACAGGCTACTACCTTCTCAAGCAGAGTATTCCACTTGTCCACCGCACTTTCTGTGAAATACTGTCTCCTGACTTCCCTCCTAAACCTCACCCTCTCCAGTCTCAGCTGATGCCCCCTCATGACCCTCCCCCTTCTTATCTGGAAGATCCCATCTGTACTTGTCTTGTTTATCCCATTTAGGTATTTAAAGGTTTCGATCACGTTCCCCTATCCCTCCTCTCCTTCAGGGAATACATGTTCATCTCACCCAGCCTCTCCTCATAGGAGTATCCCTCTAATCCCTGGATCATCCTTGTTGCTCTACACTGTACACACTGCAGCAATTTGATGTCCTTCTTCAGGAATGCGCGCCAGAACTGCATGCAGTATTCCAGGTGCCGCCTGACCAGTGATCTGTAGAGGGGCAGTATCACCTCCCTATTTCTAGAGATGATTCCCCTTGCTATGCACCCCAGCACTTTATTGGTTTTTGCTGCCACCTTTCTGCACTGAGCCAGGTTGTTCATACTCCCCATTATGAGCACCCCTAGATCCTTCTCCTCTTCTGTGCATACCAGCTGTATCCCCCCAGCTGATAGCTCCTCCCTGGGTTCTTAGCCCTGAAGTGCAGTATCTTGCACTTTTTGGCATTAAACTCCAACTGCCATGCCTCCGACCACTCCTGTAGTTTGGTCAGGTCCTCCTGCATCCCCCTCCACTCTTCAATGTCATCTACCACCGCTCCCATCTTTGTGCTGTCTGCGAAGAGACTGCTCTTACACTGGACCCCATGGGAGATATCAGCAATGAAAATCCCGAACAACACCAGTCCCAACACTGATCCCTGTGGCACCCTACTTGTCACATCCTTCTGTGATGAGAGTTCTCCCACCTCCACCACCACCCTTTGCTGCCTACCCTTCAGCCAATTGGTGATCCAGTTCACCATCTTTGTTCCCACTCCTATATATTCCAGTTTCCCACCCAGCCTCCCATGTGGCATGGAATCAAAGGCCTTGCTGAAATCCAGATACAGGACATCCACCATATGGCCTTTGTCCAGTTCCCTTGTCACCCAATCGTAGGACTCAATCAGGTTTGTCACTGTCTCTCTCTCTCTGCTGCCCTGCTGTGATGTGTGTTGGAGGGGTGATTTGCTCCCTTTCTCGGTCTGTCCCCTAAACACAGAAGTGCTTTCCATACCCCTGCTCCTAGGACACAATAGTGGTCAGCAGTGGCCCCCAGGACACAACATTAACAGCCCTACACTCCCCTGGGTCTCTGAAAGCTGAGTCCCATGCTGTGCTGACTTATGGTACCAGGGGCACGCTGCTCCATCTGTCTTTCTGTTGCTCACCATAGCTCTGTCGAGAAACACAATGGGAATTTCAGTCTATCTCTCTCCGTTGGTGCACTTGTCACTGCTGCCTTGACTGCCACTGACTTTGGCTTGTGTTTGGTCCACTGTGTCTACCACTAAAAATGAACCCATCTTCTGTGTGTGCATGTCGTGAACACACTCCCCCAACGCACAGACACGCTGTGGAGGGTAACCGTGGATTAACTGAGAATTAATCCATGGTTAGGTGATGTCTTTCACCCAGTGAAGATGGACCATTTCTTTTTGTCATGTTACAAGCTTTGTTTAAAAATGTTTTTTTGTGCTGTTAAACTGTAGGAGTGCAATGGCAGTTAGTCATGGATGATGGAACCGCAGGACGAGGGGGTGCTGCAGCAGCCAGACTTTTCTCTCCCGTAAAACAGTGCCCTTTGAACGCATGCTTTAAAAAAAAGTTTGCCCTCAAAAAAAAGTTATTTTAAGTTACTTACAGTTGTAAACTAGTGTGTGAGGAACGGAAACTAGACTAGTCCCTTTGACGTGCCATGTCCAGTCTGGAACAGAATAACAAAAAAGAGGTGAAGAGGTGATTGCTTGTCGTCATCCCATAAACAAAGTGCCCCACCCCCCGCAAGACTGATACACATAACACTTCACTTTCCCAGGCTTTGAATCTGCTGCACACGCGTGGCTGTGACACGCGCAAACAAAACAGCCTTTCTTAATTGCCTTGCTGAATGCTGCCTGCTGCTGTCTTCACAGAATAACAAAGTGCTAAGTGCTGGTGATAAAGTCCAAGTAAGTCAACAACCAGCTTAATCTAATCTCTGTATTTTTAGTATGCAGTCTGCATTTAGTACTCGGACCGATTTTAGCTCTGTCCCCAGGGTTAGTTCACACTCTTTTTTTAGGGCTCATTTTTTTGATGTGTGCCCTGAGCTACCAGAGCTGGCGTCCCCACATCTCCTAAGCCTGCAAGCCTAAAAGTGTTAAAACAAATGGGGATGGAGGTGAAATGGAAGAGAAGCCAGGCTACTCAAGAGGTTTAAAAGTCAGTTCCTCAGTAGCCCCTTCCTCCATTCCTCTTTGTTGTTGTTAATAACCTAGGGTGATTGACTGACTGACCTTGTGACCAGCAACTTTAAGTTTTTATCTGGATCGGCTGGCTGACGGCTGCACACTTTGCGTGGATCAGTGGTTGCCAGTGCAGTGTCATCTCTCGTCTCAGTGCTAAAGCACTTGCCTTAGTGCCTAAGCCTTGCAACTGTTGCCTTTACGTTTTTTTTCAACTATCTGACACGATGACCAAGGAGTCTGAGTCTGGACCATGCCAGAGCCTCCCCACGCCATGAAGAACTTGTTGTTGCCTCCGGTCCCAGCTCCCAAGTGACAGAACAGAAGACATCCCTTCAAGTCAAAGACCAAGATCCAGATCCTCTTGTGTTCATTCCAGCTGTTCCTTGAGTCCATCACCTGTTGGGCTGGTAGTGGCAGTCAACAACAAACAAGCCTGTAACAACAAGGTAAGGAAACTAAGGTCACAATACGTTTTGAGAGTCTTAAAAAATAAAATAAAAATGCAGCACTACTGTTGTTGCTCATTCATTTGGCACTGATTTGGCATTAATTCTGACATGCAATGCCAAGTGCTGCCACATGAGCCATGGACTGTATTGGCTTTGACAGAGTCCAGACTGTCTCTTATTAAAATGAAAAAAAGGTGTGGCAAGGTTAAAGAAATATTAATAATACTCAGACTTAGAAAAGTGGCCTAAATTATGTACCTCTGTGTTATGCTTCTGCTGTTTTTCACTTTTAAATTGCCCTTTTCCTTCCCTGTTACCATGGCATGCTCATTCTTGATATGGATGCATTCATATACATCTCCATCTGATATTCAAAGGCCTTGATTTGTTGAAATGATCTTTGTTCTGCTTTTTTTTTTCCTTCACAGTAATGATGTCATTGCCATTTGAATAGGAGGAAAAAGATGTGGGTTGAGTGATTTCTGTGGGTTGGTGTTCATGTTGCTTCCTGTAAGGGCTTCTGTTGAAAGGGAAGGCTTGACTTGAACACAGTTATAATGCTTAAAATGGCACACAGATTTGGTTCCTTTGTGATCTGGAGCACACGAATTATGTTACTGCACCTGATGATTGTGCATTTGCAGATATATACTGTTGTAGTCAATGCCAAGTGCCATGGATCAATCCTGGTTTGATGCAAAAAACTTTATGTTCCTATAAAGGACTGAAGCAAATTCTCTCTGGAAATGTTTGATTTAATTAGGAGGCGGGAGAGATGCCCTGAAACTCCAGGATGGTACATTCTTTGCAGTTCTGTGTAATGTCAGTGTTTGGGTCACTCTTGGGAAAAGAACAGTGGCCCATCAACCCCCAACCCTTAACAAAATAGAAAAATGTAGGGGTAATGCAGGAGGATTTGTTTCCTCAGAGAGTGGTGAACCTATGGAACAGCTACCAGTGGAGTTAGTGGGGATGAAGACAGCATAAGCCTTCAGAGTAATTTTGGAAACATTTCTGCTTACCAAGGGAATCAGAGTGTCCTCGGTAGTAACGTTGGTAGAGAATCCATATAAATTGATGTGTTAAATTGTACAGCATACTTATTTAATTTCTGCTTATGAAGTGGTTGGGGTGGGCTACGTGGTGGGCCAGTAGTCATTCAGAGCTGTTATTACTATGTAAAGTTCATTGCTTGAAGTTCTAAAACTTGGGAGCATGGGAAACTCACGGAGCCCTGTGTTTGGCTGAATCTATGGGAGTTTGCCTCTATACTTTACTTTTGTGCTATAAGTTGTGAGCCTCCAATCACCTGCATGCTTTTCAGTTAACTTGTTATATATTGGGTGATTTAAAACATGGGTTTCTTTTCTTGCCATAACTGGCTGATTGCTAAGAAAGTTGCATATGGTCTTATTTTCTTCTAGTATATTAAATACTGCTAGCAAAGCAGACTGCTGCTCAACAATACAATACAATACTAGAGAACTATGCTAACTTGGCATGTGTTTTGTTCCAGATTAGTATCAGTCCACAGATGTAATCAATCATTCATGAGCTGGTTTTATGATTTACCCCTAAAACTATTCTATTAGCATTATCTGGATATCAGCACTTGCTATGGTGTGTAGTTTAATTATTTGTTAAATATCTGTTCTGTTATGTTGAAAGACAGACACAAAGTTATGTGATTACAGCCTTGGATATTAATATAAATATTAATGAATTTCATTAAGCATATTCAGCACTGGCAGTAACAATCTCTGGTCCCTTAAATGGGGCTTCCAGCAATATACCAGCAGGCTGCCAATAGTTGCTAGCCAGTGGTGTCTGTGAACCATAAAACTGTTGTTTATTGCATTGAAAAAAACAAACAAAAAAAACATGCTGAACAGAAGCCATTCAGTGGAAGAAACAAATGCTTAGATAGCCTAGTTCTCTGGTGCTGAGTAGCACTTTCTTACTTAGCATGTATGTAATATACTAGACACGAATATAAGACTATATGCAACTTAACAATCAGCCAGTTATGATAAGAACCCCATGTTTTAAGTCACCAAATAAACAGCACATTAACTGAATGATCAACAGCAGTAGTGTTTTTTTCCAGATTGGCAAAGCACAACTGTCTGAATGCATAAATAGCAAGCATTTGTCAATGCCGAATGTTTGCTTGCTGGCATTGGCAGTGGTAATGCAGAAGTTACAGAGCTGCGTAATAGGAATGGCAGTGAAGTACTGAACTGAAGCCAACCCCACCACCACCCTGCAGAGAGTGACAGGCATTGGGGTGTGCCTTTGGGTCGTCAGGCATAACGGCCATGCCATTTCAGTACACCCCACCCTGCAGACACTGGCAAGTGTCACGGTGTTCCTTGGGGTCTTTGGCCCTTATACACCCATTCCATTAGGAAATACAGTGAGATGGGTGCGATATAGGAGAATGGGGTGAACTTTGGGGCGAAGAGTCCAAGAACACCTCGATGCCTCTCACTGGCTGCAGGGTGTGGAATGGTATGAGCATTACAGGCAGAATCCCAAGTCACACCCCTGATGCCTTGTCATTCTCTACAGGGTTAGAGCGTTATAGTTGGAAACCCTAATACCTCAGGCATTCGTTGGTATTTTCACTCAAATGTTCAACATGGTTTTTGTGACCCCACCTCATGAACAGGGGGAATATCAGTTTCTTAGCCGAAAGCTGCTTATGTACAGCGACTACGGCATTTAGCACCACAGGTGCAAAAACATTCCGAACAGGATGTAAAAAATGACAGCTGTACTGTTCATGGAGAGGTGTAAAAAATGGCAATGTTGCAAATCTGCAGTAAAAATATTTATTTATTTATTTATTTATTTAGCTTTTGTTGACCGGGTAAGTGCACTAGACAAATCCTGCTTATTTTCAGGCACGACCCGGGGGGGAGGGGGATACAGATGAATGCCAACTGACCTTGAACCAGATTAAGCTGTTGGTGGTATTTTTTTTTAGTGAAAATGTAAAAATCATTTAAAAAAATGATGAAGTCACGAGCATACATAGAAACATTGCAACGCACACCCGTAATATAATTAGGTTGGGGATTTTTTTACAGAAGATTGTCAACTCAGGCATTTTGGTGCCTCCAATCATGAACAGTGTCACTGTGATTTTCCTTACCTGTCCCGAACAATGATTTCCCACAGCGACCACGCATCTCTGTGCTGAAAGTGTGAAAACACACTTTGGCCATGTTGTGAAAAATGACAGCTGTACTGTAAATAAGGCAGTGTGGAAAAATGCCACTGGTGAAAATCTGGACTTAAATTATTACTAAGTCATGAACTTACGAGGGTGCGTGGAAACTGCACAATGCTCACTCGTAACACAGTCATTTTATGGACCTTTGTCACCAAATTTTCAACACTGCCATTTTAAGACCTCTGCTCATGAACAGTGTAACTGTGATTTTCTTAATCTATCCCAAACATTGCTTTAGCACACCAACAGCACCATTATGCGCTACATGTCTGAAAACACATTTAGGGCAACATATGAAAAATGGCAGCTGTACTGTTCATAAGGAAGTGTAATAAAATGGCAATGTTGAAAATCTGGAGTGAAAATATTAAATTAGCAAACTTATGAGCATGCAAGAACTGTACAATGACGCTCATAAAATAGTAATTTTGGAAATTTTTCACCAAATTTTTCAACATAGCCATTTAAAGACCTCTACTCATGAACAGTGTCCACTGTAATTTTCTTAATTTGTCGATACATTGATTTGCTTTTACTGACTGCGCCATTTATGCTTCATGGGCGGAAACACGTTGGGTGAGATGTGAAAAATGACAGCTGTACTACTCATAAGAAGGTGTGGTAAAATGGCAATGTTGAAAATCTGGAGTGAAAATATTGAAAATTCACGAACTTACGAGCGTGCGTAGGAACTGCGCAATGCACACTCGTAAAACAGTTGTTTTGGAATTTTTCCACCAAATTTTCAAAATAGGCTTCTTGAGAGCCCACCTTATGAACACTAGCAGTGTCATTTCGTTAATTAGTCCCAAAAGGTGATTTCGCGCAGTGACTGCGAAATCACCCTTCGGGCCCGAATAACGCCATGACAGTGACATCATTCATGAGAAAGGGTCCCAAAAACCCCATGTTGAAAATTTGATGCAAAAATTCCAAAAAATGCCTGAGATATGCAACAAAGTTGAAAAAACCCTATATAGCCCATTATACAGCTTACGGCATTTCCTCAGTTCGTGGTCAGCTTTGAAGAGTGTAAGAGCGTGTTCCCGGTCCACGAAGATCGTCAGCGCCAAGGTCCAGAGGTAAGTATGGGGTGAGGGGTGTGGGAGGCAGGTGTGCAGTGGGTGGGTGCGGGTTGTGGGAGAGGGCCAGGAGACTACATGGGACCGTTTTTCTTTACAGGTTTTTTTCAATGGCGATGTGGGACGTTTGCCACACTGGGGTGGGCTCCCAGCGTGCAGCACAAGGATGGTTGAGGGCATTCAGCCGACAGGGGTTCAGCACCCCGGTCGTAAAGCATCTATTGCCACGCTTGGGTGGGCTCCCAGCATGGCACCCAGTACCTGGGGGTGAGGACAGTGGAGCTGACGGGGATTGGGCACCCCGTCGGCTATATCATGAGTTGCCATGCTGGGGTGGGCACCCAGCATGTCATTTGAAGGCTTTAGGGGTGGGGAGTGCAGCACAGCCAATGGAGGTTGGGCACCTCTCGGCTATACAGTGTGTGCGGGCGCCGCCTCACGTATGCGTGTGGGTGTGTGTGTGTGTGGAGGCTGCGCGCAGGAGCAGGCGATATCTTATCGCTGCTCACTGAAGCGTAGCTCCCCCTCAACTGTATGCCACTGGATTTGGAGCTTGTCACAGACAGCTCCAGCATGCATTGGCTTACAGGGGCCCCGCCTGCCAACACAATGACTGAATTGGAAGAGGGGGTGATACACCTCTGGAATCTTGGATGATGGCACTATGTTTCTTGCATATGCATGCAAGCAAACATAAAAAGATAATAATAAAAAACTATGGGCCGGATATTCAAAAGGGTTGCGCAATGCACAATAGGGTTGCGCCAGCGCAAGTCAGAAAATGCGCCATTCTGAGATATTCAACAGGAGGCAGTTGCAACACTGAAAACATTCTGAGCAACAGCGCAATGCTAATGAAGGCATGTGCAACCGAAGGGGGTGGAACCATGCATAAAGTGCGCAGTGCGATGTTCAAAGACTTGCGCACTGCGCAACAATGGAGTAGGCGGAAGTTGCGCCATAGTGGAAATGAGCCAAAATAAAAAGGAGCAAGGAAGAGGCACAGGGACGCTACAGGGAAGCCACATGAGGCAGGGAGAGAGACAGAGCAAGAGGGACAAAGAGGGCAGGCCAGGGAAACCACAACACAGAATAGGGGCAAGGGAAGGTGTGTGGGGCCACAGAGTGCAGAGGCCAGTAGGTGTACCCGGTGCAGGGGTGGTAGCAGTCAGGACAGCAGGGGGAGCAGAGCAACAACAGCTGGGGGGGAACACAAGCCAGGGACATGGACAGTGCCACCTTCCACACGGAAGCCGTAATGAGGGGGGTGAGAAGGCATGCTGCAGGGGGACGTGGCTGTGGAAGGGCCCGTGAGCGGTACACCCCCAACAGGCAGTACCGAGCCCGCACCAGCTTTGAGCTGTACTCAGATGTTGAGATAGTGGGCCAGTACCACCTGAACAGGGCAATACTGAGGCGGCTCTGTGAGCTGTGCAGTGATGTGATGCAGGCACCCACACAACGGAGTCATGCTCTGTCAGTGGAGACAAAGGTAACAGCCTGCATGTGCTTGCTCACCACGGGTACCTTCCAGAGACCAACAGGGGACACCACAGGCATAATACAGTCAGCCACATCACGCATCTTCACCCAGTTCCTCAGCACACTGCTGCCACATGCTGCGGAGTACATCCATTTCCCCAGCACCAGGGCAGAGTGCACAGCAAACATACAGGAGTTCCACAGGGTAGCACGTATGCCTGGCATGCTAGGGGTGATAGACTGCACCCATGTGGCCATTCGCACACCACCTGGCCTCAATGGGGCCACCTATATGAATCAGAAGGGATATGCCAGTGTCACCTGCCAGGTGGTGTGTGATGCCAGTGGGCGCATGATCAATGTCTGTGCCACGCACCCTGGGGGAGCACATGATTCATTCATATGGTACCAGTCGGCACTGTGCCATCGATTCGAGAGTGGGGACATCCCCACAGAACATCTAGTGGGTGAGTATGCAAGTAGAACTGACAAATCGTGGGCAAGAGGGTTAAGCCACAGGTGCCATGGGTATGGCACACAGGGTTAGGGGCAGTCTGAGCCTGAACAAGACACTAACCTTCACTATTTCCACACAGGTGACAGTGGATACCCACTCTGTCCCTGGCTGCTCACACCCTACCGGCGGCCCACGACCCCATCGCAGCAACGCTTCAATGAGGCACATGCCGCCACATGCAACATCATTGAGTGGGTGTTTGGGATGCTGAAGGCACGTTTCCGTTGCCTAGACACCTCCGGCGGTGCCCTACAGTATAGCCCCTCAAAGGCCTGTGCGATATTCCCGGCCTGTTGTATCCTGCACAACATGGCCAAAGACTGGGATAGCCGTACAGGTCGAAGAGGGGGACAGCGATGGGAACAACGGTGATGCCAGTGATGATGGGGATGGGCAGCCCCCCCTTGGACGACGGGACCCCCAACTGATCCAGCTGGCCCAGCTGCACGGGACACCATCACAGAGGAGCACTCAGCCAACACAGGTAAGTCATGGGGCCATGTGCAACCACCAGTGGCTAGGGCACAACCCACGTACACACATGGAAACACACCAGGGGTGCATGATGGCAAGGGAAGTGGCAGGGCACAGAAGCACACACATACAACCAGGGAGGGGTGAACAGTAACATGCCACATTGACAGACACACACACGTACACACAATAGGCACACAGTGCACAGGGGTCAGGTGCACAACAGAGCCGGAACACAGACATTAGCAACACACATGTCCACAGGCCACCATGTCCACTGACTGTCTGTGTGCATGTGTCAGATGCTGGGCACCATTGCACTTTGGTGTACAGCGCAATGCAGGCATCATCATGCACACAGACCTGTGGACAGCAGTCGGGAGGGTGTGCAGGTGGACTATGTGTATGCATGTAGGGCTGGGCACCCACCGGTGCACTGCCCACCAAAACACACAATGCACACAGGGCAGCACCAGACAGGTCCTGCACTGGGAGACAGGTCAGTCATGCGGCACAGTGCCACGTCCACCTCGGATGCATGGGCAGCCCCGCCGAGACCCAGTGGCACGGCAGGCTGAGCACGGGCCTCATGGGGTGGCACCAATGGTCCACCAGGGGTTCCACTGCGCGAATGCGACCATGCCCGCACAGGTGTCTGCAGTGCAGTAAACAAACCTGCTCCAGGAGTACTCAGGATGCCTGCAGCTGAACCCGGTGTCGACAGGGTGGGTGTCACACGACGCCAGGAACAGGGAGTGGATAGCGAACTGCACGGTGTGAGTGACACATGGACACCTGACTGTGTGTCCATTGTGGCCACGACAGTGACCAACGCCTGTGGTAGCCTGTCAGTGGCAGCAGTCACATCCTCCCACAAATGGTCAATCCGTGACAGGATCCTTTTGGTGTCCCTGCTGTGTTGCTCCACAACCCACTCCAGGGCCACACACAGTGCCTCCACGGACGTTGCAAGCCGCATCTGCTGCTGTACTGATGCCTGCAGCAGGCGGGTGTGCTCGTCAAAGAGATCACCTGCCACCTTGGTAACCTGTCCCTCAGGGTATGGAAGTGCCAGATGTTCTGCACCCCTTGAGGGTGGGTGCTGCTCACCAGGGCCAGGTATGGGCAAGTCCACAGGTGGTGCACAGATGCCACCACTGAGCCCTGTACCCCCAGTCCCGTTGGGTGACTACTGCTGCTGCCCCTCCGTCTGCTGTGCCCAAGGGATCGGCTGTTCCACCACTGTGGCCACAACAGTGCCACTGACCTGACTAGCCACTGGTGCTGACCCACCGGTGCTGACAGGCACAGCCTGGGACTGTGCTGACATGCTGGCACACATGTCGTGAACAGCCAGGTCCATGGGCATGTGCTGGCCTGCTGTGTGTCCATTCTGTGACACACACATGTCACTGCCCATAATGGTCGTTGCTTCATAAATGGTGCAGGTCTGTGCTACAGCCACAGCCACAGTGTGCTGGCTTGCTTGGATGCCAGACCTCTGAGACACAGGAAGGGCCTCCCCCACACCTGTCTCAACAACATCAGTGTTGACAGGCAGGCGGTACCACTGTCGCAATGCACGCTGGCTACCTGCGGAGGTGGATGGTCCCTCTTTCCAACTCCAGATGGCTGTCCGCAGTGGACAGGCCCTCCACCACTGACCCCTGCAGAAGTGCAGGATCTTTAAAAGAAAGTAAGGACATGTTAGTGCATGTGATCTACCTTCCCCCCCCAGACCATGACGTACCATGCAGTGGTGGGCTACCACCTGTCTAAAAGCCACCTCCTGGAATGCCCTCAATGGCACTGCGCTGCATGCTTGCAGCAAGCCTGTCCTCTGCCGGAGTCCGCTGCACCACCTCCGGCTGGCCCCCGCCTGTTGCAGCACGTGCTGCCCTGATGGCAGCCACCTTCTCCTTCACCCTCCTCCTGTCAGTACCCATCTTCTTCTTACACTCCTGCACAGAGCGCTGGTGGCTGCTGTGCAGGTTGACGGCATGTGCCACCCCCTCCCATGGAGCAGCACGGGCCTGAGGGGTGCCCCGCCGTCCACTGAGCAGTGGCTCCTGATCGATGTAGACCTTGAAGAGTGCATCCATCTCGGCCTTGGTTAAATTGGGTCTCCTCTTCTGCCCACCATCATCCTCCTCACCCAGTCCTCGCTCGGTCATTTTTCAGCCTGTATGGGTGACAGTGGTGACCTGTGACTGTGCAGTACAAAGCAAGTCCCTGAGACCACAGTCCAGAACACCACACAGCATGCAACTCACCTATAAACTGCAGTAACCGAATATGGCCACTGCAGAACAGTGTCGCAATTTTATGGTGCAATCCATGCAAATTAGGTGTGGAGCAACTTTAATGAGATGCAGATCACTCTGCTGCGCCATTGAATGGCTGATTGGATGATTTGCATATGATGTCTGAATATCATGCTGTTGCGCTTTGCGCAATAGGGGTGAACATGCTGAGCCAATGGCGTAGTTCTGTGACTGCGTAGTACACCGCACTGCGCATGCCTAGGTAGCTTACACAGGCATCTGCCGTGCTGATGACATGCTGTATGCGGTAGGCAATTTAGGGCATGGCCACCATTGTGCCAGTGGTGCTACGGCAATGGTCACTACATGGCGTTGTGGCACAACTGCACAATAGTTCGCTGTGGCAATGGCACACAGGCGACCAATCATGCTAGACGCATAGACATCTGATGGCGCTGTGCGTGGCCTTGCGTCAGAGACCCTTGACCCTGTGTCCAACCTTTTCCCCCCTTGGCGCTGTACATCTGGCATGTCTGCAGCTCTATCGCGCTGTTCGGTGACAGGTGACGGCGATAGGGAATGGCGGCGCTGTACCGACAGCGCGATAGGGAATGGCGGCAATGTATTGTGCAGCAATTCCACGTGGGGTTGCCTCGCTGCAGAGCACCATATTGCCTACTATAGCACTGAAGATGGCATGCAGGAGAGCCCCCACAATGGAGTGCCCTCAAGCTGGCCAACCTTTGTGGCCATTGTGGAGCCACACTATGGCCCACTCTTTGCAGAGGTGCCACTGGACAGGGCCAGGACCCAGGTCTGGCAAGAGGTGGCCAATGAGCTGGAAGCAGCCACTGACTGCAGGAGGTCAGCTGAGCAGTGCAGGCACTGGTATGGTGACCTGCAATGGAGGGAGCTGGAGCGACTGGCATGTCTGCGGTCGCATGCCAGGAGGGGCGTGGTGCCTCGTCCAGGTGGGTGATACGTGTACACACCTGTATGGTCCATATGGGTAAAACTGCCTTATGTGTCCAGCACATAGGGGAGGGATGGTCTAGGGTTGGCTGTGGCAGTGTTTACAGGGTATGGGATGGATGGGTCTGGCTGGGTGAATGGGCACACACATTGGGGCAGGGGGAATATGCTTTGGGTTGGTACTGATGTGTTTCTCACCTTTTGTTTCCCACAGGCATGGCAGAGTGGAGGAGGGCCATGGAGCAGCATCGGAGGGTGGTGGAAGATGACCGTGAGCGTGTCGGGGAACAACCCCAACGCCAGCGTGAACCTGATGAGGGTGAGTGCCATGACACCATGATTGCTATTGCATGCTGTGTGACAGGGTGGGGAGCAGGGCATGGCCACCATCCATGGATGCCACTGCCATGCACATGACATGTGACAGTCAGCACTGTCCAGTGGCACTGCATGTCTGGGTGTGCATCCATGGTGGTCCATGTATGCACTGGGCACATGGATGTGGCACTGCCTGCCCACCGCATAGCCACGTTACTGTACAGCCTTGGTTGTGCTGTGGTGGACATGGGCAGTGTGTGTGAGTGTGCAGTGGTACACATGGCTGTTGCTGCCTGGTTGGGCATGTCTTGTGCACATGGTCACTGTGGGTGGGTGCACACCATCACAGGAGCGGGGCACATGGCTGTATGCCATGCATGATGGGTGGGCTGCAGGGGGATGGACAGTCACACCCATTGACTCTGATCCCTTGTCCTAGGTGTGTGGATACTCATCAGGATTGAGCAGTCCATCTGGGAGCTTGTTCGTGTTGCTGCGGAATCCCTTGTACTACTACGGGACATCCATCGGCATGGGGTGAGGAGGAGAAGGCGTCCCTGTGAATGGCCCCAGGCAGCAGTGGAGCAGGCTGGACACCACTGATGGAGCTGAACCTCCCCCCTTTGACTGACCCTCACATCCCGCCTTCCCTCTCCCAACTGTTCACCCCTGCCCCTTACCCACCCCCACCTTGTTCCTGTCCCTCCACTCCATTTCTGTATATACATGTATATAGTTGTTGTTGTTTTTGTTGTTGTTGTTGATGTTGTTGCTGTTGTTATATTTTTTGAATACAGATATTTTGATATGAATACTGTGGTGGTCTCTGATTTGCAGCTGGCTATAGGTGCTCAGTTGCTGTGGTGTGCATGGCATCTGGGGTGGTTCAGTCATGGGTATGTGTGTGTGTGCGTGGGGAAGTGTCTCTGGTGTGGGAGTGGTAATCAGTCGGTATCTGTGGTGTGTGTTGTTCTCTGTGCATTGCATTACTGTGTGCAGTGGTCCATGGTGCTTGCTCTGTGTCCATTGTGCCCCTGTCAAACTGTCCTTGGCCTGTGCAGCTGACACCCTTGCATGTCTGTGGCCTGCGAGGTCTGCTGCCTTGTCAGTGGTGGCTGTCCCTGCAGGTCATCCACTCTGACCGTCACAATGCTGGGTTGCCTCCTGTCACTGGTGAGGTGCATGTTTGCCTCGGGTGACACTGTGGCCTCCACAGTTGCTGTCCCACCTCCATGCTGTGGCTTGTGTATGTTGCAGGGTCTGGGCACCACTGTCTGTGACTTGTGATCCAGGCATATGCTGGTGGCATACGGGGCCACAGTTCATGCACAGGGTGGGTGTCACCCCTGTGCCATGGTGGACTGCAGGCTGTGTGTGCACAGTTTACATGGGCCCACACTGGGGGCTTGGTTGCCACACTACTGCGTCCCTGTGTTGGTGTCCCTGAGGGTATGGGTGTGTGTTTGCCCCTGCACTGTGTTGCATCTGGTGTGCTGTATGCTTCCACACAGCACTGTGGGTGTCTGTGCTGGCTGCTGTGGCTCATGGTGGGTCGCACTGTGACACTTGTCTACTGTGCAGGGTGCTGTATCAATGGCGGTGGTGTCAGGGGCACGCCCTTTCCCATGTGGGATACCTCTTGTGGCGACACATGTTCGGTCTCTCAGCAGTGCCTCAGGGGGATTGTGCGTGTTGGCACTGTGTCTGCCATTGTTGCATTGCCGTGTGCTGCCACCCACTGCTGGGCGCTCATGGTGGGTCTGGCTTGTATGGTTCTGTGGTACACGGGGTTGCAGTGTGACAGGGGGGATGCATGGGATTCCTGCAGTGATGGTCACTGCTCATGGGGGTGTCTTGGGGTCACGGTGCAAGGTGTGCTGTGCGGGGGGGCTACTGTACCATGGGTGGTCCGCCCCCTTGTGTGTCGTCACGGCTTTGCCAGTGGGAGTGTTGGGCAACATGGCCCAGCTGTGCTTTGTTTGGTTGCCCCATGGGCCGGTGGATATTCCATCCTCCCCCAGTTGTGCTGTGCTTGGGGTGTGCGGGTGCATTGTCAGTTCTGCAGTGTGTTCCTGTGCCCATCTGTGGCATGGGTGGTGGACCCCTACCTCCCTGGTTGTGCAGTTCCATTGCTCTGCTGCTGGGGGCTTCCTGCTTGTGCTGTGGTGCCTCTGGCTACTCAGCTGGACTGCTCCTTGTTGCGCTATAGCATCGTATCTGTCAGCTTCCTTCCTAGTTGTGCTGCGGCACAAGTTGTGCCATATTCAGACGTTGGCTGTTTGCGCAATTTGGCTTGCTCCATTTTTGAATATCACGTTTATTGCGCATGGGCGCAATGGACTTGTGCTTGCTCCTGATGTTGCACACTTTTTGGGCGCAGTTTGAATATCCAGCTCAATAGGTTTCCTTAAATACAAGTAAAGGGAAGCTAGAGGAGCACACATAGATGTAGCAGACATAAAATATTGTAACACTGGCATTGTTCATTTTTTTTCCCAAAGAGCTCAATATTGCTAAGGAGTAAATAAAAGATATATTCCTATACAGATATTCATACATGTTTTTACTAAAAAAAATTAATTAAGGAGGGGATAGTCAATACAACATATTAAAATAAGGTGAAAGCATGCACCTACATTTAAATCATCACACATTAACTGTGGTGTCAGCTACCAGGAGTTTTAATACATACTGATGCTTGCTTGGTTTGAGGAAGGGTGAGCATGGCTGGGACCCCTTTGCAACTAAGATGCATATGCAGCAAAATAAGTCCACAGGCACTGACTTACCCAAGTGTTTAGTATCACAGTCTGTACTATAAGCAAGGCTTACAGTGATGAATCTTCAAATGATTCTGGCTGGTTTGAGTTCTACAGTTCACAATACACGGGGGAAAGCTAGGTAAGACATTTTTTCAGTGACTGCCCAGTGTGATACAGTGGCTGGTGCCTTGCAAAGGTCTAAAAATGATGTCTATTGGTGTATTGTTATCCAGGAACTGGGTCATACTTTCATAGAGACAGATTACATTTGTGGCACATGATTGCCCCTTTATGTATCCCTGCTGCTCTCTGTCAGTGAAATCATTGCTAGACATGTGGCTAATAGTAATTATGTCTTTAATTAGGGAATATAAAATGTTACCCTGAATCTGTATTTATTGATTTTTCAGATAATATTCTGAGGGAATGATTATGGAGTACCCCAATATTTAATTTCAGCATTTTAGTGTAAATTTCCTAAGGACATAGAGCACTATGATGTTTTTAGATTTGGAATTTTTTTGTAGTATGTTGTCTGCATTTATATTAATTCTACTGACATTCCTGGTAATGTACAGGGGCACTGAGTCGCAATTGGGTTTGAATAAGCAGCAGAAATATTCATTGCATTGGTTTCTATCTCCTGGATTTTTTACAGTTTCCCCTTTAATATTAATGTTACTTATATTCTTATCTGTTTTATTTATTTATTTTTGTCAGGCTATTGATACAATTGTACAATGTATTGGCTTTTGTTTTCAGATATTTACTTTTATGTTTTTCTTCTGCTTCTTTTTTTTTCTTAAGTAAGTCTTTTCACATCCTTATTTAGCCATATTGGTTGCAATCCTTTGTTGTTATATTTCTTCTTCCTTTTAATGTGACTGTTACAGATGTTAATCATGTTGCCCTTTATAATCTGCCACGTCATTCACTGTTTTGTTGCTTTAAATTTTATGGCAGTCAATTTTCTAGATTTTCTTTGGTTGTTTTGTTCTTCTCCATTGTTTCTGGGACCCTTTTCCTTCCTTTTTCATCCTTTTCAACTGTTTTCTATATTTAGAACCATGAGCTTTCAGTCTTTCACAAGTATAACAAAAATGCATTTCACTGTTGCTCACTTGTTTTATATACACTGGCCTGGATATTCAAAAGGGTTGCGCATGGTGCAACAGGGTTGTGCCATACGCAACCCACCAATGTGCCCTGGCATGATACTCAAAGGGGCAAGTTGCACTGCACAACTCTTGATGCACCGGGGCGCATCAGTAATGTATGCAGTGCAAGTGCGAGGCCATGCCCATGCATATGCAGCACATCCCGATATTCAGCATGGGATGTGCGGCACATATGCTGGCACAAGTCCATCTTGTGCCACTCAGGGGGGGTGCAAAGATGTGTTTGGTAAAACCAGGAGCCAGTCCTGATCACCCACAGGTGAGCTCCCATATTGCAGGGCACCACGCGGCGGCCGCCAGCTGTAAATGGTCACCCACCCACCCAGAACACTGTCCACAAGCTTCCTGCCCTGGGAGTACTGTGCCCCCCCACCCCATTGCCTGATCGCAGGTATCTGTACAATAAATCCCTGGTGGTCCAGGGGACCGCTCCCCATTGCCCGATCATGGGCATCAGTAAAGAAATGTCCCTGATGGTCCAGTGGACCACTCCCCATTGCCTGATCATGCGTATCTGTAAATGAAATCCCTGGTGGTCCAGTGGAAACCCCTCTCCCACCCACCTACTGTGGTTCCCCACCACACAGCACCCCCCTAGTCAGTGGCAGGCAGCAGCACTCCACCCGCATGCCACCCGGCCACCTGTCGACTGACTGCATACAGTACGGTCTGTACGTCTATTGGACCACTGCATGGATCAATTGGCATGCAGACCATACTGTACTGCACCGGCCCGATATGTGAATGAATGCGTTCATTCACATAACAGGCCTGTGTAGTACAGTATGGTTGGCACGCCTGTTGGTCCACGCAGTGAACCAATAGGTGTGCAGACCATACTGTATGCATTCAGTCGGCGGGCGGCAGGGTGGCATGCTGGTGGGGTGCTGCCACTCGCTGCTGACTGGGGGGTCTGGGTGGTAGGGGACCGCAGTGGGCGGGTGGGGAAGGGGGAGTTTCCACCGGACCACCAGGGACATTTCTTTACTGATGCCCATGATCGGGCACTGGGAGGGGTTCCACTGGACCACCAGGGAATCATTTTACAGATGCTCATAATTGGGCACTGGGAGGGGTTCCCACTGGACCACCAGGGATCTATTTTACAGATGCCTGTGATTGGGCGATGGGGAGTGGTCCACTGGACCACCAGGGATTTAATTTACAGATGCCCATGATCGGGAGATGGGGAGCGGTCCACTGGACCACCAGGGATTTATTATACAGATGCCCATGAACGAGAGTGGGGATTTCCATGGGACTACAGGGCGTCGCTCTCCGACGGCTGCAGCCTAGTAGGGCACCAAGCACAAGTCACTGGGAATCGTCACACCACATGCAAATGGGGCCATAATGACATGCAAATGGCCCTATTTGCATCTTGCATGCATAATGGCTTCATGTGCATGCCCAGTTCTGAATATCACAGGTGATGTGCCTAGTGCAACTGCACTTGCACTGACGCACCCCCCTGCTCCCGTTCTGCCACTTGCACTGGCACAGTGCCACTGTGCCATGTGCAGTCCGTGTGCCCACAGTGCCTTATTCAATGGTGCTGAGCCATGGCACAGCACCATTGAATATCGCCAAATCCATGCCCTGGTGCAGCCCAGTTGTGCTGTGCTTAGGCTTGCACCCCTGCCTGGTGTAGTTTGAATATCCAGGCCACTGTCTCCCCCCCGCCACTGCCCTGTTAACAAGGTCTTCTTATGTCTATCCCATGTATGTTTGAAACCTGTTACTGTTTCAATACCCACCACCTCTTATGGTAGCTTGGTAGGCTGTTCCAGGCATCCACCACCCTTTCCATAAAGAAGTATCTCCTCACATTCCCTCTAAGTCTCCCTCCTTCCAGCTTCATATCACTCCACTGTGTTCTTAAGCATCTCTTTCTGGGCAAAGTGCCACCTTCCTGTACCTTATTGATAACTTTGAGGAATCTGACTGTTTCTGTCATATATTCCCTTTCCCATCTTTCCTCTAAAGAGTAAATTATTTTTTTAACTCCCCAAGTCTTTCTTTATAAGACAAAATGGTGCGGGCCATGCACCATTTTGGTTGCTCTTTTCTGTACTACCTCCACTCAGTCTATATCTTTTCGGAGATGGGGCCTCCAGAACTGGAGGACATGGTATTCCAGGTGTGTTCTCCTCACAATTTATCTATTCAGGGCAGGAGTATCAAACTACCTCCCTCTCTGCTGGTGATACACCTCCCTATACACTATATTAAAAAAACATATTCTTTCTTTGCTGTAATCTATAGTTTGCTGTTTTTTTTATTTCTACACATATATTAACCAAGCTTATGCAGTGTTCGAATCTTGCACAAGCCCACTGGCCGAATGATGGTAGATTTTATATTGGGCTAGTAAGATTTTCCTTTAACTAACCCTGCAGGCTTGTACTGGGAAGTTACATTTCAATAAGTACACCAGCAGGGCAATTGGAAAAGTATGTGGGGCTAGTAGAGTTTCCAAGTCAATAGCCCTGCTGGCTAGTGGGTGTGGCTGCAATTCAAAAACTTAATTTCAACCCCTGTCATGGAGAATTTGTGTTTCCATGTTTCACCATCACTCAAGATTGAGTCTGAGCTTGTGCTAATTTTAATTATTCGGGTTGTCAAAGTTGATGTGCTATGAGCAGCTGAACTGATTATAAACTTTTGGCTAATTACATATCTTATAAATTAGTCAGCTACAAATGCTTAGTCATGCCCCCTCTGTGTCAGTGGCTCAGTAGGTAGCACAGTCACCTCTAAGGCCACGAGATCAGAGGGCTGTGGGTTCAGTTCCCACATCTGGCACTTGGTTTAATATCCCAGTACTGACACTGTAGTGCAGCATGAGAGGGGTGCTGCACTTCTGAGGTGCCGTCTTTCCGATGAGACGTTAAACCGAAGTCCTATCTGCCTGGATTGGTGGTAGTTCAGGGGGATGTTAAAGATCCCATGGCACTTATCGAAAATAGTAGGGGAAATTGTATTGCAAAAAGAAAAATACAGAAACTGGTACAAATTATAAGACATACAAAATGACAATTCCTAAAACAGTATTGTAGAAAGAACATGAAATAAGTATGATACCACACAGTCTATTCAGAACATCATAAGGAATCCTTGTAATACTACTTCTGGATGATGTAATACCTAAAAGGGGAAAAAAACAGAAAAAAAAGGAAAAGAAAAAAAAAATCCCAATAAAACCCACACAGTTCACAAATTTTTTTCAAACTGCAGGATATTGTTTTCTGAGAGAAAAAAAAAAGAAAGAAAATCCCTTCTTTACTCAATTAATCTAATCTAAAGAATATACAGCCTTCCATCTTTTTCCCACTGTTCCCAAGTCAACAATTGTTTATCATATTGCATCTGTGTAACTATTTTTTTCTTAATTATTTGAATCAAGATTTGAGGTGTAATAAATTTTTGTTGCAAAGCATATCTACAGCAGGTCTGCCATAAAATAAACTTTATACACTTAAACAATAATCTAACAGTGCCAGCTTCAATAGCAACAGATACAGGAATAGTACTTGTAATAACATTTTCATAAGTAGTTGAACTCCAGGCCTCACCCCCCCCCACCTTTGAGCAATCCTACTCCACATTTCCTTAGAATAGCTACACGTAATAAGAACATGCTCCATGGTCTCAAGTTGTTCTTCACATTGCTCCGTAGGGCACATTAGTTCTTCTATGCATTTATGCTTTGAATTACCCTTTAACCCCAAATGGCCATGCGCTCTTAACCACACCACACCCCACATACATGGAGGGGTGCGTTTATCTACAAAAGAAGGTTCCAATAAATGTTGTTTCTCTTGAGGGATATTTGGATAAACTACAGGGATCAAGTAAGAGCCAGATTGTATCCCTTCATAAATTATTTTACTACGCAGCACAGCCACCTGCGAAAGAGTAAGCTTCCACCGTCTTAATTTTTCAAGCGAATATACCACAAATTAAGGCCAGCATTCCTGTTGTCATACTTTTAGAGAACCTTGTCTCCATACCTGAAGCAAGGGGTTCAACCATATAGCTGCTACTTGTTTCCAGGCCTCCCCCCCTCCGGTAATAAAAATGTTGAGACTGTATTATACAAAAACAAACTGAAAAAAATAGCTAATTGGATTTAACAGAGTTAGGCCTCCTAGTTTATAATCCCAATACAACACCTCTCTTTTTATTGGGTTTAGCCTGCTACCCCACACTAGCTGAAATGTTTGACTGAGGAGAGTAACATCCAAAAAAACAGGGAGTGGTAACACAGCCGCCACATATGTCAATTGTGGTAGAAAAAAGGTTTTGATTATTGACACTTTTTTTCTTCATCTGTTGCCATTTTTTCACATCTGAATTTTTTCATTACTTTTGTCCAATACATCTTGCCAATTTTCCTTTGCCATACCTATATCCCCAAATTGTAATCCTAAAATAGCGATATAAGTATTTGTCATAGAAATATTTTGTATGTCTTCTAGCCATACAGTATCATCACTAAAAACAACCCCCCTACATTTTCCATGATTTAAAGCAGAACCTGTCAATTGAGAAAAATGGTGAACCACATCCAACACATGTTCAACAGAGCTTCTATCTGTTATGAGAAGACACACATCATCAGCATAAGCCAAAGTTTTTGTCAACCTCACTACTCCCAAAATCTGAATACTCTTAATCTGGCTAGTGTGCTGTAACAATTTTAGTAATGGATCTAAACAAAAAATTTACAAAATTGGACTCATCGGGCATCCTTGTTGGACTCTCCGATTAATATGTACATGTTTTCCCAGATATCCATTTATTAGAGGATTCGAGGAAGCTATCGCATATAAACTCATAAGCCAGGTAACAAAAAATGTTGGTATACCATATTTTTCCAACACCATTTGTAAATAAAGATGGGGAATCCTATTGAATGCTTGCTCTTGATCAAGACTAATCATATACCCATGTAATTTATTTTGTTGTCCTTGTGAAGAAATCTTCCTTAATAAAAGAAGGTTGTCAGTAATCTTTCTCCCCTTAATAGTAAATACTTGGCTAGGGTCAATAACAAAAGAAACAAACAGTTCCCAATCTAAGAGCAAAAACTTTCATCAGAATCCTGAGATCCGTATTCATTAAACAAAGAGATCGCCACTTTTTCATCAGTTTCCTATCCCCTTTTATACAAGAAAATTTGAATGGCTTGTCCAAGTTGTGGTGCTATGTCAGTTCCTTCCAGTATTGTACTGAAAACAACATGGAGAATCTCCACCAGATCAAGCATGAAAGTTTTGAAAAATTCTGAAGTGAGGCCATCTGGTCCTGGAGTAACATTGTTTCACAGCAAACAAATAACTCCTTTAGTTTCTAAATATGTAATAGGTTCTGTAAGATTTTTTAATAAATCCTATGGGATTACTGGAACCTGGCAGGATGACAACATTTGTGAGACCATATCCTTAGTCACATCCGCTGTGGCATATAATTGTTTCATATAATTATTGACTATAGTCAATATATCTGGAGTAATCTGCCCCACCTCCCCCTCCTCTGTAATAAGGGAGTCCATAGATCCCCGATGCAGTCTTGTTCTACAACTTTCGTAGATATCTCCTGTTGTTGACTTTCCGGGGGTACCTATCCTATGTTCATACAGCAGAGACGCCACTCTGCTATATTGTAAGGTCTCCATTTGTTTTTTTAATGGTTTTAACTGGTCACCATATTCACCATAACCTTCATTTATGTGTGAGACCACTGTCGTGTACTGACCTCTTAGTGTCAAATACTGCAAATATTCTTCAGAGTGGATGTGATAGTCCCATGATTTTAGTACATATTTTATATCACATTTTGTCTGAATCCACCACCTTGTGATATTATCTTCTAAAAATGCCATTGACTGACGTGCCCGTAATAGATTCTGTCCCTTTGCTGTACATACTTATCAGTCAAAATGGTATTATTCAGTTTCCATACACCTCTGTCTCTCTGAACCTCTCCCCCAAAGAAAATTGAACCTTAACCATTAGGTGGTCTGAAATTTCAAAAGGTACAGTAAACGCAGAAACACATTTTAGGGAAGAGGAAGAAAAAACATGATCAATCCTGGTCACAAGGTGTGCTCTATAAAAGGTGTACCCTCCAGTAGCATGAATACTCTGATAAGCATCATTCAGACCAGTCAAAGTCAGCACACTTTGCAGTGCATTTACATCACAGAAGATTTTTTCTGTGGCACCCCCTTTATCCAAAGTTGACAAGCCACAGTTAAAATCTCCTGCCCAGATTAGGAGACGCGAGGTAAACAAAAAATGGCTTGATTTTCATAAACATATCTACCCTTTCTTTTTTGTCTGTGGTGCATAAATAGTAATTATATGCCATTGACTATGAAGACGCGTAAAATCTATTAGTAACATTTTACCCATACATAATTCTAACACCCTCGTGATAGAGAAATCCCACCCTAAAAAAAGAATCCCTCCCACACAGTGAGAGAAAAAAAAAAGCAGGACTCCAACACCGTAATTTCCTAGCATTTTCTATGTCATTAGTAGTGTAAAGACAAACATCTTGTAAGCAAGCGATAGCTATGTTATTATTTTTTAGAATATTAAAGGCAACAAGACGTCTACGGCTATTTCTTATGCTGTTCACATTAATAGTGGCAATATTATATTTATAAAATTCAGCCATGGAGACAAGAATGTTTAACTTTCCTCATAGATACTCCCCACCCTTTCAAATCACTGCCTGTTTACCCAGGTGTTGGCTACATCTGGGTTTCATCCCTAGCTGTTTAGTTTTTGTCTGCACAGCTTGTACAGTTGCCATAGAGCACTCTTCATCTGACTCAGTGGAGAAACCTTTCTGTGAGGAGAGCGTAGATGAAGATTCAGAATGGCCACCACCATCTGAATCATAAGTTTGCAGTACCTCATAGGCATTGGAAAGTTTCATCATCACTTGCTTTTCTCCCATACGTTGCACTTTAGCTTTAGGTTTTACATTTTTCAGCTGTTGTTTTTTTGATGCCACAACTGTGGTCTCAGGTGGTGGCATATTTTGCACAGTTAGTTCTATGTCAGTCCATGGACATGCGGTTTCTGCAGTCTGAGAAAGGTAATCTGGTAATGAATTCTGGAGCACTGTTTAATCTATCCTAGTCAGGTTTAAAGACTCACTTGGTACTGTCTTTTCCACATCACCGTCAGGAAGAGAGGGGGTATCACATTGAGGTAAATCCTCAACATGCGGTAGGTTAGACAGTTGTACCTCTGTTAACACCACTGCATTCTGTTCACATACCCTTTCTTGTATAGAGAGGCTAACATTTTGGGCTTTTTCCGCTATAAGTTCTTGATTTGGTCTGTCCGATTGATTATGCGTAGCCCATTCACAAGATCGATAAACGTGGCCTGGCAAGTTACAAAGGTTGCAAGCTTGATCGTTTGTACAGTCTCTGTTGGAGTGACCACATTTTATCCATAGTGTGCACTTCACCCTGTCACAAACATTACTTAGGTGCTGTTGTGATCCGCAGCGGAAGCAAGTCTTTGGCTGTTCTTGATAAAAACAATGACCCCTCTCAGTGCCTAAGAAAAAGCACTAGGCAGGTGCTTTGGGCCTTGTGGGCCAGATTTTAGATGCACCTTAAATTTCCATCCTCCTGTCCAGACGTGTTCATCATTTAGGATTGGGGTAGGATCTTCTAGAACATCACATTGTTTCTGGAGCCAGTATCTAATGTCATGTACTGATACTCCCTCATTGCAGAATAGCACAGTAATATGCTTAATAGTGGGTCTGGTAATTGGAATAACCCGAAAGGGCATCCATAAAGCTGAATGTTTTTTTTTCTCATACATGGACCAAAAATGGTCCAGTCCAGCTGGAGTTTTAAAACTCACATCAAACTTCGTGTCACCAGATGCGTGGATCAGTGCGTAAATTTTATTAGAGAAAAAAATGGAAAGAATCTTTGAATAGTACTTTCCCGATATACAATCTATCAGGCGGGAGAGGTAGGCCACCAGTGTATTGAATGCGGACTGCATTTTTCCGTTGGGCAGGAATTACATTTGAAAAACTAGCCTACTTCATCCTGAATTGTCTCCATAATAAAGAAGGCTGTATAGGTACTGGTTGTGGTTTAGGGGTAAGGTCCGAATCATCTACTTGATCTCTCCAAGTTGGTTGTTCTATGGGGCAGTGGGGTCATTAGCCTGGGATACAGGAGAGGTCTCTAGCTCAATGGGGGGGTTCTACCTGTCTACCTGTGTCGTAGTACCAGAGACAGCCATGTCTTGGTTTGCAGATTGTACTTGCACAGGGTTTTGCATAATATTTTTACTTAAATCAGAGATTGATAAATCCGTTTCATCCAGAATCCATCCCCCCCTTCAACTTTTTTCCAACCTGCAGCGATCAGGGTTGAATCAATATTACTGGTTTCTGATCAAAGAGACCTTAATTCTTCTGTCAAACATCTACTCCCAGGATCTTGTCCCCTTCCAGGCCTAGCCTTCTGCAACACATTTTCAGTAAACAAATCGTCAGTATTTTCAGTAGATATGGGACTTTCAGAGGGATTTTCACCTGATACAGCCAAATCTAGGTTTGTACTCACTGTGGAAGAACTGTCTGTGGAAACCTTCACTGTATCAGCACTCTCATTGAGTGGTTGTTCCGTAACCAAACCCTGAGAAGGATTTTCATTACATATATTCATTTCTACCACAGGTTTTCTCTGTGAATGGGTTCTCACAGCATCTGTTACCTCCATCTGTTCTGTAAGTGGCTGCTGTCATCCACCACGACCCGGAGTTGAAAGAACCATTAGTATTCATTGTTGCTGTTCTATAGTGAGGGCCTGTACAAAATCTACTTCTTGCTGGAGACCTGCTGCCTGGAAGTCCATATATCCACCTTCAATAGTTTCACCATCTATTATCTCTATACGCTGATCGGTTACCAACATTTCTTCCATGATCATCTCCTGCTCCAAACCTACAGGAAGGGAGATCCCTCCTGCCACATCATCACATCTTCCACCTCCTGTGTTCAGCAGCAAATCAAGTCCCTCCATCCCATCCGCAGGAAGTAACAGCACCCCCGCAGGCAGAGTAGGGGAATTTCCCCGGTGTCCTGGTCAAATTTCCTTCATTCACTAAAAATACCACCAACAGCTTAATCTGGTTCAAGGTCAGTTGGCATTCATCTGTATCCCCTTCCCCCGGGTCTTGCTTGAAAATAGGCAGGATTTGTCTAGTGCACTTACCTGGTCAACAAAAACTAAATAAATAAAAATAAATAAAGAAGCATCTTGTGCTGTGCTTTTTTTGAATAACAGTTGGATATGGATTCAATACAATGTATTGACTTTGCAATATTTGTTATTCATGATACAATAGTCTCTCCTGTGCCTGAACCATGAGTGGTTAGACTCTACTGGGATATTCCTAAGTCCAGAAAAGATGCAGCAGGTGTTGATCAAAATCTATAAGCATGTTTTTGTATGGTAACACCAATCTTGTGAGCAGTCTGTTTCAGTTTGTAAAAGAAAAAGAATCAAAATTTGTATGTATCATAGTATGTTCTTTTGGTGTTATTGCAGTGGAGTGTCATACAGAAACCAACCTTAGAAAGTATAACATTTGTGAATGGTTTAGCAACAATTCACCTTTTCTGTAGTTATTCATACTGCAATGTTAAGTGACTCCATAGTCATTTAGTGTGTTTTTCTAATTAAAAAAAAAAGTGTGTGTTTGTAAGGCTGTCCTGCCAGCACAGCAGAAGGGCTACTGCTTTTGACACTGGCAACTTGTGTTTGGGAAGGAGCCTGGGTCATCAGGGTGCCTCTTGTGGAGGGGAGGTTTTGCTGTCCCATGAGACGTCTCCTCCTCTGGGGTGGGGAGGGTACCACGTCCCACTGCACAGCTGCCTCCTGGACATATACAGATGGTAGAGGGTGTGGAACTAGGGTAGGGAGGGAGGGATGTTCTACCCTGCCCATAGCAAGAGTGCTTACATAGGGTGATTGGTGACAAATCTGGCTTGTTGTTCAGGGAAGTTGAACCACTGTGAGTGGTATAGGAAGCATTGGTGAAAAGCAGTGCCACTACGTCAAAGTCCTCCCTGTGGGCACTGTTTATAAAAAACTGAGAATGGATGTGGTCCTCCTATCAAAACAATTGTAACCATGGGGCTGGTGAAACAGTAAAGGACTGTTACAATAAGCAAACATAATGGCATAACAAAAGATCAATTTTGTTGGTGGCAGCCGAATCATGTGTTATACATTTTATTTGACCAACATATGTCTAGTACAATAGTGACAGTACACAAGCATTCCATGGCAAGAGTAGCTGGTCAAGAATCTGATGCCCAAAGTAGCTCCAACAGTTGAGTATAAATATTAACTATTGACATAATGGGTTGAAAATAGGAAACCAGGTGCCATACAAAACACTTATGATTTATTTTTTGCCATGACACTTCCTCACTAGCTTTCTGAACAATGTTCATGCAGCAGTGCCTTGTTGAAAAATGGTAACCAGAAATTACTTCAGTAATTTTCATACACAAAATTAATTCTTGTAGTCTGCTCTCAGTGACTTTGCATTCAAAAATGCCAAGGTCTGACAGATGAAGGAGACAGATGGAGAAAGAACTCACTAATATTGCTTCCACAATACCAAGAAAACTAAATTACTGGTTTGGGAGTGCCCCCACACCAACAGTATCAGATCCTGCATGTGACATCTCTGCTGAGAACAATATTAATTACACTGAGTCTGCCACAAACATTGCAACTGTCAGTTGTACCAGTACATACTAACATACTAAAATGCCAGCAGAATAGGCCTAATGGTCTTTCACATCTGCTTGTTTGGTCAGCCCCCACCCTGGGAGTTGACCTTGCTGCCCCCTCACCTTATCTGGCTTCTCCCTTCCCAGTTCCAGATATTCTTGCTGCATTGGATTTTGCTTCCAGAACCCTTCCCCGTACCTATCCCACTTCCTCTTGAACCCCTCCACCATCTCTGCCTCCACCAGCCCCCTGGGCAGTGCATTCCATGGCTCCACCACCCTCTCAGTGAAGTAGCACCTCCTCCTTTCTCCCCTGAATCTTCCCCCATCCAGCTTCCACTCATGCCCTCTAGTTTCTCCCTCCTCTTTCCTTCGAAGCACCCTGACTGCTCCTCCCCTATTTACCCCTTCATGTACCTGAAGACCTCTATCATGTCCCCCCGGTCCCTTCTCTCTTCCAATGTGTACATATTTAGCTCTTCGAGCCTCTCCCCATAGGTCCTGTCCCCCAAGCCCCAAATCATTTTGGTTGCCCTCCTCTGGACCCTCTCCAGGAGTTTAATGTCCCTCTTTAAGTGTGGCCTCCAAAACTGCATGCAGTACTCGAGGTGCAGCCTCACCAAGCAGTTATACAGAGGGAGTATCACTTCCCTCCTTCTTGAGGTGATCCCCTAGCGATGCATCCCAGCATCCTGTTGGCCTTGGCTGCTGCCCTCCTACAAGTCTCCAAGTTGTTCATCTTGACATCCACCACCACCCCCAGGTCCCTCTCAGCCATCGAGACTTGTAGCATTCCCCCCCGGGTGTACACTTGGCCCGGGTTTCTGGCCCCCAGGAGCAGTACCTTGCATTTCCCTGTATTGAACCTCAGCTTACACTTTCTAGACCATCTTTCCAGAGCCTCCAGGTCCTCCTGTAGGGCCACCCTCCCCTCCTCCCCATCCACCACTGCCTCCCATTTTGAGTCATCCGCAAAGAGACTTATCTCACTCCTGATACCTGCTCTTATGTCAGAGATGTAGGCATTGAAGAGGAGGGGCCCAAGGACTGATCCCTGTGGGACCCCACTAATGACCCTCCTTGGGGATGAGACTATCCCGCCAACTACGACCCTCTGGGTCCAGTCCTGGAGCCAATTGCCTATCCATCTGATCGTCTGGTTCCCTACCCCATTTCTCCCAGCTTATACAACAGGCAGTCATGAGGAACAGAGTCAAATGCCTTGCTGAAGTCTAGAAAGAGGACATCCACTGGTCTACCCAGGTCCAAGGCACTAGTCACCCAGTCATAGAACTCCACAAGGTTTGTATGACACGATTTCCCCAGGATGAATCCATGCTGTCTATTGTTCAGGCACCCTGACTTTTCCAGGTCCCCCCCAGCCTCTCTTTGATAATGCCCTCCATCACCTTGCCCGCCACCAATGTCAGGCTGACAGGCTTGTAGTTTCCTGCCACCTCCCTTGATCCCCCCATGTGGATAGACACTATATGCGCCACCTTCCAGTCCTGGGGCACCCACCCTGTCCTCAGAGAGATGGTGAAAAGCTCCACCAGGGGTTTTGCCAGGACATCCGCAAGTTCCTTCAGCACTCTGGGATGTAATTTATCTGGCCCCAGTGCTTTCTCCATCTTAAGGGACCTGAGGGCTTCCCTCACTCTCTCTGCTGTGATTTCCACTTCCGCTACCTCTTCTCCCTGCTTAGCCTTCCCCCCTCCTGCCAGTGATGCCTCCCCTTCTCCCCAGACCTGCCAATCGGTAAGGCCCCCCCCAGTATCACTGTCTCCTCCATGTATGATGCAGTACCCCATTTTCCTTTGTGAAAACTGGGTGAAGTACTCATTTAGTACCTCAGCCTGCTCCCCGGGTCTTGTGCCCATCTCTCCCCTGATTTAATCCTGCTAATCTGCCCCTTCACCCTTCATTTTTCCCCAATGTATCTAAAGAACCCCTTGTTCCCTCTCCTAATTTCCCTGGCCAGGTTCTGCTCCTTCCTTGCCTTAGCCACCCTCACCACCCTAGTGGCCCTTCTAGCCATCAGCTCGTACTCCCCTTGATCCCTTTCACTCCTTGATCACTTGAATTGCCTATAGGCTGCCTTCTTTCCCTGCACCATCTCCTGGACCTCCCTGGTCCACCAGCAGGGTTTTCGGGCCCTACCACATTTTTGTCTTACTCTTGCACAGGTGCTGGTAGCATCCTGCACCCCTGTCCTGATGATTTCCCACCTACTGTCAGCATCCATGTCTGACCCAATCACATCCAAATGCTCCTTAAGGATCCTTGCCATTTCCTTAAAATCTGTCCCCCTGTAGTCAGTTACCTCCATCTTTGTGCAGCCTTCTACCCCTCCTAGATCCAGGCAGAACAAGACTGTGGCATGGTCACTCCCTGCCAACGAGTCCCTTACCTCCAGGCTCCCAATCTGGTCACTGGTACAGTAAGTGATAATGTAACTCCCGGGTCACACCTGAAAATAAGCACTTGGCTGTCTAGTGTGACTTACCCGGTCAACAAAAGCAAATAAAATGAAAATAACTGTGTATACAGCTTCATTGCCAATGGCTTTTACAGAGTCAGATGCAGCCACAGTTGTTCCACATACTGCATCAGTGCCAGAACTGACACATTTGTTGGCTGATGTGGATTGTCCTGCAGCTGCTATTCCAGTGCCCCTGGGTGGTAGTGATGGCAACATCACGCAGGTCTCTGAGAATACCCAGATCACTGCAGTTGACCCAGTGTCTTAATCTGCTGTCTCTTTGTCTCTAACCTCCTATTCTTCTGTTTGTTGCTACAATATTAACAGTATTTTTCAGCCAAGCAGTGTTATTGACACCTCCATCAAACAAGTTATTTTGAGAACCAATGGAAGAACTGAAACTAGAACTTGTCAGCCACAGTGGTTTTTATCTTTCAGCTGGCTAACATATTGTCTTTCAAAAGGATGTGTACTCTGCTACTACTGTCGAGCAGCAGTGGAAAGAAAACTTATCATAGGCAGTCATTGTGGTGAACCGACCTTTTCTTCAACAGGATTCAGTGACTGGAAGAAAGCAACTGAAACATTTAAGAAACATCAGGCAACATTATTCCACCGTGAAGCTGTTGAGAAGTATACTGCATTAAACAACAGTAAGATGAATGTCGTTGCTCAACTCAGCCAGCATCTTGCACAGGAACAAGTGAGAAACTGAGAAATGTTCCTGAAACAACTAAGGGCAATACAGTTTCTGGTTCAGCAAGGACTAGCAATTTGTGGCAAAGAAGAGGAAAGCAACCTGAGGCAGCTGCTGCTGGTGAAGGCGGACAATGTACCAGAACTATTGAAATGGATTCAGGAAGGTAAATATCAGAGTTCAGATATTGTAAATTAAATCATGGAACTCATGGTCCATCTGCTGCTATGGAACCTACTAGAAGAGATCTGCAAGGAATCAAAGCTTTATGCAATTATAACAGATGAATCTTAGGATATCAGCCAACATGAACAGATTACAAAATATGTATATGATGGGTTTCCCTTCCACATTTTGTCATACATGAAGATTTTATTGGGATGTATGAAATGGCAAAGACAGATGCTGAATCCATCACCAGTTCCATTCAGGATATTTAATTAAGATGTAATTTACCTATCAACAACATGAGGGGACAGGCATATGATGGAGCAGCAAATATGAGTGGATGTATTTCTGGAACTGCAACAAGAATTAAAAGAGAAAATCCACTAGTACTGAATGTTCATCATGCAAACCATTCCTTAGAGCTGGTGCAAAACTGTGGCAAAACAAGCATTGCCATTAAAGATGTCCTCAGCTTTGTCCAGGATGCAAGTATGTTGATTCATGCTTCACCACAGAGATTAGCACTTTATGAAAATATTGCAACAAAAGCCAGCAAGGACCCTTATGTGATGATAGAAGGCCTGCACTTACTTTGTCCAACAAGATGGACATTAAGAACAAAGAGCATCAAGTAGGTCCTCACAAACTATGGAACACTTTATGAAATCTTACAAAAGTTGGAAGTAGACAGATCTACCAATGTACAATGTAAAGTCAAGGGACTGTTGTCAATGATGAAAAAGTTTTTTAAATATTTTGGGCTTGGCGGTATCATACAATATATTCAGTGTATTGGAACAAGTGGCTTCTAGTTTGCAAACAAAAATACTGACAGCAGAAAGTACAATGATGAATGTAAAGAGCCTAAAAGAAAATTTACAAAGACAGCGCAATGACTTTGACCAGATCTATGAAGGAATCAAAGAGAGAGTGCAGCTGCTGGAAATTGTGAAAGAGCCCAAACTCCCCAGACAACACTCTGTCCCAGCAAGGCTGCAACATGGTAGTGCACCTCATCACCATCATGAATCTACTAAGGACTGGTATCACCAAATGTATCATGAAGCCATTGATGCTTGTCTTGCTGAACTAGACCGATGTTTTGATCAAGAAACCTACACTTTGCTGTCATCCATGGATAATTTGTTGCTTCAAGCAGCTAATGCAAAGTCATTTTCAGTTCCTCCTCAGGTCATAGAGTTATATGGTGATAAAGACTTGGACATTGACAACCTAAATACACAGCATAACTTGCTCCCAGGACTTGTGCAGCAGGTGCTGCCAGAGGTGAAGGCAGTAACTTCAAGCAACACCATTATTGATGCCTTAGTGGGAATGGGAAAAGACTGCCAGCAGCAGACACTGTATTCAGAAGTAGTGAAGCTCATTCAAATTTACCTTCTTGTCCCAATGAGTACAGCAACTGGGGAGAGATCATTTTCAACACAACCGAGGATAAAATCTTACTTATGAAGCACCAGGACAGAGAAGAGGTATAATCACTTAATGCTTTTGAACATTCACAAAGAGAGGACAGACAAGTTGGATCTGACACAAATTGTACAGGAGTTTGTGCAATGCAATGAAAGATGTCATAACTTTTTGAGAAAAATTTGATACTGATAACCTTTGCGCAATGGAAGAATATATATGGTGGCAAGTTGGCTGAGTTTGGGACTTTGTGGAATTCAGGGCCTGGGAATGCATTGTGCAGGCATACCAGCCTGAAGTGGTGACAAGAGCATCTAAAGGATTCATCCATGGCAAAATTATAGATATGGTGGTAAATTGGTTGATTAGGTGAGTCTAGGGGTACCAGGGCCTCAGAATGCATTAAGCAGACATACCAGCCTGAAGCTGTGACCAGAGCATCCAAAGGATTCATTCAATTCATTGCAAAAGTATAGATATGGTGGTAAAGTGGTTCATTTGGTGAGTTTGTGGGCACCAGGGCCTTGGGATGCCTTGTGCAGGTATACCAGCCTGAAGTGGTGACCAGAGCATCTAAAGGATTCATTATTGGCAAATGTACATATATGGTGGTTAATTGGTTGATTTGGTGAGTTTGTGGTATGCAGTGGCAAGAGTATAGGAATGAGCTGATGACTAACCACTATTGAATTCTTATGGAATAGTGGCTCATTTCCTGGTGTATCCTACTCCTCCCTCTAGATTTTGCTGTAACAATTGGATGTGACCAGAGGACCACTGAAGTGGATGGAGTTTCTCCATGTAGTAAAGACACTGCTCTTCTAATGAGCCCCTGTGCAGCTGGCTGGAGTACCTAAGGCTGCAGGTCAAATAAAGGACTTTTTTTTTCTTTATTGTTCAACACTGTAATACATTCATTGCATTTTTGTAATAAAACAAACAATGTGAGCAGGAGTACTGGAGAAGATTAAAGGCCATGCCATGGGCAACACTGGGTTGGGCCTGACCTGTGATGAGCATTGGTCTTCTAGAAGGAGTCAAAATCTTCAGAAGGACTCCCTCTATCCAGGTGCTCTGTCTAGTCCTCATACCAGTGACTGCAGTTGTTGGTAGGCCAGCCTCTCTGACTCTAGCAATTACAGTTATGCATTGTTTGTGTTGCGACCATATTGTTCACTCTCATTGTACAATGTGATGTGTTAAAGGAATAATGCCTGACAGGGTAGGGTGTTATGCTGGGATAACATTCACATGGGTGAGTTGGGCCAGACCTGACAGAGTCCAACACTACAGAGAGGATGTTATCATAACGCACTGAAGGCATTATTCTAATACTAATGGCTTGTTGTTTTTACAGAATAAAAAAATAATTTTAAAGAATGCTTTTGTTAGTGTGTAAAAATATTTTTGTTTCTTAAGAGAAGATGAGAGGAATAAGTAACACATCCAATGCAAAAAAATCAGCAGGGATATTTTGCCAGGATAACATCCCTGCTGTGATGGCCAACTGACCAATCAGACACCAGGATTCTTTCTTGCCATTGTATAAGAATAAATAAACTCCATGTAAAGTTAATGGCTCTGTGCCATTATTTCCCCAGCCTCAGGAGTTTACCTTGTCACTGATGGTTGGGCTTAACTGCTAACTTATATCCTGAAGTCTGTAGAACCAAAAACGCCTAACACATTTGTATGAAGACTGTATGTTCGAAACTGATAATACACATATTACCATGCTGTCTTTCCTTTTCACCTAGGCGGTAATTGTATCAGGTTAAGAAATGGATGGTAAAGACTTCAAATGAAGCTATTGGAGGAAATGGGTTGCCAGCTGGCTCTTAATATTCTGTATTAAGTATTCCTATAAGGTATAACTGCATTCTTAACAATACGATCGTCATCACAAATGTGCATTTATTGTATTTCTGTATAGCAAAAACTGGTTTGGAAAAAGTGCCCTTAGTACCCTAAAAAATGCCCTTCTGACCCTCAGCCCCCACAGTTTTCACTATCTTCCGGCAACCCTGCAGTTAGTGCATTTGCTAGGGGTAGCAATATACCATTGGGACTTGTAGCCATGTCCCCACCTCTCATTAACATATGCTCCAGGCCAGCATTTGTGTGATCACAGAAAATAGTCTGTGACTTGCAAACTGTTACTTCCAATATTGCTATTCTCTTGCGTGCTGCCAGTTCAGTACTGCCTATCTCAGTCTGCGAGGGACAAACTCAGTTTGCACCGTGCAAAAGATTTCAAAATGCTGCCCTCTGTATCCTGAATTCTGCCATACTGTGGTCACAGTCTCCCAGCAGTTCTCTTACTGACTGACAAGTTACTTATTGCTTCTCCAAGGTTATTCTGCACATTATCTAGCACTGCTTCATTCCTAGTACCCTGTTTGTTCTACTGCATTAGGAAGTTGTCATTTACCATGCTCATAATTTCTTTGCTTTTGGCAGTTCTTGCCTTGGATTGTTCCCAGATAATCTCCTTCAAGTTCAGATCCCACAGTAATAGATCTCCCTTGGATGTCAGGAAGTACTTTGTAATGGAAAGAGTGTTGGCAGACTGGAACAAACTCCCAGAAGAGGTTATCTCAGCTGAGACAATAGGGGGCTGGGCATGCATGTAGGAAAAGGGAAACTGGGAGAGGCTGAGGGAGAAAGGGGAAGAAATGAGGACTGTCAGAGCCACAGTCCTGTAACTAGGCAGGCCTGGGAACACTAAATAAACTGATAGGCCATTATCTTCTGACATGTTCTATATTTCTCTGCTACCTTTTTCATTTAATCTTGTATTTCTTGAGTCTCCTGTATATCTTGATCTAGTGGCCTATAACACACCCTAAGTAGTAATGATTTAGCCCCTCCCCAGAACTGACCCAGAAAGATTCTTTGTTGCTATCTGGCTGTTTATATCCTCTACCTTTACCGACTTAATGCTTTTTTTTATTTCCAGAGCACCACCTCCGCTCCTACCCTGCTGATATGTTCTGTACAACCTATACCCCTCTTATGTCTTTCTCCCAACCATCATCCTTCACCCACGTTGTCTGCCAGCCCCACTATATCTGTATTATCCTGCACCTTACTTGTCCTGTGTTCCTCTAATTTGTTTAGGCTTCTTGTAGTTTGCAACAGAAATTTCTCATTTTGATTTCTCCATTCCTGTTTCTTGCTCCATTTGGTCTCTTTTCTAAATTTGCTTTTGTTAGTTATATTGCACCCCTTGCTTCTGACTGATTTTTGCACCATTGTCCCATTTGTTGTTCCCCTCCAGCCCTCCCATGTCAGTCAGTTTAAATCAGTCTGTGTTGCTGAAGACCCTTCCCTGAGTCATCTAGCCCTCTCCTGTTCAGAGACAATCTATCCTACCTATAATAGTGCATGCCTGCCTAGCGGCAGTCTAGTTCCATCTCTCTCTCTCTTTATGCAGTTTTGTTGCCAAGCATTGGTATTACTACTTACCCTTTGGTTGGAGACCTGTCCTTTGACACTAGTAGTATCTGAAATACCACCACAATGCCACTTCTTCTGTTCAGTCTCCTCTTCAAATACTTCAAATCCCCTTTGATGTGTGTGTAACAGCCCTTTTACTCACCTCAGCTACTCTGAGGCTCTCAGGGTTCACATTGTACACACTTCCAAGGGACTGGACTGGGTTCAGAAGCGTAGAGTAGAATTTGGCATGGTGCCTCCACCTGGGAAAGTGGCAGGGAATACTTGTGGATAGACTGCAGGTTACCACCCCCCGGGAAAACAAGAGACATGTGTTGCCCTGAAAAACACTCCCTCGCACAATAACAGTCCCCTCTTTCTTACAATAATCCACTGTGATGCCATATAACATGAACAATAACAGTATTTTATTTTAGGGAAGAGGAAAAGGAAAAACAGAGCATCTAAAGGATTCATTATTGGCAAATGTACAGATATGGTGGTTAATTGGTTGATTTGGTGAGTTTGTGGTATGCAGTGGCAAGAGTACAGGAATGAGCTGATGACTAACCACTATTGAATTCTTATGGAATAGTGGCTCATTTCCTGGTGTATCCTACTCTTCCCTCCAGATTTTGCTGTAACAATTGGATGTGACCAGAGGACCACTGAAGTGGATGGAGTTTCTCCATGTAGTAAAGACACTGCTCTTCTAATGAGCCCCTGTGCTGCTGGCTGGAGTACCAAAGGCTGCAGGTCAAATAAAGGACCTTTTTTTTTCTTTAGTGTTCAACACTGTAATACATTCATTGCATTTTTGTAATAAAACAAACAATGTGAGCAGGAGTATTGGAGAAGATTAAAGGCCATGACATGGGCAACACTGGGTTGGGCCTGACCTATGATGAGCATTGGTCTTCTAGAAGGAGTCAAAATCTTCAGAAGGACTCCCTCTATCCAGGTGCTCTGTCTAGTCCTCATACCAGTGACTGCAGTTGTTGGTAGGCCAGCCTCTCTGACTCTAGCAATTATAGTTATGCATTGTTTGTGTTGCGACCATATTGTTCACTCTCATTGTACAATGTGATGTGTTAAAGGAATAATGCCTGACAGGGTAGGTGTTATGCTGGGATAACATTCCGCCTTGGGTGGTTGGGCCCGAGGCCACCGGCCAAGGGCGTCCAATACCCACGAAGGGATGTTATCCCATCATAACACCCAATCTGGAGGGCATTATTCCTATTATACAATGGCTTGTTGTTTTTACAGAATAAAAAAAATAATTTTAAAGAATGCTTTTGTTAGTGTGTAAAAATACTTTTGTTTCTTAAGAGAAGATGATAGGAATAAGCAACACATCCAATGCAAAAAAATCAGCAGGGATGTTTTGCCAGGATAACATCCCTGCTGTGAAGGCCAACTGACCAATCAGACACCAGGATTCTTTCTTGCCATTGTATAAGAATAAATAAACTCCATGTAAAGTTAATGGCTCTGTGCCATTTATTTCCCAGCCTCAGGAGTTTACCTTGTCACTGGTGGTTGGGCTTAACTGCTAACTTATATCCTGAAGTCTGTAGAACCAAAAACGCCTAACACATTTATATGAAGACTGTATGTTCGAAACTGATAATACACATATTACCATGCTGTCTTTCCTTTTCACCTAGGTGGTAATTGTATCAGGTTAAGAAATGGATGGTAAAGACTTCAAATGAAGCTATTGGAGGAAATGGGTTGCCAGCTGAGCTCTTAATATTCTGTATTAAGTATTCCTATAAGGTATAACTGTATTCTTAACAATACGATCATCATCACAAATGTGCATTTATTGTATTTCTGTATAGCAAAAACTGGTTTGGAAAAAGTGCCCTTTGTACCCTAATAAGTGCCCTTCTGACCCTCAGCCCCCGCAGTTTTCACTATCTTCCAGCACCCCTGCAGTTAATGCATTTGCTAGGGGTAGCAATATACCATTGGGACTTGTAGCCATGTCCCCACCTCTCATTAACATATGCTCCAGGCCAGCATTTGTGTGATCACAGAAAATAGTCTGTGACTTGCAAACTGTTACTTCCAATATTGCTATTCTCTTGCGTGCTGCCAGTTCAGTACTGCCTATCTCAGTCTGCGAGGGACAAACTCAGTTTGCACCGTGCAAAACATTTCAAAATGCTGCCCTCTGTATCCTGAATTCTGCCATACTGTGGTCACAGTCTCCCAGCAGTTCTCTTACTGACTGACAAGTTACTTATTGCTTCTCCAAGGTTATTCTGCACATTATCTAGCACTGCTTCATTCCTAGTACCCTGTTTGTTCTATTGCATTAGGAAGTTGTCATTTACCATGCTCATAAATTCTTTGCTTTTGGCAGTTCTTGCCTTGGATTGTTCCCAGATAATCTCCTTCAAGTTCAGATCCCACAGTAATAGATCTCCCTTGGATGTCAGGAAGTACTTTGTACTGGAAAGAGTGTTGGCAGACTGGAACAAACTCCCAGAAGAGGTTATCTCAGCTGAGACAATAGGGGGCTGGGCATGCATATAGGAAAAGGGAAACTGGGAGAAGCTGAGGGAGAAAGGGGAAGAAATGAGGACTGTCAGAGCCACAGTCCTGTAACTAGGCAGGCCTGGGAACACTAAATGAACTGATGGGCCATTATCTTCTGACATGTTCTATATTTCTCTGCTACCTTTTTCATTTAATCTTGTATTTCTTGAGTCTCCTGTATATCTTGATCTAGTGGCCTATAACACACCCTAAGTAGTAATGATTTAGCCCCTCCCCAGAACTGACCCAGAAAGATTCTTTGTTGCTATCTGGCTGTTTGTATCCTCTACCTTTACCGACTTAATGCTTTTTTTTATTTCCAGAGCACCACCTCCGCTCCTACCCTGCTGATATGTTCTGTACAACCTATACCCCTCTTATGTCTTTCTCCCAACCATTATCCTCCACCCACGTTGTCTGCCAGCCCCACTATATCTGTATTATCCTGCACCTTACTTGTCCTGTGTTCCTCTTATTTGTTTAGGCTTCTTGTAGTTTGCAACAGAAATTTCTCATTTTGATTTCTCCATTCCTGTTTCTTGCTCCATTTGGTCTCTTTTCTAAATTTGCTTTTGTTAGTTATATTGCACCCCTTGCTTCTGACTGATTTTTTTGCACCATTGTCCCATTTGTTGTTCCCCTCCCAGCCCTCCCATGTCAGTCAGTTTAAATCAGTCTGTGTTGCTGAAGACCCTTCCCCTGAGTCATCTAGCCCCTCTCCTGTTCAGAGACAATCTATCCTACCTATAATAGTGCATGCCTGCCTAGCGGCAGTCTAGTTCCATCTCTCTCTCTCTTTATGCAGTTTTGTTGCCAAGCATTGGTATTACTACTTACCCTTTGGTTGGAGACCTGTCCTTTGACACTAGTAGTATCTGAAATACCACCACAATGCCACTTCTTCTGTTCAGTCTCCTCTTCAAATACTTCAAATCCCCTTTGATGTGCATGTAACAGCCCTTTTACTCACCTCGGCTACTCTGGGGCTCTCAGGGTTCACACTGTACACACCTCCAAAGGACTGGACTGGGTTCAGGAGTGTAGAGTAGAATTTGGCATGGTGCCTCCACCTGGGAAAGTGGCAGGGAATACGTGTGGATAGACTGCAGGTTACCACCCCCCGGGAAAACACGAGACGTGTTGCTCTAAAAAACACTCCCCCTCAATATGTACTCACTGGAAAAGAGGAGGGAAAGAGGGGATATGATAGAAACATTCAAGTACCTCAAGGGTATAAATATAACTACTGTGAAGCAGGAGACAGCTGCTGTAGGCATATGTGCCGGCTTGTGTGTGATATTCTTTTGTTCTTATAAATCTGTAATCTCCAGTATTTCAGTAACCACATGACCACACTGCCTTCTTTAGGCAATTTTATGCTGGTTGATGCCTGGTGTCAGATGGCAGACAGAGGGCTCACCAGATTATGTTGCCATTTGAAAAACTTCATAGAGTGTTCTTTTGCTGGTAAGCATTTTGGAAAGCTGATGAAGGGCTCACAATTTTTATAATGATTGTATCTCCTTATGTGCATCCCCTTTGGTCCCCCCATCCCCACACCCCAACTGTCATCAGTGGCCACAGCTGCAGCCTTCTTCTTGCCAAGATGGTGGGTGAGAAACATAGAAACATAGAATCTGATGGCAGATGAGGGCCACTTGGCCCATCTAATCTGCCTATGTCCTTACCTGATGGATAAGCTGCAGATTCTAGTTAATCAACAGCTTTCTTCCTCCTACCCCTCAGTAGAATTGCCTTATGTCTGTCCATGAGCAGCTGCCTTCACAGTCTGTGAAGTCTGACATCTTTCAGTGCCACTTATTGGTCATCTTCCAACACAGGCGAGGCGCTGCCAGACCAAAACTAACTCAGGACAAGCAGGTTTCAAAGTGAGGAAGAAAAGGAGTGAGCAAGAATCAAGTACTCATTAAGATGCATCATCAATTTTAAGATCAGCATACTGGGAGTCACGTGATGCAGTCCATGGAGTAGCATTCTCCTTTATGAGCTCCTGCCCCCCGTCTGTTTTTATATTAATTAAACCTGTTTAGAAAAGCTCCTAATGACTTAGTAAGTGGTGGAAGTCTTCCTTTTAATTGGTGTTTACCCGACGGGTGCTGGATGGAAACGGAAATGAAGAAAAAAAAACCTAAGCATACCCCTCCTGCAACCCCCGAAAAGGCCCCGAAGAAGCCTAAGGCCTCTACTGAGCTTCAGATGCAGACTTCTGGTGTCGGGAATGCTGTGTCAGAGCCTCTCACTCTCGCTAAATTTTTGGAGGAGTTTCAACCTTTTAAAATCGAAATCCAGAGCATCGAGGGAGAAATTAAAAGTATTTCCAGTGTCCTGGAATCCCTCTCACAGAGGACATCAGACAATGAAGCTTGCATACACTCACTAAAGTGTAAGCAAGAGCAACTTGACCCTGAGCTGGTGGTGGTGAGGCAACGACTAGCCAGGATGGAAAATAAAATAGAAGACCTCGAGGGTTGTAGCTGCCCGCAATAATGTGGTGATAATAGGTCTCCCCGAACGGGAAGAAGGCACAGACCTGGTTAAGTTTATTAAAAAATTTGTAGAGAGAGTTGCTGATCCTGCCCCTTTTGGCTCTGAATATATTATTGAATGAGCCCACAGAGCGTTGCCACCTATGCCATCGCAAGGAGCTACCCCCAGAACTTTTATTTTCTGTTTTTTGAATTTTCAAGAGAAACAGCACTTTATGTCTAAAGTGCGAGAAACGAAGGGAACTCATGTGGGAAGGAATCAAACTGAGCATAGTACAGGATCTACCTCTCTCTGTGCATCAGAAACGAGCCACCTATCATCCTATTGCAACGCAGTTAATAGCTGCTGCAATCAAGTTTCAAATGAACTATCTGGCCAGATTCAAAGTGTTTGTCGCTGGCTCTTGGATAACATATGAAAACGCAGAGTCGGCGGCTGCTGGTCTTAAGTCTATACTCCCAGACTTGTTTCAGGCTCCTTGAGTTAGGGGCTGGTAAGGTGTGGATGGGAGCTGGAGTTATAATGTGTAACAGCTGATTTTGAACTCTCCTTTGCAGGCTTGCGAATGGTGGGGGTCTGGCTTGTTTGCTTCTGAAGGCGTATGTGTCTCTTTTTCGTTTCCTTTATTGCACAAGTATTAAGGGGGCTAGTTGTAAAGTTTGCTTTGGAGACCCAGCACAGCACCTTAAAGTATGTCTGCCCGCCCTTAAACTTAAACAAACTGAGACTGCACAACCACTACTGCTTATCAGCTCTCGAGGTCTCGAGTTTTGCATAAATAGGAGGTGTAGCCAGGAAGCTGAGCGTTTTTTTGATCTCGCCGCCACCTACTGCTTCAAGCTATTTCGAGTTGGTAACGAGAAGATGGAACGACGGGCTAAATAGTTTTTTCTCTCAGGAAAGCGCTAGCACTTAAGACATTACTCGATTATGTAGTTCCAATCTCTCGCCACTAGATGGCATCGGAGACTGTAGTTTGTTGAATATTATACAGGGCATGTTCATATGCAAGGAAAGGCTTCTGATAGCGATATTTTCTTTCTTTTTTTCTTCTATTATTTTGTTACCTATAGGAGGATATGTGTCTAAAAACCTCACTCTTCGCATATCCAAGGGCATAATCAGATTATAATTTGACTAGGCTGTCTAATCAAGCCCTATTTGTTTAGTTTTAGCAGAAATTATTTTTTTTTTTTTCCTTTTTATTCTGGTAGAAGTTAATTGTTAATTTTTTTCACGACCCCCTCCATTTCCCCGTGGATTTGAAGGAGAAAGATGCAACCCATTTCTAGGACTGGGGGGCCACCCTCCTTTATTATTTAATTTCCATTCTCTTGGTATGGTTTGGAGGGCTTCTTATTTTTAGAGGCTGATGTCTTGAGATGTTCAGTATACGGACAATTACTGTTTAACTGTATTGTTGCATTGTTTGCTTAACGATAAATATAGATGGTATAATAATCTATAGTTTAGTTATGAAAGGCGGGGGGATGGGGTGGTGAGGAGATGTTTTGGTGAGCTGTTCATCATGTACCATGAGAATAAGGAGGTGGGGAGTGGGAGGGGGCTGGGATTTATCGTGGGTTATTGGGGTTGATTTTTGGGGGTTTATTACTGGGGTATGGGTATGGGTGAGTTGGGGTGGAGGTGGGTAGGGGTGGTCAAGCACAGCAGAAGTTATATAAAATGTGGTATGAAAGCTAAACATGAGTACAGGAGAAGCTCTATGGTGTTATCCAGGGACTCAACAGGTAATGGCTAGCAATCTTAAGATTACCACTTGGAATGTTAAAGGGGCTAGGCATAAGATTAAACAATATAAGATCTTGAAATATCTTAGTCATTTAAAAGCCGAAGTTATTTTTTTACAAGAAACCCATTTACTCAATGACGAAGCAGATAAGCTGAGAAGACAACAGGTGGGACAAATATTTGCTGCGCAAGGTAATACCCAAAGTAGGGGGGTCATGATTCTTCAACATAGATCGCTTCCTTTTAGACCTATCCAATGCATTTCTGATCCTTCTGGAAGGTTTTTGTTTGTGAAGGGGAGGTTATGCACTCTGGATATTGTATTGGGTAGCGTCTATGGTCCCAATATTGATACTCCGGGTTTCTTTATGAAAATTTTGGAAGTTCTCACTCCCTTTTTGGATGTCCCCATGATTATAGGTGGTGATTTTAATTTGGTATTCGATCCATCCCTAGACAGGTCGGGCCATTGTCGTCAGGGCCTTTCCCCTGCCCAAAGATCGTTCAGGGACTTTTCAGACTCTGCAGGGCTCTGTGATGTATGGCGTGTACTTCACCCCAAAGTGCAGGAATACACTTTTGTTTCGAAAGTCCACAGTACCTCTTCGCAGATTGATTACATTTTCATCTCTCAAACTCTCTTGTCTGGGTTTTAGATTCTAATATTGCCTCAGGCCCACTTTCAGACCACTCCACGGTAGTATGTCAAATTTCCCTGTCTTCTTTACCTAAAAAGGGGGGCAGATGGAAGTTGAATAATCAAATTCTTAAGGAATCTGATAAGACTGAGTACATAACATCCCAAATACAACAGTTTACGGCTATTAATATCAATTCCACATGGTGGCCTGATGTGGAATGGAGCACTTTCAAGGCGTTTTTGAGGGGGATTTTAATTGGCTTAACTTCGAAAAGGGAAAAGGAACGTGAAAATAAAACTTCCCACCTTCTGTCCCAAATTAGGGATATGGAATCCCGTCTCTCTCCTACCTCCTCTGAAACTTTCAAGCAGGATTTAGTGAAAGTTAAAGATGCTTATCTTAATTTGTTAAGGGAGCAAGCGGAGTTTGCCATTTTAAAAACAAACGCCGTTTATACAGACCAAGGGGAGAAGGCTGGGTGGCTGTTGGCAATGCGTGTTAAGCAACAAGAATCAGCTACATTTATTGCAGCCATTCGTTCTGGTGAGGGAGATCCCCCTAAAACTTCATCCACAGAGATACTTGAGGTATTCACCTGCTATTTTCGGGATTTATATGGTCCCATGGTAAATCCCCCTTCTGAGGAGGATTTGCAAAAATATTTGGGAGACTTACAATTACCCTCCCTCAATAACTCTCAACAAGCTGCGTTAATATCCCCTATATCTGAGGATGAAATAGCTTTGGTAATTAAATCTTTGCCATCTGATAAAACTCCTGGTCCTGACGGATTCTCCGCCAACTTTTACAAGGTATTTTCCAAGCAGTTAACCCTTATTTTACTGTCGCTTTTTCAATTTCTTCTTTCCAGTCAAGGGGGCGATCCTTTCCTTTTTGAAGCTCTGATTGTCTTATTGCCCAAACCTGATAAGCCACAGGATCTGGTTTCTAGTTATAGGCCCATTTCTTTAATCAATCACGACATTAAAATTTTAGCCAAACAATTGGCTGATCATCTGAGCATGGTTCTACCTTGCATAATAGGGGAGGAGCAGTTCGGTTTTATGAGGGGCAGATCATCAGCAGACCATTTGCGAACCCTGGCGCACGTCCTCTCGGCTTCAAGGGATGTTCCTATTCCAATGGCCTTGGTATCCCTGGACGCTGAGAAGGCCTTTGACAGGGTCTATTGGAATTACTTATTTGCTGCTATGGAGGCATTCAGTATTCCCAACCAATTTCTGAGCTGGGTTCATTCATTATATATGTTACCCTCTGCTAGAATCTCTTGTAATGGAATGATTTCCAGCCTGATTAAATTACATGTGGGAACTAGGCAAGGGTGTCCCTTGTCCCCCCTGCTCTTAAATATATATTTAGAGACCCTTATTCGGAGGTTAACCAAAGCTCAGGATTTTCTAGGTATATCTTTAAATGGGCAGATGGTTAAGGTAGCTGCATACGCAGATGACCTTCTTTTGCAGATTACTAATCCAGCTACATCTATTCCCCCTATTCTTAATATAATAGAGGGGTTTAGCAAGGTTTCGAATTATAAACTTAATATCGGGAAAACCTTGGTCTTTCCTCTCAATCATAGGGTTTATAAGCAAGAAATCACGACTTTTGGGTTTGCCTTGCAATCTGATTCCATTAAATATCTTGGAATCATTCTGACACTCAATACAACCCGGCTTAAACAATTAAATTTGGATCTGTTGGCTCAAAGAATATACCAAGATCTCCGCAGGTGGACGCTTCTTCCTCTCTCCCTGTGGGGTAGGATTAATTTAATTAAAATGAATGTCTTTCCCGCCTCTTCTATCCCCTTAATATGTTAAATACTGGCCTTCCGTTGTCCTGGTTTAAAAAAATCCATAGTATATTTTCCAATTTTATATGGGGGTATAAAAAATCTAGAATGGCCTTTCACAAACTGGCTGCTCCTAAAGGAAAAGGGGGCTTAAGAATTCCTCACATAGGATTGTATTATTGGGCCAGCCAGGTTAACAAATATCTCAGGTAGCTGACACCGGAGCAGCTATTAGCACACTCCTCCTATGTCCCGGCCTGGCTTAGAGTGGAGCTAGTCTCTATTAAAAAATATGGACTCCATCCTGGTGCGTTGCTGTACACTAAAGTAGGATCTCTCCGGGATGCGCTTCGCAATTCCCCCATTGCAGTATCGATTATTGCACATGCTCAACTATGTGCGTTTCTCAAATATGATAATGTCAAGGACTTATCTCAGCCAATAATTGGCAAGCCTAGACTACAACTAGATAACAAGCCCCTATCACTTAAATGGCTTCCTCTGTTAGCAAATTGTTAGCTGAAAGATTTTACTACAGTTGATAGACATTGGTGCTCCTCAGTGGAAATTATGCATAAGTTTATGATACCTGGGATAAACAACTTTAAGATTTTTCAGCTTCGGCACCTTGTGCTAAAAGTTTTTGGAGTTACTCCACCCCCTGTTGCCCACATCACTTTTCAGGCCACTCTGGCAGAGGTGGCTGGATTGCCCCATGCGGTGTCCAAGATATACAGTATCTTATTTGCATGGGCATACCCTGATAACCTTGCCCCAGTTACATATTGGTCGTCCTTTTTTCCGAAGAAGGAATTAGATTGGCCTCAACTTTGGCATAACTGTCATAAATTTTTACTCCAGGACAGACTTAGATTAATGCAATTTAAAATTTTGCATAATATTTATTATGCCCCGCAGAAGTTGGCCAAACTGGGTGTGGTGCCCTCTCCGATATGTTCTAGATGTGAGCTACACCCAAGGGACCTTCTTCATATTTTTTGGAACTGTCCCAAAGTTGCTCTACTTTGGACCACCATAAAACAAAGAGTTGATCCACTGTTGGGGCTCGCAGATTTGTTCACACCCGAAGTATGTCTCTTGGGGGACTTTTCTGGTATTTCTATACGGTGTAGGAAATATTATATGGCATTAATTTCCATGTCTGTTAAAAAGGTGGTCCTTAGGCATTGGAAAGATTCTGACAATTTGTCCTACTCTGAGTGGCTCCAAGAGCTTCTGGCCAATTTCAGAATGGAGAGAACCATCGCAAGCCTTTCTAATAAACTTATCAAGTTTAATAGGATATGGGGTGCTTTTCAAACCCTGTACTCTTTACAAGTTTGAAATGTACGCTCATTGTAATGCATGATGTGGTTTGGTTGGTAGGATGCTGCGCTTGGGCTTGGGGGATGGGGGGAAGGGGATGGGTAGGGAGAGGACGAATCAGTATAATCTTGTATAGCAATTACAGCTTCCTTATGTCAAATGTCTTGTGGATTCGTTCTCTGTATTGTAAACTTTAATAAAAGTTGAATGAAAAAAAAAAGATCAGCATACTGGTGTGGACACTGCAAATAGAACTCCAGCTCTTTAAGTAGCCTTATGAAGAGTAAAGGCTTCTCAAAGCACTGGGGTTCTGTTTATTGTACTGTAAGTGGGCTGCATCTACTTCGGTAATTTACTGTACCTTACATCTGGATGTATGGTAGGCCCAACTTTAAATAAACGCTGCAACTGAATTAACACATGGTGCCATAGAAACATCAAATTTGTCAGCAGAAAAAGGACCGCTCAGCCCACCCAGTCTGCCGAAGTGTTCTCTACCTACTTGTAACTCCTGCCTGTATATGTTACTGCATGTATTTATCCCATGCATGCTTCATGCCCCCTACCATTTTAGCTTCCACCACTTCTCCTGGCATTCTGTTCAAGGCATCTACCACCCTTTCAGTAAAGAAATATTTCTTCACATCTATCCTGAATGCCCCCCCAGCTTCATTGTATTTCCCTTGGTTTGGGTGCTCATCCTCATTTGAAGGAAACTCCCCAACGGTATCCTCTTTACCCCTGTGAGGTACTTTGTAGGTCTTGATCATGTCACCTGTCACCCTCCTGTCTTCCAGTGTGTACCTAGGGCATCACAAATAGAGTGGAAATTTATGTTAATCAATGCTAGGAGTCTTACAAACAAATTTGATGAACTCCAAGCTACATTGCATATTCATAAAATCTGTTTGTGCTATTGTAGAGACATGGTGGCAACCCGAAGATACGTGGGCTAAGGATATTCAGGGGTACACACTGTATAATAAAGATAGGTCCCTATCAAGAGGTGGAGGGGGTGGCTCTGTATGTTGCAGACTGTATCTCTACAGAAAGCATAGATATATCTAGATGGACAGATTTAGAAGCCCTATGGGTTAAGATTAGTCCTCCCCGAGCAGCTAAGATCAATCTGAATGTGATATACAGGCCCCTGTCCACTAGGGCATCGGAGGACGAGGTTATACTAGACTTTGTCAACCATCTGTCCCTAGCTGGGAATGTAATACTGGATGGGGATTTAAGCCTCCCCGGTATCGGATGGGATACATTAAAAGCAACTACAGCTATAGAATTTAAATATCTGGAAACCTTTAGCCTTACGGAGTTGGACCAATATGTTACATCTAATACCAGGGGTAATCATATTTTGGACTTAGTATTAAGCAACCTTGGTGAAAATATTGTTAACTGCAGTGTATATCCCCCACTGGGTTCCAGTGACCACTCCATGATCGGCTTTCAGTATGCTGGTACCTTGTGGGTAAAAAAAGGTAGAACAGTACTCCATAGGCACAACTAAGCAAATGTCCAGCAAATGAGATATGAATTCTCTACATGGGACTGGAATCAGATTTTAAGAACCAGACTGTCACTGGAATGTGGGATAAGTTAACAAAAATTTTTAAATCACTTGGTCCAGAGGTATGTATCAATCGGCAGTAAATATGATGGGATTAAAATTGCCCTTCCACCATGGATAACCCCATCTGTTAAAGGGCTAATCAAAGATAAAAATAAAGCATACCACCAGGCAAGACATATCAATATAGAAGCTGGCTGGGAGATTTACAAAAAGTGTCTTAAACTTGCGAAAAGGGATATTGCTGTGGCCAAAAGAAATTATGAGCATACTTTAGCTTCTAAAGTCAAAGACAATTATAAGTCTTTTTATTCATATATTAACAATAAAAAGGTTAAAAACAATACTGTTGGACCCCTAAAGGCACAGAACGGGGATCTCATAACAGAGAACAGTGCATTAGCTGAGGATTATAACACATACTTTTCCTCAGTGTTTAATATAGGCCCACAAGCTGTTCAGGACTCTGGAGGAAAAATACAAATGGGACCCAGTATTAGGATAGACCCAGCTGATGTCCTAAAAAGACTTAAAAAAGTAAATCAGAATAAGGCACAGGGACCTGATAATATCCATCCCAGGGTAATCAAAGAAATAGCAGAAGTATTGATCGACCCAGTAACCTGCTTATTTCAAAAATCTGTACAAGCTGGTGAAGTCCCTGAGGTATGGAAACAAGCAGTGGTTGTCCCCATACACAAAAAAGGATCGAGGCAGGAGATCTCGAACTATAGGCCCATTAGCCTGACCTCTGTGTTGGGGAAGATCTTGGAGGGTATAATAAAAGACTGCATCATAGAATTCCTAGTAGCCTCAGGCAAGACGGATAGAACACAGCATGGGTTTACCAGCGGGAGGTGATGCCAAACTAACCTCTTAGAATTTTACAACAAAGTTGGTAAATCCATGGACATGGGAAATTCAGTTGATGTTATCTTCCTTGACTTTGCCAAGGCATTTGACAAAGTTTCCCATGAGGAGCTTGTGAAGGCCTTACTGGAGTTAAGCCTCTCCAGTTGGGTTTCGCAATGGGTTAAGGCATGGTTAAATAATAGAAGCCAGAGGGTCTGTATAAAGGGAAAATTCTCTGGCCAGGTTAGAGTGACCAGTGGTATCCCACAGGGCTATGTATTGGGACCCTGACTATTTAATTTATATATATCTTCAATGCAGGTTGACACAGGGGTTTGGCTCTCAAAATTCGCAGATGACACCAGAATAGGATGCTCAATAAATAATGAGGAAGATCAGCTCATCTTACAAGCTGCCTTACATAACCTGGAGCTATGGGCCTCCCAAAAACAATCTATTTTTAATATCGATAAGTGCACGGTTATGCATTTTGGAAAAAAACAATAAGCAGTTTCAATATACCTTGGGAGGTACTGCATTAAAGGCTGTAAAGGAAGAAAGGGATCTGGGGATTAATATCAGCAGTGATCTTAGTTTCAGCATGCAGTGTAATAAAACTATAAAAAAGGCTAGCAGTATAACACATTGTATACAGAAACACATTAAATGCAGGGATAGAGAGGTGGTGCTCCCCTTGTATACTGCATTGGTGCACCCTCATGTGGAGTATTGTGTACAGTTTTGGGCACCTTACAAAAAGGGGGATATTGGATCAATGAAGAGGGTACAGAGGAGGGCTACTAAAAGGATCAAGGGGTCAGAAGGACAGAGCTATGAGCAGAGGTTGCAGTTTTTGAAACTGTACTCATTAACAAATTGTAGAATGAGAGGGGACATGTGTCTGATTTATAGGGCCCTGACTGATACCTATCTGTGGGATCTCTTGGGACTGGTGCAGAGGGACCAATCATACAATACCAGAGCCATTGCTACCAACTGATTAAAGAAAGATATAGAACAAATAAAAGGAAATTTTGGCTAAATAACAGTGACTGAGATTTGGAATTCACTGCCTTGTGAGGTGGTGGAATGCAGAACAATGATGGAATTTAAAACAAAGCTTGTTAAATTTCTTATACGCAGGGACATCAAAGGGTATTCATAACCAATGACTGGCGAACTCATGGACTAATGTCTCTTAATGCTCCGTAATATCTATGTAATCTATGTACATGTTGAGATTCTTCAGCATTTCCTTGTAGGGATTCCTGTGAAAATTCTGAACCATTGTAGTTGCCCTCCTCTGCAAAACCTCCATCTTATGTCCTTTTTGAAGTGTGGACTGTAAAACTGGACACAGTACTCCAGCTGAGGGTATAGCAGGGAGTGATACAATGGCAGCACAACATCCCTCCCCCTCTTAGCGGAGATGCCACTCCTAATGCACCCCAGAATCCAATTTGCCCTGCCCATAGCCTTGTCACACTGTACTGCCATCTTGAGGTCCTCTGATATAATAACCTCAAGGACCTTTTCATGTCTAGTGAGTATCAGTACCTCTCCCCATCCCATACCCAGCATCAGGGTTCCTATGTTCTAGGTACATGATTTTACACTTGTTGGCATTGAACCCCAAGTAAGTAAGAAAATGGAATTGATTTGAATGAATTGCAGGTTTTTAAGCAGCTTTTCGGGGAGTGTGTATGTGTGTGAGTGGGGGGGGGCGGCGGCTCTGCTACTATAACTATTTGCTTTTGATTTGGTATAATGAGTGAACAGACTAACCCTGCTCCCCACTCCGTGTGCTATATCGGAGATAAAGAGTCCAAATAGCATTGGCCCAAGAATTGAGCCCTGCGCCACCCCACTTGTCACTGCTGTGGGTGCCGAGAGCTACCACCCCACCACCACCGTCTGCACCCTCCACTGTAACCAGTTCTCTATCCATTTAGTCAGACCACCTTCCACCAGTACCTCTCCTTCTCCTCACTCTTCTCCTCCTTGGCCTGTGTCCCTCGTCCCGGTAGTCCGCGCATCTTTTCTCCTCCTTATTCTTACCAGGTGGTGGTGCCTTCTGTATTACACTCAGACCACTCTGCCTGCCCCCTTGCAGGGTTACTACACCTCTGCCTTTACCTCTATCTAGAGCAGTGACCTCATCAGGCTCCCCTGTCCGGACCTTTCTACCAACCTCAGTCTTTTGTCCCTCCCCTCCATTTGTTTAAATCCACCTTAGTAGAGATATACCCTTCTATTCATGCCTTTTTTTTTTTCTTTTAGATTATTTCTCACTGGGCTACGGTCATCTTGATCATCCCAACTGACACCCCTAGCCCTGCCCCGACATCAGGCCAACCTGCTCACCTCCATGGATTACCCCCGTGGTGGGGTGGTAAGGAGCTTACTAGGTCGACCCACCAGAGCAGGATCCAGTTGAGTATGTGCCATTCGGGGAGGGGGGGTCGGAAGCTCATGCTGCGTGACCATAGCCCATTTTTCCACTTTTCTCCCCTTTGTGGCGTGCAGGCGTGCAATGACACTTAGGCACAGTGTGCCAACATCCGGCACACTCTGCCACCCTTTACTACATTGCTGTAGTAGTGCCCGCGTTCATCACTAGGGGCTGCTACAGAGTGGAGGGTCCCTGGATCCCCTGGAATAGGAGAGCAGTCCTCTGGATGCTCACTCCTATCCCTCCCTTGCCAACCCCTGGTGGGCCAGGCTTGCGTCCGAACCCAGGTTGGCAGCGTGGCATGAGTTGTGGCATCCAGCGTCTCAACCCTCAGTGCCAGTGGCTCAGCAGCAATGCTGCCTTTAATACTTCCCTCTTCCTCCTGCTCCAGTGTGGACCCTGTCCCCCGTGTACAAGTCACTATTCCCCCAGACCTTACCCCAGTTAGTCACTAACCCATAATGTTTCGTGTGGCACCAATCCCTCAGCCACCTGAACTCCTCAAGCCTACCCTTCCTCACCATGCTTGCAAATGGTACTGACAGTACCTCCAAGAATGCCACTGACTTCCCCGGCCCCTCACACTGCCTGCCCAAGTACTCAAACCTCCCTCTCACTACTTCCACAGAGTCCCCCACCAAGTTGTTTGTACCCACTTGCAACAGTAAATGAGGTTTCTTCCTCCCCCTCACTGCACGCTTGAGCAGTGCCTGCTCTGCCCCTCCTGCAGTCAGCCTGGGGACAGTTTCAACCCAAGTATGGCTATGCCTTTCCCCCTTTCTGCCCCAACTTACCCATTTCAGCATAAAATTGCCCAGGACGAGTACCCCCCGCCCCTTACCCCCTTTTCTTTCTGATGGCCCTTCCACCACCCCAGTATTCATTCTTCCCTGTCCCTTACCCCCGCCAACTGCTCCCTCTGTGACTTCTGTATCTGTACCCCCTACTTCTGCCTCACCCCTTTTCTCTGCCTTATTCCTCCCATCCCCCTTGAACCCCTTTCCTAGCCTGACTACTTTCACTGGGCTTCCCATGTTGACCCCCCCCCGCTGATTTCCAACCCCTCTCCTATCCCCGCTGTTGTCGATTTAGAGCCCCCATTCCCTTCTACCCGATAGTGATGCCCCTCCATCCTTCCCCTTCCTGTAGCCTCTCTCCTTCAGTCACCACCTCATCCTTCCTCACTAGCCCCCTTCTACCCTTTTGTTATTGCTATCTCTTCCCCTACCTGTTGCCATCCCTCTCATGCCCCGCTTGTCCTCCCCACTTCAGTATGTTCCTGCTCCTCCTCTCTTTCCCATAGCAGAGGTTCGAATCTATTCGTAGTCAATACCTGTCCTACATCTCTTCCCTCTATCGGTTCTCCCCTCCTACTTGTTTCCCTCCGTGACACTCCTGGTCCCTCCCTGCCCGCAGCCATCTGCTCTCTCCCCTGGTACTCCTCGTGGTCTCTTCCTCCCCCATCAGGAGGCTACCCCGCCCTCGCCTCAGGCAGCCCCTTCCTTCTTCTCTCTTTTCTGCTAGTGCCTCTGATGCTGGTGTCGGTTTCAGTCCCTACTTATTCTTCCTCCGTCCCCCTTTGCTATCCCCTATTCCCCCCTCAGGATGCCTACCATACTCATCTGCCGGACCGTGCCACTTACATTCTTCCATAACCTCCACAGTTCCTCCCTCAAACTAACCAGTCATCTACAGACCATACTCTTCCCCCTTCCTCGAAGCCTTGTCCAGCATCATGGCAGACCCACACCCTATACACCCCTCCACCCTTCCAAAGATGCCCGCCCTATTAACATGTGGCACCTGCCCCATTTTGGCCCCCTTCTTATGTTACGGGCTCTCATTCCCAAGTTCTGTACCCTACTACAACTGTTAGGCCCCTACTTACTCAAATTCCTGCCCCCCCACACTAGTCCCCCTACTGACCCCTTGCTGACCTGGGTAATTCAGTCTCAAATCTCATCCTGTACAAATCTCATACTGTATTACTGCAGCAATCCTAAAGCCTCCTTGTCTGTTTTTCACCCCTCAGCTATCATACTTTTTGTTCTCGGCTGTCATATAGTTTCACTTAGCCCAGTTAGACATCCCATTGTACTCCAAGTATTACTCAGCTCAGTTAGAGAAATAAACAGAACAAATACATATGTATTATTACAGCAGTCATAACAGTATAGCTCAGTACTTAGCTCAATTAGAGAAAGAAACAGAACAACTAAATCTGTATCATTACAGCAATCCTAAAGTATCCAATCATTGCTTTGTCTGCACTCCAGAGACCCTGCTGTAATATAGGTCCACAGAGGACCCTGGGCGGGAGGGTATACAACTGTAAAGTCCCAGCAGAGCTCCATTGAGCTCACTCACTCCCCTTCTCTCACTCGCTCATTCTATTTCTCCCGACGGTGCAGGCTGCTGTTTTGTACTGGGCTCCTGCTTGCATTGGTGCCTTTTTCTGCCACAAAGCAATCCGCAGCAGTCCTGACAGAGCTCGTTAAGCTTGCTCATCACCCTTCTCTCACTTGCTCGTTCTGTTTCTCCCGGCGCTGCAGGCTGCCCTTTGTACTGGGCTCCTGCCTGCGTTGGTGCCTTTTCTGCCCATAAAGAAGTTAACAGCTGTCCCGACAGAGCTCCATTGAGGTCGCTCACTCCCCCTCTCTCACTTGCTCATTCTGTTTCTCCTGGTGCTGCAGGCTGCCCTTTTGTACTGTGCTCCTGCCTCCGTTGGTGCCTTTTTGTGGCCACAAAGAAATCTGCAGCAGTCCCAACACAGCTCCATTGAGCTCACTCACTCCCCTCTCTCACTCGCTCGTTCTGTTTCTCCCAGCGCTGCAGGCTGCCCTTTTGTACTCTGCTCTTGCCTTCATTGGCGCATTTTTCTGCCCACAAAGAAGGTCACAGGTGTCCTGACAGAGCTCCATTTAGGTCGCTCATTCCCACTGTGTCACTCACTCATTCTGTTTGTCCTGGCGCTGCAGGCTGCCCTTTTGTACTGGACTCCTGCCTCCGTTGGTGCCTTTTTCTTCCCACAAAGAAATGTGCAGCAGTCCCAACAGAGCTCCACTGAGTTCGTTCACTCCCCCTCTCTCACTCACTCATTCCGTTTCTCCCAGCGCTGCAGGCTGCCCTTTTGTACTGGGCTCCAGCCTGCATTGGTACCCTTTTCTGCCCACAAAGAAATCTGCAGCAGTCCCGACAGAGCTCTGCTGAGCTCGCTCACTCCCCCTCTCTCAGTCATTCATTCCATTTCTCCCGGTACTGCAGGCTGCCCTTTTGTACTGGGCTTCTGCCTGCATTGGTGTCTTTTTCTGCCCACAAAGAAATCTGCAGCAGTTCTGATAGAGTGCCATTCAGCTTGCTCACTCCCCCTCTCTCAATCGCTCATTCTGTTTCTCCCGCCGCTGCAGGCTGCACTTTTGTACTGGGACCCTGCCTGCATTGACGCCTTTTTCTGGCCACATCGAAATCCACAGCAATCCTGACAGAGCTCCGTTGAGCTCACTCACTCCCCCTTCCTCACTCTCTAGTCTTGTTTCTCCCAGTGCTGCAGGCTGCCCTTTTGTACTGGGCTTCTGCCTGCATTGGCTCCTTTTTCTGCCCACAAAGAAATCCACAGCAGTCCCAATGGAGCTCAGTTGAGCTTGGTCAGTCCCCCTCTCTCAATTGGTCGATCTTAATCTGTCCCAAACACTGATTTCCCAAAGCAACTGCACTATTCTGTGCCTGAAGCACAAAAACACATTTCAGCCAGGATGTGAAAAATGACAGCTGTACTATTCATAAGGAGGTGTGAAAAAATGCCACTGTTGAAAATCTGGTGTGAAAATATTACAAATTTGCGAAGTTACAAGGGTGCATGGAAACTGCGTAGTGCACAGTTGTAACACAGTCATTTTATGGACTTTCATCACCACATTTTCAACATAGACATTTTAGGACCTCTGCTCATGAACAGTGTCACTGTGATTTTCTTAATGTGTCCCGAACACTGATTTCAAACAACGAACGTGCTATTCTGTGCCGGAAGTGCGAAAACACATTTCGGCCAGGATGTGAAAAATGACAGCTGTACTGTTCATAAGGAGGTGCTGAAAAATGGCAGTGTTTAAAATGACAGCTGTACTGTTCATAAGGAGGTGTGGAAAAATGGCAATGTTGAAAATCTGGAGTAAAAATATTGCAAATTCATGAAGTTACTGGTGCGTAGCAACTGCATAACCTGCGCTAAATAAAACAGTCATTTTGGGATTTTTCCACCAAATTTGCAACATAGACTTTTGAAACCCACCTCATAAACACTGCCACTGTCATTTCATTAATCAGTCCCAAAAGGTGATTCTGCGGTGACCACAAATCACCTTTTGGGACAAACTCTGAATGACAGCAGCTGAATTCATGAGGAGGGTCCAAAAACCCCATGTTGAAAATTTGGTGCCAAAATTCCAAAACATGCCTGAGATATGCATCAAAGTTGAAAAAACGCTATTTATGCCATTATACAGCTTACTGGCATTTCTTCAGTTCGTGGTCAACTTTGAAGAGTGCATACGTGTTCCCGGTCTACCGGAGATCGTCGCACCGGACTCCTCAGGTAAGTATGGGGTGAGGGGGGATGTGGTGAAGCAGAGTGCACAGAGGGTGGGCGCAGGTTGTAGGAGGGGGCAGGGAGACCGCAAGGGACCGTTTTCTTTTTTTACAGGTTAACAAAAAAAAAATTGCAGGACTTTTTTTTTTTTACAGGGGCATTTGGCACGCTGGGGTGGGCTCCCAGCATGCCAGCCAGTGTTTTTTGGTGGGGCAGCTGTGGCCGATGGGGAGTGGGCCCCCATCAGCACAAAGGAGGCGCAAGAGTCGGGGGATTGGGCACCCTCAGCACAAATCTACTGCTTTTTTGTGGGGGAGACATTATGCCGATGGAAATGGGCTCCCTGTTGACAAATCAGACTGGGAGGGGACATAATGCTGACAGGAGTGGACTCCCCGTCGACAAGCGTGAACTAGGAGGGGACTGAAGTCAACAGGATTGGGGCCCCATCAGCAAAATCACACTGTTGTGGGGCACATGCTGCAAAGAAGTTGGGCACCCCCTTGGCAGTGGGGCTGATTAATATTGTTTGTAGACACGGCAAGCCACCATATTCACAAACAATATTACAATAACAACGTTCCACAGCAATGACGGTTCGCCTCCCTCATTATAACGCAATGGCTGATGCTGCAATGACAAGGTGGCCCCTGATTGCAGCGGCTGAAACGTTTCAAGGTTGTGGCACACTGGCTGAACTAGTGTCAGCAGCAGTGTGCCAATCTATTGGGGAAAAGGAGCCAAGCCTCAAAAGGCAGTGGGGGCATTGGCCACAACAGTGCCGTGCCTCCACCGCCTGCTTCTACAGCAAGCTGCTGCAACATGTTTCTTGCTCATGCGCGCAATCAACATAATAAAAATGGAGTCAGAGTGGCAGTCTATATTTATAAAGACATCCCTTACAAAAGGATTAAAGGATGAGAAAAAGAAGTGTGGACAGAGGCTTTATTGAAAAGAATGCCCTGTGCTTGCAGATTGTTGTTCACTGGTGTTGGGTTATAAGAATTATTTTCTAGAACACCTTAAGAGCCGTCTCCATGGCACGGAGTGATAGGGGATTGCCTTGGATGCTGACAACCAGGGTTCATGCTCCAGACCCAGGATGTCAGTAGCAGAGGCCAGCAGGTAGGGTTTAGAGCGTCCCTTTGATGCTTTCCTCCTAGGGAGGGCACTCGCTGCACTGTCCTGTAGCAGCTCCTGGTAGTGGCTGGTGGAGGTGCTGGAGATGGCTTGGGTAATCACACATGTCATCAGGCACCAACTTCAGGCCAGCTGCTGCGTGCACCCCAGTTGGAGTGGGCAGGGACCAGGAAAGGCAGAAAATGCCACACCAGTAGCCGGATGATGGCCTCTCTGCCCCTTCCTGTACTTCAGACCCTACAAGAGCATCCTACGTGTGGATACCCTTCTGCTTCCAACTACAGAAGCTTCTCCTCCTCCTCCTCCTATAGGTCATGGTGTGGCCCCTGGTAGGGACAGGCTGGCAATCAGGGAAGGAGTACACAGTAGATCCCAGAAGATGTTCTGCAGTGAGAGCCAAAGGAGGCCTCCAGCAGGGATGCAGGGATAGGCTGGCCCCAGAGAAAAGCTGAAAGTCTAGACAGAAGCATGCAAAGGGGTGGGAAGGGGGTGAGTCTGGCTGGAAAATAGGGGTGCTAGGGGCCAGAAGGAGTGTGGTGCCAGTGAACACAGGAGGCACAAAAAAATAAAAAAAAAGAATACTGTAATAGCTGTGTTGGCAGGATCATTTATAATTTATTCATTTCAAAAGACTTACCATGAAAGACATACTGAGCTGAACAGCTCATTTCCAAATGTGTCATGGGGGAATGGGGAAGGGGAGAGTGCAGCAATAAGTTTCAACAATTAGTTACAAGATACAAAAAATAGAATTTATATAATTTAGCAGCAACAAAATGAACAAATTATGCAAGGCATAGTATGTGTAGCATAACAAGCAATAAAGTGCAGAAGGCAGCAATTAGAAGGGAGAACAAGGCAGTGCTGGGATCAGCAGGGGAGAATGACTGAAATGGGGAGATGGTGAACTGTATATGGGCAGGAGCAGAGAGGGAGAGGGAGATTGGAGGGTGTCAGATTACAGCCTGGGGACCAGGACCAGGGCCAACTGCAGGAGTGAGTAGTGAACTAGCAGAGGAGAAATTTAGGTGAATAGGAGGAAGGAGCAGCATGAATGTTGGGCGGGGAGAGAAAGAGAGAGAGACCCAAAGTTTGTGGAAATGGAAGGAGAAACCAGCTTAATCAACAGAGGATTTTACTGGGGGGAGAGCAAGACATTGAGGGCCAGAGCTGTAGAACGAGTAGGTGGTAGAAGAAAAAGTGAGGTGGGAGGAAGGGTAAGAGGGAAGGTAGCCAAGCCAAAATTTGGATATGAAGGTAGTGCAATGAGTGAGGTGCCTGGCATCAAGGGAGGAAAGGAGAAAGAGGAATATAATGAACAGTGGTGGGTCCGAGGGGGGAAATTCAGGGCAAAGCAACAAAATGAGTGAAAGAGGGGGTTCAGTCTGGCTAAGGTGAACCTGAGAGCAGTGCTGTAAACAACGTCACCATAATCAAAGATGGGGAGAACAATCTTCAAGATGATCTCTCATCGGGCAGGAAGTGGGATGTTTGCTTTATTCCTGTAAGGTGCACAGATTTTGAGGTGAAGCATCTGGTGGATGGCATCTACATGTACTGAGAAACTGAGGTGATGGTGCAACCAGACCCCAAGGTATTTGAAGGAGGAGACATCCTTGATCCCAACACCATTTACAGTATGGAAGGAGGGGAGGGGGTGAGTCTAACAAGTCTCTGACTTGTGCCAAAAGTCATGGAGACCATTTTCTTGGTATTGGGACAGCTGATTGGCCAGAACCAGTGCTGGCTGTTGTTGAAGTCCAGTTGGAGCTGGGCCCTGAGGTCAGAGACAGTGGAGCCAGAATCATAGAGTGCCATGTCATCTGTATAAATATGAAGGTATACAGATCAGCAAGCAGAGGGGAGGACATTCAGGAATATGGAGAATAGAACAGGACCAAGGACAAAGTCTTGGGACATGCCAGAGCAGATAGGGGAGTGGGTGTGACGTGAAATCACCAATCTGAACATCTTGAAAATGGCCCTCAAGGTATGAGTGAAACCACTCAGCTGAGGAGACTGGACCTCCACTGCCTTAAGGTTGTCCAGCAGGATAAGGTGGGCTACAGTGTAAAAGGCTATGGCTAAGTCAACAAAAGTGGTGGAGGTGACCAGGCCCTGATCTGTGCCAGATATGATGGAGTCAGTGAGCCTCAAGAGGGAGGTAGAGTGGGACTTCTAAACCCAGACTAGATTAGGATTAGGTTAGGCTGAAACACCCCCTTGGAAGAATCATTGTAATGGAGAATTTGAATTGGATGCTGCTTTCCTCCTTTTTAAACAATTGGGGAATGGAGTAAATTGTTATGGAGGACACCTGGGGTGACACTATTTTAGATTTAGTTGTTAATAATACTGGGAAGTGTTTTATGTGTCCTAAGATCCTGCCTTCTGTGGGTTCCTCTGTCCACAAAGTGGTTCTAGTCAAACCTAAGAAGCACTCAGAGGTTTCTGTTATTGTGAAACAAACCGTGTGTTTCGATTTAAGAAAGTAACACATTTTAACAAAATGTATGTGATTGATACTTTAGTGGGTGCCTTAAGGTGAGATTTTGTGGTGATTTGTTAAGAATGAGTGGAACAGCGGGGGAATGTTAAGGCTTCTATTAGACAAACAATAGATATAGGGATACAAGACATTGCCCTAACTGGGCATTTTGTGGAATGAGCAGAGCTATGCCCCACTTTAGCCCACCAAACTACCAAACTATCTTCTTGAGAATTTCCAGATAAGTATTTGGTGGAGGGGAAATCAAACAGGTCACAACATCACAAGAAAGTAACAAAGTCAATGTTTTTAAAGATGGAGGTTCAGATGGAGTCCTAAATTTGGTTCTAAAGGAGGGGGCAGATGTATTGGTCCCTTTCCTTTGTAAAGGTTTTAATTGGTCTATCATGTTTGGGCAGCTACCTACCAAACAGAAGTATGCAAATATGATTCCTATTCCTAAATGTATAAATCCACATAATACTGAGTATGATTTAAAACCCTTTTCTTTGACAAATTCTGTATCAAAAATCTGCGAGGGTTCGATTTTTGTTTCATGTTTAAATTTGTTTATTCAGAATAAGATAATATACAATCATTTGGGCTAAGGCTCATTTACAAATTGGCACAACAGACTATAATATAGAAATTCATGTAGTCAACACGTTTCAGCAATGCACTTGTTAACTACAACACTCAATACAGAATAAAATGATGGACCGTCTGGTAATACTACTCAACATTGATGACTGGCTGACTAGACCAACATGAAGCCACTTTTTAATTATAGCAGATGATACTACAGTGCCCACATATGGTTTGAAACACAAGTGGAGCATATTCCAGGTACTTGGATCATTATAGGTAATGGGACTCCTTCCCTACCTAGTTTTCAAACAGAGCTGGAGGATCATGTGGTAAGCACTGTGACACATCTCTGTAACAGGTCTTGAAGATATTCAGGAGCATGGCTTTTTATACACCTGCAGACAAGATTCAGATAGTGGAGCCTTCTGGACTCAAAGAGAACCAGTCAAAGCACTGGTGAAGAGTACACCTAACAGTGTCCCTCTGGGGTTCAAAATACAATCATCACATTAATTATAACATCAACCTTGTTTAGATGTAACTTGGCTGAATTCCCAGAAATGTGGTCCCCATAATTTACAAGTGCCATTAACACTGAATCAACTATTTTATCACACCTTTAAGTGCATCTGGAATTCTATGTAAACTTCTGATTTTTGGTCCTGATTTTTTTAAGAGGCTATCAAAATCTGTATTTCAATTGAGATGGGTTAAACAGGAGGCCAAATGATTACTTACTTGGTGATCCATCCAAAAAAGTTCAAATATCACCATCTTGCTTTCAAAGTCTTCAACTGACAGTTAGCCTATTCCTGCTTTGAATATGCGAATACTGGTCAACAGAAGCAGTACAAGAGCTAGAGGACACTTACATTAAATTGGTTATTGGTGGCCTCCAATTAAGCAACATGTAAGATAGCAGTGATGTCCTTCACATCTACCCTGAATTGAGAAAGAGAGAAGTAAGCAAAATGGCTGGAGGTGGGAGTGGTTGCATGAAGAATCAGACACATTGCAGTTTGTATTTTATTTCTAATAATGCAAACTCTCCTTTTCAGTCAAACAAATTTTGGAAGAGCTCTTCCAAGGTTCCAGAATGGCTGGAGAAGAACAAGGGTTGCTTCCAGGTATTTCCATGATGCTTGGTTAAGTCATGTGGTAGGATAAGATATAAAAGATCTTATAAACCCTGCTAATTGTTCAACAACTTTTTGTCCTTCTTTCTTTGCAAATTTCATTATCGTTTCTTCCTTTTTCTAATATATTATAGGAGGATAGAGTTGGTGTTTTTGCATAAAATGATAGGCCTACCTTAATATTTCTAGTTTGATTCTGTCTAAATGAATAATGTCAGCTACTCAAAATCACTGCCTGCTGATGTGCTTGTAACTCCGATAGTGCTACCTATGCAATTTGATGTCATTTTGAATATACTTTTAAACATGTTATTTGTTTTTGAGCCCTGCTCCACTCCCAATGAGGCGGGCAGCAGGAAGAGAGCTGGTAGTCAGGGTAACAGTACACTGTATTACAACCAGCTATTCTAGACATCGTTTTTAACTAAAAAACTAGTTGCTTTACATCTGTGGGCTATGAATGAGTAGCCCTTGCACAAATAGTTACAACTAAGAGTTTGTTTTGATTTTTCAAGCTTTTTGTGCTACGAGGGACCTCGTGACCCCTGTTGGTACTTCTGGGTCGTCACTCCCCTTATTAAATCATCCCTGCAGCGAGCGAGCTCTGTAAATCACTGCCTGCTGATGTGCTTCTAACTTCGATAGTGCTACTTATGCAATTTGATGTCATTTTGAATATACTTTTAAATGTGTTATTTGTTTTTGAGCCCTGCTCCACTCCCAACAAGGCGGGAAGCAGGAAGAGAGCTGGTAGTCAGGGTAACAGTACACTATATTACAACCAGCTATTCTAGACTTCTTTTTTAACTAAAAAACTAGTTGCTTTACATCTGTGGGCTACGAATGAGTAGCCCTTGCACAAATAGTTACAACTAAGAGTTTGTTTTGATTTTTCAAGCATTTTGTGCTACGAGGGACCTCGTGACCCCTGTTGGTACTTCTGGGTCGTCACTCCCCTTATTAAATCGTCCCTGCAGCAAGCAAGCTCTGTAAATCACTGCCTGCTGATGTGCTTGTAACTTCGATAGTGCTACCTATGCAATTTGATGTCATTTTGAATATACTTTTAAACGTGTTATTTGTTTTTGAGCCCTTCTCCACTCCCAACAGGCGGGAAGCAGGAAGAGAGCTGGTAGTCAGGGTAACAGTACACTGTATTACAACCTGCTATTCTAGACGTCTTTTTTAACTAAAAAACTAGTTGCTTTACATCTGTGGGCTACGAATGAGTAGCCCTTGCACAAATAGTTACAACTAAGAGTTTGTTTTGATTTTTCAAGCATTTTGTGCTACGAGGGACCTCGTGACCCCTGTTGGTACTTCCGGGTCATCACTCCCCTTATTAAATTATCCCTGCAGCGAGTGAGCTCTGTAAATCACTGCCTGCTGATGTGCTTCTAACTTCGATAATGCTACCTATGCAATTTGATGTCATTTTGAATATACTTTTAAACATGTTATTTGTTTTTGAGCCCTGCTCCACTCCCGACGAGGCGGGAAGCAGGAAGAGAGCTGGTAGTCAGGTTAACAGTACACTGTATTACAACCAGCTATTCTAGACATCTTTTTTAACTAAAAAACTAGTTGCTTTACATCTGTGGGCTACGAATGAGTAGCCCTTGCACAAATAGTTACAACTAAGAGTTTGTTTTGATTTTTCAAGCATTTTGTGCTACGAGGGACCTCGTGACCCCTGTTGGTACTTCTGGGTCGTCACTCCCCTTATTAAATCATCCCTGCAGCAAGCGAGCTCTGTAAATCACTGCCTGCTGATGTGCTTGCAACTTTGATAGTGCTACCTATGCAATTTGATGTCATTTTGAATATACTTTTAAATGTGTTATTTGTTTTTGAGCCCTGCTCCATTCCCGACCAGGCGGGAAGCAGGAAGAGAGCTGGTAGTCAGGGTAACAGTACACTGTATTACAACCAGCTATTCTGGACGTCTTTTTTAACTAAAAAACTAGTTGCTTTACATCTGTGGGCTACGAATGAGTAGCCCTTGCACAAATAGTTACAACTAAGAGTTTGTTTTGATTTTTCAAGCATTTTGTGCTATGAGGGACCTCGTGACCCCTGTTGGTACTTCTGGGTCGTCACTCCCCTTATTAAATCATCCCTGCAGCGAGCGAGCTCTGTAAATCACTGCCTGCTGATGTGCTTATAACTTTGATAGTGCTACCTATGCAATTTGATGTCATTTTGAATATACTTTTAAACGTGTTATTTGTTTTTGAGCCCTGCTCCACTCCCGACGAGGCGGGAAGCAGGAAGAGAGCTGGTAGTCAGGGTAACAGTACACTGTATTACAACCAGCTATTCTAGACGTCTTTTTTAACTAAAAAAGCTAGTTGCTTTACATCTGTGGGCTACGAATGAGTAGCCCTTGCACAAATAGTTACAACTAAGAGTTTGTTTTGATTTTTCAAGCATTTTGTGCTATGAGGGACCTCGTGACCCCTGTTGGTACTTCCAGGTCACCACTCCCCTTATTAAATCATCCCTGCAGCGAGCAGGGTGTGTGGCGAAATGCGCGGAGACGTGCGCAGAGACACGCGCATTGTGTGTGTCTGCCGTGTCCGCCGGGACAGCAGGGATCAGGCCCCTTACATTGTTAGTAATCAATAGTTGTTGTTTGTAAACAACCTATAGCTTGGCAACTGGGGTGTTATTATGGCGGCTCCCAAATAATTATTGTCGGTCTTGCTCTATGTATGCCACTGGTCCTCAAATTACCAACTTTGTATGCAGTAAATGCTTAATGGTTGAAACCCTCCATGAAGAAATAAACCATTTATTGGCTTCTACAACAGTCAGCCCCAAGATTGAAGCATTGGAGAACTATATTGACTCCATGCTGGGTCAGTCTCTATCTGTAAACCCTCCACTTGCTGATGAGACAGTAACTGTCACAAGAGACAAGTTTGTTACATCCTCTACACCTGCTGTAATTACTGAGGACCCTGACAGTTGGGCAGTGGTACCCAAGGGTAAATCTAAACACAGAGGGGGGCAAATTGGTTGCAATGTTTCGCCCCTACCCCTATATAACAAATATGAGGCCCTCAAACAAGACATAATTGTTTCGTCTCAGGATGCTTTACTTAATAACCCCCGTAGTGAACCTTCAGTTTCTAGTCCCCCCCCCCCGTAGAATGGAGAATAGTTATACATAGATCTCCACACCCAAACCAAACAAAAAAATCTCATAAAAACAACCAAAACTATGAACCAGTTACTTTGTCACCTACTTCTAAACAAATATTTGTTATTGGTGACTCAATCATTAAACATCTGGACTGCCCTATATGTAATGTGGACAAATTTAATCGTACATGCTCCAGTCTGCGAGGTAGTCATGTATCAGATATTACTTCTACTGTGAAAAACATACTGAAGGGAGTTGGTGAGAACCAGCTGTTTATATTACATGCAGGTACTAATGATATAAATAGGTGTAGTATAGACGAACTGAAACAGGACATCATAGCACTTAATAATGTGTTAGCAGAAAAAGATAGCCTAGTATGTTTTTCAGAGATTCTCCCGGTACCCAGAGCTTCTGATGTTATTATTACCAAACTTAAAGGACACCTAAATAGGCCAAATTTTAAAATGTTATTTTTAACATCATTATGACTCCACTTTGTGGGCAATCCATGTTTTAGCAGTATCCTACCTGCTGTTTAGTCCTGGCATTCATCGTACTTGCAGGATCACGTTTGTAAAATAACCCCCTTCATGCTGAAATCTCTTGTCTCGCTTCCATCTGTACTTGTGTGCGCGTATCCGATAATGTGCACGCAATGCAGATTGATGACGTAATCGGAGTCATAATTGGCGAGTGGGAACTGCTTCTGTATGCCACTACTATCTCTATATAATTGTACATGATTGCCACACTGTAAAGTTTTGTGTGCTATCATCATATATAGCTGTAACCCACAGACCGATTCCTGAAACTGAACTATGCTCAACAATCCCGTGTCTATATAAAAATAAATATGTGGGTGCCCATGATCAGCTAGCCAAGCAAACATGTACTCCCTGAGCTCCATCCCTTTCTGCTAATAAATCCAGATCAGTATGCCGGTTCTGTAAAATCATGTCACTGAGCCCACATTACATCTTTTGAATAAAAATGCAGAGTTGAATGTATTGATGATCTATTTTTTCCCTCATGTCGTGGCAATATGTTTATTTAGTTGCAAAAACCCTCGTAGCAGAAACACATGGTTTTCGGGAGTGGACAATATTTTACTGGATGCTGCTGCTGAACTGTCACATCGACGTTTATTCTGTTAGTGCCAGTGTGGTTGGGGGTGGGGGGCAACGTTCCATTGTTTCATATGGACAGTTTTATAAATACATTTCTGCAGATCACTTATGTGCTTAGGCATAAGATATTTTACATTGTCGTTATATTCATTTCCTGTTCACTGCAGTGTGTGGCTGCTGTTTGTGGGAGGAGTCATGAAGTACTGAAGTAAAGTATTAATCATTTTTTTTGAATTTATTATTATGTCAGCAGTATGTAAATCAATAAAATATATTTTTAGAAAACTTCCTGTTGTTTGTTGTCTTTTTTTAACATGTGTTAAATGTTTTGTTACATTTCTCAATAGTAAACCAATGGACAATTTGGAGGGAAATACATCACATGTTGATAGTTTCACTGTTGCTCCATTTGATGTTATATTTGCTGAAAGATTTGCAGTATGTACTGTATATATATATATATATATATATATATATATATATATATATATATATATATATATGCTGATAAAGTGACAACTATTGAAGTGTTATTCACTTTCTATATTTAAGTACAGTACTTTTATACTGTCAATTAAATTAATTCTGCTTAAAAATGCCATATTGTGTGGTATATGGCTGCAAAAATAAAAGCCGAAAGGGCTGTGGTCTTCATTTCTTTTTTTTTCCAAAGGAAGCCAAGGCTAGGAAGGCTTGGGTGCATTTCTGCCGACATAAAAATTTTAAGCCTTCACAATATAGCAGAATTTGATCATCTCACTTTGAGCGTTCTGCATATGATCACGATCCAATCAAATTAGCAGCACTGGGCTGGGACAATGCCAAACCAAAACTGAAGGTCGATGCAGTACCATCCATCTTCCAACCGTCTGGCCAGTTGGAGTCAAGTACAAAACCACTGCAGTGCTCTGCATATCTGAAGAGAAGTCGAATACAGGTATGCGAATTGTTATTTAATTGTAAACTGCAATCTTTAGAGTTGTCATTTGGTGATATGCTTTACCACTGTCAGTAGCTGATTAGCAAGTGATGTGTGCCTTGTGGTGGCTGGGTCCAATATTAACAGGTTTGAACTACATAGATACTGCACCAATGGTTTTGGAATACATAGGTACAAGAACACAAAATAACATTTAGGCATATATTAAATTATACATAACTGTGTAGCTATAAAATGGCTGAATAGAATTGTTGTAGTTTGATCTACTGAACCTAGTGAAGATCACAGGCAGAACCGGTTTGGCAAACTATAGCAGAAGTTAAAGTTAAGTACCAGTGCAGTACAGATTATGGTTCATCCATACCTCTGGCTACGTACGTGGGAGTAGGGAAATTGACAGATAGGTAGATGGTGGATGCATGGAATGGCCTACCTCAGGAAGTGATGGCTATGAATACAGTGCAGGGCTTCAAACAGGCATGGGATAGGCATAAGGGAGCAATGCAGATGAGTATGAATAGATAGGCCACTGACAGAGCAAAGGCCGATGGCACATTTATAAGGTAGAAAAAGAAATGGGCAGAGTGGATGGGCCTTGCGGTCCTTATCTGCCATCAACTTCTATGTTTCTATGTTTCTTATGTCACTAGGCAGAGAAGTGGGGGTGGGGGTAGGTGCAAGATGATGGAATGAGTAGGCAAAGGAAGATGTGTGAGGAGAAAGGTCTGGTGGTGCCTCACCCCTACAGTATGCTGATAACCCTGCCTTCAGAAAGCAGGGGTCAAGCAACAGAGAAAAGGAGCAGGTTGTGGCAGCGAAAGCTCGAGCACAGTGTGAGGGAAGCAGGTTGTAGGCAGCGAAAGGCGAATGTGCTGTGGAAGAACAGAACAAGAGACAGTGAAGTTGATAGAGAACAGAGGCATGGATAACATCACTTCAGGATGTGTAGAAGTTGAGGGAACTGTTTGCTTAATTGTGTAATGATAGTGTAGGTATTGACCCTTGCTACAACTTTGGATGATAGAGAAATCACAGTAACCAAACAATGTAAGGTCTGAATGGAATGAATTCGAGGAAGGGAAGGAATGCTAATTTGTAGGTGGGTGTTGGTGGAGCAGCATCAGGGGCATTGCAAGTGTACTGAGAGGGGTAGGGTTTCTCACTGGCTTACAGGGTGGAGTTATGGAGGGTTGTAGAAGGAACAGACAGGTGTATGGAAGATTTTAGGGGCAGAGCTGATGGAGTAGTAGGAGGATGAGTCACAAATTTAGGAGAGGATGATGGATTGGCGAGAGGCACATGTGGTGCCAATCCATAAAGTGGGGTTGTGGGAAGTACCACATAACTGTACACACATCAGTTTCACCTTGGTGCTGGGAAAATTAATGCACAGCATACTAAAGAAACAATTGGGGGTTTACTTGGATGAGGTGGGAGGTCTGGATAGTCTGCAACATGGGTTTGTGCCAGGTAGATCGTGTAAAACCAATGTTGTGGAGTTCTACGAATGGGTAACATCAGAACTGGACAGGGGAAAGGTTGTGGATGTCTTATTTTTTGAATTCAGCAAGGCGTTTCACTTTGTCCACCACAATGGTCTTGTGGAGAAACTGACAGGGTTGTGAGTAGTCCCTTTGATGGTCAGATGGATTGAAAACTGGGTACCTGTACGCAGTCAGAGAGTAGTGGTCGGTGGGTATCTCTCCAACCCTAGAGAGGTCGGTACTGGGGTACTGCAGAGCTCATTCCTGGGTCCGATCATGTTGAATGCTTACATATCGGACATGAGGGAGGGTATAGGGTGTGAAATGAGTCTATGCGCTGACAATTCCTAGATGGGAGCAGTAGTTGAGGGTGAAGAGTGGAGGTTGGCCCTCGAAGCGGACCTGGACACCATGGAAAGCTGGGCTCACACATGGAAATTAAATTTCAATATCACCAAGTGCAAGGCGTTACATCTTGGGTGGTGAAACCCTAAACACCGTACACCCTGGGAGGGCGTTGGAGGCCTCAACAGGGAAAAAACCTATGGGTCATGGTGAATGCATGTATGAATAACTTCGGAGCAGTGCAGGAGGCGGCTAGCAAGGCAAACAGGATGTTGGGATGCATCATAAGGGTGATCACCTGTAGCACTAGGAAATGTGGTCCCTCTGCAAAAGGGGGGGAGGGAGGTAGGAAGTGGGAAGTTACAGGCCCCTGAGCTTTACATCAGTGGTAGGCAAGGTCATGGAGAATCTAGTGAAGGCAGGATCACCAGCTACCTGCAGACAAATGGCCTGATGAATCCAAGACAACATGTTTTACTAGGGCAGATCCTGTCAAACAAATTTGATAGAGGTTTGTGATGGGGTCACCAAGGAAATAGATCAAGGTACAGCGGAACATGTAGCTTATTTGGATTTCAGAAAGGTGTTTTACTCAGTGATTCATGGGGGGCTGCTGTGTAAAATGGCAGGACTGTGGATAGGGCAGACAGGAAGTGAAATGGGTGTGAAACTGGCTGGGGAAAAGGATGCAGAGGGTCATAATAAATGGGGTGGCAACCGGGGAAGACAAGGTCACGAGCATGGTCCCCCAGAGATCAGTGCTGGGGCACCTACTGTTCAATATAGTCATAGGAGACGTCGTGTAGGGCATTGGGGGGGGTGTGAGTATGTTTGGGGATGTTATCAAAATCTACAATACGGTGGACACAGAGGAAGGGGTGGAACAAATGCAGAGACATTTGGGGTGACTTGAGACATGGTCAAAAGTTGGCAGCTTCAATTCAGTGCAGAAAATGTAAAATAAAATCATGCATCTGGGCTACAGAAATCAGAAGGCAGGATACCGTATGGGGGCAGATAGCTGGAGGAGATGGAGCAGAAAGGAAATAGGCATCATAATCTGTGGACCTGAAGGTGGAAGGGCAGTGCTGGGATGGCAGTGGCCAGGGGAGTGGAATGCTGGGATGCTCACCTGCCACCATCAGGTTGACCAGCATCACTGTTGCACTTAATCCTTTATTGCATTATTTTATGACTTAATTTTTTTGTTTGATGTCATATTAATAAAAATATTTTTATTTATGCACAGGCATTACGTGAAGTCCTTTCAAAGATCCCACATATCACAGAACAAACCAATACAGACACCGCTTCAACATCTTATGCCGTCCCCATGTCCCCATCATTTCATTCAGCAGACAACACTGTGGACATGGTACAATGTGACAATACAGTTGATGAACTGCACAGTATTGTTGATGTTCCAGACGTTTGCAGTCCTCAGTTGCTGATAAATATGATTCGTGCAGTAGCGGAGCAGGACGCACCACTTGACTTGTCTGTGCCTCGCAAGCTATGTTATGTAGATGCAACGTCTGTTGATGAAACTATTATGCATGAATATGTCACTTTAGACCTTCATGAAGTTAGTGTTGAAGACATTGGTACAGGTTCTCTTAATGTTTCAGCAGTTTCTATAACAGATCTACAACAGCCACAGTTTGTAGACAACATCACACCTGCATCAACCAGGGGCGTCAAGTGCCAAGCAAATCTGAAAATGAAGTGTCGCTCACGTGGCACACAAACTGACAAGTTTAAAACAAAATGCTTCTGTGCCCCTACATTCATACGAACATATGATGCGGCAATTCAGTGTAATCTGGATGCAGAAATGGGCACAAATTCAAGTGATGGAAGCCTAACTTTTGACAATCATTTTCTTAGTAGTGATGACAGCTTATCTTTAAACAATGACATTGTCTCCGACAGTGATTCAGATTATATGCCTAATATACATCTGACACGTCAATCGACTGAGACACCATCTGCATCAGTATTGTGTTCAGAGTCTGTTCATCCAGCTAAACAGAAATATTTCATGGTGTCCGGGCGTAACCTAGCAACACTGTTGCAACGATTGTCATAGATGCTTCTCGAACATAACACCCAAAGTGAAGCAAATTGTGGGGACAATGATAATTATATCACGAGTGTCCAAGAGACATAAATTTGAATGGCAAAGTCAAGATTGTAGTGGAACAATGCCATGGGGAACATCATAATGTGCTGTGCCATTTTTGCAGCGGTATAACTCCATCAAGGCTCTTCGACTGCTGAAGTTTCTCAATATGCCAGATCTATCATTAGTCACGTACACAAGATTCAGCATTAAGTACATTATTCCTCGGTCAACAATGTATGGAAACATGAACAGGATAAGATGCTGACTGAGCTTCAGAGAAAAAAACTAATTTTGGGTGGTGATGGGCGCTGTGATTCACCTGGCCATTCAGCTAAATACGGACTTTATACATTAATGGATCTGGAAAGCACAAAAGCTCTTTCCATCGAGCTGGTCCAGGTTAGTATCCATAACTTATTAATATCCAAGCCATGGTCTCTGTATGGTATACTGTGTCATCATCATGGTGTTATTTTTTGTTCCAGAGTTCACAGGTTAAAAATTCCACTGCCATGGAGCTGGAAGGACTTAAGCGTGGCATTGAATTTCAACATGATCATGGCTGTACGATAGCCAGTATCATCACGGACCATCATGTACAGGTTAAATCCTTCATGAAGAAGAACAATTCAGCAATCAGTCACCAGTTTGACATCTGGCATATGGCCAAGGGTACTAATATCACAAATTTCATCCCAATACTGTTGTGGTCATTGAGCAGAATAGTAATGTATTTCCATGCTTTTTGACTTTGTAGCACTTATGTAAACACATTTTTGTGACAGTGGTGTTTCACACCCTGTAGTGCCCAGTGCTTCACTGTGCAAATTGCAGAAACTGTTCCCAACAGTGTGTGTGTGTGTCTCACCATCCGAGTACTGCTGTCCTTCTCGGGGGGGGGGGGGAGGTGGTACTGTCCTGTACAACACTGACATTTAGCAGAGTCAGGTTGTACCAAACACAGCGATGCAAATTTGTCAGTGGGGCATGGAGGACAATGGTTTATACTCCTGAGGCAAGATATTCACAGAGCGCCAGGCATTGTCACAAGCCTTGGCGCAGCGCATCTGATTTAATGCAGTGCATAGTCCAGGCGATATTCAGCGGTGCGGTGCCATGGCCAGCACTGTTGAATATGCCACTGAGAATGCACACACAGTGCATGGCACAGTGGCACTGTGCCAGTGCATGTGGCAGGTGGAGAGCAGGGGTGATGCTCAGAGTGCAACTGCTGGTCCGCCACACGCCGACTGCGATATTCAGCTAGGAATGCAAATAGGCCATTATGCATGCAAGGTGGAAATTGGGCCATTGCATGTCATTATGTCTCCATTTGCATGTGGTGTGCCAATTCCGGTGACTTGTGCCTCGCACCCTGCCATGCTGCGGCCATGGGGACCAACACTCCCTGCCCCTCGGCGGGCAACATGCCCCATTGCCTGATCATGGGCAAATGTTTAAAATATCCGTGTTGGTCCAGTGAACCCCATCTCCTGCCCCATCATGGGAAAAATAAATAAATGTCCCTGGTGGTCCAGTGGTACCCCCTTCCCCGCCCACCCAGTGAGCCCCGCCACCCTGCAACCCCCCTGGCACGGCGTATGGCAGCTCCCCACTCGTGAGCTACTGAGCTGCCCACTGACTGACAGCATACAGTGCATTTGGGACTGTGTAGTACAGTACATTCTGAACGCCCATTGGCCCACGCATTGGCCCATGATCGGCAGAGATGGTCATCACAAACAGAAAAAAACAATTAATCTGTACGACATGGCAGGGTGTGTGTAGTGGTTGGCTTCTGGCAGTCCGGGGGAGTGTGTCATGAGGCATCACTGAGTGCCTTCACTTCAACAGCATGAGAAGTGGCGTTACCCCACCACAATGTACACCACTTGTTGTCACCACACTTGTAAAATGTCAACAACATTTTATTTTGTGGATGAGGGGGTTGATTAAATGCCCAAAATCAACAAAGTCCAAAAGGGTAGCATCTTTCAGCAAAAATAGATGTACAATAACAAGTGGGCCTAATGAGCATCCACTGGGGTGGGGCTCATGGGCAATGTGAGTAACTATTTTTAACAGAGAGGAGGTGGGCGCATGGGCGTCCTTCCTGAGGAGGTCGTGTGCTCAAACAGTCAGGAGTTTAAACGTATGGGGCACACATAATGCAAATCTTTTGGGGGTACCAACAAGGGCAGCTGTTGGCTAACTAGGATCTGCAGGTTATCCAATCTGGGGTAAGTGGGCAGAGTAGGTCAGCCTAAGGGTAATTATGTGTCATCAAAGTATATGTTGCTATGTTTCAATTATTTATTGGCGTTGTGATTTTACTATACTTTGCTTTCCACATACACAGGAGTTGGAAAAACTGGAAAATCATTCAAAGAAAAAAACTGTGGAGACATACGATTGTGGATCAAGTCCATGACAAACCACATGTTCTGGTGTGCTACAACAAGTGGAGGTGACTCAGCCATTGTTATTCAAAATGGGAGAGTGTGCTAAATCACATCTCCGCGGTGCATATCGAACATGGGCAACTATTTCCATCATGCTTGCACGGTCCTCTAGAAGAGGACAAAGAATGGATTAGACAAGGTAAATAAGCAGCTAAACAAATTAACAATGTTAATCATTGTGGCGTGCATTCATTGCTTCCCAGCGCATCATCTGGCTGTACATTCACTTCAATAAACCACTTTTGTAGTGGCACAATTTGATGATATTGTGACCCATTATCAAATGGTTACAAATGGCGTAACTTTAGTTGTGCTACAATACATGGCGCAAGCATCCAAGTATGCCACTATTTGCGAATTACAGCATTCTGTAAAGCAGCCGGTGGTATGTGCGCCACAGTGCACATGCACCACAAGTTACAACCTCACCCACCCACCTGACAGTGTAAGATCACCCAACAGTACCCACCCCTACACAGCCATCGAGTGCCACAGCCCACCTATCAGCAACATGGCCAGCTGCCGTCGATCCATCTGAGCATGTAATGTCCATAGCATGTGCTCAATGAATGAATGACAGTTCATTCATTGAGCACGTCTAATATATGTACTGCACAGTAAGACCTTGGTCATCCGCGGCTCACCGGTGGTGACAGATGTGGTGTGTGCAATCGCGAGCTGTGTATGGATGGTGGGTGGGGTTTGTCTAGTGCTGCCAGGTGGGGATGTGGTATTGCACTAGTATACCATGGAAACAATTCCATATGTTCAACATGTGTACTTACAAGGGTGTGGGATAGCAAGGTGTGCAGAGTGTGAAGTATGTTGTATCACCTCACATACTAGTAGTTTGAATGATCGTATTATGTTTTTATGAAATGCACAGACAGTTTTTATTCACACTTATTCATTGCAGGTAGCAGGCCACACAAGTTGATAAGTGAGGTGGTGTCCAGCTCCTACCTACTGCGTGACCTGAGACAGGTGTCACCGATTTATCAAACTTATGCTCTTGAAGTATTCCACAGCGTAGTTTGTCACTTAAGCTCAAGTTTTCTCACTATTTTTCCCTGCAATGAGCGCTCGGTAAGGAATTTATTTCAAAAATAAACACATTTCATGCTTGGCAACATATTTCTGTGATTACTGATGTTGATGAGTATTCATTAGTGATGAGGAATATCTCTACAACCATTGAAGATGACATAGGTTGATCATGGGGTATATGTATGCAGTAAGGCATGAAAGGGTTGATGTAAACAATAATTTGCTGCATGCCCAGTGGTGTAGAAATGCACAAGGCCAAAGGATGACTGAACTCGGCCACTGTCCATGCTGTTAAATTTACAGTCACTTCTGACAGCCTTATTGGAGTTATAGAATTGCCTCTTTTTTTTTTAATATACAGTACTGTGGAAAGCATTTTTATATGTAGAGGACATAGATTTGCTTGTGTCAGTACTTTTGTGTTGCTACATGCTATTGACATCACTCACATTTGTCATACCAAACATGACTGTAGGCCAACTCTATTTCTTATTATACCAAACAGACACATGACAGCTGCCTACATTTTAATGAAAATGTAACTTTCATGAGCGAGGGTTGACCTCTGAAGGTGATCTTCGGTTCAAAATCGCATTTCCAAAGGCCAAGAAAGGGGAGGAGGCAGTAGTTAAACCAGTTAAAAGTGCGACAACATATGGTAAGTTTAGCAGAATTGTGAAATGTGATGTCACAAGTTCATAACAGATCACATCACCTCTGTTACTGTATTAACAACACAGTTATGCGTATTACTCAGGGTTGATCATTTTATAAATGTACTTCTAGAACACCGGGCACTTGACTTAAATCTGAATAGTGACACGGTAGTACAGCATGAGTATGTGCTGCTCTCCTGAGTTGCCATCTCTCACATAACGTGTTACACTGACTTCCCATCTGCGGGTTATGGTGGTAGATCGGGTGGCGCCCAAGCTCCGATGCCAGCACCACCACTGTGATGTATTACAAAGGCTAGCCTGCTCGGCGGTCCTGGGCGCCACATCGGTGACCCTGGTTGGGACAGAGCTGGGGAGTCAGGGGCTGGTGGTGGAGGACAGGAATGTCCTGTAAATGAATAAAACATTCACATGTATACTTTTAACATGTTCCACGCCCCATCCTCCCATTCCATGCTGTGCCTCCTCTCTTTCTACCAAAATCGTAAAAGTTTTTTCGCACTCATAGCCTGATATGCTATCCTCTCCTCAGTGGCCTCCTTATCCCTTCTAATGTTTTCCCTGCCAGCTTTCTTTTTCCCCTGTAGTCTTCTCCTTGACCCTAATGCCACCTCTTCAGTCAACCATACAGGTCTTTTCTGTCTTCCATTCTTTCTTACCCTTGTTATACATGAGTCCATGCCTTTAAATACCCCTCTCTTGATGGCTGCCCATAATTCCTCCACCCCTTGCATGTCCGTTCTCCTCAACATTTCTTCCATGACTACCTTCATCATTCCATGACAGTCAGCCTTCCTGAAGTCTATTATTTTGGTTGTGGTCCTCACCCTCACCCTGCAGACTGTCACCCTGAACCTGAAAGCCTGTGGTCACTGTTGCCAAGGTCTTGACCCATCTCCCCCTCCTCTACACTGTCCCCATTTGCAAGGAGCACATCCAACAGGTTCACACCCATAGTGGGCTCACTGACCCTTTGCTGCATGAATATGCACTGAAGAGCATGTAAGATGACCCTGTCTGCCAAAGTCTGAAAAATGGTAATAATGGCTTCTACTGACTGAATGATTTTAAAAGCAACATTTTCTGTCTGAGAGATGTTCACAGTATTTTACATGAGGTGGTCACCCTACGACAGCAGTTCCCTTCATATGCAAAGGCTAAAACACTGTTTGAGAACATGGACATTCCATCACCTGTCGCTTCTCGGTTCAACCACCCAAGCAAAACAGAACTGTTGCAGAAACATCGTTCACATTTCTCACTGAAGGCAGCATGCAGTGATGCTAACCATCAATTGGAAAATTAATTTGTGGTAATAAAAGACCGCTGCAATGATCTGTGAAGTGATGAAGACAGCTTATTGCTGAAATATAATCAGATTTTGTGATATTATCAATTTTCTTATCATTTTGAACTACACGATTCAAGTTGTACAATTACTTTTACCGCGTTAACAATTGTGATGATCTGCTCATGGAAAACAGTCACCAGCCTGACACATTTATGTTCAGTTTATTGTACACTGAAGCTGTTCATTCGGTTCAGTAACGTCAATTGATCTGGCGAGGTGGTACGGACCAGGCGAAGACCTTGGGGGAAATGGTGCCAGGACATGGCTAATGCATGTCTTGTTTCCATACAAGGGCACACCACATGATGATGGTCAGGAGTGTAGGTCTTCCCAGCATCTCATACAACAAAGAGCAGTGGGAGGTGGTCCACACCTCGTCTGTCTGGACGGATTACAACAAACAGGAATGCATGGACATTGTGAAGATTGTGTAAACCCTGTGCCCAACCCGTTGTACTTTTCATCTGTGTCCTAACTCAGTTTTACAGCCCCTCCCTGGTATACTGATTGGATCACCCAGTCAAGTAAACGTATACCATTTGTGTGACACGAACTTCCAGATGTGAATCCATGCTGTAGTGACACATGTGGCACAAAGGCCTCTATGAAGTCAACAATTGTTTCCTTTATAAGTCATTCAACCATTTTCTCTACCGTTGACTTCAGACTAACAGGTCTGTACTGTCCTGCCTCTGTCTTGCTGCCGCTGTTCTGAAGGGTACTGACATCCACCCTATTCCACTCCTCAGGTACCAAACCATCCTCACATGATTTCTTGTACTATACAAAGAACACAAAGGTGACTAACTGTGACTGACCTGATCATACCATTTATTGGTTTCTTTACTGACAGAATTAACAACAGTATGCCAATGTGGTAGTGACATAAAACCTTCATTTCAGGAATAGCCAGGCACTAATACATGAGTATCATGTCATGGTTTTAAAGACTGCTGTAGGTAGCCATGTATCATCATTTGGTACATTGTTTTGTTATGCTAAAGAAGAAGTATAAGTAAACAGGTTTCTCTGTTATCTGTCTGGTTACAAATTGTTTTATAGAGTACAAAAACAGAAGCACATTCATGTGGTGTTACTTTATAATGGGAGGATGACTATTACTTTACTGCTGAGAAAAATACACTTACTCTGAGGACATGCAAGATGTACAGTGCTGCCTTAGCTGACTTACCAATGTGTAAATCATTTGCTACATATGGTATAAAAAATGACATAGTCATGCTGCCAGACTGCTCCTAAAAATGTGTTTACCGTATCTTGCTTACTTCACGGTACATACACCTGCCAACTCCGAGCAACCTCCAAACAACACCTGCAGTGACCCATGTACTCCATGGCATTGCATCACACAACATGGCTGCGTACCGTCTCGGTGGTGCTGAGGGTTGAGGCGCTGAATGCCACAACTCTCGCCACGCCGGCGACCCAGGTTCGGGAACGAGCCGGGAGTTGCAGGGGGTTGGAGGGAGGAAGAGCTACAGCGTCCAGAGGACTGCGCTCTCTTCCCGGGGAGGGTTGGGGTGCTGCTCACTCACCGAGCGACCTCTGGTGGTGGCCAGGTGTGCGCTGATCGAGCAGCACGGTGAGCGTCGGGGTAGGCGGAGTCACGGCATCACGTTTCCTTGCTAGCCGTGCTCCGGAGGGATGGGAAGGGAAAACAGAATTTAATTGTCCAACCTGGAGATACAGAAAGGCACCACGGCATTCACTGCCCATACTCCCAAATCCAGACCATCCCCCTTCTCCTTGCCGAGTGCGCTGGGCACTTTGCCCTTCAGATAGAGCACCCGGGCACATGTAGGAGCCCTACCTCACAGGGTTCAGACCAGGAGGTGTTGCTCGGCTGCGGGGAGAGGAATGGTCATGGCGGTGAGTAGAGGTGGGTAGCCCGTAATCGCTGGAAGGAGTTCTCCAAGACTTGGAAAGCAAAAAAAAAAAAAAAAAAACACGGCTGCGTACATGGTAAGGTAGTTGGTGGCTGTATGTAGAAGTAGTGAGCAAGACCCAAATAACACAATTCTACAGGTATTGTTACATGTATTCACAAGCCTATCTGTAAATATGAGTCAATTAAACCAAGATGGGTAATTATAGCATACTGTTCATAAACATCATCAGAAACATGAAACTGTGTAATCAATAATAATGTTTTGACTTTGAAAGAAAGGTGAAATTTTTTATTGGAGGGTGACTGTAAAGTACAAAAGTTCCAGTAAACATGATGCTAATGTTGGTATCGATGCTGCTCTTGTACTTGTTGATGTCCTGGTGCGGGCGAAAGCCTGTGTAGTTGTCTGATGAAATCGTTTCTAATGGCCATTACAACACATGATGGCAAAATCTTCTGATTCCAGTGTCAAGGCGTTTCCAAATCCAGCGAACAAAAGCGCCTATAAGCAGCATGGCGACAGGACCTGAGATAAAGATGCAGGAAGAAGATATAGTTGATGCATTGGTTGTGAGTCATGGTACTCTATGTCACTGTGAATTAAAGTATCAAATCGAGGTTGAGAAGTACCAGGTAACTAGGGGTAGAGGGTACCAGGTAACTATAGACCCATCAGTTGGGGTCGAGGAAGTACCAGAGGGTACAGAAGGAAACTAAGATTATCACGAGGACTAGGGATTTGATGTATGAGGACAGACTTGAGACTCTGTCTGTTATCAGAGGAGAGGAGAGATGGGGGACATGATTGAGGTCTTGAAGTACCTCAATGGAGTAAATAGGGTAAACATGGAGGGATGTTTAGACTACAGCAGGGAGAATATGACCACAGGGCATGGTTTGAAGTTGGAAGGTGGAAGGGTGAGGGGTGAAAACAGGAGGAGCTTTTTCACTGAGAGGGTGGTGGACCCTTGGAATACATTGCCTGGTGAGCTGGTTCACAGATCCACAGTGGAGGCTTCAAGAGACTGTGGAACAGACACAGAAAGTGGATGTATCAGATGATGGCCTTGCCCAGGGGGGTGGGGATGGATGATAGGGGTTTCTGGAACACAAGGGGGGAGGTCCTTGGTGCACGACTGGGGATCTGAGGTTCGAGCAGACTTGATAGACCATAAGGCATAATCTGCTGGCAATTAGTATGTAAATATTTACAAACCTGGGTATAACAGGCACACCTTCAACAGTGAATGTAAGCACAGAATTGCCCGCTACCAATATATATGAATACTATAAACATATGGTGGGGATTGGTTTTCACAATTCCAAATCATACAATTGTGTGTCAAAATCCTGTAACATCATTGGTAAAAACATGTCAGATGACCGTCAGTACATACTGCATAACCCAGGGCTGAAGAATGGCATTTATAAAACAAATGGGTCCATTGTATAATCGCAATTTGGCACTCCAGGCTGTGAGTTATTTCAGCAATATACCATGACGGGGAGTGTGGATATTGTTTACCACACCTCGTGTGGTTTGGTCACTGGGAACAGCCTAGTGACCTAACCACACCAAAAGTGGTAAATTCACCCATATACCCACTCCCACTGTCATGGTATTGTCTCAATACACAATGTTCAACTTGTTTCTTGTTTTATACTGACCATACAAATTTTACGGTGGGTATAATGGATGATTTACCACAGTCATATGATATGTTTTGACCAATGAGGTTACAGGATATTCATACACCATTGTATAATAGAATTTATCCACTTCTTGTGTGGTGAGGTCACTCGGATGTGCCTCGTGACACACCACACAAGGCATGGGTAAATCACCATATACCATTTAGCTTGAACAACAACCAATGAGATAGAGAGGCTGGCACCTTAACTCCAATATAAATATACTGATAATCAATGCCAAAGGTGGCAGTCGTATCTGTGAAAAAAAAAACATTACATACATTAATAACGGAACAGCCCCCACCATCTTGTTTCACCGCAAAGCGGAGAGCATAAAACAGCAGTTCCCTACAATGGAAAAGCAAAACAAATCCCTTTTACAAAAAAACAGTGATTGAAAGTAGAAAAACACTGTCCCCCATTTAAAAAACAAAAACACGACTTGGTTTAATGACAATAAACCATCGGGGATCTTGTTTATCGGGATTTACCACACCTGGTGATGATTTACCCACTTGCCTCGCCTTGTGGGCAAACCACTTCGAGCCGTGGTAAATCCAAAGATAATCAACAGACCCTAGTGGCTTACTGATTAAATAATCCACCATCTTGTGCCTTATTAGCTAAATCAGTTTTGTGCTATAGTTGTACTATGAGACACACACAGTCACTAATCACCTTCTACTGTAGATTTCCCTATGATAGTACTACAGGGGTGCAGAGGACACGTAACTTTGAGGTCACTTCATGAAGCGCGAATGACAGGTGTTTTAGTAGTGGTGAACAATATTCAAGTAAATGTAATAATAGATATACTGGTAAATGAAAAAGAACATAGAATGTACTTGAATGCGATCAGTGCACTAAGCGGTAATACATGACACTGACATGCGATGTAATCGCTACCAATCTTATTGTCCCTGTTTGCATGCAGTGTGAGGGGTGACACATGATGTCACTGATGCAGGCTACTGTGTTTCCACAGGGTAGTGTCCGGCCAGCCACAGTGCCTTAATGTCGAACTGGAAGTCACATGTGGTGGTGCACTGTGGAAGCATGAGTCAGCAGTGATGGACTTAGAGCCTTGGCGAATGGTGAAACACATCTAGAACTGCATCAACTACTTTGATCACCTTCTGTGACTGATTAACATTTAGCACATGGCAAAAACAAAGAAAAAAAACTCACAGGTGACCATGCAGTCCACAGCCTGTACAACAGGGATAACAGAAAGGCAGTTGGACCACGAACACAAAATCACCGGTAGTAGGGTAATGAAAATTTCCCATAACATGCCCATACATGCCTGCCTGAGGTGTAAACATTGGCAGGATGATGTTAAGGTGTGTAAGTGCAACAGAAGAATTACCCATGGCTCCAACAAGCGTGAGCGCACAGCCTAGTGCTTCTAGAACAAAGTAGGTTGGTGTGTCGAGCACTGACTTAAGGATTATGTCATATGGATGACATGCAATAGGAACAAAATGTGCATCTTTTAAAAGATGAAGATTATAACTGAACACGGTTATTTGGTTAACAAAAATACTATGACTGCTAACAGCTGTATGATGATGGTTCAACAGCAATGTTGTCAACAATCAACAGAGGCATGGATATATGTTGACCACAATTTAAAGTTCACATAAATCGGACTGAAGAACATGGCTGTTAACTCAGTGAGGGGTGCAGAACCAGTAGACATAGTGCCGTACTATGGTGAGGACTGTTACAACTAACATGTTGATATTGTAGGCATCAACGTGTTGGCCGTAATAGTGTCACTGTACAGGGTCCATACCATTCATAACATGTTTTGTATGCTGCATGGAACAGACTTCATGTGCCGTTAAAAAACAGAACGTAATGTCAATATTGTACTGACACATTTAATAAATAATGCATAACCAGAACATACTCATTCAATGAGTGCGTCATCATCGAAAGGCCCTCAGATTCATAATACTCGTAGTATGAGACAGTTATCACATTATGATTTAAGCAATTGTCCTGGAACATTTCCAGTTCAGTTATGCAGGAGACATCATCATTGTCATCAAAGTGTGCTTTCACAATGGCTATTTCAGTGCAGCACAGACATTCTGCCTCTGTATCCATGACTTCACACCCACCACATTCACACCTGCATAAGGAGAAGTAAAAGATAAGTACACATTTAATATCAATTTTACACAAAGAACAACAGTACAACAATAAATGCAGGTCAAGTGCCAACAAAGGCATAGTAGTAAGCTACAACAGACGCCTGGTACTGAGTTTACTATGCATAAATGCATCACTCAGTTTCATTGTGATGCATGAGGATGCAGCTCAAGTGACTTCAAACCAACTGAGGCATGCTTTAACGGCAAGTATATGCACGGCCAGAAGTGTGTGTTACTGCACTCATCAACTAACAGCCCAGGAAAACAGTGAAAAAAAAAAAGTCTTGTAATTTAATTTACGTTGGATGATTTATACAGGTCACATTAAAACACAAAAAGAAGTTCCTGCTGGCATGTTGCTGCATCAATAGTGTTGATGCTTGCTCACCCATCAATGTGGGTTTGGAGATGAGCAAGGGTTGATGGATGGCGGCAGGGGTTAAGCATTGAGTGCATGATGGGATGCTGTCATTTAGTACGTTAAAACAACCTTGTTGACCACTGGTGGTGGTTCAGTCACAGGCAGCAGATGCGTAGGGATTGGCATACAATGAAAATCACACCATGCATTTCTTACATTGGCCCTTCTACCATGCCGATGTCTTCCAGGGGTGTGAGAAAAAAAAAAAAAAGGAAATTGGACTTGGTAGATGGATCACACCATCAGCAATCGGATGAACCAGATGAGGCAGCTGAAGGTGCGCAGTTCCACAGTAAGTCTGGAGGGGATAGGGGGACAGTCCTCAACCACATACAGTCTGCAAAAAAATTTGGTGCTTTTCACATTTACCTACCTACAACAACTCCTTCAGCCTGGTGTATGCCATATGGCATCAGAATCATCCATTGATGAACCTGACCCAAAATGGGCACATGGACTCAGTGAGTTAATTCGCTAAAACAATGCAGACAGTGAATGTTTGGGGGGGACATTAATGCACACCAAAACTGGTTTACCTCACTCAGGCAACCCCTTGTGCCTTACAATTCACCCATGGTGCACATCAGTCACCCAATAGGGCCATGTTATGATGTGGGTCATACAGCGTATTATATGTACAAAACTATAAAGGATATAACATTTTGTTTTCATAATTCTGCTTCTCCTGCTGCCTGGGCATCCTTCAGAAGGTACCGCAGGGATGTTCCTCTCACTCCCTGTCTGAAGCGTTGCTATGCCCAGGACATTCCCCCCCCCAGAATGCTTGGTAGGCACAGCCCTGATTCAGAGTCCGTCATGGGTTCACCCTCCATTGGCGAGCACTACCAGGATTATAGGCACCTACGTTGTCACCGGGTCACCTGTGGGGATTCCTAGGTGCACAGGGACAACATTGGGATGTGGGCATGCCTCAGGGGTCTCCATCATCTCACCAGGCAGCTGGAGTGTTTTCTGCACTTAGCAGGTCACCGAGGAGATGGGACATGCAATGTCAGCATGCACAACAGGTGCTAGCTGCCAGGCTCCTCCCAAACGTAGCCACGCAAGACTGTGCTGCATCCGAAAGCCGCCGGGTGCCCCCAAGGAGGGGAGAGCTGTCCTCCGGATGCTCAGTACCTTCCCTCGCCTGCCGCAACAGAATAACCACAGCTCATTCCGAAACCAGGCTTGCCAGTGGGGCGCAACATGTGCCATACAGCACTGCAAAGCTCAGCAACACCAGTCAGGCCTAAGGATATTAAATGTAATCAAATGTCATTATTACCATAAATCAACATCCTGTGTTCGATTTCCACTGGGTCCATCTTCACTACTACTGTTGCTGTCAGAGTCAATGTAATCAGCATTGGCTGGTGGAGCCTGGTGACGTGGTGGTTCAAACATATAGGGTTGTATTACAAATGACATGTTTAGATCAAGATCAGGTAGGTCAGCAGCATCTGCCTGAGTATCCAGCGAGTACGCCATGTTGACTACAAACTACCATCAGCACCTGCACATAAAGTACACAACATTGATTAGAAATATGATGATAGTACTGGAACCAGCATTCATATAAAAAACTGCACCCCCCCACCCCCCACACACACACATTGATCACTTTCATTGACCAAGTAAGATCAACGTCTGTTTTATTGATGGTAACAAAACAAAATGTGTTGCTGTCCATGGACTACTGCTAAATAATACCACAGTTTATCCATACGTATGCACATACTTATGTGTTATTCAATGCTAACGCAAAGTATGTCTACCAATGTTAGCAAATGGTGACAAACGTAAAACAAATTTGATGTATTTGCATTGCTTCTCATTCAAAAACCAAATTCATGCAGCACTGCATATGAAAAAAGGACTAACTACAGGCATTACATCTTCGAAATAATAATCATTAGTTGACCACTGTACCACATTTATAGGACGTATGCATTAAACTGACTTCTATACCTGCTCAGCGCTTGCAATGAAAACGAGCTGTCAAAAATCATAGTTTCAATATTAAAATGAATAGGGACCATAGAGGTGAGCAATATCATTACCAATCTTATAATGCTGGACAGAAAAGGAGAGAAAAGCACAAGTTTTCCAAAAAACAAGCAGGCTGCAGATGGCTTCTGTTATGGACAGGCTGCTACTGTGACTCCGATTAGGTAATCGCGTTCAGATTGACCCCGACGTACTGGCGCTTGCAAAGGTCACACTAGTAGACATGCATGAAAGAAAAACAGACACTTGCTGTGCCAGAAACACGGGGAAAGTGCGAAATTACGAGCGGTGCGATGGGTCAACCGGGAAACACAGCCAACAAATAAATTAACGTGACATCACTACTGACCTTCTTCTACCAACAGGCAAGGTAAAAAAGTATGGAAATTGGATATAGAAAACTTATTTAGGTGTCCTTTAAAGCGTTTAACGACTGGCTGAGATGCTGGTGTTTTCAACAGAATATTCTTTGTCTAACTCACTGGGAAACTTCCTATCTAAAAGATTCACTGTTCTGCTGGGATGGACTCCACCTCAGTTGTAGGGGTAGTTCTCTCCTGGGCAAAAGCTTTACAACAGCCATCAATAAACTTTCAAACTAAATCCCAGGGTGAGATCAGTGACAATAGATCCTGTTCTCTAAAAAGACCTTCTAGTGACTTTTCTGAGTGTGAGGTACTCAGTTTGAATGCTAGATCTTTAAACCAGGTTAAAATGGCAGAATTGGAAGCCTTGTGTCAACTGAACAAATATGGACTTATTTCTATTACAGAAACTTGGTGGGATCCTGATACTTCCTGGACCCAGCGTATTCCTGGGTATAAACTATACCATAAGGACCGTCAAGGTCAGATGGGGGGGTATGTCTCTATGTTAGAGATGACATATTCTCATTCCAACTCCCTATCGCTAGTGATATAGAAACCATCTGGGTTAACATTCAGCTTAAAGGGTACCCACAATTGTTAGTAGGAACATGCTATAGGCCTCCAACATCTAATAAAGAATACTCTACCTTCCTTTACAATGAGATTTTGAACATGGCCTCCAAAGGTAATATCCTTATATTGGGTGATTTTAATATGCCGACCATAAATTGGAATTCCTTAACTGGTAGTACGCAGGCTGAGAAGGATTTAATTGCACTCATGGTTGATACAGGACTAGAACAAATTATTACAGAACCAACGCGAGGAGTCAATATCCTGGACTTAGTTATCACCAATATTGGGAATTTAATATCCAAAATTATAGTTGGTGCTCCACTGGGAACAAGTGATCATAATACTATTTCCCTTTCATTGTTATTTTGTCAATATATTACCAACTTCACGGAATGTAAGAATGATAATAAAGCTAATTTTAATGCTATTAATCAACAATTAAACTCAATCTCATGGGAAACTATATTATCTCCCTTCTCTATGGAAGAATCCTGGGACTATTTTAAATCATCCATTTATTATTTGGAAAAATTGTATGTTCCAACCTCAAAAAAATATAATAAAAAGGGGAAAATACCCTTATGGTATAATAAAACAATTAAAGCCTTAATCAAGGACAAACATAGACTCTTTTCACATGTAAAAAATAGCAAGGGGGAAACCAAGGAATTATTCCTCATTCAATACAGGAAAACTCTTATATTATTAAAACAAGCCATCTTGCAATCAAAAAAGAAACTAGAGTTTCGTCTGGCTCATACCAAAGATAGTTATAAAGCATTATTTGCCTACCTCAACAATAAAAAAATGAATAGATACATGGGGCCCCTATGTATAAAAGAAACAATTGTATCTACAGACAAGGATATAGCAGATACATTTAATAAGCAATTTTGCTCAGTTTTTACCATGAAAGAAGTCCCTAAAATCTGTAAGCATTTAAATAATATTACTCCTTCTTATACTGTTACTGAAGAGGATACATTAAAAGCTATTTTGTCCCTAAAACCCAATTCTAGTCTGGGACCAGATAATATCAATCCCAGATTCTTAATTGAGTCTGCCGCAGCTATCACTAAACCCCTTACTATTATTTTTAATAAATCCCTATATAAAGGACTCATTCCCCAGGACTGGACATTGGCCACAGTAATACCAATTTTTAAGAAGGGAAATCACTCCAGACCTGAAAACTATTGTTCGATAAGTCTAACTTCTGTCATAAGTAAAATCATGGAGAAAGTTATTAAGAAATTGCTAGATCATGAAGCTACTGAGGGTAACATGACAGATACTACACCACATGGCTTTACACAGGGGTATTCCTGTACTACTAACTTGGTTTCCTTTTATAATCATGTTAGTAGGGGTATGGACAAAGGTACACCTGTGGATGTAATACTTCTCGATTACAGTAGAGCCTTCGATAAAGTTCCTCACGACATACTGCTTGATAAAATGAAAGAGATGGGTTTCTCACATTTTATAATTAATTGGATATCAGGTTGGTTGAATAATAGATATCAGCAAGTTAGAATTAACGGCACACTTCCCCAGTCATTGAGTGTGACCAGTGGGGTCCCACAGGGATCTGTGTTGGGGCCAACCCTGTTTAACATTTTTATTAGTGACTTGCAGGTTGGCCCTGAAACTGTTCTTTCGAAATTTGCTGACGATACAAAGTTGTGTGGCTCTGTTCTAACAGTGTTAGACAGAGAATCCATGAGGAACAATTTAAAATCTATTGAAGAATGGGCAGTTTTAAACAAAATGACACTTAACTCTGATAAGTGTCATGTTATGCATTTTGGTAAAAATAATCCGAGGCAGACCTACTTATTGAATAATGTGGCCCTTCATGTGTCACCATTGGAACGAGATCTTGGGGTAATCATTAACAACAAATTATCTCCCAATGACCATTGTACAATGATAGCCAGGAAAGCCAATGCCTTGCTCATCTGAATCCAGCGTTCATTTGTGTCTAGGACACAGGAATGTGTGATCCCACTGTATAGAGCTTTCGTTAGGCCTCACTTGGACTATGGATCTCCCTGCTGGAATCCCTACTTAAGGCAGGATGTGGACAGAGTTGAAAGGGTGCAGAAAAGAGCTACCAAAATGGTAAAATATTTATCCAAACTAGATTATGAGGAAAGGTTAAAGGTCACGGGTTTACATTCTTTACACACAAGGCGTACAAGAGGTGATCTTCTCCTCCTGTATAAAATTCAGAATTCTCATGAGTTAATGCATCACTGTGGCTTACATTTCTCAACCAGTTGGAATTCCCCACGGCACCATAACAAACAGATATTTGTTTCTAAAACTAGAACAACAAAAAGGTTAAACTACTTTACAGTAAAACCCCCTAAACTATGGAATATTCTTCCACAACATTGAGTCGATAGCAGCTCCATTCTAGCCTTTAAGAAAGGGTTGGATTATTGGTTGGAGTGGAATAGCCCTGGGGTATAATTGTCCCACCAACGTGGTGAGGGACAATCTCGATGGGCAGTAGCCTTCTTTTGTCCCTTGAAACCAAGTAAACCAAGTAAACCAAGTACTCTTTGAAGATTTTCTACCTAATAAGATAAATTCTGGTCAGAGCCAATGTGGCTGCAAAATGATGTTATTGATGGTGGTTGCTTCATAACTGTTATTTGCTTTATAAATAATTTGTCCAAGAAAAAACACATGTCCATGCTACAGGTACCAACTTATTTATTTGAAAGAGCAGACAGAAGCCCATCTTAAAGTAAGTGGCACCAGACCCCTGTGTTACTCTGCTGCTCACTTTACAGCCATATTGGCACTGTGATCCAAGTTACTGTTAACAATAAGGGTACTGCAATAATGTTCCTTATGTTCTGTTAAAGATGGGCCCTTGTAGAATACAGAATATGCTACTCGTATAAGGGCAAATTATACATTTTTGTTCATGCAAGTTTTTAATTAGTGTGTGTGTTATGTGTGGAACTTTAATCAAATGTATGTTCACAAGCTGAACACAATTAAATACGGTAAAAATGGTTTCTTTCTTTTCAACACAGGCGTACTGTAATCCTTGCTCACTTCTTTATTTATGAATTAATTAAACTGTATGTATGGAAAACGTAAATTACTATCCTTGCCCGAGGCATGCTTGCCCTGTTATGGGTTTCAACATTCTGGCACACCACTGATTCCTCTGAAAACAATTTTGGAAAATTGGCTATTCTCTGCTTCCTTTATGGACACCTCGGCATTTGCTTTAAGGTGGATGTAATTTGAAATGGAGCTTTGAAGAAACGTAATATTCCTCTTCACGGAGTTTTTGTTTAGGTCCCTCTTACATTCTCTTGCCATTCCTTTCATTCCTAAAGTGCTTTAGGAATATTGACAGTGTAGAGGCTAAGAAAAGCAGTCCCAGAGCATTGACTGTTTGCTGGAGGAGGGCTTGGGGTTGGTGAGGCACCGGATGATTTGCTGTTCTTCAGGCTGGTGGTGTCCAAGGAGGTAAGAACACAAGTCCTTTTCTGTCCTTTTTTGAATCAGAACCAGCAAATTAATGCCTGTTCCTGGTATCTTTGGGAAACTTGCAGTCTGCTGCTTTTTAATCCTGCTAATGAATACAGAAAGAAAAATTAAAATAAGAAAAATTACTAAACAGTCATAAAACAAGTTTCCGATCAACAAATAACACGGTGGCTTCCCAGCCCTGAGCCCTCTTCCAGCAAACAAATCAAGGCTCCTGGGCTGTTTTTCTTAGAATCTACACTATCAATATGCCTGGAGCACTTTGAGAATGAAAGGAAGGTACCTGGTAAGATTAGCACTACCAGAATAGCACCAGTCAACTACACGCTAGTCTGGGTAGCACTACCATGGACAGCAAGCAGGGATGTAAAGGGCTTGTGATTTGTGCTCCCCTGGTCACTGTCCATGGTGCTGCCACAGGACAAGGGCAGCAAAATACCAGGGGCTGGCTGAGCTGCTCCAGTGGTATGGAGGGCTGGAGCATGGAACAGCGCAGCAGGAAAGCAGTTGAGACCAGGGTTTTAATCCTGGTCTCCAACCATCTTGCATATATCAGGACTTTTTATTTTATGAGGGGCCATGGAAACAGTATTCCACGGCCCCACAGATTTAACTTTCCCCATGATCCACACCGCCAGAGTGGGAATCTTTAAGTCTCGGGGGCGGGGGGGGCAGAGCCCTCTGCAAAAATAAAAGTGAAGCATTATTGCTGCGCTGTTAATGCCGATGGTCAGCTATGTTCTGACCCAGTGCCTGAAAGGAATGGTAGGAAAGTGTGAGGGGGATCAAAACAAGAACTCTGTGCAGAGGAATATCATGTTTCTTCAAAGCTCCATTTCAAATTACATCCATCCTAAAGCAAATGCCAATGTGTCCATAAAGGATATTGGAGGTAGATAGATTTTGGAGCCAAACTTCACCCCCCTCAAACTGTCTCACATGTAGACTAGCACGCGCGCATACACACACACACACACACACACACTCATAAACTGTTACCAGTCATGCGAAGAGATGTTTCCCTTTTTTCTTTTTCAGCTGGTCATAAACCACAAAACTGGCTGTGTACTCTTGTACAGTAATGCTGTACAGTGCTGATCATTGAACTGACAGCTGCCATCACACACGTAATGCAAAAGGGTAAACAAATATGTAATAACATCTCAGCACATCATTTGAAGCCAATCTGACTGAAATTTAGATCAGAAAAAAATTAATGACAATGTGGGAAGCTGATATTTATAGACAAAATAAAATGATATATTCAAGAAAGGGTAATATTTCAGTAGTAGACTGTGACTTTAGCAAAACAATCCATGAATCCACATTCTCACTTTAATTTTGTGATGGTGGGAAGCTCACAATTGTTTTAATTACAACACAAAAATTGCCCCACCCCCATCACGACTGGTATAGAAAAGACTTGGTAGTAAACAGTGACTTTGTGACTGATGTTTGAACATGGCTCAGTACATCCTTTAATATTGTACTGAAAGGCCGTTTTCCCACTTAACACAGTTGATTTCTATCAATGCCACATGTTACAATTTAAAAAAAAAATAACGAACTCATCATCATTGCAAATCAAAGGTGCAATTTCTATTGTTTGTTAGGGGATATAATCTTTCTGATAGTAGATGACATACATAAGAACAGCTGTGATGTTATATATTTGTTCGCCCTCTCGCTCTGTGTGTGTGCTGGCAGCTCTCCATTCAACAATAAGCATGGTAAGGCATTACTGATATCAACACAAGAGTACGGAGGCCAGTATGAATAATGTGGATGTGAGATTAGTGACAGCAATCTTTATTTACACCCAAGACATCCAGTTTTGCAGTTAATGACCAGCTGAAAAAGGAAAAAAAAAGAGAAGCATCTGTTTGCAAGACTGGTAACAGTGTGTAAGTGTGTATGTGTGTGTGTATGTGAGAATGTGAGACAGTTCAGCTGGGAGAAGTCTTGGTCTGAAATGTATCTACCTCTGTCAGAAATCACGCAGTAGTCACGAAAATAGGTCTGGTACAGCGAGTTTTAATGATCTACAGTTTTTTTTTGTTTGTTTGTTTGTTTTTGTAGCAAATAGGCTACCAGTGTTCTAACACAGTAATTCCATTGAAGATAAATATGGTGGTTTACAGTATATCAACTAAGTGGTAAGTTTACATCTTTGGATAGCAATACCCCAATACTATTACTGCTAGATATTCAACTTGTAAAACTTGTGACACCTCCCCTCAGAGGATGTATCCATTCTGAGGAATTCAGCACAACACAAGAGGTAAACACAGTCAGTCAACTAGCAAACTGACAGGCCATCTGCAAGCACCTCTAGAATACAGGTGGGCACATACACAACCCTCGTTCTGCTGAAGCATGGTCACATTCCAGCACATCCACAACTCAAATGTTTGATATACATTTCACAGCATTTAAAAAAAAATAAATAAAAGAGTCCCATTTCAGACAGTCTCACTTTAAGTAAGTGCCACAACACCGACTTTGGGAAATCACTATTAAGAAAAGCACTAATTACAGCAGCCAATATGGCATACGTTTGCTCCCGCTCAGTCTGACTGAAACTGGATGGGTATTCAGAAACAGAGACAAAGTAAGAAGTGTGGGGAAAAAATAGTAATAATAAAAGCATATAGTGGAGGAGTGTGTGTGTGTGTGTGTGTGTGGAGGGGGGCCAAACATGCAGATTTTGAGCAGTGTCAGTGTGTCTGACCTCCCCCACACACACACAATCCTTCACAACATGATTTTAATTTATTATTGTATTTCACATTTCTTAGTTTGTCTACATTTCTGTTGAGTGACTGAGTGCTTAGCCAGTTTCAGTCAGAGCAATCAGGATGAGCGTGTGCCGTAGTTAGTGCTTTTCCGAATTTGAATTTTGACTGGGCCAAGGAAGGAGGAGAAAAAAGGGGGAGGAGGAGGAGGGCACATGCATGACAGCTTAGTGACTGAATGAGAGTGAGAAGCATGACTGGATGCATGTGCACGTCCCCATTCACAGTCACATGCTACCAAAGTCCCTTTCTCAGTAAGCAATAATACCCAAAAGGGTGGGCATTACTGGGAAATACAGGACCGCCCAGAGGCATAATGAGGCCCGATGCCACAGGGGGAGGGCCTTATTACCCCTGGAAGGTCCAGTATTTCCCAATAATGCCCACCCTGGAGGGTATTGTTGCACTTAGAAAATGACTGTCCTAGTAAGTTTTAATAAAATGCTAAAAGAAGAGAGGAAATGGGCAGAAAAAATGAATAGAATTAGTAGAAAAAAACATTACTGATAAAGTAGTCCATATTTTTTAAAGCTGTTCCAGCTGCAGTTTCTCCTCTCTACAAAGGCCATTCTGATCAATTGGCTGCCCCCCTCTCAACACACACACATGCACCTGGCAGACTCTTAGCATTCTTTTTAAGTTCTGCCCTGTTTTTGCACTTTCTGAAGTGCAAATTACCTACGTGTCATCAGCTTTTATGGTTGACACCAAGAAGACTGAATTACGTGAAAAGATCGTGATGTGAAAAGATCATAAACCCCCCCCCAATTCGAGCAGAGCCCATCCAAGTAAAGCCAACAGTTACAATAGAATGCAAAAATATCCTTGTGTTGCTAAGTTAAGGACATGGCTTTTCTTTTTTTCTGTGAATAGAGGAGCCGCACAGTGAAAGTATACGGAGTGGAACGGATCACCGTGGCAGCTTGTATTTTGAAACAGGCAGCACACTCGCACATAAACTGATAGACACAGAAGTAAGTGGGATCCCTCACTTGCACTGTTTTGGGTGGAAACTGTATGCAGTGCCTTTTTATTAAGAGGCAGCTGTACAAAGAAGTGCAGAGTTGACAAGTGCTGCGGGGGGGGGGGATGAAGACCAGTAGCTCTCGCTAAGTGAGAGAAAAACATGGCGGGATTTCAGATTTCACCAGGTGCTTTCAGCCAATGACAAAACAGGCTGGCACCACAGAAGAATGCTACTCAGTGAAGTGGTACTTGGGCTGTCTCTTATTTATAGCTGGGCATCTATTGAAAAATAAATGCCCAACTTGGAGTGTGTCTCAGCCAATCAGCTTTAAGAATTGATTCTTGCCATTTTCTAAAAGTAATTAGAATATGTCATGCATAACTCTTGCCATGCAGCCATAAAAATGAGTCCTATATTGTTTACTAAGCTGGGGGTGGGGCAAAATAGATGGAATGGTCAGAAGTCTACTAGCATTGAAGTTAGGAGGTGAGTAAGTGCTGCTATACAGCGCTGAGATATAGATTTGTATAGAGAAATAATTTATAAGTAGAAAGGACATTTAGTTTAATTAAATTATTTTTCTTTTAATCTCTTTTGTTCTTAGGGATCTATTATGAGATACAACTATCTAACTCTTTCTCTTTTCTTCTGTGTACTTCTTTCCAATAATTATAGTCAGATGTAAAACTAATAGTGTATTGATTTGCTCAGAGAATCTAAAAAGGAAACACAAAAGTGTTCTGAAATGAGAGAATAAAAAATATTACTTAAATTCAAATAATGGCGGTAGGGTGTAAGATAACAACCTGGAATGTAAAAGGTCTCAACAATAAAATTAAAAGATATCAGGTACTAAGCCATCCCAAGAAGTTAGAAACAGAGACAGCATTTTTTCAAGAATCTCATTTGAAGCAAAAAAGATATCCCTCTTACGACAAGGGAGTGGGTAGGAAAATATATGGAGCCAAAAATAGTTCTAAGAACAGGAGTTCTGATTTTTATTAAAAGATGTGTACATTTTTGTGACAAAAACTATTATAGATGACAAAGAGGTATATTACATAATAGTTCAAAGAATCTTAAATGGTGAAAAAAATGTATATGGACCGACTTAATCTAACCAAAGCATTTTTAACAAAATATTAGACAAAATAAATCCTTTTTAAATAGCATCATTATAATGGCAGGAATATGAACCGCATACTAGACCCAGTATTAAATAGAATGAAAAAGAAATACAGATTAACAAGGGCAGACATTTTCTATTAACTCATTAATATTTTCTAAGAATATATATATAAGACAGCAAATAGTGACTCGAATACTTTCCTCCAAAATATAAAGGTCTTACACAATATCTCAACACTTTCCACTGTTTTTTTAATAATTATGCTTTATTGAGATTTTTTCATTTCATACAAAGTACATTAAAGTACCTGACAACAAAAACAATTAGCCACCTGTGCTTGACATATATTAAGGACATTACATACCCCCAATGACTTATGGGAGTTGATTTTACAGATGGTTCAAACACTTTTAGAGATTTAACAGTCTTGTAGATTCTCAGTTGGTGTAGAAGAACATTGAGATTACCCATGCAGAATAAATTGATACATTTAATTACCTGCACTGACTTGGTTCACATGTTATAGTGAACCTATCTAAGGCCTGTTGCATGATAGGTCTAGATCCATTTTTGTGGGTTCATATTGTATATGCTGTAATGTACTTTAGAATTAAGACACTGTCCCTTTAACAGGTAACTACAAAATAACTGTTATTTCTATAAATGCTAGTGTGGACCTGTTACGTCTCAAGATAAGGGAGACAGGTACATAGCACAGGAAGGCATACAATATACCACTGTGGTTTCCCATGACAGGGAAAGGTAATGTAGTGACCTAGGGGTCAGGGGTCACCCAAATGCATGGACCATCTATAAAGGCTATTGTGGGCCTGTTATGTCTCAGGATAAGGGAGACAAGTATATAGCCCAGGAAGGTATAAAATATCCCACTGTGGCTTTCCATGACAGGGAACGTTAATGTAGTGACCTAGGGGTCAGCGGTCAATCCAAATGCATGGACCAGATGTCATTGGGGTTGACATGAAACCTGACATGGAACCACAGTGACACCTACAGGGAAAGGTAAACTGTTGCACCCCATCACACTGTAGGTGTGGCTTGAAGATGACCAGTCTGTATGTATAAGACACACATTCTGACTTCAGAGCAGTTGAAAACCCGCTTTGTTGGAAGGCAGATAGTCTGTTCAGCTGGCATATACCTGAAGACCAGAAGTATATGTGTAGGTCTGGAAAAATCTCTAAAACCAGACCTGAGTGTGTGGAAAGTTTGACTTAGCCCATACTGAACAGGAAATTCTGATTTTTAAGTCAGAATTTTGGAAACCAAGACTTTGTACCAAGAAAGTGCCTGGAAGTCATCTTTTTTTTTATCTAGTGTTTTCTGGAAACCATCCAGTTTTACTTTTGTTATTGTCTGCATTTCAAAGTTCTTCCAAACTAGAATTTTCTGTATTGCTTTTATTTTAAGTACATTTTTATGACTTTCTTATCAACTGTGCCTGGGATCTGGCTATGTGATTTAACATTTCAACAGAAGGGTTTTGAAAAGACTGTGTGGCTTGGCAAGATAGAACCACTCGACTATCATATAAAACTTACCTAGGCAAGACATAGTCAGTGGCCGTGGTGGGATTCAAATACTGAAAGTAGTGCAGATTCAAGGGAACTCAAAACTACAGAATCTACCCTCCCACTGGGAAAAGGAAGGCTGGTAAGTCTTCCTGAAACCCTTACTCCTGCTCACAAGTTCTTAAAAAGGGGATCCTCTCTGCAAACAGGAGGTCCTGCCAGGGTGCCAGAGGTTTGGGGGCCAGGAGTGCATGACACAGCCTACTGTAAAGTGTATATACCTTATGCCACTAAGGGCTTTGTATGGATATGGATTCTAAAGTTAACAAAGTGTGTCGCTTCTCCCATCTTTTTCAATAGCTGTTGTGTCTGTTATTTATACTATCTATAATATTTTCAGTGCATAGTGTGGCTATAATTTCCTTACATCATTCTATCTATGAAGGCATGGCATCATCTAGCCAGTGCCTCAAAATAATTTTCTTGGCAGTTTCGACTGCTATTAAAGGAAATCTACTAGCTGACTTGAAGCCCAGACTGCTGTACATCAGCCAGATCTCCCATGCAGTCACAATATACACCAATGTATTAATTTACTTTAATACTCATAAAAACAGTAACAGACTCCCCACTACCTGGCATTTTCTAACATTGTGCAGCTCGCCTCCAAGATCGTGCTGTTAAAACCATGAGATGATGACATGGCTTGCCTCTCCTTCTATGGTACCCTTATGTATAGAGATTTAATAATCTCCATATCTCCCGTGCCCTGCTTTATTTTCACAAACTGTGCCTAAATGACATGTGCATACATGGTATGCATATGGCATTTAAAGCACCATAACTGAATATTCAAAAGAGTTGCATGCATGCTTAATAGAAATTCGCGTCAGCACAAGTCCGAAAAATACCACCATTCTGCGATATTCAGTAGGAGGCAATTCGCCCCCAAATCAGGCTGAGCAACTGCACAATGATAATGAATGTATGCACAACTGAAGGGAGGAACCATGCATAAATGGCGTAGTGCGATTTCAACAACATCGCCATGTGTGCAATAGAGAACCAGCGGAAGTTGCGCCATAAGCGGAAATGAGCCAAAATAAAGGAGCAAGGAGAGCGCAAAAGCTACAGGAAGCCTCAAGTTGCGGAACTATAGCCAGCCACACCACGCAACACATACACACAGGGCAAGACAGTAAGGGCACCTGGAACTCACAGGCTCCGGGGAAGGTGTGAGAGCCACAGTGCAGAAAGGAAGTACCACACAGCAGTGAGGACAGCTCAGTCAGGTGTTCCGGTGTAGGGAAGTAGCAGCCAGGACAGGGAACACAGAAACAGCTGCTGGGGGGTGAACACAAGCCAGGGACATGGCCAGTGCCACCATCCAGATGGAGGCAGTAATGAGGGGGGGTGAGAAGACGGGCAGAATGGGGGACGTGGCCGTGGAAGGGCCCGTCGGCAGTATGTCCCCAACAGGCAGTACTGAGCCCACACCAGCTTCGAGCTGTATAGTGATATGGAGATCTTGGGCCGGTACCACCTGAATCGGGCAATTCTGAGGCAGCTCTGTGAGCTGTGTAGTGATGTGATGCAGGCACCCACATGACAGAGCCATGCTCAGTCAGTGGAGACGAAAGTGACAGCTTGCATGTGCTCGCTCGCCACGGGTACCTTTCCAGAGACCAACTGGGGACACCACAGGCATAACCCAGTCGGCCGCGTCATACCACCTCACCCAATTCCTCAGCACACTGCTGCCACATGCTGCGGAGTACATCCATTTCCCCAGCACACTGGAGGAGCACACAGCAAACATACAGAAGTTCCACAGGGTAGCACGTATGCCTGGCATGCTAGGGGCAATAGACTGCACCCATGTGGCCATCTGCACACCACCTGGCCCCGAATTGGAAGGGCTATGCTAGCATCAACTGCCAGGTGGTGTGCGATGCCAGGGGGTGCATAATCAATGTCTGTGCCATGCACCCTGGGGGAGCACATGATGCCTTCATCCAGCACCAGTCAGCACTGTGCCACAGATTTGAGAGTGGGGATATCCCCACTGGCCACCTAGTGGGTGAGTATGCAAGCCACACGGACAATCATAGGGCCTGGGGGGGCATGGTCAGAGGTGACATGGGTAGTGGCTTACATGGCTCAGGGCAGGGCGATGCTGATCACCAAACTAATCTCCACCCTCTACACACAGGTGACAGTGGATACCCACTCCATCCCTGGCTGCTCACACCCTACCGGTGGCCCGCGACCCCATCGCAGCAACGCTACAATGAGGCACGTGCCACCACACGTAATGTCATCGAGTGGGTGTTCGGGATGCTGAAGGCATGTTTCCGTTGCCTGGACACCTCCGGCGGTGCCCTACAGTACAGCCCCTCAAAAGCCTGTGGGCTATTCCTGGCCTATTGCATCCTGCACAACATGGCCAATGAATGTGGGATAGATGTACAGGTCAAAGAGGGGGACAGTGATGGGGACAATGAGGACGCCAGTGACAATGGTGATGGGTAGTCCCCCTTGGGCAACGGGACCCCCGACTGCTCCGGCTGGCACAGCTGCACTGGGACACCATCACAGAGGAGCATTCAGCCAACCCAGGTAAGTCATAGGGCCATGTGCAACCACCAGTGGCTAAGGCACAACCCACAAACATGCATGGACACACACCAGGGGTGCATGCCATCAAGGGACCTGGTTGGGCATGGAACCACACACACCACCAGGGATGGGTGAGGTCTAACATGGCACATGGACAGACAGACACACACACACACAGACACACATGCAACGCACCAGACAAGCACAAAGGGCAGGAGGCACACTGACCCAGAATGCCACCCCTAGCCACACACATGTCCACAGACCACCACGCCCACTGCCTCTCATTGTGCTGTGTCAGATGATAAGCACCATTGCACATTGGTGTACAGCGCGATGCAGGCATCATCATGCACACGCAACTGCAGACAGCAGCCGGGAGGGTGTGCAGATGGACTGTGTGTCTGCGAGCAGGGCCGGGTACCCACTGGTGCATTGCCCGCTGAATGAAACAATGCACACAGGGCAGCATCAGACAGTATCCACATTGGGAGACAGGTCAGTCACGGGCCACAGTGTCCCGGCTGCTACGGATGCATGGGCGGCCCTGCCAAGACCCACCAGCACTGACAGGCTGACCACTGGCCTCATGGGGTGGCACCAATGGTCCCCCAGGGGTTCCACTGTGTGAACACGACCGTGCTCGCGCAGGGGTCTGCAGCACACCGAACATGCCTGTGCCAGGCATGCTCGGAATGCCCACAGCTGAACCTGGTGTCAACAAGGATGGTGTCGCACGACACCAGGAATGGGGGGGTGGACAGTGCACTGCATGGTGTCTGCAATGGGTGGGCAAATAACTGTGTGCCCATTGTGGCCATGACAGCAGTGGATGCCTGTGTCTGCCGGTCAATGGCAGTGGTCACATCCTCCCGAAACCGGTCCATCCCTGCCAGGAGCAGAGCAGTGTCTCTGCTGAGATGCTCCTCTGCCCGCTCCAGAGCCTCACGCAGTGCATCCACCAACATCACAAGCCGCATCTGCTGGTTGACTGATGCTTGCAGTATGCAGGTGTGCTCATCCAAGAGGTCATCTGCCTGCTCGGCATCCTGTCCCTCAGGGTGTGCATGGCCCTGATGCTCAGTACCCCTTGAGGGTGGGTGCTGGACACCAGGACCAGGCCTGGGCATGTCCACAGGTGGTGCACTGATGCCGCCCCCTGACACTGTACCCCCAAGCCCATTGGCTGACTGCTGATGCTGCCCCTCTGGCTGCCACTCCCCAGGGCTCACTGGTGCCACCACAGTGGCTGCAACAGTCCCACTGTCCTGTACACACACCAGTGCTGCCCCAACGGTGCTGACAGGCACAGGCTGAGACTGTGATGATATACAGGCCTCCACAGCGGCACCACCCACAGCCGTGGCCGCGATGTTACCTGCTGTGTGGCCATTCTGTGGCACACACATGTCACTGCCCATGACGTTAGCGACATCATCATCGGTGACGGACCTGGCACCAGCCCGAGTCACAGCATGCTGGCATCCATGGACGCTGGCATGCTGGGACATGGGCAGGGCCTCCTCTGCACCTGTTCCAACAACATCAGTCTGGACACCCAGGCAGGCCCACTGTCACACTGAGCCACGTATTCCTGTGGAGGTGGATGGACCCTCCTCCATCTCCATCTGACTGGCCTCAGTGGACAGGCTCACCACCGCTGACCCATGCAGACGCTCAGGATCTGTAAGGGAAAACAAAGTCGCGTTACTGCATGTGACCTACCCTGTCCCCCCCCAATAGACAGACCATGACCTACCATGCAGTGACGGGCTACCACCCATCTGGAAGCCACCACCTGGAACACCCTCAATGGCACAATGCTGCATGCTGCCAGCAACCCTCTCATCCTGTGGGGTCAGGCGTAGCACCTCTGGCTGTCCCCCACCTGTCGAAGATCATGCTGCCCTGATGGCAGCCACCTTCTCCTTAATCCTCCTCCTGTCTGGGCCCATCTTCTTCTTGCACTCCTGCACGGAGCGCTGGTGGCTGCCATGCAGGTTCACAGCACATGCCACCTCCTCCTATGCAGCAGCATGGGCCTGTGGTGTTCCCTGGCGTTAGCTGAGAAATGGCTTCTGGTTCTGGTAGGCCTCAAACAGGGCATCTATCTTGGCCTTGGTGAAATTTGGCCTCCTTCTCCTCCTCCCACAACTCTGTTCCTCTTCTCCCACAACTCGCTCGGTCATGATTCAGCCTGTGAGAATGAAAGTTGTTACCTGTGACTGTGCAGTCCCATACATGTCCCAAAATCCACAGTCCACAGTCCCAAACAGCATGCAACTCACCAATAGACTGCAGTACCGACTATGGCCAGTGCAGCCAAATGTTGCACTTTTATAGCACAACCCATGCAAATGAGGCAAGGCACAACTTTAAGTGGATGCAAATTGCACTGCTGTGCCATTGAATGGATGATTAGCTGATTTGCATATGATGGCTGAGTATCGCACTTTTGCGCTTTGTGCAATTGTGTTGAACGTGCTGAGCCAAGGGCGCAGTTCTGTGACATGCGCAGTACACACCTAACTTCGCATGCCTGGGTTGATGATGCAGGCGCCTGCCACACTGCTGACATGCTGTGCGCGGGAGGCAATGCACGGCATGGGCACTATTGTGCCAGTGGCACTACAGCGATGTTCACCTATTTGGTGCTGTGGCACTGGGGCATCATAGGCGCACTGGGGCAACAGCACGGTAGGCCACTATTGGAGGTAGCACACAGGCGCCCAATCGTGCTACATGCATTGGGTTCCAATCGCGCTGTGGCAGTCCATGCGCCAGAGACCCTTGACCCTGTGCCTGACCTTTGCCCCCTAGGTGCCATGCATCAGGCATGGGTGCACCACTATCGCGCTGTTCGGTGACAGCATGATAGGGAATGGCAGCACTGTACCACGCAGCATCTGCACATGGTGGAACTGCCCAGTGGAGCCAGATTGAAATGGCAAACCTGGTTGCCATTGTGGAGCCACTTGTTGGCCCACTGTTTGGGGAGGCACCCTTGGACAGGTCCAGGAGTCAGGTGTGGCAGGAGGTGGCCGATGCCCTGGAGGAGGCCACAGGAATGGGGCGGACAGTAGAGCAGTGCTGCCACAGATATGGGGACCTGAGGCAGAGGGACCCGGACCTGCTTGCCCACCTGTGGGCATGTGCCAGGAGGGGCGTGGTGCCATGGCCAGGTAGGTGTAACTTCCATACACTTTTATCTTCCATATGGGTATCACGGTTGCATGTGTCCAGAACATGGGGGGGGCCATCCGGTGTTGGCTATGGTGGTGTTATCAGGGTGTGGGGTGGGTGGGTCTGGCTGTGGGATTGCACACACATGGGGGCAGGGGACTTTGCTACAGGATTATACTGATGTTCCTCTCTCCATGTTTGCACCTTAGGCCCAGAAGAGAGACAGCTGGCAAGAGAGAGGAGGCACCAGCTGGAAGACCGGAACACAAGGAGGGCGAAGGTCCACAGTAGCAGAGGGACCAGCCTGATGATGGTGAGTGCCTTACATCCATGATTACTATTGCATGCTGGGTAACAGGGCAGGCAGCGGGGCATGGCCACCATCCATTGACACCACTGCCATGCATGCAACTTGTTACAATCAGCACTGTCCAGTGGCACTGCATGTCTAGGAGTGCGTCAATGGTGGTCCATGCGTGCACCGGGTACATGGCTGTGCCACTGACTTCGCACCACATAGCCATGTCACTAAACAGCCGTGGTGGTGCTGTGCAGGACTTGGCCGGTGGGTGTGTGCAGAGGTCCGCATGGCTGTGTGCACCTGGGTGGGCAGGTCTTGTGGACTCGATCACTGTGGGTGGTCACACACCATCACAGAGGCATGTCCCATGGCCGTATGCCATGCACAGTGGGTGGGCTGTATGGGGCTGTGCATTCACACCTATTGATTCTGCTCCCTTGTCCTAGGTGGACGGCAGCTGCACATGATCAGGGAGGCACTGCAGGAGATATTTACTGTTGCCAGGGCGTCGCTGGAAATCCTTCAAAGGATCGAGAGGCTGGAGGTCAGGCGGCATCATGGCAGGAGGAGCAGCCAGAGCGGGGAGCAGTACTCCCACTGAGCATCACAATGCCCCTGATTTCCCCAACTCCCCTGGACCCACCCTCACACCCCTCCTTCCCTCTACCATTTGTTCACCCCTGCCCTTACCCACCCCCACCTTATTTGTGGCCCTTCCCCCACACATTTGTAAATATTTGTACATAGTTTTGTTTGATGTTTTTAAATAGATTTCTTTTGATATGACTACTGTGGTGGTCTCTGATTTGCAGCAGGCTATAGGTGCTCAGCTGCAGTGGTGTGCATGGCGTCAGGGGTGGTACAGTCATGGGCATGTGTGTGTGTCCATGGGGAAGTGACTATGGTGTGGGGGTAGCTATCAGTCAGTGTCTGTGGTGAGTGTGTTGTTCCCTGTGCACTGGATGACTGTGTGCAGTGGTCCATAGTGCATGCTGTGTGTCCATGGCGCACCTATCAGCCCATCCATGGCCTGTGCAGCTGACACCCTTGCATGTCTGTGACCTGCACAGTCCACTGGCATGTTCAGCCACTGTACCCGTCACAATGCTGGGTTGCCTCCTGTCACTGGTGTGGAGCATGTCTGCCTCAGGTGACACTGTGGCCTCCGCTGTTGTTGTCCCACCTCCATGCTGTGGCTTGTGTGTATTGCAGGGGATGTGCACCACTGTCTGTGACTTGTGCTCCAGGCAAATGCTGGTGGCGTACAGGTCCACAGTGCCTGCACAGGGTGACTGGCACTCCTGTGCCATGGAGGACTGCTAGCCATGTGTACATGGTTTCCATGGCCCCACACTGGGGGCTTGGTTGCGCCGCTACTGCGTCCCTGTGTTGGTGTTCCCTTGGGTATGGGTGGGTGTTTGTCCATGCACTGTGTTGCATCCGGTGTGGTGCATGCTTCCATGCACCACTGTGGGTGTCTGCACTGGCTGTTGTGGCCAGTGCTGGGTCGGGGTGTGTCCTTGGGAGGGTGTGCAGGGTGCTGTACCACTAATGGTGGGGTCCGGGGCATGCCCTGTCATGTATGGGGTACCTCATGTGCCAACAGATGGTCAGTCTCTCAGCTGTACCTCGGGGGGGCTGTGCATGGTGGCACAGTGTATGCCGTCATTGCATCACTGTGTGCTGCCACCCACTGATGGGTGCTCACAGTGGGGCTGCCTTGCATGGTTCTGTGGTGCACAGGGTTGCATTGTCACAGTGGGGGTGGTGGCATGCATGGGGTATCCTGCGCTGGTGGACTCTGCTCCTGGGCAAGGTGTCTGGGGGTCATGGTACAGGGTGTGCTCTGCATTGGGGGATGGTGTGGCACGGGGTGGTCGGCCATCCTTGTGTGCCGGTCACAGCTTGCCAAGGGGTGTGATGGGGCACCATGGCCCAGCTGTGGGTTGGTTGCTTGTCTCCATGGGCCAGTGGTTATTTCAGCCCTCCCCCAGTTGTGCAGTGCATGGGGTGTGGGGGGATGATGTCTGTTCTGCTGTGTGTTCCTCTGCCCATCTGTGGCATGGGTGGTGGGCCCCTGCATCCCTGGTTGTGCTGTTGCATTGCTGCCCTGCTGCTGGAGGACGTCCCTGGTTGAGCTATGGCACATCTGGACTGCTCAGTTGAACATCCCTTGTTGTGCTATGGAGCATCAGATATGCTCAGCTTCCCCTCCCTAGCTGCACTATGGCACAGGTGGTGCGATATTCAGTCATCGGCTGTAGGCGCACCTTGGCCAGCGCAGTTTTTGAATATCGCACCTCTTGCGCATGGGAGCAATGGACTTGCGCTTGCTCTTGCTGTTGAGCACTTTTTGGGCGCAGTTTGAATATCTGGGCCCATTTGTGAAAATAAAGCAAGGCATGGGAGAGATGGAGATTATTAAATCTCCATACATAACGGCACCATAGAAGCAGGGGCAAGCCACGTCATCATCTCACAGCACAATCTCAGGAGTGAGTGGCATGATGTTAGAAAATGCTGGCTGCTGGAAAGCTTGTTACTGTTTTCATGAGTGTTAAGGTAAATTAATGCATTGGTGTATATTGTGACTGCAGTGGGATCTGGCTACTGAAGCCCCAATCTGTGCAGCAGTCGGGCTTCAAGTCTGCCAGTAGGTCTCCTTTAATTTATTTATTTTATTAATTTAGTTTTTGTTTACTGGGTAAGGTGTCATAGCCACAAAATATGACTATTTTCAGACATGACCCGGGAGGTTACAATACAAAATTGTCAGACAAAACAAATAACAGGTATAGTTCAGAGGTAATCAACCATACAAGGAAAAATCGACACAATATTCTGTGACATAAACAGTATTGCTAATATGACAGAGACAATGGCAGAAAAATACACAGTAGTACAAAACATAATAAGCATACAATCATAGTGCAGTAGAGTTTAAACACCTGCACTATGATTATATGCTTATTATGCTATATGATATCTCTGCATAGTGAGAAGCTTGCCATCATAACGGCCAACTAAGCACACCTCTGGAGTGAAAGCATTTTCTAAACTCAGTAGTAAGTCAAGATTATTTCTGATGTTTTTCCCATAATGGTCTAGCCTTTGGGCATTCCCAGAGAATATAGACCAGGGTGCCTTCTGACTCATGACTTCTCAAGCATATGCTGTCAGCAGGTTTCCCCATTTTATGTAACTTATATAGGGTAAAGTACAAGTTGTGCAGTATTTTAAACTGCATTAACCACAGTGCTTGCACGTCAATGTGTTTATAAAGATCTGACCAGATATTTTTTAATACCTGTTAAGTTCACTTCATTCTGGGAGTGACTGTGTCCAATACAGTAATGCCCTATTTCTGCTCCTATTGGGTAATACTTTGTTGAAACTGTTACACATAAAGCTGATACAGCATGAAGGCTGTTGGCTAGATGTTTCAAGGGTTCAGTGGTTGCACTTTATCTATTATTCCATGGGAAAGCCCATGTACTGTGCAACTGCATGAGTTAGTTGAATATATTGGAATGCAGTGCCTCTGACATTCCCAGCTTCAATCAGGAAGGATCGGCATGGTATTAACCTCTCTTCCTTTGTGAGACTGGCCACTGTCTCCAGGGATCTGAAGATATCAGTTTTCTGTCTATGAGAAAATTAGGATTTGTGAGTACAGGCTGGCCTGTGTTCCTGACTGGTTCTAGCTGTAGCATTCTACAGAGTTGTTGGTGGACTCTGACTGTAGTCCCAGTAGTTGTATCCTTTAATGCCTTGGGTGTGTTTTTTGCATGGACAGTGTATCACTGACTTGATGTCTATTCCCTTTGCTGTGCATAGGTCCTGCTCAATGTCTAGCCATAATGGCCTGTATTATTTTTTTTTTTTAACGGAGGGTCCTGCAGTTCTGCATATCATTGAATATATTTGCTCCCATGGGCAGCTAAGTAACAGCGTAAAAGTTTGGGAGTTTGAGCCCACCCCTATTTTTTTCCCCCTGGAAGTTTTGCATATGTCCTCCTGATGGCCTTACCATCCCAAATGAACTGTGCTATCATGGCATGGACCCTGTTAAACCATGAGACTGGAAGTACCAAGTTGGTCATTGAAAAAGGGTGCATAATCTGTGGCAAAATATTCACTACTACTGCATTTATTCATCCTGTTAGGGACATTGAGAGTTAGATCCAGTGCTCCAGTCTAGTTTTATTACCCTAATCAGCTTATCTATATTATTTTGTTTTGTAGCATTGACCTCTTTGAGGACAGCTATACCTAAGTACCTCAGTCTTTTGGGGGACCACTGACAGCCATGCCAGTAATTTCTTTCTTAGGTACTCCTGCATTAAGTGGCATCACCACAGTTTTTGACATATTCACTTTGTATGCAGAAATATTGGCAAACTCTTTGATGAATTTGAGCACTGCAGGCAGGGATTTCCGTGATTCTCTGATGTGTAAAAGAATATCATCAGCGTAGAATGAAAATTTATACTGAACTCTACCCAATGGAATACCCACAACATCTGGTGCCTGACTAATCTTACAGATCAGAGTGCTAGGAACAAGTTAAATAACTGAGGGGATAGAGGGCATCCCTGCTTATTTCCTCTCTTTAAGAGGAATTCCTGAGAAAATACCCCACTACAATATATTTTAGCTATATGTCTGGTGTACAGCACTTTGATCCATTCTATAAATATGTCAGGAAACCCATAACATTTAAGGACACTGAAAAGATAGGGTCACAGAACCCTGTGACATGTCTTTTCTGTGTCCAGGGAGACCAGGACAGGAGGTGCTCTGGGCTCCCTGGGTGTGGAGACAAGATGATACAGACGTTTCATGACACCAGTTTGTTTGTTGCTAATTAGACCATCCCAAACCTTGCCCAACCTTGTAGCCAGGACTATGGCTAGTATTGTGGCATCCAGGTTGATCAAAGAGATGGAATGGTAACTGCTGACCTAGTGAACATCTTTCTCAGGTTTGGGTAACAAGGCAATCATAGCTTACCCAAACTGACCATATATTCAGATAGTGGAGGTCCCTGGGACAAATATTTATTTTCCAGTATTTAGACACCCAGGGGGTCCTCCCCGTTGAACAATTACAGTCACAGTAAGGACTGACAGAGAGGGAACATTTCCAGTACTTACAGATCAGAACTTACTTGCTGCACAAGGAGATTACTAAAACTAAACTCCCAGTCCTAGCCCTGTTGCTTCTCCTTTTGTTGATAGGAGTCATTCATGGGGAAACATAACAACACTTGATAGAGAATATGTATAGAAGACTCCACTTCCCTCTTTCAAATCCATTTTCCCCTTCAGATGGAGGGAGTGTACAGAACCAGATTCTTCTGCACCACAGCCAGCTGATGAAATTTATGACATCTGAGTATGGCCACTGCCAGAGAAGGTACGGTTACCCATGCACTGATCATGCACATTTGTTTTGGTCCTGCCCAGTACTATTCCCTTTTGGGGAAGAACTCAAAGATCACTTTCTATGATTATCCCTGCTACCTAGTGCTGTGTCCTCTTCATTGGTTCTTTTATCCATTCCTCCATCAGATGTCAGGGTGGCTCTTCGGTCCATGATGTTTCTATATATTTTAGCAACTACAAAGGCCATCACAAGGTGCTGGATGCAACAACAGGCACTAACAATTGCAGACTGGCATCAGGTCATTCTAGAAATCAGTTTGGGTGTGACCGTAGCGGGGAAGGGCCATGTGCCGGTCAAAGACAACAGTTAAAAACAACAGAGTGGTGGGACCAGCACTTCTGCCCATGCACACGGTACTTTGCTGTAAATCCAATCAAAAGCCACTAAAGTGTAAGGACTCACCAGACTGCAGAGAGTACAAATAATCCTTTATTTAGGTCTGGAAAAGTGAATAAAATCCAGAGTCCAAATGAAACCTAACACTTCCCTGCTCCCTCACGATACTTCCTGATACGTGATGTAACACGTAGGATGTCATCTGATGCATTTTGCACTGCGTGCTTTCTCAAAGGTGTAGTCAGTAACCAAGGAAGTACTCTTAAATACATATGCTCACTTAAAGTGGTATATACAGTTAAAATGGAACGTCGTTAGATCAATGTGTACCAAACACCAAGACCATTCTAGACATCTATTTGATGGAATGTATTACTGTCTCATTGCAGGGCAGAGTACCTCAGTTCTTAGCAAAAGGGTGGGGTTGAAATCAAAATATCATGTCAGTAGATGACTCATTTGTTCCGTAATTAGTACCTATTATGTGATGGAAAATATTGAAATAATGTGAAAAGAATCAACACATTTTTTTGTATTTCTTTAATGAAGGGTTTATAAGTTTTCAGTTAATCCTAAAATGCTGAAAATTGGGCATAGAAATGGTGATACTGGTTGTTAACTGAGAATGTTCTATCCCCCCTGGCTATGTCATGCTCCATATTAATGTCTGTGATGTTATGTGCTGGTGCAATAAAATTTAAATTTAAAAAGAAAGGGCAATCATAGCTTGGTTGAAAGACAGTTCTGTTAACTGCCTTTTCATGGATGTGTAAGTAGAAATTAGTTAGGTAAGGGCTAAGAGTGGGGCGAAAGGTTTCATAAAAATTGGGCATGAAGCCACTAGGCCCTGGAGCTTTATCCAAAGTTAGACTTTTAATGGCAGCCTGTACCTCAGTCACCAAGATCTGAGCACTTACAGTAGTAGCTCTTGTTGCTCTGACGACAATAGTGGCAAGGTCATGTTGTTCATAAAATCTAGTTTAGCTTCTAAATCTGGAGGGTCCTCAGCATTGTAGAGGCTCTGGAAAAGACCATGAATTCTTGGGCTGTTCCCACTAACATCTGTCAGCAGTCCTCTAGAGCACTGCCTTGCACCCCTATGATGGTACGATATGCCTGTTGTTTTCTTAGGTGCAAGATCATTAGTCTTCTTGCCCATTCTCCTTGCAGCCTCATATTTGGCTTTAGTTTTAAATATTGCTCTTTCTGCCCTGTCCCGCAGAAACTTCTGGTACCTGCCCCACAGGTTGTTTTAGGCTAACCATTCAGCCTTTGGAGTAGAAGATTTGAGGCTTTTTTTTCTTTCTCTTTGGTTAGTTGTAGAGTTTCCATTATCTCCTTCTCTAACTTTTACTAATTATGGCTATTCTCAATAACTCTCCCTTAATGTGACATTTAGTGGCTGCTCATCAGTATCCAAATACCTTCAGACCTCATACCAATGTGACTGCCCTTGACAATGTACCTGAATATCTGTTGGCCATCTACTAACTTAGCTATGTAACTGATTGTGAATGTTATCTGTTACGTGCTGAAATCTGTATCTCAAGTCTCGTAACTGTACCATTTTATGTATGACGTGGAACCTTTGTAAATGAGTCCCTGACTCAAAGGTCTTTCCGAATATTACAATAAATAAATAAATGTTTCCCACCAGCTCTATATTATTCTGGAGTAACTGTTCTAGGAATATCTGCACTTGCTCTATTACTTTTTTATCTTTTAAGAGTTAGTTGTTCAGGTGCCAGGCCCTGTCTTGCTCAGTTGCTGTAGCAAACTGGTGTTCAAATTGTACCAGGCTATGACCCAATAGCTCCCTGGCTCCAGTTTCACACCTATAAGATCATTGCAACCAGTCCCTGGTAACTAAAAAATAGTCCTACCTGGCTTCTGTATTATGGGTTGTGGAAGTAAATATGACCTGCAATATCTGACCTGCGGTTGCAGCAATCTCCATAATTCCAGAAGCCCCGGGTGGTCGTGCAAATTCCTTCTATTTCTCTGAGCTGAGGAAAGACCTGTTCTGCAGTTACCCATTATATCCTGGTCAGATGATTGGACTAAGTTCCACACCCCAACCCGTTAACACAGGTGTGCCCACAAATTGACTCTGTGTATGTAAAATGTCCAAAAGGTAATGTGGGGAGTCAAAGCTGGGACCATAGATATTCCCCAGTGTGACCTAGGCATTGTATAGCATACCCTGGATAAAAACATATCTTTCCTCCGGATCCCGTATTTCTTTTTCCACCTAAAATCTTATATTTTTGGCTATCAGTATAATAAATCCTTTTTTGTATGAATCTCCCCCAGCACCAAACACTTGTCCGACCCACAGTCTCCTGAAAAGATTAATCCTATCTGTTGGTATGTGAGTCTCTTGTAGGAAATATATTCCTGCTTTAAGCTGCCTTATGCGTCATAGGACTTGATACCTTTTATTTGCTGTTTTTGCTGCCTTAATATTCCATGTAACATAATTAACAGCCATGCCCGTTAAGTGCATTCAGAATTATACTTACAGCCCCTGTGTACAAATCTCACCAGGAATCTACTTTTCTTGGAGTGATGGTTGAACCCTTTGAGTATCCCTTATCGCATCAGAATTCCCCTTCCATCCCCACACTACACATCTACAATGACACCTGACTTGTATATCCTAGGAGCATAAATGAACAGATCAAACATGAAACGTAGACATTGAAATCTGTTGCAACAACCATAAGCATTAACTGGATGGCTAAGATCTCCATGCTAGGGCGAAGCACCTGCATGAGATGGCTAACACGCTGATTTTGAAGGTGAGCTTGTCAGTTGCTAGATAGTTCCCCTCACGTCACCTCCCACACTGTTAGGTCTGCTTTTGCTTACCTTGCGGATGCAAAGAGGTTACCAGCATAGCATTAAGAAATTGGATAAACTATCTAATTTAATGGAAGCCAATTCCAGTTTAACTCATTTTCATTTAAGAAAATGAAACTCCCATGTAGTACTTAACCTTGAGAACAAAATCGAACAACAGGATGAACTTGTTAACTTAATTTGTGTGAAACCTTGTATTTGTCAGCCCTAATATTCCAGTGGTGCTGTAGTTTTCTTTTTGAAACTCTTACCCCCAAGCATAATCCCACCACCCAGTGAGTAGCTCCACTGCCAGCCTGCACCTACAGTACTTGTTTGAGTCTTAGTTTCTCCTAGCAGATTCCCTTGTCCCTGTGCTAGGAGAAAAGGGAGATTTGTTAATCCTCACTACAATTTCTGATTCAGTTTATGTGTCCCCATTTTGAGGTATGCTATACGGTTTGACTGCTCCCTCTTTTGGAATGCAATACGAAAGTCCGCTATATGGTGGTATGTTGGGGATTTCATGATTATTCTGGTCAGACTGCTTAGATCAGGTTCCGATTCCCTTCCTGTATTAGAGTCAGATGGGTGAAACACTTGTAAGAGAACTGTCATACCTGCCACCTCAGCTGGTCCAACTGGCATCGTGTGGAGTACTAAGCAGCTCCTATTGCTCGCGTTGATAGTTCTGGTTAGCTTGAGTCAGTTCTCCCCATGATGGCTGGGTGCCTCACAGGGGTTGGGTTTGAGGTGCCTGATCTCAGTTGACAGACCACGATGCATCATGCTCCCCTCTACCAAACATCTGAGGTCTAAGTGGAAGCTCTCCGCTGCCGTCATGCTCGTTTACCTGAGGCTGTCTCTTGCAGTCATGTGTGGATGTCATTCATGTTACATCACTCCAACATGGACACCCAGAGCTCCTGTTCACTTTTCTGTCCCTTGAGGTCTCAGAAGAAGAAGAAAGGTGGTAAGAATTCCCACCTTATAGCCATCTTCACAAAGAGGGTGGTGGATGCATGGAACAGCCTTCCTGAGGAGGTTTTTCACAGAAAGGGTGGTGGACACATGGAACAGCCTTCCTGAGGAGGTTGTGGGGTCTAAAACTGTGGGAGAATTCAAGAATACATGGGACAGACATAAGGCAATTCTTGTGGGGGCAAGAAGAAATAGGCTGTTAGTTAACTAGGATCTGCAGCTTATCCTGTAGGTAGGGAAATGGGCAGACTAGGTGGGCCAAGCAGTCCTTATCTGCCGTCAAAGTCTATGTTTCCGTGTTTCTAATCTTAATCTTGAGAGCTCATTAGTTTAGGTGCCAAAAGACTTGAATTTCCATCCATGGCTGTAAAGTCCTTAAGGTAGCCAAATTCAAAGCATCTCTAGACTGGGTATAAAATTGTAGCAAGGGGGGGTTAACCACTGCAATTTTATACATCCATAAGATTTCTGGGAGGGGCCGCAATGCATGGTATATAGTCTAGACTCACTTATCCCTTGTTCATAGCTGGGTTCAGGTTCACTGCAAATGATACAGTTTAGTATTTAATTCGTTTGTTTTTTGTATAGGTTCCATTTTGTAATGCCTTCCAACTGATTGACATTCTGGCTTGTAGATCTTCCTCCTGGGAAACTGCGTTTCTACATCAGGATTTAATGTGCTGAGAAGCCAATGCAGTGGCTGTTTTTTGAAGAGGTTTGGAAGGAGCTGTGCTATCTCCTCTCTTCCAGCAGTAGCGATTTGGAATTGACGCACCTTGTCACCCTCATTTACTGACAGTCTGGCAGGGTAACTAAGTCGGAATTTGATTCTGGCTGCATATAGGTTTTTTTAATGTCCCTGTAAGCTGCTTGCTTGAGGTGAGTTTGAGTGCTTAAATCGATAAAAAAACAGTATCCCATTTAGCTGATTGTAGCTCCCTTGCTTTGCTCTGAATGTGTATTTTATCGAGAAAATTGAGTAGGTTAAATATGATGAGCTGTGTTCTTTTGCATTCTTTTGGAGGGGTGAAATGCCCTGTGTGCCCTTTTGATGGTATAGCTGGGACTGTGTGGAGTGGGACTATCAATTTTTTCACACAGTCTCTGCATAAAGGTGATCAGGAACCCTACTGGCACTAAGTTATTCCTACAACTCCTTCCCTCTTGGTCCTTAATCCTCTCTTCCAGTTTATGAACTCTTCTTCGTGATGCTGCCAATTACTTCCCATCGCTCTCACTCTTATTATCTACCAAGTAGAGACACAGCGAATTTTAAATCTGCCGGTGAAGTGGACACAAAGTGGCCACTTCGTGTTGGTGGAACGCAACGTGAAGTGGCCACTGTAAAGTGCTCACTTTGCCTTCTCATTATGACTTTGCATTGTCATTCCACCTTAATGCGAAGTAAGGTGAAGTGACAACAATATAGGCAGCCCCCCACACATCACATGGCTTACAGTACTGTAAGTCACATGCTTTAGCCAGGCAGGAAGGAAGTGAATCAGAAAAGCAGTTACTTTCACTTTCTCCTTTGCAGTTGTAGAAGGAGGAAGCTTTTTTGGTGAGAGAGGAGAGTTTGTTTCCTAGTAGCACCATTGTAATTTTGAGCACAAAAAAACAGCTTTTTTAAAAGCTACATCTTGATTTTTTTGTACTGTGTTTGTCATTGTTTTTTTGCTACTGAATTTTTTTTTATAAGTTTTGTTTTGTGTGTGTGTGTGTGCATGCCTGAGAGTGTGAGACTGTGAGTGTGGGTGAAGGTTGTAGTATTGAGGCATTGGTGACAGTCGGGGACTTGTGCGTGATGGACCTGGGATGAGGAGAGTCTGTGGCCCGTGGGCGTGGGCAGAGGAGAAGAGTGCACACACGTGGGGGCTGTCGGGTGTTACTGGACCGCTCCTGACTCTTGAGTGTTGCATCTCCCCCTGTGGAAGCAGCAGCAGCACCAGTGCCACCGGTGGCTGCGCATCCACCTAGTCTGCCACTACCACCACCACCAGTAGCAGCTGCAGGGGCTACAGCAGCACCCCCTCCACCACCTCCACAGCTGCAGGGGGAGCCCCAGGTAAATGTAGGTGGTTCCAGCAGTATATCTGGTCCCCCCAACAGCTCCCCAGTGTGGCAATTTTTTAACTGTGTGGGGGGAGACAGCACCATTGTGGTTTGCCATCTGTGTGGTGTGCTGGTGCACTGTGGTCCCTGGGGGACACATTTGGGGACTGGTGGCCAGTGCACACACATGGCAAACTACCACATGGTGGAGTGGTAGGCTGCCACTGAAGGGGCCAGGTGTTCACCTGTTGGCCCTGCTGTGGCAGTGGCAGTGGGTGCTGGGGGTGAAGTTGTGCCTCACTGCCACAGCAGGAGGAGGTCAACTGCAGCAGCTGCTCCACCACTACCACCGCCACCACAGCCACCAGCACCACCTTCTCCACCACTATCACTACCTGGCTTTCCTACTGCAGTGGACCCCGCCACAGTGCCTGCAACACAGGCCGACATTGCACTGGTGTGGGTGGCCCTCGAGGAAAGCAATGAGAGGGTGGGTGCTGTGCAGCAGCAGGTGGATCAAATCCAGCAACAGCAGCTGCAAATACTGACAATGCTTCACCTGCTGCTTGAACACCATGGAATCCCCCGTTAAGGGATTTTTTTTCTGGACCCCTCCCCCCCACTACTGTGCTGTACTGTTTTTGTGGGGTGTTTTTTGTGGTTTAATAATAGACATTTGCCCTTCTGTTGTTGCAGTGCCTCAGTAATGTTGACTTTCTGTTGTGGAGTGTTTGTGGACAAGCTGTTGTGAGCAGTGCAAATATGATGTGCTAAATTGCATGTGTGCAGTCAGTGTTGTTTCGTGTGTGTGTGTGTGTGTGTGTGTGTGTGTGTGTGACATCAGACATTGTGCAGCGTGTTGCAAAAATATATTGCTGTTGCTGACTTTTTGCAGTGTTTATGCTATAAAGAATAGTGAGCAGAATAATGTATATTTTATTGTCACCATCACCATCAGTGGACTAAGTGATATGATACTTTTTCAGAGGTGTCTGGCCAGAGTACACATTAGTCACATACTACACACATAACTTTTAGGAGAGCATGTGTTTTTTGTGCTATGATCTCTGCAAAGTCATATGTGCACTGTGAGTGACTGAAGTACACAGTGACCCGATACCTCTGAAAAAATATCATATCACTTAGTCCACTGGTGCTGATGGTACCAATAAAATATACATCAAGTATTCTTTGTTATCTTTTTTCTTGATACTGCAACAAGTCTTACCATATATATGTTTGCAAGAAGCTGGAAAATGTATGCACACACAGGAAAAAACACTGATGGCACACATGCAGATTAGCACAACATACTTGCATTGCTCAATCTTCATGCTGTTTGCAAAACATTCAATCCGATTCATTAGTCCCGACACAAAGTAAACATTACTGAGGCTCTATAACTATTTTGTTTGTGAAATAGACATGAAAGAGATTCGCCAACTTACAGCATTGCACCCGATATATGGGTGCCTTACTTCCAGGGGAATCTTTCTTGCTCCATATGTCCATTATAGTGAATGTCCGATTGTCCGGCAGCTTTCTGAATGTTTCTTATAATGGCCTTGTTAGTTGAAAAATGCCCACATTTCACCACAAACTGAACATTATAACATAAAGAAACATTCAGATAGATGCCGGACATTCACTATAGTGGAGCACGCACCCGCGATCCCCCTGGCATCACGTCCTAACGTTGCTGAGAAAGGGTGTCATAATTTGGGCGGCTTTTCTGAACGGGAATTTCTCTGTGACGTGACACACTTTAATGAAATTATGGGCGGTTTTCACAGAAATGTATTGCACTATGTAAGGACTTGTGGAGCAACAAAGATTCCCCTGGAAGTAAGGCGCCCACATACTAGGTACAACACCATAACTATGTAACGTGGTGAATCTCTGCAGTGCAACAATCTGTTGAGAACTCTGACCTATATTTTTTAATGCTATGTTACAACTTCCCTTACTTACATCCTGACTTGTATGATACTATAATTTCCAGTATTTGAGTCTGCTGTACTACCTTTTTTCATGTGTGAAATAATGAAAGGAGCATTCCTTTTACTATGGTGCTGACAAGGTCTTTGTCAATATTTTCCACTGCTTTTCTCCATCACATCAGTTAGTTGTTATACATCACTCCTGTTGTAAATTAACAGCTATGCAGCAGGCAGTTTTTTATGACCCCACAGAATAATATTTAATGAAAAGCAGCTGCAAATAAATACAAACTTGGTCATAACAACATTGAAAGATGTGCTCATTTTTTTTTCATACATGACAAAAAGTAGTTAACTAAGTAAAGCAGACATAAATTGTGAAAAGAAGTGTATCATTCAAGTCATGACTTGGAGGTAACTAGTGGCTGGCATTGTAAAATAGCATAAAAAAGTACAGTTCAAAATTGTTACCACATTCGTGCAATGCTGCTTTAATTGATAATGTCAGTATGACATCATGCGCTCACAATCACACAACACACAAAATGCATCTGCCTTGTATCCAGAAAATTGACAAGTGGTAACAAAGTAAAATGGGATCGTTTCAGCACATACAAAGTTCCCCAGAATTAATGGCACACTCAGTCATGTGCGCAGTGGTGGTACAGAGTACCTAGATTTTTTCTGCATGCCCAAAATGCATCTGCCTTGTGTCCAGAAAATTGATAAGTGGTAACAAAGTGAAATTGGAGCGTTTCAGCACATACAAAGTCCACCAGAATTAATGGCGCACTCAGTCATGCATGCAGTGGTGGTACAGAGTACCCAGATTTTTTCTGCATGCCCAAAAATGCATCTGCCTTGTGTCCAGAAAATTGACAAGTGGTAACAAAGTGAAATGGGAGTGTTACAGCAGATACAAAATCCCCCAGAATAAAATGATGACTGTGAGTGAACAGTTGCTGGTCCAATGTGTGCTGCAATTCCAGTAAATGCAATGTGATCATCTCAAATGGATGGAAGGGTGCCCTTTGTCAGTACACTAATAGTAGCCTTGGTGAGTTGATATATATATAGATATATATTTGTGTATTTTGTAGGTGAGGGGGTTGACATGGACATGTACTCATGGTATTGTCCTGTATCACAGGTCACAGGTACTGTTGGTGTGCACATTCCAGTGCTCGATGAGAACTTGTTGCGTAGAAATTTGAAATGGATAACTCTCAAGCAAATGAAGGTAAGTATTTTTTTTGGGGGGGTGGGGGAAGCATATTTGCAGGTTTGTCTCTAATGGTTTCTTATTTGGTTACTTCTTCACAGATTTCATCTGCATCCTTCTCAAGTCTGGTTGTTAATGATGGTCATGGTCATCGAATGAAATGACTTCTGGGTGTTGCATGTGCACCCCAGCCTGGGGGGGGGGGCCTGTTGTTGAAGAACTTCTTTGGATAAGGCCACTTTGACACAACAACAAAGCCTTTGAAAGTTTCCTAAAAAAGAAATTAATGACTTCTTACAACTTGATTTTAATTTGTCCCTGGTTCTCAATCTCAAGTCAAATTACATTTCAAAACCACATCTTGTCAAGTAACACAACCTGTGTGCAACTTTTTCAACACTGTCAGGGTTAGGGCTGCATAGCTGCAAGTTCGGAATACAGTGCATGAATGATATCTCACAGAAATAGTTTTGGTGACGTACAAATGTCACCTAGTTTATGAATTGTACTCAGTCACATTTGATGCAGTCTTTCCAAAAAAATGAAACAGATGAAATAAAATCTTCACACTTACCAGAATGGATTTCAAATGGATATTCCATAGGTTCCTCTGTACGGTACAGCTGCAGTACCATTCCTACTGAGTTTCAGCGAAGGAGAGTTTTTTTGTTAACCTATAAAAAAAAACAAAATAAATGTACCGTATGTGTTTGACCATTGCGGCTCTGAAAAGCTACAGAAAACAAAACATACAACTAAAGGAAGTTAAATAGCATAACAAACATTAGTACACATACTCACTTTACAGTTTAAATATTAAGAAGCTTTGTGCCTGTGGCTGATGGATGTGATCTCCTGTTTGACTCCCTCTGCCTTGGCATGGTAAATGTAAATGTAATGGGGAAATATTGTCTGAATGACATTGGTGGTGGGTACTGGTGGTGATAGCTGTGGCACATGATGACATTCTCTGTTACATCTCCCTGCATCTGGTGGTGGTAGCAGTGGCTAACATTGGTCCTGGTGGTGGTGGTGGTGGTGGTCTGTGCGGCAGACAGACTCATGCTCAGTGGTGGCAGTGGCTAACATCGGTCCCAGTGGTGGTGATCTGGGGGGGCGGACAGACTCATGCTCAGTGGTGGCAGTGGTTAACATAGGTCCCGGTGGTGGTGGTCTGGGGGCGGACAGACTCATGCTCAGTGGTGGCAGTAGCTAACATCGGTCCCGGTGGTGGTGGTCTGGGGGCAGACAGACTCATGCTCAGTGGTGGCAGTGGCTAACATCAATCCTGGTGGTGGTGGTCCGGGGGGTGGTCCGGGGGGTGGTCCGGGAGGGTGGACAGACTCATGCTCAGTGGTGGCAGTGGCTAACATCGGTTCCGGTGGTGGTGGTGGTCTGGGGGGGCGCACCACCTTTTAACAACTTCAGTTAAAACCTGCCAACATTAACCACATCATCATCCTCATAAAGAAATCTGCCCTCACAGTCATCTATGTCTGAAGTCTGACCAATGGGAAATTCTTTCTCCATTGTGTCATCATCTACATCAGTGGTGGGCCGTTTCATGCTGCCACTGCCAGTGACACCAGGATGGTCCATTTCCACATCACCAAAACCACCATGACTAGGCCGGGGTACAATTACCAAGGTTGCAGTCTGTGCTGGTATGTGCCTCTCATTCATTTTAATGAATGTTAGCAAACTAACATTTGCAGGAGACAGGTTTGTCTGATGATCCCTGACTATTGCACCTGCTGAGCTGAATACCCTCTCAACATGTGAGGTACTTCAGTGCCACTGCAGTCAGCTGTGGCCATTCACTGACCTTTCCACTTCAGTACAAAAGAGGATCCTCAGTTATTATCAGATGCCTGTTTTCAGACAAATATGACTCAGCCATTCTCTGTGCCGCACTAAGTCCAGTGGTTGATGCATCATCCTGTTCTCCGGAATCATTTATTTCACAAATCCCCACTTGGGACAAAGCCTCCCAAAGAGGGTTGACACCAGCCACTTTGGATGACAGACCACCTGTAACTGCAGTCCCCTTCCCCTTGCAGGATATGCTTGATGGTCCTCCAGGTACACCTTCAGCCAGCTTATGCTGCTGAGGTTTACTGACCTTGGCACGTGACTTCTGTGCCCCATGAACCAAGTGCACCAGTTGACCACTGATATTTTTTACCTATTCAGACCCTCCCTCCAGTACTGATGCAATTCCACGTTTGTATCGTGAGTCCAGCATTGTTGCTATGGCAAAGCTGTCACTACGCTGAATGCTCACAATGTGATGATTCTGGTCAAATACTGTCAGCATGTGTTGCAGTAACATACTGCTAGCACTGTCTCCGGCAACATCAAGGCCATGCTGTACATTCACCAATGTCTGCTTCAGCATCCGCAGCAGTGGAATTGATTGGCTAATGGAGACAGACTCACCACTCACTGCCTGTGTGGCATGTTCAAAAGACCACAAAATTGTTATTACAGAGTCCATGAGGTGCCACTGTTCAGTCGTCACAGACATGGAGGCCCTGGAACTGTCACGGCTAGTGTGCATCACAGGTTTTTCTGAGATGGCTTTGTATTGTTCATACAACCTCTCTGCCATATATAAAGTGGAGTTCCATCAGGTGACAACTTCCAGCTTCCAGCGGTGCTGAGGCAGGCTATTTTGCATCTGCAACTGCCACAGTTGGTCACAGGCCTTTCCAGATCGTGAAACGTGACAGCAGATACAGCATGCAACAGTCAGCATTTCCTTTACATCAGGGTGCTGCAGAAACTCCTGAACCACAAGATTTAAACAATGGGCCATGCATGGAACACGAATAAAACACACCATTCGTGATGCATTTCACCACGTTTGACCCATTGTCACTCGCTATAAACCCAGCTCTCAGGGACAGGGGGTTCAGCCACTTGTCAATTTCAGTCTGTACCATGTCCAACATGTTTTCACCAGTGTGTGAAGGGGTCACACTTCGCATAACAATTGTTGCATGCTGTCGAATTCCTGGAATATTGCTACCATGACAGTCCACCTTATTGCACTGATTATTCATACTACCAACATCACAAACAACCCCTGGCACCTGTGCCCAGTGTGCAGTTATACACAAATATGAACTTCCGGCTGTTTGCCACTTGTCCACATATCCATACTTAAATGGATGAATGGAGAGGAGGAATGTTGAAGGGCATGTCTTACTGAGTCGGACACAGTACGGAACAACTCGGGGACAGCACAGGTAGAAAAGTATGTCCTGGATGGGACTTTCCATTTTGGACAGGCACGTGCAGCAAACTGCCAGAACCCAGAATTCTCCACAAAGGAGAAGGGCAAAAGATCAATTGCCAACATTTCAGCTACAGCAGCATTAAGTTCACATGACACTGTATGATTAGGAGGGTACTTCAGCTTGTGCGCAAAAATGCTCTGTAACGTGGGCTGACTTAAACATTTTACACAGGGTGTGATGACATTGACAAATGATTCTGCTCTGTGATGATTCTGAATGGCACTGGCAGGGGATGGAATGTGGACGTTTGATGAAGACGGTTGCATGGGTGATGAGGACAAACCCAGAAATGCAGTTATTTTGCCAGATTTGCCAACTGGGGTTGATGTACCACTTGCACTAGACATACTGCATTCACCACCACCACCACCACCAAAACTGCTACTCTCACCAGCACTGACAATATTTCAAAGTCATTATGCTCCTTCACCTCATCATGCCTGTAGTAATCCTCTGCTCTTATTACCTCACTACTGCACACGTTTAATTTCCTTTTGGACTTAACAGTCATGGAAGGGTATAACATGCTCATTACGGTTGCTGACGAGGGTGAATGCCCCACTGTGGTATTAGCTGCCATCTTGTGCTGGGTCCACAGTGCCATGTGCCTATTCTTAAGATGCGTATGCTGTCCTCCTGTGCCCAGATGGCTCCCCTTTTTACCTCGACTCACACGCATGGCAAACCTGGCAGATTGCAACTGACTAATCATTTGCATCTTGAACAAAAAAATTCCAAACAAGGGATTGTAATGCTCTACTTTTAACATGTCCATAATGCTGCTTATTTAACGCCGTTCCTTTAAGCACTGAAGTGGGGGGGGCAACGTGATGATTCGGGCACTGCACACCTGGACTGCAACCAACCACCACGACTACCTATCATTATTACTAGGTCATCATCATCATCAATTGAAACTGATAAATCACAAGTTTTTACAGGGCGTGGGGATTACTGCAAACAGACTCAGACACAGCCACCTTGAATTTCTTTTTCTCCAGTTCCCAAATGGGGTCAATTAAATCATCATCATATTCATCAACATCACACACATCCACATCTTCTGCTTGGATGCTGGCATGTGGACTGCATGTTGCAGCCACAGCAACATCATCATCATCACATTCATCATCATCTACACCACCATCACCTAATATTTTTCCACCACACTGTGAATCACTGCATGGAAAATGCGTGACATGAACCGCCACGGTGGACAAAATATCACATTGTATGCTATCGTTGACATGATTATCAGAATCCTTAGGTTCAGTTACTGGGATGTTACTGGGAAGTATGACATCATCTACACTGCCACTCACTTGCATTGCTTCACACTCCACTATATTTGTGGATATGGTACACTGGTCAGAATTCGAACTTGAGGCAGCAATACTCATACTACCACCACCACTAACACCACTAACATTAACACCACCGGCTGGGAAAAGAGCATCTCCTCCAACTATGAGTGAAGCTACTGATTGGGCTGCAAAAAAACATTGCAGGAGAAATACCTTTCCTCACATCAGCAATGTACTTCTGTGTCTGCATACTACCACGTCTACAGACTATCTTATTGGTAGCAGTGCCATGGCGAGAACCAGCTTTGCTTGCACATCTCTTTGTGGCCATTTTGGGGAATCAACAATAATATTATAAACAAATTTAAATTTTGGCACATTCACTCTCTAATTAGGGGGGACGCTGGATGTGAAGCCAAAAAAACAATTGTGGCTTCAGCAACAGATAGAGACGGTCACACAACGAAAACACCTTCAGTAACCAGTGGTGCTGAGGTCACAAACAATCCAATCTGGTAAAAGATTCCTTTTGCCTGTGGAGGGGGGGGGAGCACTGACTGCAGATTTTTACGGCAGTACAAGCAGCAAAACAAAGAACAGATACCATGATCGCAGTACAAAATCAGGCAGCTGCAGTGGATAGCAGGTTCACACTACTGCGCCTGCAATTACACTGTGGCACAATACAAGGTGTATTATTTGATGTCACGCAACACCACACACACACTCACACACACGCACACACGCACAGAACAGTTTGTCTACAATGGTGAACAAGTAATGCGCAGCAAATTGAAATGTTCTGTAATATGCCACGTATTGTAATGTAAACAACCTGAAATTATGAACTGCTGCACCAGATCCACACAACACACAATCAGCAAGAACATTTCAACAATTACTGACAAGATTACTGTATGTACAGTAACACAGTCAGTTATATAACAAAAATATAACCAAAAAACAAAGAAATCACTATTTCTCCAACTTAAATCTACCTACACCACAGATACGCCCCTCCCCCAAAGAACACTTTCACTGTCTTTTACTACACACTCTCAATGTTGTACATTAACATTCAAAATCCACACACAAACAAAAATGCTCGATGATATGAGCACAGGAGGGTTTCCTACAATCGATGAACTAAAGTCTGAGCCCCCAAAAAATGCAAAACTGCTTTTTTAACAGCTTTTAGAAGGTTTCAATCACAGACAGCTCTCAGAGCACACTGTCTCCTATAGCTTCCTACACACACTACCCTGAACTGAGGCTGTGCAGATCAATATAGAGCCCATGTGACCTGAAATCCCATGAATCACTACAAATTTCACCTTTGGAGCTTAAAAACAAGGTGAAGTGAGGCGAAGTGCACTGCTTTCAGTGCACTTTGCGTTAAGATTTGATGGAGTAGTGGTCTGGGAAGGCAGAGTAATGCGAAGTCATTGTTCTCAATGGACTTTCACGTTACTCTCATTCTCTTGTGAAAGTACCTGCTTCACATTGCGGAGCACTCCATGAATCTGCCTTTACTCCATGAATCACTTCGCGGAGCGGATTGAGCCCACTTCGCTCACCACTACTACCAAGCTCACTCTGTGTCATGGGGTCACTTGATCAAGAGACAGTGATATGTACTTTTTTTCATTCTTCTTTCCTTTTATTTGCTTGGGTGAACTTTCCTAAATAACTCAAGATATAGTGATACTTTTCCTAAGCCTTTGCTTCAATGCTTTAAAGTACAACCTTTTTATTTTTATTGTTTTAACTAACAACCTTAATTACATACTGTATATCCCATGGCTGGGAATTTAGCCAGACGGCTAACTTTTTCTTGAGACCCTTAATTACTTTTGCAGCCTGCTCTTTATTGTGTTTTATTTGTGTCTTTTCTTTTTAAGGACTTCCCTGTCCCTGTACATGCAAGCGCTCACTTATGTATTTATTTAGACCCACATGGTCTTTTCTCTTGCAGCCCCTTGGTTGTTTCCTCTATAGCACGACCTGCGCTTCTCCAGTGAAACAGGGGCATATTTTTTTGTAACTATAAAGCAGGGTGGCAAGAGCCATCATAAACCATTCCTTTTGGCTTTCTTTATTCTTTATCTTAAAATCACTAGACAAGGAACAGCAGGGAAAGGGGTACAGAAAACAGGATTTCTGCTCCTGTCCTGAATTCCTTTCTAACCTGAACATGGCATGCATATTGCACATAATTATACTTAGCCCCTTGGGTTAAATGCAGCAGCATAATTATGGACATTTCAATGCCATAAACTGCTTTATCTTTCTTTTACTTAATAAGTTTCCTTAGGCATGTTATTGTTTTATTATTTCTTGGGGGGGAGGTTGTAGGAACATCAGGGTACCCACCCATGACAGGTGTCACCATGTCCCACTCTGCATTCATTATCTCCTACCCTCTATGTTAGGCTTTCTAAAACTGGTTTGAGAGTTTTAAAGTCACCCACCAGATCCAGTGAGGTGCTTTATATGAAGCTGCATTCCTCCATGTATTTACTTGGCTCAGTGGGTACAGCTGTGGGCAGTGAGGGTTCTGGTGATGAGTCAAGGTTCCCCCATTTAACAGTTTGGGACAACACTGTCAGAGGCATGCTGTACAATGAGTTGCTAGTTTCTCCATTCATCTGGAGTTGATTCTTTTGCTTTCGGGATGCATTGTTCCCATACTGTTGCTCTGCCACTTGATGTAAAAAACTGCTGTATTTAAAGTCTGTTTTCTGTTTTTTTTTTGTGGAGTTTTAAAATTCTATGACTGCTAGAACTCTTACTCCTTGCTGCCTACCTGCTAGAATGCATCATGTGCCCCCCCCCCCTTATTTTTTTCTTCTCTCTTCTCTTCTTGGATACATCTGCTCACTGGTTGTTTAACTCATCTTCTTTCTATCCTTTTCTTTACTTCAAAGTCCAGATAGAACCAATTCAATTGATAGCAATCTGGAAAAGAGTTGTTTTCTTTCTTTTTTTGGTAGGTTGACTATTTTGTTGTAAATGTGATAGTTATCTTAGAATTTAAAATAAAAGTTGTTCCTCTCTTTTTTAAATCAGCTTAAAAACTAATCATTAGGGAATTAATTTACTGGAACCATAGTAAGAAAGATTAGAATATGTTCTATGGTTACCTATTTTTATTATCGTATACTACAGTTTAAGGCCCAGATATTCAAACTGCGCCAGTCTGAGGCGCAAGCCCCTGCGCTGCTCAAAATAGTTGCGCAGGGGTGTGGCCTGGGTGATATTCAAAGGGTTGGCTGTTTAGCAACTCCTTTGAATATCGCCCGAGCCACAGACTTGGCAAGATGAAGCGAAGTGGAACTCTTGCGCCACCGCAAGTTGCCAGAGTTGAGCATTCAACTTGCGGTGGCGCAAGTACCATTGCGCCATGCGCAAATTTCCGATATTCAAAAGGTGACATGCAAATGGGGCCATAATTTATGCAAGGCGCAGGGGGGGCCATTTGCATCTCTTTATGGCCCCATTTGCATGCCATTTGCATGTAGGTGCGCCGATCCCCGAGGACTTGCTCCTGGCCACCCTGCCAGGCAGCAGCCGTCGGGGACCGACGCACACTGCAGCCCGATCGCGGGCATCACAGTTACATGCCCCCCCCACACCTCCCACAGCCCGATCGCGGGCATCACAGTTACATGCCCCCCCCACACCTCCCACAGCCCGATCGCGGGCATCACAGTTACATCCCCCCCACACCTCCCACAGCCCGATCGCGGGCATCACAGTCTCATACCCCCCACCTCCCACAGCCCGATCGCGGGCATCACAGTCCATGCCCCCACACTCCCACAGCCCGATCGCGGGCATCACAGTCATGCCCCCACACCTCCACAGCCCGATCGCGGGCAGAACACATACATGTCGCCCCCCAACATCACCCACAGCCCGATCGTGGGCAGAACCTATATAAACCCCCAGTGCCCGATCGTGGGCAGAACCTGTATAACCCCCAGTGCCCGATCGCGGGCAGAATGTAACCCTCCCCAACCCGAATAACTCCTGGTGGTCAGTGGACGTAAAAGCCCGATCGCGGGCAGAATGTCTGCAGAACCCCCAAACATCTCCCTGGTGTCTAGTGTCCCCCCCACCCCACGAAGCCTCCACCCGCTCCCCACAGCCGCGGGCGACAGCATCCCACCCGCCTGCCGCCCGCCCGCCCACCAACTGACTGTCCGGTGAGGGCTGCCGCCCATTGGTGCAGAGCTACAGCCAATGGCGTGCAGCCATAACACATGACAGTCAGACTATGAATGATCATTCACCGTCAGACTATCATGTCTGACATAGGCTACTGCATATAAACCCTCCTGTTGAGCATGCATTCATTTGCATTGCTCTCTTGCGCAACCTGGTGCCAGTGGCGTAACTGCCTCCTGCTGAATATCGCAGAATGGCGCATTTTGGACTTGCGCATGGCGCAACCCTTTTGAATATCTGGGCCTAAGTGTCGGATTGTTTTAAAGAAATGCTTATGCATTTGTAAATTTATTATTGAATATTTAATAAAAATAAAAAAAAGGTGGTAGTTTAACCAATTTCCTAAATATCTATAACTTGGGACAATCTGAAACTCCATTCCAGTTGCTGTCAGAATGCACAGTAAGGAGTAGGTGTCATTTCCATTTTCTCCATTAGAACCAGAAACCATTACCTGGATCATTTTTGAATTTAGAACTAATTATTGTTAAAAAAGTCATTCATTAAAGCTATGATTCAAGATAGTATTGACTTCCTCTATTTTCTCACCAGCACAGTACAACATTGTGTCATTAGCATGCAGATAGCAACCATGACAATCCACATTATTTATATAAAGGGAGAAAAGTTGGAGATCCAGTACTGACTGATGAAGGATTCCACTTGTCACTTGGAGAAATGAAATTATTTTCTCCTTAAAAGCCACCAGCTAGTTGGATCCTGGAGAAAAATAAAATAAAACCCCATTTAGACCAGAACAAATCTGAACCATTAAAGGATCCTCAGCTACTCTGGCATTGATCTAATTTGTGAATTCTGTGGCTCAGCTTGGAATAAGGAGCTGGCCACTTGTGCAGTCCTCATTGATAATAAGATGCTATTTGATCTAATAGATTATATTTTGTTGAATTATCTGACAGAGATGGGGGGGGGGGTCACCCTGTATTGTGTACATGGGTGCAAACTGACCAAATATAGTTTGACCACACTTCAGCAGGGTCATGTGCCATCTTTCAAAAAGCACTAAACTGGCAAAACTATAAGAAAAGGTTGCACTCACAAATCAAATGTGCTAACACCTCAGTGGGTTTATTCCGTGAACCTGAAGTGCAAAAATACACACATCTCCAGTGCTTTGCCTCTCAGAGGAAGCTTCTTCAGGAGGTTACAAGCCTATTTTGAGAATAGAAAACAGAGTGGTTTCAGAGGGGGATTTGTCCAGATGGGATGATAGTCATGAAGATGGTCCCCCATAATATAAAACTTGGACTGCTATTATTTTTGAATAGGAGACTTGATTTACATACACAATCCCTGTGTATTAAGTGTGTTGATGATACAACCCTTACATAACCCTTATTGATTCCTTTGAGGTGCCTGAGGATAATTCCATACAGGAAGACCTGGGCCAGAATGAAAAGCGGTCCAGTTCAAATAAAATGCAAGTGAATCTTGGAAAAACTGAAGAAATTCCGTTTGGGAAGGACCATGCTGGGTCGGCCGTCAGTCAGCTTGAATTAAGGCTTGAGGAATTTTACTTTGTTTAATTTTACTTTATTTGGATTTATTCATTATGTTTTGAGTTTGTTTTTGTTCCATTTTGAAAAGGGGCCGTTTTATGTTTTATGGGATTAATGGCTGAAATTGAGGAGCGGAGGACTGTGAGTCACCAAACGACCGGTTTTCTGCCACGAACTGCTGCAGAATTGGAACTGTTTGTATCTCTACCTAGTGTATTGCTTTTCACCACAAAAGAGGTCAGATGAAGGATATTTATCTTCCCTGCAGTATTTATGGTCTGCTGATCCAGCCCAATTTGATCCTGTGGAGAGACTGCGGTCTGTAGTGACTGCCAGAGATTCAAGGGTGAAGCCTGGGGCTGCCTGCCGGGGAGCTGTTTCCCTAACTGTATCAGGTCCAGGGGAGGAGCGCCCGCATCTGATCACCAAAGAGTCAGTGGGGGAGTGCAGTGTTGCCCTAAGCCACCTGGGGGGGTCGGTTGAATGCTGATTCTCCTGGTGTCTGTACCCGCTGGTCGCAGTTTTGGGGGGGGATATTGAGTCTCCTGGTGGGGTGGCCAGAGGTGCTTAAATCTCTTTTGTCCAGTGCTTGGTTTCAGAACTCTTTGGTGGTGGTTGGTGCTTCTGAAGATATTGAAATCTGTTTTCTTCTCCCATGGACTGTGGATCTATTTATGGAATGTGGATGTTCGATTGTGGATCTATTTATGGACTGTGGCTGTGCGACTGTATCTGTGGATTCCTCATCCTTGAAATTCCTCTATTGTTGTGGTGTTTTGGTTGCTATCTATGCACAAGGAGTTTGGGCTTTTCCAAAACAGCAGATTTTGGACTTTGGAGGGTGGTGAGAGTACCCTGTATACTGCTTCTTTTCAAACTTTTAGGTTATTAATGTCTTTTTCACTCGTTACGTGAGCGGCAGTGGTGGAATCAAAGTTATTTGGTTGTACCTGGACTGGTGAGAGCTACCCAGTCACTGGTCTCATTCTTACTTATAGTCTTTTGGTGACTGATTATATTCCCCAGACTTATTTCGGCCAAACTCCTCAAAATATTTGGACTGCCTTTTTTATTTGGTGTGAGTGACTAAGGTGTTTGAGGAACCCATTAAGATCTTGTATCTGTTTTGTTTGGAAAACAGATATCCTGTCTCCCTGGAAGTGAGAGATCCATTGGGGACTGGAAAGTTGGGTTTCTCTTTCCCTAGTATTTTCTTTCTCTGCAACTTTGAGGTTTTTCTGTTTTGTGTGTTTTTTTTTGTATTTAAAGTGTCAGTTGCTGTGATTTTAGACCTTATTTATTTGATTATTTTGGTTTTGGTTAGTGGGGGAGGGTGTTTTATTTATGTTTAGGGTTACATTTATATGATTTTTAGGTTTTGTGTAATCTGGTTGTCGGAATGTGCTGGAGACCTGACCCCATGGTCGTGTGCTATTCATCCTCCACTCTTTGCTCCCTCCACCCCTTTGTCTCCCCCCTTTGCATTTTTCTATCTACCAGTGTTGTAGAGCTCTGGGTATTGCTTGTTGGAGGAGGAGGGGGTTTGGGGGGGTGAACAGTGGAGGTTGAATAAGCGGGGCCATCACATTGGGGTTGTAGGGTCCAGAAGACGCCCTGGGGTGAAAAGGAATCCAGACCATGGTTCTCCATGTCTGGTTTCCATACCCAAGGACACCACCAAATTGAGTGGGCAAGTAATTCAGGCAGCCCTGGAACTTCATCCAACTCGAGCGGTGTTATGTAATGCCAGATCCATTAAAAACAACACTGCAATTATTGCTGATCTTGTAAATTCAGTGGATCTGGCTTGCATCACCGGGTCTGGCTGGATGAGAACTCTGACCCTGTATTAGAGGCCACAATTCCAGCCAGTTACTTGGTGATTCACCGCTCTAGATTGGATCACAGGGGAGGGGGGGTTGCGGTCTGCTTTAAGACCGAATTGGGCCTCATGAGTGTACCAGTTGAGGAGGCTAAGTCATTTGAGTGTACTGTGGTAGCAGGTGTAGGTTGTAGGATCGTTCTCATCTACCATCCACCCGGGGATGGGAAACGGCTCCTTCGGGAAGTGATGGACTTCATCATCAACACGGCATTTGAGTCTCCCAGGTTGATGGTCCTGGGTGACTTTAATGCCTGGATTGATGATGAACTCTCGCAATCTGGACAACATTTCCTCCAGTTGATGACATCTCTGGGCCTTACACAGGTAGTTGCCACTACTACTCATAAACATGGTCACTCCCTTGACTTAGTTTTTCTCCTGGGGATCGATGCCTCAGATTTGGGGGTTGACCCAGTTGGATGGTTCGATCACTACACTGTGAGGTTCAATTTTAGCACCCCCCCTTGAAGGTCTACCCCTGTGGAGATGGTCAAGTACCGCCCTTTATGAGATATTGACTCTGAAGGCCTTATGGTGGTACTTGACCTATGGTCCATTCCGTGTGCAAACAGCGACCCAGAGGACCTCATGTTGGCCTATAATATGGCCATTACGATGGCCCTGAATGTCATTGCTCCTGTCCATGTTCATCCTCTCTCCCTTTGCCCTCGGTCTCCATGTTTTGATGGGACCTTGAAGGAGTTGCGCCGACAAGGTCGAAGGTTAGACCCTTGCTGGCGGAGATCTGCCCTTGACGCTGACCACCATTGATTGATAGACCATTATCAAGCCTATCAATCTGCAATCACCCATAAGAAGGCAGAGTTCCTGTCTGGGGAGATTGTAGTCACTCAGAACTGACAAGCTCAGCTTTTCCGAACTGTGGACAGGCTGTGCAACCCGGCTTGTCTACAAGTTCGGAAAGCATTTTTGCAAATAGAGCGTGATGAACTTGCTTGGTTCTTTGTGACTAAGGTGGCCGGCATCAGGGTAGCTCTCCAGCCAGCACACTCTATAGGCATTGCTGATGATCAGCACTTGGCTTCTGGCCTTCAGTTTTCCTGAAGTACCTTTGACCACCCAGAGTTCATGGATGTCATGAGGATTGTCCAGGATACATGCCCTATGTACTGTAGTTTGGATCCAGGACCAACTTCCCTGATTTTGGGTTGTATTGACTCTATTGGTCCAGTCCTTGCTCAGATAGTTTGGTGCTCCTTGGAAACATGTGAGTTTCCTAGCTCCCTGAAGGAGGCAGTGATAACACCCCTCCTGAAGAAAGGTTCCTTGGACCCAAACTGCCTTGCAAACTACAAACCAATCTCTAACCTTCCCTTTTTAGGGAAGGTGGTTGAGAAGGTAGTGGCCGCATAGTTGGAGAACCATTTGATCATCTGTGACATCTATGAAACCCTCCAGTCCAGTTTCCGAAAGAGGCATAATACAGAGACAGTGCTGGTTCGGATGTTCAATGATCTCCTGATGGCTAGAGAATGGAAGAACCATTCCATCTTGGTTCTTCTTGATCTCTTATCAGCGTTTGATAATGTTGACCATGGGGTTCTCCTTGATCATTTGAGGTTCATCTGTGGCCTGTCTGGTACAGTCCTCAGGTAGTTTACATCTTTCCTCACTGGAAGAACTCAGAGGGTGGTGTCCAGGATTTATTCCTTGGACCCAATCCCTCTGTCTTGTGGGGTTCCTCAGAGATTGGTGTTGTCCCCTATGTTGTTCGCAGTATGTATGCTGCCCCTTGGAGACATTGTAAGGAGGTATGGGCTGAGGTTTCACTGCTATGCTGATGATACCCAGCTATACCTTTCTTTTGCACCTGACCAGAGTGCAGCTCTCTCATTCTTTATTAACTGCCTGGTGGAAATCCAGGAATGGATGGATTCGAGCTGTTTGAAGTTGAACTTAGGAAAGACTGAAGTGCTGGTTGTGGACCCAGGAAACCAGATAGGGGGGTTGGGCGTAGGTTTACCCTCGGGATTATTCCTTCGGGGTTTGCCACTCCTGGCCTCTGAACAGGTGCCTAACCTGGGGGTAATTTTTGATGAGGGGTTGACCCTGCATGCACAGGTGTCAACCGTCGTCAAAACCTATTTTTACCACTTAAGGAATAACGCCAGGATTAGGCATCTTGTTCCGTCCGGCAACCTTCTAACATTGGTTCACGCCTTTGTGTCCTCCTGCTTGGATTATTGCAACTCCCTATATCTAGGGCTTTCTGAGGTAGAAATTTGCCATTTGCAGCTAGTGCAGAACACAGCAGCTTGGCTTTTGACAGGAAGATCTCGGTCCTGCCATATTTCTCCGATGCTGCGTTGCCTGCACTGGCTGCCAGTACAATGGCGGATCACCTTTAAAGTCGGTTTGCTGACTTATAAAGCCCTACATGGACAGGGTCCTGACTACCTGAAAGAGCTTCTGGTTCCTTACTGCCCTAGGTGATTGCTCCGCTCAGCTGGCGAGGGGTTGCTAGAGATTCCAAGTGTGTGTTTAAAATCTTCAGAAGCTCGGGCATTCATGCATGCAGCCCCTTCCCTCTGGAATTTTCTGCCCTGCCAGTTACGTGAGTGCACGACTGCAGAGGGATTTAAAAATGCTTTAAAAACTCATCTTTGGCACCAAGCATTTGGCGACTGAGTGGTGTTATGATTTTATTTTTAAGTTTGTCTAGATGACTGTGTTTTAACCAAGCTGCTGTAAATGGAGCAATATGTTTTTTTTTTAATTTGTTCGGTGCCTTGGTTTTGGAAAGGCACCTTAAAAATAAAATTTTATTATTATTTATAAATGATTAGTTCTATGGTACCTACTGTGTTCAGAGGGGAAGGAGTGGAGGTGGTAAATCATGTCAATTGTCAAGTCTAACTATAACTAATTATCTTAAATGACCTATTATTGTTGATAATATTAGGAAAATGACAGGGTATTGATTTTATTGGCAGACTTCCTTAAAAACAGGAGGCCTGCCAGTGACAATTGGGTGTCTTTTTTAAAGACCATTATTAGACCTGTAGTGGAATCTGGCTGCCAGGTTTGACATGGTGGGCTAACTAAACAGAACACAATGAGTTTGTAGAGGGTACAAAAATGTGTTTATAAGATTATTTTCAGGCATAGTACAAAATATGAGGAAAATCTTGCTCAAGCTGGTCTGTTATTTTCAGGTAAAGTACAAAATATGAGGAAAATCTTGTTCAAGCTGGTCTGTCTCCTTTGGCAAGCTGAAAGGAATTGACGTGAAAGGAACTTTGTAATGAGATTTTGAAGCCTAAACATAAATTGTTGCCATCTGTTGTTGATGAGAAGTATTTGAATAGATTTCAAGGCAAACATTTCAGCTGCAGTGTCAAACGAAGATATGGGAAAATGCTTTATTCCTCTTTGTTCAAAGTTTTAAAAAGTTTGTTAGTTTCATGAAAGGTTAGTGTTTTGTTTGTTTTTAGTCAAATGCCTTGTATGTTGCATGTGCGTTATATGCTGTTGTGTATCTTTTATGCCTGTCATTTTTGGACTTGGTAAAAACTTGAGTTGTCTTTGGGCCACTGCAATAATATGAAATAAATCTTAATGCCTTTCTTTTTCTTTTTTCCCTCTCTCGGCCTGCCTCTGATCAGTCCAGTGCCACCTCGTCCCATCCCTCAAGACTTACCTTCTGCCTACCAGCGTTCACCCTGGATTGCCCCCCAAGGTAGGGCCATGGGGGGAGCCACCCTTAAACTCCCTGAATGGTGCCACATGGTTAGTCCAGTGGCAGAGTGCCTCAGCTAACTGTGTGGGACTTGGTGGGGACGGACGTCATCTTGCCACGGCCAGAGTTGTTTTCCCTAGTTGTTTTTGGGAGATGTGGCATACAATGATGTAAGGGCACAATTGCCCATGTCTGGCACATCTCCCGGAATCTGCAAGCATTGGCTCTGATGCCCCCAGCCCGGGCCTCCACCAATGGTCGGTCAAGCACTAAGTGTTACCCCACCCTGCTCTTGAAGGAGGAGAGCAGTCTGTTGGATACTCAATCCCCACCCCCCCAAGCTGGACCTCTGAATTCCTGGGCTTGCATCTGAACTTGGGTCATTGGCGTTGTGAGCAAAAATCCAACCACTGTGCCAGTGGGCCGGCCTATTCCTTTATTCTTTATTCAACCTGTCAGGGTGTCAATGTCGTCATTCTTTGTTCCTGCTGTACTGATTTGGGATTCTCAACAAATCACAATACAATAAAAGCATAATTTATTTGTGTACCTTTATGTTTGTATAACTTTTTACCTTAAGCTAAACAAGAAATTATTTATTTCTTATTGTTTATGTGTAGTTAGATGTGTGCACAAAATCCCAGATGAGCCGTTTCACTTTGAAAAGATCAATACATGGGGGATAAAACCTTTTATAGGTACATTAGTGAGTGAAGAAATACCAAGGGAGGGATAATGAGGCTTAATAAAGGGGAGGGGGTGGGCAGAAGGTGACAGTGAAAAGGAAGAGATACTGAACTAATACTTTTGTTCAGTATTGACAAAAGAAGAGGAGGGGGACGTACCTAAGCCAAACAATAGAAGCACTCTAGATAGGGGGGTCGAAACCAGTCCATTCACAGAGGAAAGGGTCCTGAAAGAACTCCTAAAACTCAATGTCGACAAGGCAATGGGGCCTAATGGGATTCACCTCAGAAGTCTAAAGGAACTAAGGGGAGAATTTGTGACACCACTGACTACCCTTTTTAACAAATCATGGGAGGATGTGTGGTACCTGAGGACTGAGGAAGTCTGATGTGATTCCCCTTCACAAAAGTGGGAGCAAGGCAGAGGCAGGAAATTACAGACCTGTTAGCTTGACCTCAGTGGTAGGGAAAATGATGGAATCACTTCTGAAGGAAAGAATTGTTGAGTAACTAGAGGCCAGCGGGGCACAGAACCCAAGGCAGCATGGATTCACAGTGGGAAGGTCATGTCAAATGAATCTAATAGATTTCTTTGGCTGGGTGACCAATGTAGTAGACCAGGGAGGGGCTGTGGACATTGCCTGCCTAGACTTTAGCAAGGCATTTGACACAGTCCCACGCAAAAGATTAATAAACAAGTTAGCCACCCTTGGAGAGGGTCCCAGGGTGGTAGCCTAGGTAAAACATTGGCTGGACAACAGGACACAGAAAGTAATAGTAAACAGAGTCCACGCTGAAGAAAGGGGGGTTACTAGTGGGGTACCACAGGGTTCAGTACTGTGTCCGGTCCTCTTTAATGTCATTATAAGGGACATTGCAGAGGAACTGGAAGGAAAAGTATGCCTCTTTGCAGATAACACAAAGATCTGCAACAGGGTTGATACACAAGGGGGGTGGAAAGGATGAGAAGGGACTTGGCAAGGTTGGAGTAATGGTCAAAAGTATGGCAGCTTAGATTCAATGCAAAGAAGTGCAAAGTAATGTACCTGGGAAACAAAAACCCAGAGGAAGAGTACACAATTGGGGGGGGGGGATAAAAAACAACAACAAAAAGGGACCTGGGGGTAGTCATATCAGATGACCTAAGGGAGGCAGGCAATGTAAGAAGACAGTAAGAAGGGTTGGGGGATACTGGGATGCATTGGGAGATGCATAACCAGTAGAAAACAGGAAGCTGTCATCCCTCTGTACAGACAGTGGGTGAGACCCCATCTGGAGTATTGCGTGCAGTTCTGGAGACCCCATCTCAGCAAGAACATAGACAGGATGGAGGCAGTCCAGAGGAGGACAACTAAAATGGTGCAGGGTCTGCACCAGAAACCATATGAAGAGAGACTAAAGAAGCTTAATATGTATACCCTCAAGGAAAGGAGGGGGGGGGAGAGACATGATAGAAACTTATCAAGTACCTCAAGGGAATCAACAAAGTCCAAGAGGGTAGTATCTTTCAGAAAAAGTCATGTGCAAGAATAAGGGGACACAATTTGAAGCTAGAAGGGGGACGGCTCAGGGGCATAGTAAGGAAGTATTTTTTCATGGAGAGGGTGGTGAATGCATGGAATGGCCTTCCTGAGGAGGTTTTGAAGTCAAAAACAGTGTGGGAATTCAAGAATGCATGGGACAGACATAAGGAGGAAGTAGGCTATTGGTTAACTAGGATCTGCAACTTATCCAATAGGTAGGGAAATGGGCAGACTGGGTGGGCCAAGCGGTCATTCTCAGCTGTCAAAGTCTATGTTTCTATGATGCATATATATTTTGGAGGTTTTCTCATGCTACCTTGAGGTTGGACTACATGTATTACCTCCAATTGGAAATATCACCTCCATTTGTATGTTGATTCCATTGTACCGATTCTTGTATGAATTGTTGGACTACATGTATTATCTCCCCAGCTGTAATGTATTACTTATGTACTGTATGCTGAATTTCATGTTTTATATGTGCTGTCTTGATGGCCTGAGTCATTCCTGAAAATGGTCCTTTGGACCAGTGTACCTATAATACATACATACAGACATACATGCATACTTACATACATAAATGAATAAAATGTTGTCCATTAGCTTTTCTTTCCTATAGTACAAGAAGCAATGTTTGTATATTCCCCAGCACTGTTATTAGAATATAATAGAATGTGGTTTTACAAAGCACTTATTGTACTCTATGGTTCTCATTTTGCCACCTTTTATTTTCCATCCCCTGCTCAGACACTCAGGGGTATCACACCTGCACCCTTCTGAGGGCGGAAGGGCTGACAAGCATCTTTCAGCAATTGTATTAGCACTGGCTGTGAAAGCAATTACTCTTCAATTCAGACATTGCAAACTTTATCAGTGTGGGATGGTAAATGGGTGGGGGGGGGCTCTATCTCTTGTTTTGGGCACCAAATAAAAGAAATCCACAGTGAGAGGGAAGGATGCCAAGAGAAGACATGGCAACTTTAAGAAATTGTTTCTGCCTGGCTGGATGGTACTGAAGCGGTTTATGCCTGGCTTTATGTTACTGAGGGGGTTTTATGCATGACTGAATGGTACTGAGAGGGTTTATACCCCTCTGCATGGTACTGAGGGGATTTATGCCCAGTTAGATGGTAGTGAGGGGGTTTATCCCCAGCTGGATGGTACCAAGGGGGTTATGCCCAGTTGGATAATTCTGAGGGGGTTTATGCCCAGCTGGATGGAACTGAGGGGGTTTATGCCTGGCTGGATGGCACTAAGGGGATTTCTGCCTGGCTGGATGGTACTGATGGTATTAAGGGGGTTTAAGTCTGGCTGGATGGTGCTGAGGGGTTTATATGCAGCTGGATGGTACTGAGGGGATCTATACCTCCCATATAGTACTGAGCAGGTTTATGCCTCGTTGGATAGTACTGAGATGGTTTATCCCTAGCTGCATGGTACTGAGGGGGTAATGCCTGACTGGATGGCACTAAGGGGTTTCTACCTGGCTGGATGGTACTGATGGCACTAAGTGGGGTTATATCTGGCTGGATGGTACTGAGGGGTTTATATGCAGCTGGATGGTACTGAGGGGGTCTACACCTGGCCATATAGTACTGAGCAGGTTTATGCCTGGCTGAATAGTACTGAGATGCTTTATCCCAGCTGGATGGTACTGAGGGAGTTTATATTCAGGTGGGTACTGAGGGAGTTTATGAATGGCTGGATGGTACCGACTGTGGTTTTGCCTGACTAGATGGTACTGATGAGGTTTATGCCTTACTGGGTGGTACTGAGGGAGTTAATGCCCGGTTGGATGGGAAGCAATATGGCTGTCAACTGAGCAGCAGTGTGCTGTGAGAACCTGCTCATTTATATGCCCAAACATGTCCCAGTCTTCATTTCTAAGCCTCATAAAACATTATAAGCCTTATGTCCAAAAAGAGGAAGACAAGGGCTACTTATTCATCCAGTGAAGAGTTTGTCGCTCCAAACATCAGATATCTTGAAAAGAAACTCTTATGGTCAAGATTCAGGTGTTGGAGTGGAGAGTGCTCAAGCAAGGCTGCTCCTGTGGCAACCTCCTCTACTGGAGTACTAGAGGAGCCAACACTGAGGGCGCCCTTGTCAGCATTGCATTTTGGATATCCTGAGAACACTAAGCAACAATCTATATTTTCACATCCAAACCAGTCGGCAAAGCTAATGAAAAAATGTTTTCCCTGGGACTCGGTTACATTCACAGAGGGAGGTGAGCACTGATCTCAGCAAACCCTCACCTGCCATACAGACACCTGTCGACATAAGTGAAAAGCTAAGGGCTGCATTACCTGAAGTCACTGGAGTCTGCACAACTCCAATTGAGATATCACTGACACAGATAGTGATTATACCAGGTTCCTACACTGTTGGTCCTTCTGCTGACTATACCCTCGAGACTCTCAGTAAGTCAGTTGAGTGAGTAGTGATAATGTTATAATGGCAGAAGAGGAAGCAGGATGTGTTCAATGCTAAACTTGACTTTTTGCAAAAAGGAGTTAAAAACAATAAGGAAGTCTGCAACACACATACAATACATACTGAGTTAAAAAAGGAAAAAAATCACTAACCTGGATACAAAGCTCTAGCACTGGAAGCTATAAATGCTGCAACCTCAAAAGAAATGTAGCACTTGCATAGAAAGTTGAAAACCTAGAAAATCAAACAAGATATAAAAACTTAAGAATTGTAGACCTCTCGAACATCTTAGACTCCACATCTGAAAACCTAAGAGATTGACTTAATTACATTTTTGTTGAAGTATTTGATTTACCACTTGAGAACCTGCCATTTATAATCCAAGCCTGCAGACTACACAGACTAAAACAAGCATTTATCAATGCCGAATGTTGCTTGCTTCTATGTGCTGTTTAGGTATTTGGAAGTCACTGGAGTGCAAATATTGAAAATTTGTGAACTTACGAGCGTGCGTAGGAGCTGCGTAATGCACGCTCGTAAAACAGTCATTTTTAGGAATTTTTTCACCAAATTTTCAACATAGCCATTTTAAGACCTCTGCTCATGAACAGTGTCACTGTGATTTTGTTAATGTGTCCCATACATTGAGTTTGCACACTGACTGTGCCATTGTGCGCTACATGGGCGGAAACACATTTTGGGCAGGATGTGAAAAATGACAGCTGTACTGCTCATAAGGAGGTGTGGTAAAATGGCAATGTTGAAAATCTGGAGTGGAAATATTGAAAATTCGCAAACCTACGAGCGTGCGTGTGAACTGTACAACGCACACTCGTAAAACAGTCATTTTAGGAATTTTTTCACCAAATTTTCAACATTGGCATTTTAAGATCTCTGCTCATGAACAGTGACATTGTGATTTTCTTAATGTGTCCCATACACTGAGTTCGCACACCGACTGCGCCATTGTAAGCTACATGGTGAAACATGTTTTGGGCAGGATGTGAAAAATGACAGCTGTACTGCTCATGAGGAGGTGTGGTAAAATGGCAATGTTGAAAATCTGGAGTGAAAATATTGAAAATTCACAAACTTCGACGAGCAGGAGGAACTGTGCAACGCACACTCGTAAAACAGTCATTTTTAGGAATTTTTTCACCAAATTTTCAACACAGGCATTTTAAGACCTCTGCTCATGAACAGTGTCACTGTAATTTTCTTAATGTGTCCCATACATTGAGTTCACACACCGACTGCGCCATTGTGCGCTACATGGGCGGAAACATGTTTTGGGCAGGATGTGAAAAATGACAGGTGTACTACTCATGAGGTGTGATAAAATGCCAATGTTGAAAATCTGGAGTGAAAATATTGAAAATTTGCAAACTTACGAGCATGCGTAGGAACTGCGCAATGCACGCTCGTAAAACAGTCATTTTTTGTAATTTTTTCACCAAATTTTCAACATAGCCATTTTAAGACCTCTGCTCATGAACAGTGTCACTGTGATTTTCTTAATTTGTCCTGTACATTGATTTCGCACACCGACCTGCGCCATTATCGCTACATAGGGTGAAACACATTTTGGGTGAGATGTGAAAATGACAGCTGTACTACTCATAAGAAGGTGTGGTAAAATGGCAATGTTGAAAATCTGGAGTGAAAATATTGAAATTCGCGAACTTACGAGCCTGCGTAGGAACTGCATAGCTACACTCATAAAACAGTCATTTTGGAATTTGGCACAAATTTTCAACATGGGGTTTAGGGACCCTTCTCATGAATGATGTCACTGTCATGGTGGTATTCAGGCCCAAAGGGTGATTTCTCAGTCACTGCGCGATCACTGCGCAAAATCCTCCCTTTGGGCCCAAATAACGCCATGTCAGTGACATCATTCATGAGAAGGGGTCCAAAACCCATGTTGAAAATTTGCAAAAATTCAAAAAAAATGCCTGATATGCAACAAGTCGAAACCCCTATCTAGCCCATTATACAGCTTACGGCATTTCCTCAGTTCGCGGTCTGCTTTGAAGAGTGCAGGCGTGTTCCCGGTCCACCGAAGATCGTCCGCCAGAGTCTGGAGGTAAGTATGGAGTGAGGGTGTGGGAGACTGGTGCGCAGTGGGTGGTGCGGGTTGTGGGAGGGGGCTGGGAGACCGCGGGACCGCTGCTTATACAGGCTTAAAAAAAAAGGCGTCAGGACATTTGCCATGCTGGGGTGGGCTCCCAGTGTGGCACAAGGACGTTGGGGGCGTTTCAGCCAACGGGGATTGGGCATCCCCATCGGCCATAGGACTGCTTGCCACGCTGGGGTGGGCTCCCAGCGTGGCACCTACTGGGGGACGCAGCTCAGCCGACGGGGATTGGGCACCCGCCGGGCTATACAGTGCGTGGCGGGGCGTGCACGCCTGAGGGTGGGGGGAGAGCTGCGCGTGAACAGCCTCTTATCGGTGCTCACTGAAGCGTAGCTCCCCCTTTCAATTGTATGCCACTGCATTTTGGAGCGTGTCATAGACAGCTCCAAAATGCATTGGCTTACAGGGGCCGCACCTGCCAGCACACTGACTGAATTGGAGGAGGAGGTGACACACCTCCGAAATCTCCGATGATGGCACTGTGTTTCTTGCACATGCGTGCAAGCAACATAAAAACAACAGGCTAGGTCCTCTGGGATGAAACAAATTACAAATAAAATTATCCATTCGGAAGATCAAGGATCTTCTCTAAATTCAAGATCGGCTGTCCTGATGAGTTTTGCTTTCAGCTCAGAGATTTCCTCATCAGGTTTTCAATGCTGAAGGGATCTTTGACATACAAAACATTTAGGTTTTTCCTTTACCCAGACTTTCTCATTGCAAACCCAACAAAGGGGAAGGAAATGCCTAAATTACAGGCAAGAGATTCCAGTATTAGAGTGAACATGCCAACTATTAGCACCAGCAAAGGTACAAATCCGGTTAAAGGGAAGCATCAATTTTTGCTTAGATCAGTTTGCTGGATTTTTACAGACTCGATAATATTATGATCATTACTATTTGAGGGAAGGAGAATCCCCTGCCTTAACAGATAAAGAACTTTCTGCCATTGCACAAGAGATGGAAGATGACTTAACTTGATTTGTTTTGAAATATTATAATTGAATTAGATAATTGAATGATTCAACAAATGCTATAAACTCAAAGCTTAAGTTTTAGAGTTTTGGATATTTGAAAAATAATACATACATTAACAGCTATGGCCTGAGATGTTATGGATGAGTTATTAAAAAAAGAGACATTCTAAAATAATTTCATTGTTACCTTTAATATTTTAGGCTTCTGCACTAGTGTGAGGGAGAATATAAAAAATGTTTGTATGTTGATTACATATCAGGCATGTTTTATTATTAATTTAATATCTGCTACACAAATAGAAAAATTATAATTTTTTTTCTGTGTTGCATCTTAGTCACATGGCTATTCCACTGATATGGACTTGTGACCATCCTAATGTATGTTCCACAATGTTATACATGCATACTTAAAAATTCCAATAAAATGAACGTATTAAAAAAGAGGGAGTTTATGTCTGACCGTATGGTATTGAGAGTATTTATGCCTGGCTGGATGGTACTGAGGAGATTTATGCCCAACTGGAAAGTACAGAGGGGATTAATGCCTGGCCAGATGGTACTAAAGGGGGTTTATGCCTGGCTGTATAAGTACTGAAGGGGTTTATGCCTAGCCAAATGGTACTGGGGGTGTATGCCTCACTGGATGGATCTGAGGGGGTTCATGCCCAGCTGGATGGTACTGAGGGAGTTTATGCCTGCTGGATGGTTCTGAGGGGGTTTATGCCTGGCTGAATAATGTTGAGGGGTTTATGTTGGGCTGAATGATACTGAGGGGGTTTATGCCCAGATGGATTGTACTGAGGGACTTTATGCCTAGCCAGATGGTACTGAGGAGATGTATGCCCAACCTAATGGTACTGAAGGGGTTAATGCCAGACTGGATGGTATTGTAGGAGTTAATGCTCATCTGGATAGTACTAAGGGGACTTATGCTTAGCTGGATTGTACTGAAGGGTTTATGATCTGCTGCTTGGTACTGAGGGGTTTATGCTCAATTCAATGGTACTGAGGGGTTTTGCCCAGTGGTATGATACTGAGGTGGTTTATTCCTGGCTGGATGGTACTGAGAAGGTTTATGCCTGGTTGGATACTACTGAGGGGTTTTATGCCCAGCTGGATGGTACTAAGGGGATTTATGTTCAGCCTGATGATACTGAAGGGGTCAATGCTCGACTGGATGGTACTGAAGGAGTTTATACCTGTCCAGAAAGTATTAAGGGGGTTTATGCCTGGTGGGACTGTACTGAGGGGTTTATGTCCAGCTGCATGGTACTGAGGGGGTTTATGCTTGACTGGATGGTACTAAAGGAGGTTGTGCCCAGCAGGATGATACTAAGAAGATTTATGCCTGGCCCGATGGTACTGAGAGGGTTTATGCCTGGCTGGATAGTACTGGGAGGGTTTATGCCCATGGGATAGTACTAAGGGAGTTTATATCCTGCTGGATTGTACTGAGGTACTTTAAACCTGTCCGATGGTACTAAGGGGGTTTATGCCTGGCTTGATGGTACTGATGGGGTTTATGCCTGGTTGGATGATACTAATGGGGTTTATGCCTGGCTGTACGGTATTGAGAGTGTTTATGGCTGGCTGGATGGTACTGAGGGGGTTTATGCCCAACTGGATGATACTGCTGAGATTCATGCCTCACTAGTTCATACTTAGAGGGTTAATGCCAAGCTAGATAGTACTAAGGGGCTTTATATCTGGCTGGATAGTACTGAAGGGGTTTATGCCTGGCCTAATGATACTGGGGATTTATGCCCAGCTGGATGGTACTGAGGGGGTTTATGCCCAGCCAAATGGAAATGAGGGTGCTTATGCCCGGCTGGATGGAACTGAGGGGGTTTATATCTGGCTGGATGGTACTCAGGGGGTTCATGCATGACCATATTGTACTAAGGAGGTTTATTTCGAGCCTGATGGTACTGGGGGGGAGGGAGTAGTGCACAACCATATGGTACTGAGGGAGTTTATGCCTGTTCGGATGGCACTGAGGGAGTTTATGCCTGTCTGGATAGTACTGACAGGTTTTCTGTGATGGTGGATTGTGCTGAGGGGTTTATGTTTGGCTGCATGGTGCTGAGGAGATTTATGCTTAACTGGATGATACTGAGGGGGTTTGTGCCCTGCAGGATGGTACTGAGTAGGTTTATCCTTGGTCCGATAGTGCTGTGGAGTTAAATGCCCAGCTGGATGGTACTGAGGGGGTTTATGCCTGGCCAGAAGGTAATGGCTGGGTTTATGCTCGGTAAATGCTACTGAGGGGGGTGAATGCCCAGTTGGACTGTGCGGAGGAGTTTATGAACAGCTGAATAGTATTGAGGGGGTCTATGCCTGGCCAAATGGTACTTAGGGTAGAGCTTTTCACTGCCATAAAAGAGACCTTGGTTCATGTCATGAACCCAGCTCCTTCTGCCTGGCTTAAGGAAGCTTGGATGTGCTGCAGAGTAGGGTAGTCAGACTGCTGTGGTGGGGCAATGATCACCCTTGAAACATAGAAACATAGACTCTGTTGGCAGCTAAGGACCACTTGGACCACCCAGTCTGCTCATTTTTACCCTGCCTATACTGTCATCACAGACTCTACCTGATAAGCTGCTACTCCTCCCCCCTTCCCCAGCTTTCCTACTATCCCATGCATGCTTGCTAGAAGCCTGCCACTGTTTTCATCCCTACCACCTCTGCTGGAAGACTGTTTCAGGCCTCCACAACTTTTTTATTGAAGAAGTGCTTAGTCACATAGCTTCTAAATTATCCCAAAGTCCCTTTCCTGTTTAATAACCATCAATACCTTTTCTCCATTCTTTCCCCATTCTATATACTTTCTCTGGGTTTCTGTGCCCCGGTGCATGATTTTGCACTTTTTCACATTGAAACCCAGCTGCCATACACTTGACCACTCCTCAAGTTTTCTTAGGTCTCTACTCATCCTCTCAACTCCCTCCAGAGTATTTACATTATTGTAGATTTTGGTGTCATCTACAAAGAGGCATACCTTCCAGCTGATCTGCAATGTCACTTAGAAAGACACTGAAGAGGACTGATCCCAGTACTGAGCCCTGTGGTGCCTTGCTGATCACTTTCTCTTTATTAGAGTGAGTGCCATTTAGCACCACCCTTTGTCACCTGTCCATCAACCAACTCCATACCCAGTTAATCACCTTGGGTCCCACCCCCAAACTACCCTGTTTCCTTATAAACCTCATATGTGGTACTGCATTAAAGGCCTTGCTGAAGTCTAGGTAGGCCATGTCCACTGCCCCACCCAGATCTATGTCTCTGGTCACTCTGCCAGCTATCTTCCCACAACCCTGAGTTCACCCATGGCTCACCACTGTGTTGCCCCCTGGCTCCCCCCAGGACACGTGTGCCATTAGTTCCTTGACATTTCTTCCCAGCTTCAATCTGATCACCAATGGCAGAGTTGAAGACTGGTGGTTTCCCTGGGAGGTGGTGGCTTGAGTCCGAGGTGGAATGTGGTAGGTGGCAGAGGTTTTATCCTTCCAGAAAGACATTAAAATACAATATACTGTACCTGGATCCTTTGCCTGCTTAACAGAACAACATTCAGTGTGCCACTGAGCTGCCAGTAAGAGAATTGAAGTTCTTGTGGTGTACATATTAAGTCACAACCTGCAAAACAGGTGATTGGGGAATCTAATCACAGTAAACGATATACCTTCACAAATAGTTGTCCTCAGCTAAATGTACTTCTAATATGATTTACTATTCCAACACTACACCAACATGAATCACCATTCAAGTGAGTTTTCATCTAAAAAATGTTTTAAAAAATTCATTAAGCCCTTGGCAGGACTTGAATAACTGATCCTTTGCCTGCTAAGCAAAGACACATTCAGTGTGCCACTAAACTGCAGATAAGCAGATTGTGGTTCCTATGGTGTAGAAATATTATCACAACCTGCAAAACAGGCAGCTGGGGATTTAATCCCAGCAGGCAATTTACCTTCACAAATTGTTGTTCTTAGCTAAAGTTACTTCTCATATAATTTACTATTGCAACCCCATACCACCATGGATCACCACTCAAGTGAGTTTCCGTCATACAAAAAAAAATTTGAAAATACATTTAAGTCCATGTCCAGATTTGAACTGTGTCTACCTGTATTTGAACCTCTGATTCTTTGCCTACTAAGCAAAAAACACATTCAATGGGCCCTATGCACTACTGGAGCAGAGTGGCTGAACACGCATATCTGGGGCATGCAGCTACACCACATGCTATGTGTCCCACCTTGCAGGATGTACTACCGGGGGTGCACTGCCTCAATGCACCTGATCCCCCAGCTGTACAGACAGCAATTTTCTGGGGTTGGGGCATGGCGGCACTGTGCGGCAGTCACTACCATGCGTAGTGCTGTCCACAGGGGTGCAGAGGGCAATGAAGGCTATGCCGGGGGGACCCTTCCATAACAGCCATATGCAGCCATGGCTGCACATGCACAGGGTCCTCCCAATGCATCCAGTCACTACCTCCCACCCTTCATCATTAGGAGTCCCCCCATCCCTGCAGGCCCCCCCTGTACACATAAGCTCAGGTGCAGGCTGTGGGGTAGGTGTGCGGTGGGCATTGCCGCTAGCAGCCCATGGTGACTACGTGGGTTGGGATGGTGTGTTTGGTGCAGTGGGGGATCCCCTCTGCATGCCTGTGGTGATACCACAGTCCCAGGGCCAGTGCCCCCTGTGTTCCGGGGACAGGGGTGTTCACCTACAGTGGCCAAACACATGATGGTGCATGGGTATCCATTCACATACTCAGTCACACACCATCATATGTGGGGGACCTGCTCTAGGTCCCAGGCAAGCCTTTGAATTGGCCGCTTACCTGGGAACACAACCCCACCCCTGTTCGCCCCATGCAAACCTGCACACTGGGGGTGGGGCCATGGACAGGTGGCCAGTAGTCGTGAATACCACCAGTGCACACCTGACACAGGTGCAGAGCTCTGTGGGTGGGATATGTGCCTCTGGTACATAATTCCAATCCCTATGTGCATAGGGGCCCACGTGCTGAACTGAGTAATAGGTAAGTGAGTTGCAGTTCCTAGGATGTAGAGATTATGTCATAGCCTACAAAACAGGGGGCTGGGGAATCCCAGCAGACAATTTACTATCACAAATTGTTGTTCTTAACTAAATTTACTTCTCATGTAATTAATTGGTCCAGGTTCACACCACCATGAATCACTATTCAACTGAGTTTCCACCTTACAAAAAAAGGTTGAAAAGTGTTTAAAGATCAATGGTAAATGCAAAAATATTGTTCTTATCTCTGGTACTTTTATTACTGCCAGTGTATTGGAATCACAACTCTGAACAGGAATATACAAGTCTCCTGTCTTTTTTTTAATTAAAATATTAATTTCAAGCCCCCCAAATGTCCACCTGAATGAAATTGTTCATACTTCTCTTTTCTACACCACTGCCCCATTTCTCTCAGCTTAAGACATCATTAAAGGAGTGATGTATAATGCCCGCAGCTGTCGTAACAATGAAATACTGAATTAAAGCACAAGTTTAAGGGTATACATGCTGCTTGTTTTTTACTTATAGCCCCATTATTTGCTATTGTACTGTTCTGTAAATTTGAGCATATGCTTACAATAAAAAAGGAAAAATAATCTTGAGTCATGTGGTATTGCAGCCCACTGAGAGCCATCCATCTTGAAGCACAAATGCATGCTACTTTTCAGATAGTGTCACCATTTAACTTAATAGGGCTTTCGTTTATTTTATTACTGTTATCTAGTAAAGTGGACACTGTCAGCTAGCAGTTAAGTATTTTTACCCTACCTGGGAGTTAACTCAAGCACTCCCTTCTGTGAGCTGAAACCACCAAATAAATGTTTAATAGAGGAGGAGGATGGCTCAGATCTGAACAGAAAAGAGCTACTGCCAGAATCAGGAGATACCGTGGGCATGAATGCTGACTTTCTAACTCCACCATAGGAAGAGGTTTTGCTTCAGCCCAGGTTGGCAGACATTATTGAGGGGAATGCATCATGAGTATGTTGCTCAGATCACAACAGGGAAATATGTTTACTGTACCTACAGGTATGAAAAGCCACAAGAGGACTGCTGACAGTCTCTTTTATTACAGTTACCCAATAAAAAGGACACATGTTAGCAAGCAGTCAGGTGTTTCCATAATAATTTTGGATGCTCGCCTTTGCCTGTAGGTGTATACAGTTACCTAATGAAAACAACACACGTCAGCTAGCAGTCAGGCATTTTCATAATAATTTTGGATGCTTGCCCTTACCTGAAGGTGTAAAGATTTCTTTGTTTAAACTTACCTTCCCCGAAATGAAACTGGAAGGCTAAGTGTGGTGGCAAACTTTGTAAAAATCCCCACTGCTTATGGGTCCCAAAAATCAGCATTTAATCTTGCTGGAGATTGTCAGCAGTCCTCTCATGCCTCTTCAGCTCACAGAACAGAGTGCTTGAGTTGACTCCTGACTAGAAATACTTGCCTGCTAGCTGACAAGTGCCTACTAGAAAACAGTAATTAAAATAAATGAAAGCACTATTAAGTTAAAGGGGGATTCTAGCTAACAAGTAGCATGCATTAGTACTTCAAGATGGGTGGCTGGATTGCCAGCCTGGTGGTGCTGAGGGCTGAGGTGCTGGATGCCACATGTTGCTCCACGCTGGTGGCCTGGGTTCGAGAGTAGGCTTGTGTTGCTGAGGGTCAGCTGGGGAGGAGAAGGATTGAGCATCCAGAAGACTGCTGTCCTCTCCTGGGTAGGGAGAAGGTGCACCCTGCAGTTCTGGTGACATTGAAGCTAGTAGGGGCTCATACAAGGGGAGAGGGTGTCAGGGGATGTCCTGCACATGGGTGTAGGAGTGTGCCCATCATGTGCCAGACATCAGTGCATGTCTGCACCCCCAGGAAAATTGGAAAAAGCCTAGGCACCTGAATAGCCAAAGGTGGGAACCTGAGGATGACACCCACACTCACCACCAGATCCTTCCAGCCAGCCTCCAGCTCTCACCTTCACTTTGTCCACCATCTAGATTCTAGATAGAGTGCCAGAGGAGTTGGCAGTCCCACCTCAGGGGACTCAGAGCCAGGGGGCTGGTAGGTCAGTGTGATGCACGAGACAAGCCCAGAATAGAGGTTGATCCAGAGGATCTCAGGCAGAGTGGGAGAACATCTTGCCCAGTGGTCCATGCTGGAGAGAGACCTATGGTGCCAGGAGTAGGAGGCATACATAGAGTTGGAAAAAAAAAAAGATGGGCAGTTGGCAGCGGGCTGAAAACTTTTGTATGCAATACTAGATGACTCAAGATCGAGTTTTCTTTTTTAAGTATGTGCTCAAATATACAGCACATTATAGTAATAAATAATGGGGCTATAAGTAAAAAGCAAGCGACATATATACCCATAACAAACTTGGCCTTTAATCCAGTATTTCATTATTACAACATCTGCAAGCATAACATGTCATTCCTTCAATTGTGTCATAAGCTGAGTGAACTGGCACGGTGACGCTGAAAAGAGAAATACAAGATATTTCATTCAGGTAAACATTTGTGGGCTTGAAATTTGATAGTTTAATTAAAAAAAATGACAGGAGGCTTGTATATTCCTGTTCAGAGTCATGATTTTAATACACAGACAGTAATAAAAGTACTAAAGATAAGAACAATATTTTTACATTTGCCATTGATCTTTAAGTCCCTGCCACAATTCAGGCTATGTCTACTTGAATTTAAACCACTGATTATTTGCCTATTAAGCGAATACACATTTATCATGCCACTGAGCTGCAGGTAACTGAGGCACAATTCCTATGCTGTAGAGGTTATGTCACAACCTGAAGTAGTGACCAGGGAGGATGTGGGGGTCCTCAATAGAGGAGACCCCAAGGAATATGGCAGAGGACCCCAGAGGAGAGGAAAGAAACTCCTGGTGAAGGACTGCATTGTGAAGAGGATAGATTTGGGGACAGGGAGGGGGAGATGGAGGCTAGGTGCCTACCTGGCACTGCAGCTCAGAGGGATGGGAAGCGAATCCTGAGGGTCGCTAGGGCAGCAGGATGGGAGGGAGAGCTGGATGTCATTGTTTGCACTAGAAACCCTATAAGGAGAGACTAAAGGATCTCAGTATGCACACCCTGGAGGAAAGGTGGGAAAGGGGTGATATGATTGAGACTTTCAAATACCTCACATGTATAAATAAGGTACAAGAGGGAAGCATTTTTCAGAGAAAAAGATGCTCAAGAAGAAGTTGGAATGCTATGAAGTTGGGGGGTAGACTCAGTGGAAATGTGAGGAAGTACTTTTTCACAGAAAGAGTGGTGGATGCCTGGAACAGCTTCCCAACAGAGGTGGTGGGGGCAAAAACTGCAATAGGACTCAAGAACATATAATATGGGATAGGCATAAGGGAACCTTAGTGGTTAGGGAAGGGAGCTCTAAGCCAGAGATCAAGTAGGGTCTGCTGTTTTATAGTAGGTAGAGAAAATGGGCAGACTAGATGGGCCAAGCAGTTCTTGTCTGCCATCAAATTCTATGTTTACATGTTTCTATGTTTAACTTGCAAAACAGGTGACTTGGGATCTAATCCCAGCAGGTGATTTGCCATCACAGCGTGTTGTTCTCAGCTAAATTAACTTCTCATATAATTTACTATTCCAACTCCATGCCACCATGAATTGCCACTCAAGTGAGTTTTCATCTTAAACAGGGACTGTCTGAGTCCCCACCAGGATCTGAGTCACTAATCCTTTGTCTGCTAAACAAACAAACATTCAGTGTGCCACTGAGCTACAGGTAAGTGAGTTGCAGTTCCTATGGTGGAATAGTTATGTCACAACCTGCAAAACAGGTAATTCGAATTGTATTCAAACCTAGGCAAGCCTCAGCCGGGACATTGTAGAACCAAGTTCAATTGTGTGAAAGTCTGATTTAGCTTTGCTGAAACTATCTAACAAATTCTCTCATACAAGAGTTGTAAGAAAGAAAAAAATGTGCAGTACAGGGGGTCAATCCCAGGCTTATGCAGGTCTGAAACCCTATGCCTAGACCTAAAAGCTCTATCACTGACATCATCATCAGTGACATCACGCAGCTGAATCACTTGCACTGAATGTAAACTTAAACTTGACTAAATGCACTGAAGAGTGCACATGACCACAATAGGTGCTACTAGGTATACCGTTGGCACCTAAAAATGAGAGCTTGGAGACAGGATGTGCTTCAAGTCTTATATTTATTTTTAAAATTGGAATGCATATATATCACAGTAGTCATTTTAATTTATATTTTATTTATATCACAGTATTTATATGTTGATTTACTGATGTGCTGTCACTTTGGTAGTACTGTACTAATTTTGTATGTAGCCTACATCATACAGCTGTATCATAGTCCATATTATTAAGGTTTCTAAAACTTGAGTATGCTGAAACATTTCCCTGCATGTCTCTCTGTATTTTGTTCTTGGCCATCGTTGGCTCAGGTTGTGCCTGAAAATGATCCCTGGGACCACTGCACCCACCAAGTTAACAAATAACTAAATGTGAAAAATGGTCAGGGAAAACCCTGTGTCCTGATTGATCATTTGCTGTGCATTAGAAGTCTCTAATGCATGGCTTGAAACAAGTGCTGGCCAGCTGGAGGCAGGATATGAACAAAATCACTATGTCACTTAGAATGTTACAAATGTTAATGACAGTCATTTTTTTATCTCCACTTATCCAGTTTGCCACAGCATGTCTGCCATGCAATAGTTGCCTGTTTTCCTTTGTGACTAAACACACTGTAAAACAGTAAAACTCTTCCTTTTACATGCAGCACATTTTTTTCAGTCAGCCTCTTCTGACTGTCTGTATTGCCACACTGATGATAGTGGAGAATACCAGACCACCGTCTGACCTACATTATTAGCATAGAGTTCAAGTTATGCTACTCTTTCAAAACTATCTTTCAGTTATTTTGTATTGGTTTATTTGAGTTGGGGGGGCTTTTCCCCCCAGACTCTCCTTAAAAAAAAACAAAGGAGGGTGTTCAGACAATTCAGACAAACCGAAACCAAAATTAACAGCAAGCACAAGCCCGAGCTGTATTCACAAAAGCTTTATGCTCTGCATGTAGTGGTGGTATGGTATTCTCCACTATCGCTGCCATGCCCCCAACCCACCTGCACATGTCTGGCAACCTGCCTGCCACTCTCTTCCACACTTCTCTCACTCCTACTCTCAACTCATTCAAATACAGTAGTTGTATTAGACAGTCTTTCAAACTGCAGCAGTTTAGTTGTATTGAGAGATTTTTTTGAATGTCAAAAGCACTGCCCCTTACTGGTGGTCTGTAGATCATGGTTATGTGCTCACACACTTTCTCTTCTATCAGCTGCCCACTTGCTACCCACTCACACTTCAGTATTACACCGGGATCAGAAGCAAAATAAAAAAAGTAAGAAGAGATTTTATAGTTTAATTTGAAAACTGCTGCCGCTTACTGGTGGCCTGTAGATCACGGTCATGTACTTGAGCACCATTTCTTAGCTGCCCGCTTGCTACCTGCTCAAACTTCTACAAGACTGTTAAACATGGAAACTATTTAAAATGAGAAATAAGCAAATAAAAATGAAGTCACAAAAGCAAGTTTTAAAAGATTTTAATAATGCTGTTAGAGTGCAGGTGTTAAAGGGAAGGCTGTCACCATAGTAACAAAGACAGCCATTGTTATCTACAGTAGCACCAGCAGTACAACATTCCTAAAGGCAAAAAATAAATGCACCAGAGTACTGCTCATGGAGGGACTATTTCATAACAAAAAGCATGAAAAATTTGTATTTTGCATTGATGTTACATACTGAGACCCATTTTATAAATGCAATAAGACACTATGGGGATGTGCATTAGAGAATTCTAACATACAGCCAGGGTCCAAAGGCACTCAGACTGTGGCCACATGCCTTAATCTTGGCTGTGCATTAGAACTGCCTAATGTACACCCCGTCATGTCTTATTGCTTAGAAATAGAATGATTGCTATCACCTACTATGTGGACCAACCCCAACAACTGGATGTGATCTGTTGCTAGCTAGGAAGCTCTGCTATGGGGGGGGGTGGCAAGGAGGACTGGGGGGTGGATCTTGGGAAGCAGGGTGACAGGTCTGATAGGTGTCACTGCATGACCATAGAACATTCTGAATAAAAAAAAACTATGTGAGTTGTTTATAATTATCGCAACACACAAAAAAGAAGGATAGAGAGGCGGAAGTGAATGGAAATACATTATTTTCAAAAAAGACAGTTTTGAAGACCTCTATTTGGTCTGGTTGAGGAGCTATAGCTACTGCCTGAGAATGGGAAGGCAGTAACAGGGGACAGGTAGAAGCTCAACATAGCTAGGGGAACCACAAAGACAACATCTACTACATCGAACACCCATACTAGCAGTCCTGAAACCGGTAGGATCATACCATAAACTATCTGGTTTGAACCACAAGGTTGCTGATAGTGCCTGCCCATGGTCAATTCTCCTAATACCACCATGTGGAGTGCTCTTTAGTATAGGAGCCATTGTCAACCCTTAATGTTTACTGCTTGCTTCTCCATATAACTCAATGAATGCATGGATAGCAATGTTACTGTATTCAGTGGAGCTGCTGTGGTTGTTGCTGTTGATTGTATTTAGTGCACAGTGTTCTGACCATGTTTAGAGTTATACCTCCAAGGGATATACCCTGGCCAGGAACCTTCTTTTAGCCATTTGGTGGTCAATGTTGTACTGTTTTTCTTAAAATGCAATAAAATTTAAATCATTAAAAAAGGCAGCATCTACAAGGGAGTGATAGACTGTTAACTTACTGCTTAATGTCTGTTAATAATAGGGGCTGGTTGGAGCTACAACAGCTAGTTTGCATAGGCTTAATACTACAGTATGTTTTGATAAAGGGGACAGGACAATAGTGCTACTAAGTAGTTGCTTGTAAAGTTCCTGTTTACAGAAAATATATTCATACCCCAAAATGATTACTATTTAACTGTATCTGAATACACATTCATGTGAAAAGTTGGCACTCATGTTGTTTCTTTTTTATGGAAAGCATTCTTTGCAGTTCTTCATCATGGAACCAGGAATTTGGAGTTTTGACTATGTCATGGCTTCAAATCAAATCATCAAATCATATTCTATTTATAAAAAGAACCTTTCTGGCCTGATGGCACTGAGGGCTGAGGTGCTGGATGCCACACCTCACTCCACGCCAGTGACCCGGGTCTGGGAACAGACTCGGGCCACTGGGGGCTGGCCATGGGAAGAAGAATTGAGCACCCAACTGCCTGCTCTCCTTCTCCAGGGAGGGATGGGGAGTTAGCCTCACCACTCTACCTCCACCACCTGGGGATCTCAGGGGGTGCCGGCACGATCGGGGACAGCAAAGGGGTTGACGTTAGCAGAGGACATGAGCAGATGCACGTCTCAGCGTGCATCAGCTCGTTGGTTCTCATTGCACACCAGCATCAAAGGGAACCAGAAAAGAGGAAAAATAATCCCCCAGACAGTCCTGGTGATGATCCTCTACTCCGCTCCCACAATGCTAGAGGGGCAGACGCCGCTGTGTACGCATGCTTCCCTGATGTCCGAAGAAAGTAGGGAGGCCTTCCTTGCCCCACCCGTGGGGTTAACCGGGGGCTTGAAAGTAGAAGTGAGGCAGCGTGCACTCTAGGGACATAATCCTAGGTGGGTTGGAAAGTGGATGCCTGGGGATCTGAGAGATACGAGGCTCTGGGGGCTGCAGGAGGATAAACACAGAGTAGGAAAAAAAAGCCTTTCTAAAAACCAAAGCGCTTGTACATAAACTAAAGCAAATATAAACAATAATAAACATTCATAACAAATCAAAACATATTTAAAATTCATAAAACTTGTGCATGGAATGTTAAGCATGGGTTGTTGACCTATCAGAACAAGTACCCAGAGTTCTGTGCCCAAACCATGACATAGTCAAAATTCCAAATTACTGATTCTATGAAAAGAACTGCAAAACACTGCCCATGAATACAAAACAAAAACAATCTAAAATTCAGTTTTTCACATAATCTTTAATTCCAGTACAGTTAAATATGGATTGTTCTGTGCTATGGGTATCTTTTCTGAATATAGGAAAACTATAAACAGCTTGCAGTTAAACATATTTAACTGTCCTCTTTAGGTTGGTGTTACTAGGTCAAATGCAGCTGCAGCTTTAGACTAGCATTTGTCAATGCTGAATGTTTGCTTGCTGGTATTGGCATTGGTAGTGCAGGAGATAGAGAGATGCATAACAGGAATGGCAATGAAGTATTGAAGTAACGCCACCCCAACCCCTACCCTACAGAGACTGACAGGCATTGGGTGGGTGCCTTTGGGTCGTCAGCCATAACACTCATGCCATTTCACCTCACCCCACCCTGCAGACACCGACAGGTGTTGTAGTGTGCCTTGAGGTCTTTGGCCCTTACACTCACCCCATTCCATAAGGAAATAAGCTGAGATGGGTGCAGTATAGGAGAATGGGGTGAACATTAGGGCCAAAGACCCCAAGACACACCTCAATGCCTGTCAGTGGCTGCAGGGTGGGGGTGGAATGGCATGAGCATTATAGCCGATGACTCCAAGTCACATCCCTGACACCTGTCATTCTGTTCAGGGTGGGCTTTACATTTGGAAACCCAATGCCTCGGGAGTTTGTTGGTATTTTTGCTCCAAATTTTCAACATGGGCTTTGTGGGACACCGCCTCATGAACAGTGGCAGTATCATTTCGTTACTCAATCCCAAAAGGTGATTTCGCACAGCAAGTGTGTCATTCGATGCCAAAGGTGTGAAAACACATTTTGGACAGTACGTCAAAAATGCCAGCTGTACTGTTCATGAGGAGGTGTGAAAAAATGGCAATGTTGAAAATCTGGAGTGAAAATATAAAAAACTGGCGAAGTTACGAGTGTGCCTAGAAACTGTGCAACGCATGTGCGTAACGCAGTAATTTTTTGGAATGTTTTCACCAAATTTTCAACATGGCTTTTTTGGGAACTCCCCTCATGAAGGGTTGCACTGTGATTTCATTAATCTGTCCTGAAAGTTGGTTTCACACGAGACCACGCCATTCTGCGCCACAGGTGCAAAAACACATTTCAGGAAGGATGCAAACAATAACAGCTGTACTGTTCATAAGAGGGTGTAAAAAAATAGCAATGTTGGAAATTTGGAATGAAAATATTAAAAATTAATGAAGTTACGAGCATGTGAAGAAACTGCACAATGGATGCTTGTAATGGAGACATTTTTGGGATTTTTTTCATCAAATTTGCAACGAGGGCTCTTTGGGACCCCACCTCATGAACAGTGGCACTGTCATTTTGTTAACTGGTCCTGAAAGGTGATTCCACACAGTGACCACAAAATCACCTTTCGGGACTGAAGAACAAAATGACAGTGCCAGTGTTCATGAGGTGGGGTCCCAAGGACCCCATGCTGAAAGTTTGGTACCAAAACTCCAAAAATTGGCTGAGATATCAACCTAAGTTGAAACCCCCCACTGACTGCCATTATAGGGCTTACCATCATTTCTTCAGTTCCCGGCTGATCTTTGAAGAGTGCAGACGTGTTCCCAGCCCACACAAGAGCACTGCTCCCGACCTCTGGAGGTAATTATGCATGGGGGGTGTGGGGAGGTGGGGTGCACAGAGGGAGGGCGTAAGTTAGGGGAGGGGGGCCGGCGGGAACGATGAGAAGCTGGTGGGAACCACGAGGGACCGTTTTTTTTTCTTCAGGTTTAAAAAACAACAAACATTGTGGGACTGTTTTCTTTTTTACAGGTGAAATATTAATAAAATGGATTTCAGCCAACTGGGGTGGACTTCCAGTGTGGCAGAGTACTGGTGAGGATCAATACTGACCCAGGGACTGGGTACCATGAGGTCGGCTGAGAACATAGGGACATGAGGGGTGGCACATCCAACACCGGGAGTGGGCATCCTGATGTCGGAAACATCAAAGAAGTTTTTTTGTGGCACACTTGGGTGGGCTGTCAGTGTGCCACATTAATGGGGGAGGGGGGATACATGCTGACATGGGGATTGAGCACCCCAATATTGGCAGGGGACTGAGACCGGAGGGTGTGGGGTGGGCAGCAACAGTGGGAGGGAGCTAACATTTAAATTTGTTGTCCTGCTGTGTGCCTGGTTGGGAGGGAGGGGGGACTGCCACTGCAGTGATGAAACCGCCCCTGATTGCAGCATCAGATTTTTTTCAAGTGCGGCGTTCACTCTGAAACTACCATCATCGGTAGCTTCTGCATTAATTGGTGGCCAAGGGACCCGCCCATTAAAGTGTCCACTGCATTGACCACAACACTGCCACACCCCTCTGCAATGCTCTACCATCTCAATATGTTTTTTGTGCGCTGCGTGCACAAGTAAACATAAAAAGCAGGAGACTGAAGCCTGAGCTCCAGACCTGCACAGTTCTCTCAGTTTTTTTTAACTGAAGCAGTATAAAAAGATCAATGTATTTCTCTTAGAGCTTCATTTTAAAAACAAAAGCCAAATGAAACATAGTAAATAATACCCTATTAGTGCAAGCCCCAATGCCAGCCCAGTCAAACTTTTCTTCTTCCAATTTTTGGCAAGGAAAGACACACTAAGCCACAGCTTGTTTCTAGGTGTGCCCTGGGAGCACAGGGAAGTTAAGTGACTTGATCATGGTCACACAGTATGCAAGTGCGGACTGTAGGATTCAAACCCATCTCTCCAGGTTTGCAGCTCTGTTCTCTTAACCACTATGTTTTACTGCCCATAACACATCATTAAAGAAGTAGATCTAGCCATTCTCTCTCTATTCCCAGATGCTCAATGTCATCAGGGAGTGACGGGACTTCCAGGAAGATAAAACATACATTCTGAAAGGAGTCTTTTTCTACTGAAAAAGCAGCAGTTCAATTTATCAGGTTGATAGTGACAAACAGCTGCCACCAATCTAAACAAATTAAGCCTCTATAGCAGCCTTCTAATTTTATAATACTTTTGTTTTTCTCCTGTCTACCACTCTGAGTTCATAGCATCCTCTGACTCAGGGCGGTGGGGGAGGTGAGGAGGACAGATGCAATTATTTGTTTATGTGTAATTATTTATGTAAGCCAGATAAAGTAAGACAGGCTTTAATAATCTAGTATGCATCTGCAACCTGGGGGGAGGGAATACTGGAGGAAAATAATCAAACGACAATAAATACAATAAGACAGCACAAAAGGAGCTCTAAAGCATGAGTAATAAAACACATAGAATACAGAAATGTAATTATAGAAGTAACAAGGCAAAACAGTTCAAACATACGATAGTGCTAGGATAAGGAATTAAACAGAACAAAGCAAAAACAATTCTTTTTTCCTCCTTATAGTTTTTTATCTCCTGGTCTGCCCAGCCTATCCCCATCTGCTGGCAACCCTCATCCCATCACCCACCCTCTCCCAGACTCACCTCTACCACTTGTCCATGGCTAGTACTTGGTGGGTGGGTGTCAAAATCAGTGGTGTGGGGCCTGTGAGGGTGCTGCTGTCATCCTGCAGGCAATGATTTTTCCTTCAAGTTTTCACCAGAAAGTTGCCAGCATGCAGTGACTCACATGCCCATGCAGGGTAGCGTGCAGGTGCAATGGTGTCCAGTGAACACCTCTCCCCTGTGTCTGTGCTCCTGCTGTGCCGCTCCCCTAGCCTCTGCTGATACAGGTGTTAATGTCAGGGCTGAAGTCATGGGATTCCACATCATTGTAGTATTCAGTTTAACTAATGACACTGGGTTCCGGAATTGCTATGTTCATTGGGCCTATGCAACCAGAGTAGGGTTATGCTTATGCAACTGTGATAACTGTTTGACCACTTGCACTCTCTATTCCACAGGGAATTACCACCCTGCAGGGGTGCCAAAGGCAAGGAATCCTCAAAGAGAGTTCCACCCCTAAAGGTGCCATGGGAAAGAGTCCCTTGGCTAAAGGTACCTTAGGAAGGAGAACCAAAAAGAACATTGAGCAGTAAATGTTGACTATGAGGTAGAGAAACAGACTGACAGCAACAGACAGCTTGATGAAACACAAATGACATACACAGGTTGTCAGGATTGCACTGATAAAATGGATGCACTGATGACATCAGGGGACTTCCTTAGGAGAGAGGGAACAGCAAATAGGGCCACCATCCATCTCATCCAATAGTGGAAACCTACCTAAGGAAACTAGGGAATATACTATAAACAACTAACTACATTATGACCTTTGGCATGAAGGAGAGGAAAAAAAAAACCTTTTAACAGGAGGAACCCTCTGGGATCCAAGGCCTAGTCACCTTTCCTCTTGGCTGGGGTAGTTTATTTAGTGAGGGCTCTGCTGCTGCAATTTAGAAATCCAGTCAAAGGCAGACAGTTCCAGTTTGGTGGAAAGCTCTCCCAATTCCTCTAACAGGAACACCATGAGGGGTTGCAAGAAGCCTCTGCAATAACAGGTACCCTATAGTAAGAGCGGACCCCCAAGGCGGGAGGAGGAGAGCAATGACCACGGAGGCACTCAGCCAGCCTACCAACCAAAACAAACCAGGTGAACCAGGGATGGTCATAGGGAGAATAGCTTCTGAAGGTGCCATGGCGATTCCATAGCTAAAGGAGTACCCTTGGGTCATAAGCACTCCACCCCTCAGTAGCTGAAATTCTTCATCAAGAGGTACACCATATAACTGCATGCTAAACTCTGCCAGAAGTGAGGACATTCCCACTATGGGCCAGATGTGAAGGACCCCACCCCGAGGTTTACATGCTCAAGATGCAGACTTCATGAGTGCAGAGCAAGACCATCAGCTTACAGGGTGAGCCCTGAGCCAGAAAAGATAATGGACATGGTTGTCATGCCTCTGATTTATTAATGAGAGTGTGAATCAACATTGAGTGCTAGATGGGTGAAGTCAGGGGCCGTAGATTAGGTAAAAGATTTTTGATGAGGAGGCCAGGGAAAGCCAGCAGTTGTATATAATAAGGAGGCAGGCCTTGAAAGGTTGGGAGTGAACTCTGCAACCACAAGATTGAAAGGTTGCAAGCAAACTCTGCAACCATGAGAACTACCAGGTGGGGCCTGGATGAGGTAGGAGGCTGCAATGCGAGCCAGGGTTTGGTGGTTTGATAGTAGTAGTAGCAATCAATGGAAAATGAGCCAACCAAGTCTATAAAGGAAGCCGAATTGATGGTGACATAGAAGGTGAGAGTTTTGGCAGTGAGAGGCTGTGATGCCAGTGATTGACTCATTGAGGTTTACATTAACATAGAAACATAGACTTTGACGGCAGATAAGAACCACTTGGCCCATCTAGTCTGCCCATTTCCCTACCTACAGGATAGGCTGCAGATCCTAGTTAACCAACAGCCTATTTCTTCCTACCCCCCACAAGAATTGCCTTATGTCTGTCCCATGCATTCTTGAATTCTTCCACAGTTTTAGACCCCACAACCTCCTCAGGAAGGCTGTTCCATGCATCCGCTACCCTCTCTGTGAAATAATACTTCCTCACATTGCCCCTGAACCGCCCTCCTTCTATCTTTAAATTGTGTCCCCTTGTTCTTGCAAGTCTCTTTTTCTGAAAGATGCTACCCTCTTGGACTTTGTTGATTCCACTGAGGTACTTTAAAGTTTCTATCATGTCCCCCCTCTCCCTTCTTTCCTCAAGGGTATGCATATTAAGCTCCTTTAGTCTCTCCTCATACGGCTTCTCTTGCAGACCCTGCACCATTTTAGTTGCCCTCCTCTGGACTACCTCTATCCTGTCTATGTCCTTGCGGAGATGGGGTCTCCAGAACTGGACACAGTACTTCAGATGGGGTCTCACCAACTGTCTGTACAGAGGGATAACAACTTCCTGTTTTCTGCTGCTGATGCCTCTCCCTATACATCCCAGTATACATCCAGCCCTCCCTACTGCCTTCTCACATTGCTTGGTAACCTTAAGGTCATCTGATATGATTATGCCCAGGTCCCTTTCCTTTTTTGTTGTTGTTACTACCTCCCCACCCATTGTGTATTCTTCCCCTGTGTTCTTGTTTCCCAGGTGCATTATTTTGCACTTTTTTGTGTTGAATCCTAGCTGCCATACTTCTGACCATTCCTCCAACCTTGCCAAGTCCCTTTTCATCATTTCCATGCCTTCTTGTGTATCAACCCTGTTGCAGATCTTTGTGTCATCTGCAAAAAGGCATACTTTTCCTTCCAGTCCCTCTGCAATGTCACTGATGAAGACATTAAAAAGGACTGGATCCAATACTGAACCCTGCAGTACCCCACTAGTAACCCCTCTTTCTTCAGAGTGGACTCCATTTACAATTACCTTCTGTGTCCTGTTGTGCAGCCAATGTTTTACCCAGGCTACCACCCTGGAACCCACTCCTAGGCTGGTTAATTTGACTATTAATCTTTTGTGTGGGACTGTGTCAAATGCCTTGCTAAAGTCTAGGTAGGCCATGTCCACAGCCCCATTAAAGGAATCAATGAGGTTTAGCAGATAGGAAATACATAGCAGGATTTGCAACAGCATTTGCAGCAGCTATAAAATGGGCAGCAGCATAGGTAAGCATGATGCATCGCATATTACATAAGCTGAATTACGTATAGCAAATCATAGTTTACATAAAAGCATTTGATGCTATGGTTTCAGCATGAATAGTGAATTGATGTGATTGGCACAAATACCTTAAATGCCATTAAAGCAGAGATAGGATATTCCAGTAAGGAGCATGCAGCACAGTAATGGAATGCAATGACCATCTGAAGCCATGTAGGCTGCGAGGTTACTGATTTATACATGAATAACTGAAAGCCATGAAGGCAAGAAAGCAGGGCAAAATCATATACTGTAGGTTACATAAAGCATGTTCCCGCTATTTGGAGCCACGATGCCCCACTACGATATCACAGTCCCCCACCATGGGAATAACAGGAAGCCACAGCTGAGCACTGTGAGACCAACAGCAGTGTAATATTGATAGGGTAGGAAACCCCAAAATAGAGGTGCCTTTACTGGCAAAGTCCCAGTTAAGGACAGCCAAATGATGGCAGCTGCTGAGGCAGTAGGGCAACAATAAACTGCAGTAGAGCTACAGAACAGATAGAGGCAGCTAGCATAGCAGAGTGAGCCAGAATCAGGAGCAAGCAATTAAGCTGGAGCACAGGAGACAGCAGAGAATCAACAATGGGAGCTGAAGCATAAAATACAATAGCAGGAAACCTGAGGAGTGGTAAGCAGGAAAGCAGCAGGCTGAGCAGAATCTTGTGAATAAATGGAGCCTGAGAGTACAGGCACAGGGCAGCTTAAGGTAAGAAACAACAATATGTAACCTGAAGCACAAATAAACAATGTATACACAGGGCGCTAGAAAACTAGAAAGCCCAAAAGAAACAGACAAAGCAAACACAAGTACAAGAGCAGGAAGGAAACAAGCACAAAAGTAAGCACGGAGCAGCCTGAGGCAAGCAATACAAACCAAAAGCAGGCGAACACAAAAATAGAAGTCCTGCACAAACTAAGCAGAGTCCAAGCATGGCAACATGGGGGAGGGGGGAAAATCTCCAGCAGGCCCCAGGGTGAAAGACAGACTGACAGAGCCTCTGGCTGCAGAGAAAAAGTGCTTCAGAAGGAGGATGGAAGGAGCTGCTAATATAGCTCAGGCAGGGAGCATGGCTGGTTGAACTACAAGCATAGCCTTTCAATTATTAAAAAATGCATTTTGAGCAGGAAAAAGATTGCATTAATATAGGGCTATAAATAACGAAAAAATAAGACTGTTTCAAAACAAACACACAAAACGACACACAGAGAGGAGTAAACAGATAGGCACATACCCTAAGTTACAATTACATAAAACATTTAAACAACAGGGGTTATGTTCCCTTTAAGGGAATGTTCACCTGTCTAAATGAGAAGTATGTCACCTGTGCATGAGAGGTACAGTACACTAATAGTTTATTGAAGGGGTGTTTAAGAAAATCATCTTTTAGATTAGTCATGAAAAGATTGGCATTTTATGGTGCCATTTTCTTGCAAATACCTTATCTCATGATCTATAAAAAGTGCCTGCTGTTAAAGGTGAAGTTGTGCGTCAAAATAAATTTTATTAAGATGCTGATGGAGGTATCCAGAATGTCACTTATGGATATCCTATAAAAATTGTTTGACATGCTGATATGCCGTCTTCACTTAGGATATTTACGTAGCGGGCACTGACATCCATTATACTGTAGCCAGGGTACTGCTGGGTGGTAGCTGTCCAGTTTGTTTCAGGTTTCTGAGGAAATCTGTGGTATCCTGAATGAAACTGCTAGTAGCTGATGGTAGTGACTTTGACGTGGATTCTAAGAGTCTTGAAATGTCCCAGTGAGTGTGCCAATTCCAAAGATGATGGGCAGATCTGGGTTTCCTGGTTTGTGAATCTTTGGCAACATGTAGAAAGCTTCTAGAGTTGGTTTGCTTAGAATTAGTTTATTTAGCTGTTCTTGGATGTTGTTTGGTACAGAGTCAGTGATTTACAGTCCTTTGCGTATTTCGTAGTGGCATCCCCTGCGAGTTCTCTTTAGTGAGTTGTGTGTGACAGCTTTTTTCTGAGATGTCTCTTGGCTAATCAAGGGTGTCATCTGGAGAAATCTTTGCATTCGAGATCTGCGAAAGTGAAGCTGAGCAGTTCTGGAAAGCAAAGGTGTCTCAAGATGATGCTTTTGATTAGCCAAGAGATATCTCGGACAATCCATTAAGTTTGTAATATGCATTTATTTTTTTGCAACCTGTTTGCCATTTGCTTTGTATTGTACTAACAGCACTATTTTTCCATGATCTCAGTGCCACTAAGCTTTGTGTGACTCGACTAGCTAACAGACTTTTAGCTGAACTCTCAGTTCTCATGAGAGTACACAGAGGGTGTACGGAAAATCATGCCATTTAGTGTGAGCGATAGTCCCTCCATCTCACATAAATAAATAAAGAGGGGGCTGATGGACTTTTTATTAGTTGGCTAGAACTACTTATGTATTAGGGGCATACAACAGTGCCAATGTGTGTTGTGAGATATGGTATACAAGTGGGAATGTGATTGTGTGCATGGTTCCACTCGTTACTGATTTTATTTAAAAATGGCTTTCTGTTTTTTTTTTTTTTTAAAGAACCACACTTCTTCTGCACCATGGTTTGAAATTCAGCTGTAATTCAGTGCGACATACAGGCGGTAATACCGCTTGTTTTCAGACACTGATGTGTCCGTTACTGACAGAGCGTCAACCTCAAGTTAAAAAAAAAACTGCATAGAATGTTGCCATTACAGTCAGGACCTCTTGGCAGTATAAGAGGTCTTCATGAGGTACCACCACTGCAATGCATTTCTATGGGAATAAAAAAAGAAATGCATTATAAATTAATCCCAACTACAGCACCCCCTTTGTCAGCTTGTTTTATTATGATGTCATTGTTGCATTTTTAGTGTTTCTAATGTTCTCTTCTCTTGTGGTGTGATATTATACAGGAGTTTCTGCAGTTTGCTTAGGATCTGTGAATTTAGTTCTTGACAGGAGCAATTAATGTAGGCATCTAATTTGGGGTTGTGTCCACTCGGAGGGGTCCATTCTGATGGAATGTCTCAGACTTGTCTATCCTAATACTAAGAGACAACTTCAAAATCCCACAGGAGATAAGGACATGGGAACTGAAATATATTAAACAATTTAATAAATATAATAGTCTAGTAGGGACACTGGATTCATGACACGCTGGGCTTGATTTTCAAAGCCCTGCTTTTGACACAAGGTACCTGCGTCAGATAGAGTTGACGCAAGTGACACCTTGCATCAAAAATTTCAGCATACCCAATTTTTGAACACAGGCTGCATGGAAAATGGGAGGCCATGTGGCAAACTAGCCCTGCACCACCCTTGTGCCCAAAGTTGTGGTGTACCAAGGTGGAAGGGGGCTTGCGCCACAGTGGGGCTGCATCATCCCCCTAATTTGCCATTTTGAAAGCCCCACCATGGCCATAAGTCGGAGCTGTGGTTAGACCAGCCATGAACTGGTCTAACAGCCCTTGTGCCACAGGTTGGGACTGTGTGGGGTGAGGGTGGGGGAAGAAGCCTGTGAGCCAGCTGCTACAGTGACCACAGACTTGTGGGGGTGCTGTAGTGGGTGGTGTGTGCATGGCAGAGTATGTCAGAGTACACTCATGACACTGGGCAGCTGTGCCATGTACAGTTCCAGAGACCCATGGAAAGGGTACTCCATCACATGCAGGTACTGATCCTGTCCTGGACCCTCTGGTGCTGCCAGATCTGCCAGCTATCCCAGATCTTGCAAAGTCCCTGACATGCAGAGACAGTCCATTGCTGCATGGTATGAGTTGCAGGTATTGGACAGGGATGTACCCCAGACAGCACAACATGCTCCTGATGCACAGCCCTCTGTGTGCCGGCATACTGCAGCTACAGATGCTGTAGTAGCTATGGCAGGTTGTTGGGGCACCCCAATAGGCAGGTATCTTAAAGGGGGTCTGGCAGACGGCATGACAAAGGACCTGCCAGCACATATACTGGAGTGGTGAAGCTCCGTCCCTGCCACCGTACCCTACCATGCTGGAACAGTACAAGCAGATCCATGCAGACACCCTACTACACTGTCGAGAACCCTCACTGTCAGATATGTGGGTTTTTGTACAGTATGCCCTCACCCACCTGACATGTCACTAACACTGTTCCAACATGGTAGGGTACGGTGGCCGTCCCTCTGTTGTGCCAGAGAAATATGCTTTCTGAAAGAAAGGTATGTATAAAGTGCTTACAGTACAGATCAAATGGTTTAAAGTGCAGAGTGCATAATAATGATGTACTACTGATCTAAAGCACTTCAAGGCAACAATTGATAAGCTGTCTAAATAAAATATCTGTATGCACACAGAGTAAAAGAAAAATACCAATTAAAGTGCAGACATGCATTATTAGTAAGGATGTAAGTTTGTCATGGATGAGGTTTGAATAACTCATTGGTTATTCATGAAATCATTAGTAAACATTAGTAAACTTTGTGGCACTGTCATTGCTACATTTTGATGACAATAGTGAAAGTTATGGAAGTCCTGAATAAAGACCACACGTCATGGAATCCATGATGTGTATGACTACCATGATAAATTTACATCCCTAATTATTAGGAAAAGGGGGACCTACATAGAAACCTAGAAACATAGAATTTGACGGCAGATAAGGACCTCTTGGCCCACCCAGTCTGCCCATTTCCCTACCTAATCGATAAGCTGCAGATCCTAGTTAACCAACAGCCTACTTTTTCCTACCCCCATTCACTAGAATTGCCTCATGACTGTCCCATGCATTCTTGAAATCCACCACTGTTTTTGACTCCACAAGCTCCTCAGGAAGGCTGTTCCATGCATCCACAACCCTCTCTGTGAAAAAAATACTTCCTCGCATTACCTCTTAGCCGTCACACCTCAATCTTCAAATTGTGCCCCCTTGTTCTTGCACACCTTTTTCTGAAAGATGTTACCATCTTGGACTTTGTTGAGCCCCTTGAGGTACTTAAACATTTCTATCATGTCTCCCCTTCCCTCCTTTCCTCGAGATTATACATATTAAGCTCCTTAAGTCTCTCTTCATATGTCTTTTGGTGCAGACACTGCACCATCTTAGTTGCCCTCCTCTGGACTGCCTCCATCCTGTCTATGTCTTTGCAGAGATTGGGTCTCCAGAACTGCATGCAGTACTCCAGATGGGGTCTCACCAGCTGTCTGTACAGAGGGATAACAACTTCCTGTTTTCTACTGGTGGTGCCTCTCTCTATGCATCATAGTATCCCCCCAGCCCTCCTTACTGCCCTCTCACATTGCTTACCCACCTTTAGGTCATCAGATATGACTACCCGAGGTCCTTTTCCATTTTTGTTGTTGTTAGTATCTCACCCCCCCCCCCATTGTGTACTCTTCCCATGGGTTTTGTTTCCCAGGAGCATTACTTTGCACTTTTTAGCATTGAATCTAAGCTGCCATACATTTGGCCATTCCTCCAGCCTTGCCAAGTACCTTCTCATCCTTTCCACCCCAACTTGTGTATTAACCCTGTTGCAGATCTTTGTGTCGTCTGCAAAGAGACATACTTTTCCTTCCAGTCCCTCTGCAATGTCACTTATAAAGACATTAAAGAGGACAGGTCCTAGTACTGAACCCTACGGTATCCCACTAGTAACCCCCCCTTTCTTTAGAGTGGACTCCATTTACTATTACCCTCTGTGTCCTGTTTTCTAGCCAATTCTTTATCCAGGCTACCAACTTGGGACCCACTCCCAGGCTGGCCAACTTGTATATTAATGTTTTGTGTGGGACCGTGTCAAATGCCTTGCTAAAGTCTAGGTAGGCCATGTCCACAGCCCCTCCTTGATCTACTACTTTGGTCACCCAGTCAAAGAAATCTATTAGATTCATCTGAAAATGACCTTCCTGCTGTGAATCCATGCTGCCTTGGGTCCTGTGCCCCTCTGGCCTCTAGGTACTCAACAATTCTTTCCTTCAGAAATGATTCCATAATTTTCCCAATCACTGAGGTTAAACTAACAGGTCTGTAGTTTCCTGCTTCTGTCCTGCTCCCACTTTTGTGAAGTGGAATAACATCTGCCCTCCTCCAGTCCTCAGGTACCACCCTATCCTCCCATGACTTGTTAAAGAGGGTATTTATTTTATTTTAGTCTTTGGTAACCGGGTAAGGCCCACTAGGCACAAGTGCCTGTTTTCAGGGGTGACCTGGGAGCACTGGGCAGTTAAGTGACTTGTTCAGAGTCACACAATATGCAAGTGGAGGTTGTGAGAATCAAACTCAGGTCTAGTCTGCTGGATGTACCAAGCTCATTCATACCTCATTCCTCTAACCTCTAGTAGTCAGTGGTGTCACTAGTTCTACCCTTAGTTCTTTTAGAATTCTGGGATGAATCCCATCAGGCCCCATTGCTTTGTCCACCTTCAGTTTTAAGAGTTCTTTCAGAACTCTTTCTTCTGTGAATGGGCTGGTGTTAACCCCTGTATCTAGAATGTTTCTATTGTTTGATTTAGGTACCGCCCCCTCTTTATTTGTGAATACTGAGCAAAAATACAAAATCACACATGCCCACACAATGCAAAGCATCATGGGCTGCATATGCAAATCACCACAAAATGTTATACTGGTTCAACTTTAAGCAGACTTGCATGGTGCCGAGAGGCCTCTCACACAGTTTGCAAAGGGTGCTAACAGATGACATAGACACGTGTTTCATCCTACCAGGACTCATCAGTATGCCTTGTCTGTTTGACACCCCAGTGGAATGAACCAGGTACCGTAAGACGGTCTGTCTGGGTTATGTTGTGGTGAACCCATTAAAATAAAAAAATATTTGAAAGACAAACTACCTCTGTGCAAAAATATTTGTTTAGTATCTCTGCCTTTTCACAGTCACCCTGTGTCCATGCCCCTGCCACGTTATTAAGCCTCAATATCCCTCCCTTGGTCTTCCTTCGCTTCCTGATGTACCTATGAAAGGTTTTATCCCCCTTCTTAACTGAGTTGGCTATCTTTTCCTCGGTTTGGGCCTTTGCTGTTCTGACTGCCTTCCCTGCTTCCTTTTGCTTTAATTGTCATAAAATGTCCCTAATAACAATTGTATATGTGGTTGATATAACACGCGCTGATAACTGTTTTGTATAAATTATCCAGTAAATTATGGAAAGCAAAGGTTTTTTTCAGCAAATATAGTGTGGAGCAGCTTAAACATTTCTGAAGCTGAAAACTGCTCTGTACCTGACATTGCAACCCCACCTGTATTAGCGGAGGTCAGGGGAGCAGCAGAGCAGGAGCACAGACACAGGGAGAGGTGAACACTGGACCCACTGTGCCTGCATGCCACCTTGCATGGGCATGTGAGTCACTCCATGCTGGCAACTCTCTGGTGAAAGTTTGAAGGAAAAAACATTGGCTGCAGGATGACAGCAGCATCCTCACAGGCCCCATGTCACTGAATTTGATGCCCACCCACTAAGTACTAGCCCTGAATAAGTGGTAGCTTCCTTTTATCTTTAACTGACCTGTCCCTATTAATTGCCCCCCCCAGTTGTTCTAACACATCTTTTTATGTTTGCTTGTGCATATGCACAAGAAACATATTGCATCAGCTTGCTTGTAGCAGCAAGTTGTGGAGGTGCGGCACTGTTGTAGCCAGTGCCAGCAGTCCACTGTGGGGCTGCTCTCTGTGGCGCCAATAGAGGAGCAGGCTGTCCATGACAGTAGTAGTGTAGCATGCCACCAACTTGAAAGAAACTCGACGCTGCAATCAGGGAGCACCCCATCATTAACAATCAGCTGTTTTTGCTGCTGGGGTGGTCCCTGATTGCAGCAGCGAATTACAGCTTGCCTTGTCTGATGTCCCCTTTCAATAAACATGGCAGCGGCTTTGCCATCTGCCTCTCACAGTCCCCACAGAAACCAATGGACAGCCGCCACCTCTCACAGTCCCCATGAATGCCAACTGAGTGCCCAATCCCCATGTTGGCATGCCCCCTCCCCAGTTCATTTGCCAACAGGGTAGCCCAATCCCCATTGACATAATGTCCCTGCATTTGTTTTTAATTTCACTTGGCTGCTATCACCGTCCACCTCTCACAGTCCCCATAAAAGCCGAAGGGGGTGCCCAATCCCCCTATTGGCATGTCCCTCCTAAATTCATTTGCCGACGGGGGAGCCCAATTCCCATCAGTATAATGCCCCCCCATTTGTTGTGTGCCGAGGGGGTGCCCAATCCCCCCTCAACTCATGCACCTCCCAACACTCTGTATGTGCCAACAGGGGTGCCCAATCCCCATCAGCTACAGCCCCCCCAAAAAAAAACACTCAGGTGGCACGCTGGGAGCCCATCCCAGCATACCAAACCACCTGTAAATAAAGAAAACCTTCCCACTTTTTCTTTTTTTTTTAACCTGTAAAATAAAAAAAAGTCCCTCACTTGAGTCCGGTGAACCCCGCCCCCCAAACTGCACCCACCCTCTGTGCACCCCACCTCCCCACACACCCCACACCCCATACTTACATCCGGAGTCTGGTGCGACGATCTTCAGTGGACCGGGAACACGTCTGCACTCTTCAAAGACAGCCGCGAACTGAAGAAATGCCAGTAAGCTGTATAATGGCATAAATGTTTTTTTTTTCAACTTATGTGGATGTCTCAACCATTTTCACAAATTATGGCGCCAAATTTTCAACATGGGGCTCTTGGAACACCACCTCATGAATTCAGTGACTGTCATCTGGTTATTCAGTCCCAAAAGGTGATGTTGTGGTCACTGCACTGAATCCCCTTTCAGGACTGATTAATGAAATGACAGTGACACTGTTCAAGAGGTGGGCTCCCAAAAAGCCTATGTTGCAAATTTGGTAAAAAAATTTCAAAAAATGACTGTGTTAAGAGCTTGTATTGTGCAATTTCCACACACACTCATAACTTTGTGAATTTGTAATATTTTCCCTCCAGATTTTCAACATTGACATTTTCTCACACCTCCTTATGAATAGTACAGCTATCATTTTTCACAACCTGGCTAAAACGTGTTGTCGTACTTCCGGCGCAGAATAGTGTGCTCGCTGTGGGAAATCAGTGTTTGGAATAGATTAAAAAATCACAGTGACACTGTTCATGAGTGGAGGTCCTCAAATGCCTATGTTAAAAATTTTGTGCCAAAAGTCCATAAAATGTCTATGTTACGAGCATGCATTGTGAAGTTTCCATGCACATTCATAACTTTGAGAATTTGTAATATTTTCACTCAAAACTGTCAACATCGTCAATTTTGCACACTTCCTTATGAACAGTACAGCTGTCATTTTTCACATCCTGCCTGATCTGTGTTTTTGCACATCTGGCACAGAATGGCGCTGTCGCTGTGGGAAATCAATGTTTGGGACAGATTAACAAAATCACAGTGCCATTGTTCATGAGCAGAGGTCCCAAATGCTTTCATGGGGGTCACAAAAAGGCCATGTTGAAAATTTGTAGTGCAAATACCAACAAACGCCCGGGGCATAAGGGTTTCTAACCATAATGTCCCACCCTGTACAGACTGACAGGCATCGGGGTGTGCCTTTGGATTGCCAGCTGTAATGCTCATGCCATTCCACCCCCACACCCCACCATAAAGCCAGTGACAGGCATTGAGGTGTGCCTTGGACTCTTCGGCCCCAGAGTTCACACCATTTTCCTGTACTGCACCCATTTCAGCATATGTCCTTATGAAATGGGGGTGACTGTAAAGCCAAACACCCCAAGGCACACCTCAACACTTGTTGGTGTCTGCAGGATAGGGCAAGGTGAAATACCATGAGTGTTATGGGCAACGACTCAAAGGCACACCCCAATGCCTGTCCATCTCTGCAGGGTGGAAATGGGGTTGGCATGAGTTAAATACTTCATTGCCATTCCTATTGTGCAACTGTCTAACTCCTGCATGTCCAATGCTAATATATTTTATTTATTTTTTATTTATTAATTATTCAGAAACAACCTTTGAGCGGAAGCTCTTTTACAAAGGTTCCACATCAGAGAATAAAAGCAAATAGTTGAAAATACATAATATGCAGCACATGATAATAAACAAACAGGTCACTGAGGTGCAGCAATAACAATTAACATAGGGAGATGGTTAAGGTGACATTGATCCTTGGCAGTGAGGAGAGTAGATGGGTTCAAGGGAGAATCAGGAGCAGGTGGAAGGAGAGGGGTAGAGGAGAGAGGAAAGGTTAGCAGTCTGGTAGAAAACCTTGTCAAAACAGAAAGTGGGGGGTGGGATGTGAAAGTGGGGAAGGTTGGAGAAAGCATGAGGGTAGGTGGCAACAGAAAGGGGTAGGGGGCTAATGGTGATGGATGATTACAGGAAGTTAGGGGGGAGAGGAGGGGCATGAGATGTGGTCGGCGAGGAGGAGAGGTGTAGAGGTGAGGGGAAAGGTTAGCAGTCTGATAAAGACTTTGTCAGAACAGAAACGTGGGAGGGTGGGAAGTATAAACAGTAAGGAAGGTTGGAGAAAGCCTGAGGGTAGGTGACAACAGAAGGGGGCGGGGGCCAAAAGTGATCAGTGATTACAAGAAGTTAAAGGGGGAAAGGAGGGAGAGGAGGGGGTCTGGAAGGTATGAGGTGTGGTCTGCGAGGACAGGTAAGGAGGCGGGGGGGACTGTGGTGGGTGCGCAAGTGGGGAGGTGAGGTTGAGGGGTTGATGATATAGGCTGCTTAGAGTGAAAATTGAGGAGTGAACAATGTAGGCAAGTGCAGAGACTTCTTTGAGGAGTGTTCATGGGGCAAGAGCCATCTTAGCAAGCAAACATTTGGCATTGACAAATGCTTGTTTACTTTGCTACTTATACAGACATATATTTCAAGTCCCCTTTCATCTCTTTCTTACTACACTTCCTGCTGTTCTTCCCTTTAAATAATTCTTTTCCATTTTTTTTTTTTTTACAAATTGCTCCATGGTAGATACAAATACTGCTTATGTTGCTCAGTTTTGCTATTCTCCTGAAGAAGGAACATGTGAGGCCCCAAAAGCTCGTGTATAATTCCATCTTTGTACCAGATACTTGTTGATCCAATAAAAGGTATCAAACCTTCCAGCGTTTCCTGTTTTACAACAACCAATATGGCTAAAATCTCTTTTTACGAAATAATGTAGACCCACTAATAAAACAATATTGCTCACAGTCTGCATTTGCAATCTCAGTGCTGCGCATTCTGGTCATTTGCTCCTCCACAGTTCAGAGCAGATCGGCTGTGAGGTATGCTGAGCATCTTAGATTGATACGAATTTCTACTTCCAAATAAATGTTAGTGATATGTACAGTGTGATACCGCATAGTTTCTGCACCAGCAGATTATGCCTCTGTTCCAGATTCCATTTACTACCAACTCTGCGAGATTAGTGTACTGCGAGCAGTGTACGGTGTTTAGTCTTCTGATCAATTAATCTTTGAAATGTGAGATACTGATGCCCAACATGTGGTACACAAAGGTCCAGATATTCAAAGGGGTTGCACCTGGTGCAATGGGGTTGCACCAGCACAACTCCGTGCCCGGCGGAGATATTGAGAACTGCCTGGCGCGGTGCAAAAACCCGATGTGCGGGGCGCAATAATGTATGTGGCACAGATGCAGGGGGCATGCCCATGCATATGCGGCATATCCTGATATTCAGCCCGGATGCGCGGGCGATATGCCAATGCACCCTGCACATGTCACATAGGGGCTTCCAGTTGAGCTCCCCTGCAGAGTAGGAGAACTCCCGGCCACCCACAGGTGGGCTGCTGCATTGCAGGGTGCAACACAGCAGCCCAGCCATGGGTGGCCACCCACCAGCCCAGAACAGCATCTGCAAGCACACACATCTCTGGCAGTCTAGTGGACCCCCGCCCGAAGCCGCGATTGCACGGTAAATGTAGCTAAAGGTAGCCCTGGTAGTCTAGTGGCCCGCCCATCCCCGATGGGTATGCAACATGTCGATCCCTGGTGGACTAGTCGTTCCCCTCCCACCTGAGTCCCCGATGCCCCGATGTATGCCAATATGACCACCCTGGTGGTCTAGGGGAAAAAAAACCCTGCCCATTGCTGCAATCACGAAACCATCCCATATTGCAATGCCCTGGTGATTCAGTGGCACCCTCCACCCTTCCTACCCACCCACACAGAACCCTTCCCACCCACCCCCGTCATCGGCAAAGTCTAAATCCCGCTCGTACACCACCCAGCTACCCGCTGAATGACAGTGTGGACCAATGGGCTTGGGACATACTGTACTAGATGAGTCCCAAATATGTGAATGGAGTCATTCACAGATCTGGGACTGTCTAGTATCAATATATGTCCTGCAAGCCCATTGGTCCACACTGAGGACCAATGGGCTTACAGCCCATACTGTACCTGTCATTCATGGTGGATGCGTCCACCCACATGATGGGGTGGCGGGGTGGGCAAGGAGTTCTGTGTGTGTGGGTGGATGGGGTGGGGGTGCCACTGGATCACCAGGGCGTTGCAATATGGGATGGTTCCACGATCGCAGCAACAGGTGGAGGGGGTTCCACTAAACCACCAGGGTGGTCATATTGGCATACATCAGGTCATCGGGGACTCAGGTGGGAGGGGAGACCACTAGTCCACCAGAGATTGACATGTTCCATACCCATTGGGGAATTGGGGATGTGGGGGACCACTAGACTACCAGGGCTATCTTTTGCTACATTTACCCATGATCACGGCTATGGGGTGGGAGATGCCCCAGGACCCCCACAGCACACGTCATGTTGTGCAGTGCACCAGGCGCAAGTTGCCAGCCTGCCCTGCGCAAGGCATGCAAATGGGGCCATAATGACATGCAAATGGACCCATTTGCACCTTGCATATTTTATGGCCTCATTTGCACGCCCCCTCCTGAATATCATGGGTGATGCACCTAGTGCAACTGCACTTGCACTGGTGCATCCCCATGCTCCCTATCAGTGGCTTGCACCAGCGCAGTGGCACTGCGCCATGCACAGTGTGTGTGTGTGTGTGCTGCCTGTGCTGTATTCAACGATGCTGCACCATGGTGCAGCACCATTGAATATCACCTGGACCTGGCCCCAGCGCATCACAGTTGCGCTATGCCCAGGCTTGTGCCACTGCTTGGCGCAGTCTGACTATCCCGGCCATTGAGTAGTAGGGATTTAAAATATTGCTATGCAATAATGTCAGCCTAATTTTACTTCATTAAGCCACACAATATAGCAGGCTTCTTGAGCCAATGTCTGCGTTTATGTAGTGATATGTATATGTTCCTCCCTAATTTTGGTTATTTGTGCACGTTTTTAAGCTCTGTACCTGAGGCCTGATCTTCAAAGCAGGAGGTTGAGAGGTATACTGATACTGCTGACTTGATTTATAGGGATTTAGGGCAGTTTTCTTGCTGCTAAAATTTGTGATACAACAGACTTCTTTTCAAACATGGATGGCATTATGCTATGACCCTAAAAGGTCTTTGGTGTCAATACCCAATGATGTCAAGGGAGTGAGATTGCTCCAACTGAATTATTGTACTGCTATAGTACATTAATGATTAAACTGGTTTAGAATCTAGTACTGAACTTCATTCCCTAGTTAAGCATAAAGAAGTTGTTAACATGTCTTTCAGTGCAATGCATAAAGGAGCACTAGGTTGTAAACAGGATTAATGTATCACAAGGGTCTGGGGAGGGGTAAACTATTTCCGTCAGAGTGCCTGCCAGTAAGTGCCTGCTAATGGTAGGAATGCACCCACAACGTGTTGCAAATATATAAATTTATGTTAATTAACAGTCCCTGATTTTTGCCATTTGTCCCTGATTTTCAGGGGCTCTGTCCCTGATTCGCTTGGCCTGGGGTTGAGAGGTATGGATTCAGGACCCCCTGGCCCCCACAGATTAAGTGACCTTCCTTTTCTGTCATCATAGTAAATAATTGCCTGTAGAATGCATACGTGCTAGCCGGAGGTGCATATACTGACATGAATGTGACTTTCTTTCTGTTATACAGATCTTTCAAGAGGACATATTTACCTAATGTATCTGTAATAACTTATACTTCAAAGACTAATCTGTTCCAAAGTGGGATCACCACACCCCTCCTCTGTCCAGCTTGATATGAGGAGGAGTGTACCTGGTGAAACCCAGACTTACTAAGTTTGTTATGCTCTGTTTATTTCTTACGTTTTACAGGGTGCATCAATCCATTTGCATTATAAGTGAGGATTTTTTAACTTGGGATTACTCATTAGACTAAGCAGGTAGTTACTGAAACTTGGCACCTGGTTTGACCCCCACCAAGATTCACTTGCAGCAGCAGAATCATATCTCCAGTATAACAATGGTAACCAAATTAAAGCCAACAGGTCTAAGTATTTAAATAAAAATGCTTCCAACCCAGAAGGATACATAAAAAGGTTCCCTGTACTTTTCTGTGCCTCTCTTTGCGGCTCCTACTTTGATTATAGTTGTGGAACTCGGTCCCCATCATTAGGGGGCCACTACTTGGGCTCCTCCACTATGAGGAGAGTCCAGAAATATTAAAGTAAGGAACATAAAAAGACTCCACAGCCCAGACACCATTTGTCCAGACTCCCTCTCAACTATCCCTCCCGGAGGGCAGTGATAGCCTTCCATTCCTGTCTCCTCAGGTCCCACTCCTTACTATAACCATCATTTGTGTAGCAGTAGCTCAAAAGGAGGTGAACCTGCTTCTTTTAGGGCCTCTGTGTTCTGCAGTTCCCCAGTGAGGGTCTTTCCTCCCTAGTTCATTATTGCTTGGTTCCCTGTAATGTACTTATAGAACATGGGAAAGGTCCCATCTTGCAGGACCTCTGATTGGTTATGAGGCATCAGTATATCCATGGCTGACTTCAAGAAGTAAGAGGATGTATCTCCCTCCCCCAGCCAGAAGAGGCTAAGCATGGCCTCTAAAATTGATGATCTGGTTGCTGCCGTTGGTATGCAGAAGCCAACTGGATAGCTGAACATGGGTGAGGCCGTGTCAGTGGTCCAGGGTAGTAGTGCTGAGAGCTAGCGGCATGGAATCCCAACCCCATCTGTGGGAGTCGGATCTGTGCAGCCCACCCCCTGCACACCCCCAGGCTCCACCTATTGACCCTCCCAGGTTTCAGAACCTCCAACAAATACCACCTTGTATGCCAGAGATTGGGTCTGTAGGTCCAGGTGTGTCACTGGGGTCAAGCAATAGACAAGGCATGTGGCAGGGAGAAAATAAACACTCAGATTACAGTTGATTTCCATTATGTGGGCACAGAAGATCCTGCCCCAACATTGCCAGTTACATTCCTGCCCCCCTCCCAACTTTTCATAGATCTGAAAAGTATGGCATATGGGGATACTGGGATGTATAGGGAGAGGCATCACCAGTAGAAAACATGAAGTTGTTATCCCTCTATACAGACAGTTGGTGAGACCCCATCTGGAGTACTACATGCAGTTCTGGAGACCTCATCTCCGGAAGGACATAGACAGAAGGCAGTCCAGAGGAGGGCAACTAAAATAGTGCACAGTCTACAACAGAAGCCATATGAAGAGAGACTAAATGAGCCTAATATGTATACCCTCAAGGAAAGGAGGGAGAAGGGGGACATGATAGAAACATTCAAGTACCTCAAGGGAATCAATAAAGTCCAAGAGGGGTAGCATCTTTCAGGAAAAAGAAATGTGCAAGAACAAGGGGGCACAATTTGAAGATGGGGGGTGGTGGCTCAGGGGCATTGTGAGGAAGTATTTTTTCACAGAGAGGGTGGTAGATGCATGGAACGGCCTTCATGAGGTGGTTATGGGGTTAAAAATAGTGGGGGAATTCAAGAATGCATGGGACAGACATAAGGCAATTCTGGTAGGGGTAGCAAGAGTAGGCTGTTGGTTAACTAGGCTCTGCAGCTTATCCAATAGGTAGGGAACTGAGCAGACTAGGTAGGCCAAGCAGTCCTTATCTGCCGTCAAAGTTTGTTTCTATGTTTCTATAACATAAGATTTTATCCCCCCTTTAGCTAAGAAGACTCAGAACATTTTAGTCTGTGTCATAGTCACCAGTCCTGTGTGGTGCAGCCAAACAAGATTGGGACCAATCAGTTAATTTGAAAAGATACGTTTTTGTTTGTATAAAGTCCATCATCGTCTCTTGGTTCCAGATACCACTGGGAAGTCTGAAGTTTTATTTGTGTTAGTTAAAAACATGGTAGGGTGCCATTATAATAGGTAAATGAAGGTGAAACTGTGTTTAACAGAAGTAACCATGTGGCCGCAAGTCCAAATTACTCCAAATTTCCGTACCCCTTAGAGGCGATGGCAGTTTATCTGGAAGGTGGTGAGGGAAGGTTCCGGAGAAGTCTCTGGCAATATGGGGGATGCAGAGGAGAAAACAGATAGTTCTCCAGTGCATTAAATGGGTCATTGATAGAGAGAACAAAAGGGGAAAATCTTATCAGTATAAAGCAAGGCAAGTTGGTAACATGCACCTGGAGAACACCCAGTCTCTCAAGTATGTGGGGTGTCCTGTCGACCTCTTCCTGGTTTACCCTGGAACTGCTGCAGTGATGATCTGATTTCCTTCATTGTGTGGTGAGGCCCTGTTCGTCCCTTGGTCTTGATATGCTGTTCATGCACTGTCTGCCACCCTCCACGCGGTGCTCTGGTCAGATCTGGTCTGGTCTGGAAGCAAGGCTCCAGGGTGATTGTATGATCTTGTAAGACCTGCTTGGCATCCTACAGAGTATTATACAGTCTTGTGCCATCTTCCCCAAACAGTATGAGACAGGTGGGTTAAGGAGTCTGAAAGTTTAACCATTTTGCTTTTAGTGCTAGGATTATGTCTGTATATTGTTGCCTTTTCTTTTGTATCTCTGGTAGGTAGTCCTGGTTGATGTACAGATGGACCTCACTGTACTTTATCTCCTTTTACTGTCAGGCCACCCGAAGCACCTCTTCCTTCATTCTGATGCTCAAGAACTTCATTAGTATCAGATGCAGCCTGGCATTGGGATCAGTCAGCTTGGGAAGCAGAGCACAATGTGCTTTCTTGCTTCTGGGCTCCCTATTGGAAGGGAGGGCTAAGACATCATGGAGTATGTCCACCAAGTAGTCACACATGGCCCACTTCCTATCCCTTTGGCAAACCAGAGAGTTGCAGGTTATCTCTTTGTGATCTTGCCTCCAAATCAGTGCACTTTGCTTTGAGGACCTCTGTATAATTTAGCAGTGTGTCAGTAGCCATCCCGATTGGTCCCATCTTCTACAGCCACCACTCATTCTTCCACTTCCCCGTGGGTCTCTCGAGCCCATCCAGGCAATCACAAGACTACAAAATTCAAGCTGGTTCTCATGCCTGGATGCATTAATTTCTGGAAAGAGGAGCTCAGATCAATTTCAAGTAAGTTTTCCCCCCTCTTGGTCTGTATTATAGCTGAGGCCCTTTGAGCTTGTGGGAGACACATTGCGGCTCCGGTCTTCACTCCCTGCCCTGAATCGCTCTCCTTCCTGCTTCTGTTGAGATTTTATTTACCTGGGATGTGTCTGTCTGTCTTCACCCTCAGATCCTAAATGCATGCTTTTTAGCAGGTCTGGTGCAATTTTAAAGTTGTTAGTGAAGTTAGATGCCTCGGGAGGGAATCTTATCATAGGTTGCCGGTCTGGCTGTGACATCACAAGAAAAGTGCCAGTTAAGCAAGTCTGCCCCATGCAGATTCCATTTATCCTAAGTTATATGCTGCCCCCCCATCGGACACTCTTACCCTCCCCTTAACATTATTCCACCCTCAAGTGACGTTATCCACTACTTTCTTGCTTATCTCATAAGAACATAAGAAAGTTGTCAGCAGAAGGAGGCCACTTGGTCTACCAAATCTGTTCGTGTTGTTGTTGAGACCTGGCTTTTCACCAGAGCCTCATGCCCCTCCTCCCCCTCTGTCCTCCCCCTTTTTCCTTTCATCGCCCCTGCACCCTTGTTTCCCTCTGTGCCTGTCCCAGGCCTTTTTAAAAGCTCCGATTGTCTTAGCCTCAACCACCTCCTCAGGCAGCTCATTCCAGGCCGTCACCACCCTTTCTGTAAAGAAATGTTTCCTCACATCTCTCCTGTATCTCCCCCCCCCCACCAGCTTGAGACTATGCCCCCTTGTAGTGGTGTTCTCTCTTTTGTTGAAGAAACTTTTGCACTCAACTTTATTTACACCCTTCAAGTATTTGAAGGTCTTAATCATGTCTTACCTCAGCCTTCTCTCTTCCAGGGAGTACATCCCCAGTGCTTCCAACTTCTCCTCATATGACCTGCCCTGCCTGCTTTCCCATGATCAATTTAGATGCCCTCCTCTGCACCCCTTCTAGCAGCTTGATGTCCTTTTTATGTTGGCTCGCGCTTGCGCAGCCAACATACTGTGGTAGTATCAGATTTGGAGGCACGGTCACTGTTGGGCAAATGCAGGGCATGCATCAGAAGGTGCATCCCTCATTCCCCAATTAGGCAGCAGGAGGCACTGACCTCATTCATGCCTAATGTGGCCATCACAACAAAGAAAAGGTCCTCTGCAGTGAGAGCACAGCTCTCATGCAGCATGACCATTACACACCTCCCTTGGTGCAGGCAACATGGTGGCAGTAACTGCGCCGCTGCCCACCCTGTCACAATGCTGATGAGGCCCACTCCCCATCAGCATAATATCCCCTTTTGTTGATTGCGGGGGTGCCCAATCCCCTCGGCATCATCCTCCCTCCCCATTTGTTGTTATGTGCGGTAGGGGTGCCCAATCCCCGTCGTCTAAGCACCCCCCACCCACAAACACTGAGGTGCACGCTGGGGAGCCCACCCCAGCACACCAAATCTCACCTGAAAGTGAAACCGTCCATAGCGTCTTTTTTTTTTAAATCCTGTAAACCAAAGCAGGTTCCTCAGCGGTCTCCCTGCCCCCCCTCCGCAACCCGTGACTCACCCATGGCACACCCTGCCTCCCCACACGGCCCTCACCCATACTTACCGGAGTCCAGTGCGACGATTCGCGGTGGACTGAAACACGCCTGCACTCTTCAAAGCCGACTGCGAACTGAGGAAATGCCGGTAAGCTGTATAATGGAATGAATAGGTTTTTTCAACTTTGATGCATATCTCAGGCATTTTGGAATTTTGGCACAAATTTTCAACACGGGGTTTTAGGACCCCTCCTCCTTGAATTCTGTCACTGTCATGGCGTTATTGGGCCCTGAAAGGTGATTTCACGGTCACTGCGGAATCACCTTTTGGGACTGATTAATGAAATGACAGTGACAGTGTTATGTGGTGGGATCTCAAAAAGCCTATGTTGCAAATTTGGTGGAAAATCCCAAAATTACTGTTTCTGACGTGCAGTGCGTGGTTGCTCATGCGCTCGTAACAGTAATTTGCAATATTTTCATGCCAGATTTTTAACATTGGCATTTTTACATACCTCCTTGTGAACAGTACAGCTGTTATTTTTCACATCCTGGCTAAAATGTGTTTTCACACTTCTGGCGCAGAATAGCGTGGTTGTTGTGGGAAATCAGTGTTCAGGACAGATTACGAACATGACAGTGACACTGTTCATGAGCAGAGATCCTAAAATACCTATGTTGAAAATTTGGTGATGATACTCCATAAAATGACTGTGTTACGAGCATGCATTGCGCAGTTTGCATGCATGCTCGTAAGTTCGCCAGTTTATATTTTCACTCCAGATTTTAAACATTGCCATTGTTCTGCAACTCCTTGTGAATAGTACAGCTATCATTTTTCACATCCTGGCCAAAATGTATTTTTGCAGTTCCGGCGTGAAAAAGTGAGTGGCACAGAAATCGATGTTCAAGACACATTATGAAAATGACGATGACACTGTTCATTAGCAGAGGTCCTAAAATGCCTATGTTGAAAATTTGGTGAAGAAAGTCCATAAAATGAGTGTTTTTTGGGTATGCGTTGCGCAGTTTGCATGCATGCCCGTAAACACCCCATTGCCTGTCGCTCTCTACAGGGTGAGGGTGGGGTTGGCATCACTTCAACACTTCACTGCCATTCCTATTATGCATCTCTACCTCTGCCACTACTAAAGCCAATGCCAGCGAGACAACATTCAGCATTGACAAATGCTTGTTTAGGTATGGGTTCCAAAATCTCACTCCATACTCCAAGTGCGTCCTCATCAGTGACCTATACAGGGGCATGATTACCTCTCTGTTCCTGCTGCTAACCCCCCTTGCTATACATTCCAGCATCCTGTTTACTTTTCCCACTGCCTTTCTGCACTGAGATACTTGTTTCAGGTCGCTTGTAATCATAACCCCCAATTCCTTTTCTTCCTCAGACCTGGCTATCTGCACTTTTACCAAGTAGTACTCTGCTCATGGGTTCTTTGCCCCGATGTGCATCACTTTGCACTTTTTGGTGTTGAACCTCAGTTGCCAGATCCCTGACCATTTCTGCAGTATAGCTAGGACTCGCTCAGCTCTTGTATCCCCTCCTGTGTATCCACCCTCCCACAGAGCTTAGTGTCATCAGCGAACAAGCACATTTTGTCCTGTATATCTTCCCCTATGTGTCTTATGAAGACATTAAATAGTACCTGGCCCAACACTGACCCCTTTGGAACCCCGCTGGTGACCTCCTTTGCACTAGAGGTATCTCCCCCACAACCACTACCCTCTGCGTTCTCCCTCCCTACCAATTTTCAACCCATCTTGGTATTCTCTCCCCTACCCCTAGTTCCTTCAGTTTTCACGGTTAGCCTCTGTACCTTTTGAATCGAAGGCCTTGCTAAAGTCTAGGTATATGACGTCCACTGCCTACCCCTAGTCTACTGCCTTTGTGAACCAGTCAAAGAATTCCACTAAGTTTGTTTTTGGCATGATCTGCCTGCCACAAACCCATGCTGTTTATTGTCCTGTAGGCCATTGTCCTCCATATACCTCACCAGACTTTCCTTTATTATTGACTCCATAACCTTACACACTATCGAGGTTAGGCTGACTGGCCTATAGTTGCCTGGATCCTCCCTTGGTCCACTTTTGTGGAGTGGCACCATTTGTGTAGTTCTTCAATCTTCTGGTACCACCCCCAAGTCCAAGGAGCTGCAGGGCTGCTCGTGGGCCTGCCAGTTCATCAGCCAGCTCCCTGAGCACTCTGGGGTGTATCTCATCTGGCCCTGGAGACTTATTCACCTTCAGTGACATCAGCCCCTCCCTCCCTCAACTCTTGATCTCTATGGTCCCAACTGGGTCACCTCCTGCTCCCTCCTCCACTTTTCCCACTTCTGGCATTGGTCCCTCTTTCTCCTTTATGAAGACGGAGCAGAAGTATTGGTTTAATACTTCCACCTTGGACCTGTTCTCTATGACCCAATCAACCCCTTTCTTGAGTCTGACTATGCCTTCCTTTTTATCCCTCTTTTCTCTCATGTAATTGAAGAAGGCTTTTTCACCCTTTTTGATTCCCTTAGCTATTTGCAGCTCTTTCTGTGCTTTGGCATTCTTTACCTCCATTCTTGCTAGCTTGGCCAGCCTCCGGAATTCCTCTATGTCCTCCTCCCTAGCTGTTCTTTTACTTTTCTTGTATGCTGCCCTTTTTTGCCTTACTATTCCTTTTACCTCCCCATTGAACCTGCTTGGCTTTCTGGTCCCTTTTCTTGCCCCTTGTTCTCATGCAACTGCTTGTTGCCTTATGAATGGCCTTCTTGATGGTTTTCTATAGTCTCCCTGCTCCATTCCCTCCTGTATGCTCCCCAGGTCCTCCCTAATCAGTTCCCTCATTTTGCTAAAGTTTGCTTTTTTGAAATTCAGTGTCCTAGTCTTTGATGGGACGTCCTCCTTGCCCATGTCTTATCCTGAACCACACTGTGCTGTGGTCACTTCCACCCAGGGGCTCCCTAACTTCAACCTCACTAATGTGCTTTCCATTCATGAGCACCAGGTCCAGGAGTGCCTCTCCTCTGGTAGGACTCATCACAAACGGTATCAAGATGTCATCCTGGATTACATTTAGTATTGCCTGGCTTCTTGAACAGGATGTGGCAGGAGTGCCCCAGTCTATGTTGGGCAGGTTGAAGTCCCCTTTCACTACTACCGCCCCTTTCCCCACTGCATTCCTCAACTGAGTACACAGTTCTTCATCCAACTTTTCACCCTGATTTGGTAGTTTATATATGACTGTCAACCTGATTTTCCTACCTCTATTGCTCTGGAGTTGCAACCACAGGGTTTCAATGTCCTCCCCTTCCAGCTCTTCTTCCCTTGTGCACATTATTCCCTCCTTGATATAAGCTGCAACCCCCCCCTTCCCTGTTTCTCTATCCTTTCTAAACAGCTTATACCCTCAGATCGATAGATCCCAGTCATGATATGCAGTGGCCCAAGTCTCTGTAATAGCCACTACATCCACCTCACCCTCTTCCAGGAGGGCTTGCAGTTCTGCCATTTTGTTCCCAATACTACGTAAATTCAGTGAGATGACCGTCCACTTCGTCCCCCCCGTACCTCTGCTTTTTGTGTTAATTTTAATGTTCCTCACTTCCCCCTCGTCCTCCTCCCCTTCCCTCTTTCTCTCTCTGATGGCTCTTCCCCCATCCTCCCTGAGTTCTTTCCCTCGTCTGGTAGCCTGTTTCATCCCTTTTATCGCTGTCTCTCCATGAGGAAGTACCTCCTGGCCTACTTCTGGAAGATGTACCCAGCCAACTTTTAGCTGTTTCCTCTTGTTTTGTTGTTTTTGCTAGTCTGTAAAAGTTCACAGGAGTCCATGTCGTTGATGCCCTTGAGGTACTTAAAGGTCTCTGTCATGTCACCCTATTCCTTTCTGTCCTCTAGTGAATACATATTCAGGTTCTCAAGCCTCTGTTCATGCGAGTGCTCCTACTGCCCCTAAATCATTATTGTGGCCATACTTTGCACTGCCTTTAGCTATTATATGACGTTTTTGTGGTAGAGGTTCCAGAACTGCCTACCGAGTCATAATCTTGCAGACGAAACCATGCACATCAAGACCGTGCTCTCAATAGCGTGTATGGCTTTACAGCGACAGGGGAATTACAGCGATAGGAAAGTATCGCTACCCCCCTGTTGCTCACTAGAAAGGAGGAAGTAGATGTAGCCACTGCTGGTCAGGTGTTTGGTCAAGCTGCACCCATGGTGGAGTGGCTAGAGCACCCGACCAGACAGTGGATGGAGTTGAGGGGAAAACATGGTTTGAGTCCCTGCTAGAGAATGTTTAACTTTTCACATTTTTTTTCTTGCCCCTGTGTCCAAACCCCCTCGGAATTTATTATAATAGTTCTGGGGGATGTGGGGGGGGGGTAAAGGGAGTGAAGCCCCCCCCAAAAAATAAAAGAAAAACTTTCCAGTGTTGCTGCACGCTACTTGTGGGTGTGCGTTTCTTGATGTGCACAGTTTCATCTGCGACATTATGACCCCGAGACCCAGAACTGTACACAGTGCTCCAGGTGCAGTCACACCATGGAACTGTACAGAAGTAATATGGCTTCCATTCATCTGGTAGTGAACCCTTTATTTATGTAACCCAGCATCCTGTTAACCCTCGCTGCTACCTTGCTGCATTCTGTAGAAGGCTTTAGGTTGCTAGAAATTGCAGTCCTGCATCTTTCTCCTCTTCGGTCACGGTGACAGTTATCCACCCAACTTGAATTCCCCCCCCTCCCTGGGGTTCTTTTTCCACACATGCATGACTTTGTATTTCTTGGCATAGAACCCCAGTTGAAAGATTCCTGACTATCTCTGCAGCTTTTCTATGTCTTTCCTGGTGTGTCTGACCCCTGTCTCTGTGGCCACCCTCTCACAGAGCTTAGATACATGGAATAGCACTAGTCCAAGCACTAGTCCCTGTGGTAACTTCCCTCATCTATGAGTGCTCCCCTCAACCACTAACATCTGGGTGCTTCCTCCTAACCAGTTTGCCACTCACCTAGATATTGTATCCTCAACTCTAGGCCCATGCCACTTCTTGATCAATCTTTTATGGGGGACTAAGTTAAAGACTTTGCTGAAATCCAAGTACAGTATGTCTACTGCTAGCCCTTATCCATTAAGGCACCCAGTCAGGAAACTCTATTAAGTTAATTTGACATGACCTCCCCACCATAAACCTATGCCCATTTGCTTCAAGAAAATAAACTGACCTTTCTTTAAAAATGGTTTCCATTAGCTTGCCAATGATCAATGTCAAGCTGGCTGGTCTGTAGTTTCCCAGCTCAACCCTAGCCCCGCTCTTATGCAAGGGCTCTACATCCATGGTTCTCCATGCTTGTGGCACTAGCCTGAAACTAGGAAGCTACAAAACAGGTCGGTCATTGGGGCTGCAAGTACTGCTGCCAGCTTTAGCAGTATCCTTGGGTGCATACCATTGAGCCTGGGAAATTTATCTACCTTAAGGACCATGAGTCCCTTGAAGACCTTATTAGTTGTGATTGACTTCTTGCACATCTTTACCTCCCCACCTCTTTGCATATCCTACTCTGTGGTATCAGTACATCTTTCCCTTTAGTAAATACTGGGTAGAAATATTCATTCAGTACTCCTGCCTTTCCTCTGCTGCTCTCCTCCCACTTTATCCATTGTCTCAGTTTGACTATACCTTACTTTGGCCTCCATGTTTCTTAGATGTATCGAAAAAAAGGTCTTGTCACCTTTGTTGACTCACTCTGTAATTATTAATTTATCTCCCCGACTGGTCGATCACACTTTCCCTACTAGGTGACTTGAGTTTGTCCCAGTAGTCCTCTCTGTCCTCTTTTCTATAAGTGTTCTTGTACCTTTTCAAGGAAGCTCTTTTCTCCCTCACTGCTCATACTACAGTACCTCCCCTGTGTACCAGAGGGGATTCTTGTGCTTCTTCTTCTTTACCTATCTTACTCTTCTCCACTCTGTTTGCCCAAACATGCTTTTTCAAATCTAATGAATAGCCCCATCACATTCTTCTCCACCTCGTGTGCCCAAACGTGCTGTTCAAAGTAAACGAAAAAATGTATCCCACATTTATCACTATCCTGTCACATTGTATCTCCTCATCCATTTATACCTCTTTGTGTACAACCTTTCTATTGTAACCACTGCCTCTGTGCTTTCATTACGGCAGATGCCTCTGTTCAATTGTATTGTTATGTAACTTTTATTTTGTCTGTATCTGTTCTTGTAATGTGCTTGTATTTTTGGTAAAACTGGACGCTTGTGAAAACGGGTAACTTATGCTCACTATTGCCTTTCCAGTGTAATAAATAAACTGAAACTGAAAGTGAAACCTTCTGCTCCAGACAGGTATTAGTGACTTCCTAGATCCCATTCCTAACAATAAATCATTTTTCTTCTAACACCCCCTTGCCCCCCCAGCTTGGCCAAGTGCTCACCTAGTTGCACTCCCATTGTGGCAAATTCTGCCTTTTTGATGTCCAGATCATGTTTTTTAGTGTTCACGATTTCCTTCCCCATACTGATCTGAAACCACACTAACTGGTGATTATTGCTTCCCATGGGCTCAGGTACACTGATGTCCCTGACATAGCCACAGTTTGTCAGTACTAGGTTCGGGACTGCTTGATCCCTACTAGTCTGCTCATTCACCCCTGAGTTAAGAAGTCATCCCAGACAGTGATTAATTTCTGTTACGTTTGGCCTTAGGAATGCTCCAGTCTATATCTGGTAGGTTGTAGTCACTCACTATTACCACCTCTCCATGCAAGGAGGTCTTCCCGATCTCCTTTCCCAACTCCTGGTCTGTGCCTTGGCTCTGGTTCAGTGGCATGTATACCCCTCATCCAAAATTCTTCACCCTGCCCCTGTTTGGACCTGTACCCAGATCATCTGTGTACACCCCCCATATTCTCCCTCATGGCTGCAACCCCTTCTCTTACATATAGACCAACTTTCCTCCCTTTCCCCTTGCTTTATCCTTTCTATAGAAAGGGAACCCTGAGATGGAGAGATCCCTATCACAGTTTGGGGATGCCCAAGTCTCAGTGACTGTTAGCAGATCAAAGCTGCCTTCCATCGCCGAAGCCTGGAGATCATCCATCTTGTTCTCCAGTCTCCTAGCATTGATTGAAACCCCCCTCCATGATGCTTGGCATCCCTTTCCTTCATCTAACTGCTATTTCTCCTATCTCTTGGCCTCTGCCCCTATTTCCTTCATGGCACACCTATTTGAGATTCTCCCTCTTGCTGCTCAACCCCCCTCCCTCCTTTCCCCAAGCTACCTTCTACCTTTTTTTTACCTCATCTCTCTCCCTACTCTTTCCACCATTGTGTCTTGCAGCCCTCCCACCTAATTCATCCTTACTCTTCATGAGAGACCTGCTAGCCCCCCTCATGCAAAAACTTAGTGATTCCTGCCCCATAGTAGTCCCCTTTCAGTTTAAATTCTGCCTTATGAATGCCCTCAGTTTGACTCTTTTTTTTTCTTTCAAATATTGTTTTTGCTTCTCTGGCCGCAGGCTATGACCTCCTTTGGCTACCTCTTAGCGAGCTTCCCTCCCTGCCAAGGATGTAGTTCTGTGGTATTCGTGAATGCCTGTGTACACACTTTGTTATTAATTCCATTAAGGCACTTTAAATGAAGATTGAACTGGAATAAAATGTATTTCTTCCTTGGTACATGATTGCAGGATCTCTGCCGTTCTTGTGCTACTTGGGCTAGCTGCCCCACTCCTGCACCAGTCCTATGAGGATTCACAGTTTTCACTGTTTGGAGTACCTCCCTGCTGAGACCCTGCTGCAACTACTCCTGCTCCCCACACCCACCTGCAATATGCCTCTGTGCTCACACCTCTGTGCTGCCTCCACAGCTTACCCCCTGGGGCTGGAAATGCCTTCAGCCATTTCAACATTACTTCCTCATGCTCATCTGTCTACTGGAGGTGGATGTGAAGATGTAAGTCTCTTCCATGAGTGCCGCATCCACGGGCTGGTGTGGGAGTGGGCCGCTAGTGAAGCTTCATCTGCTTGACACTGTGTGCACTGTTTCTCATTTTCTCCCCACTCCTCCCACCAGGATCATGCACCGGGATTGACTGCAGGCAAGGCCTGATGCAGATGTATATCCCCTGCATCACCACTTGTTGTCACCCAGGTGGTACAGCAAGAGGAGGAGTGCATCCTGTGGGATGCTCGATCCTCCTCCCATAGGCTGGCCTAAGAAAGGGTCCTACAAGAGCTGAATAAAGTCAGGATGGACAAGGCAATGGGACCTGATGGCATACATCCCAGGGTACTAAGGGAGCTAAGGGTGGAACTAGCAGAGCCATTATCAAAACTGTTTAGTGAGTCTCTGAGCACAGGAGAGGTCCCAGAAGACTGGAGAAGGGCTCATGTGATCCTGCTCCACAAGAGTGGTAGCAGGGAGGAGGCAGGGAACTACAGACCAGTCAGTCTTACCTCAGTAGTGGGCAAGATTATAGAGGCACTCCTTAAGGAAAGGATAGTGCAACACCTGGAATCCATAGGAGCACAGAATCCAAGACAGCATGGGTTTCATGGGTTTACAACAGGAAGGTCCTGTCAAACTAATCTCATATATTTCTTGACTGGGTAACCAGAGTGGTGGACCAAACGGGAGCAGTTGATGTTGCCTACCTTGACTTCAGCAAAGCTTTCAATATTGTTCTACATAGAAAATTGATTAATAAGCTGGGTCGGCTCGGGGTGGGTCAGAAGTTGATCAACTGGGTGGCAAACTGGTTGACGGGCAGCAAACAGAGAGTGGTGGTAAACAGTATACAATCAGAAGAGATGCAAGTCACAAGTGGGGTGCCTCAGGGATCAGTCCTGGGGTCAGTCCTCTTCAATATCTTCATCAGTGACATTGCAGATGGACTGGAGGGTAAGGTTTGTCCAAGATCTGCAACAGAGTAGATGATCCAGATGGGGTGGGCAGAATGAGAAGAGATCTGGATAAACTGGCAAAATGGTTATAAGAGTGGCAACTGGGGTTTAACGCAAAGAAGTGCAAGATCATGCACATAGGGAAGAGAAACCCTGAAGCCACCTATAAGTTGGGAGCGGAGCTGCTATTAGTCACAAGGGAAGAAAGAGACTTGGGCATCATCATCACAGATGACCTGAAATCATCGAAGCAGACCACTAAAGCAGTAGGTGAGGCTAGGGGGATGCTGGGGTGTATTAGTAGGGGTATCACAAGTCGTAAGAGGGAGGTAATAATCCCTCTTTACAAGACACTGGTTGGGCCCCATCTGGAGTACTGTGTGCAGTACTGGAGGCCACACCTTCACAAGGACATTAACCAAATTGATGCAGTCCAGAGAAAGAGGTTTTTTTTTAATTTATTTATTTCAATTCTGGGATTACAAGTTACCTTTGAGACCAGGGCTCTTTTGCAAAGGTTCCACGTCAAAACATTGATATCACATAAAGTAATACATTTGTTTCACATAATAGGTTACAAGGACAACATGTTGCATGGAACAGACAGGGTGTGGGTAGGAAAAAGAAAAAAGGAGGGGGGTGGTAGGATGATGGGAGGGGCAGAATACAGGAGGTCAAGGAGGAGGAGGAGAGGAGAGGAAAGGGTAGGGTAGGGATATGGACGGGGGGAGAATGGTGGGTAAGAGGCAGCCAGACTGGTGGCATTGTCAGATTCAGAAGTGCGGGAGGAGCAGATGCCTGCTAGGGCAAGTGCGTTGGGCAAAGGAGCTAGGCAGGGGAGAGCAGCAGTGGAGCGGTTTCGCATAGATTATCCATGGCAGTCACAGGTGCTGGAAGCGACAAGGGTGTTTTGGAGCCTGGATTTGAAAGCCCCTAGCCTGGTGGTAGTGATAGTATCATAGGCAAGACCGTTAAACCAAGTTGGTGCCCTGTAAGTGAATGATCACTGGCCATAGGCTGTGCAGCAGCAGGGGATGCAAAACAGTTGCAGCTTTGATCCCCTGGTGATTCTGGAGCTAGTTTTTGTTTAAAGGAGCGAACAGGCTCCAGGAGGGGCAATTCCCAACTGGATTTTCTTTGCAACCACACAGGTTTGGTACTGGATTCTATTTTCAAGTTGAAGCCAGTTTGCTTGTGAGTAGAGGTCACAGGTGTGTGTGAGCCGCTCGGCCCCAGTGATGAGTCGACAAGCCTTGTTAAGTGTGGTGGTTATCCTTCTGAATGTCGAGGTAGTGGCAGTGCCATAGATGACAAGACCATAGTCAATCTGGGAGATGATGGACCTTTGAACAGCGGCATTGAGGGCCTCTTTTGTCAGGTGTCATCATAGCCGGAAGAGTAAACCCAGTCTGGTGTTCACTGTTTTTGCGACATTGGTTATGTGGGTCCTGAAGGACAGGTGGGGGTCTAAGGTGATTCCTAGGTATTTGAAGGAGTCAACCTGTTCCAGGGAGTTGCCAAGGCAGGTATATAAGGTGAGTTGGAGATGTTTGTGCCTGTTTTGGTGGCTGGTGAAAATCATGGTCTTGGTTTTTTTCTGGTTAAGGATTAACTTATGTTCTTTGAGCCAGTTTTCAACTGAAGTGAAACCATGTTGAAGGGTTTGTTGCAGGTGGCTTGGGTCATGATGGGAGGCAAGAATCACAGTGTCATCTGCATACAGTAGATTATAACTTGCAGAGTGGTGGAGTCGGGGAGAGAGTTGAGGAACAGGCTGAAAAGCAATGGGCCCAGGATGGAGCCTTGGGGGACACCAGAGAGTACTTCTTTAGTGTCGGAGACCACGCCTGATATTTTTACACATTGGGTCCTGTTGTCAAGATAACTATTGAACCATGCCACTGATTCTGCAGAGAGGCCAATGTTCAGTAGTTGATGAAGCAGGAGGCGATGGTGGACAGTGTCAAAAGCCTCGGACAGGTCTATGAATATAGCTCCGGTTAGGAGACCATGGTCAAGGGAGTTGTGTATGGCTCCCGTAAACTCAAGAAGGGCCGTGGCAGTGCTGTGTCCTTTTCTGAAACCATGTTGCCACTGGCAGAGGATGTTGATTGTGCTCAGATGATCGGTGAGCTGGTCCACTACTATCCGTTACAGGGCCTTAGAGAGGGGTGAGAGGATAGAGATAGGTCGGTAGTTCCCATGGGTGGTCCGGTCACTGCCTTTACGCATTGGTGTGACTGTTGCTGACTTCCATTTGTCAGGGGACTGGCTGAGAGAGAGGGAGAAATTAAAGATCCTGGTAAGAGGCCCCAGAACTTCTTCTAGAGTGAGGGAAAGAAGTTTGAGGTCCAGTGTGTCAGCACTAGCTCTGGTGATTTTGCTGGCTTTGGAAATGTATTTCCTGACAGTATTTTTGTTTACTGCTCTGAAGTAAAAAGGGGGACATTTTTTTGGTGTCGACTGATGGGTGGGAAGAGGAGTGACGCTGTCATTGAAAAAATTGTGGGGAGGATGCTGCTTAGGTCAGTGAAGGCATCATTAAAGGTGTTGGCTATGACTTTTAGGTCCAGAGTGGTATTTCCGTTTATTGTGATAGCAGTCGGGGGTGATTTGGACTCCTTTCCGGTAACATCTTTTATGTTATTCCAGAATGCTCTTGCATTTCCCCATGTGTCAGTGAGTGCAGTCTTGTAGTATTCAGATTTCTGTTGGCGTATGGATTTGGTGCAATCATTCCTTGCTCTTTTGTAGTTTTGGGTGTTTGCCTGGTTTCCAGTTGTTCTGGCCAGTTCCCAGAGGTGGTCCCTGTGTTTTAGCTTCTTTAAGAGGGAACCTGTGAGCCAGGGGTTGCAGAGGGCTTTAATTTTGCACTTTTTTTAGTGGGGCAAAGATGTTACATACTTCATTGAAGATGCATATGAATTGGTCAAGGGCTGTGTTTGTGTTTGTAGCCAGGTCGATGGGGGACCAGTCTTGATTTAGTAGGTGTGATTTTAGGTGGATTAGCTTCCCACGCGGGGTAGGACTCTGCTGAGCATGACCTTAGGAGGAGATTTCCAGAATTTATTTGACCAGGTGCAGCTGATGGGGGAATGGTTACTGAGAGAGTCAGGCAGTATGGCGTAGCTAGAGATCCGGGAGGGGTGAGTAGTCAGGATCCAGTTCAGTAGAGTGCTGGTGCCAGTTTTGTAGTTCCTTTTGGTTGTGGAGTCCAGTATCTGGGTGAGGTTCTATGTTAACTCCCTAAAGTTGCACCTTAATAGCTTTTGGCAGCATTTGATGAAATTAGCTGACATTTTGCATGTGTTGTCTAGCAGGCAAGATGTAACTCTGTGGAAAGTTTCATGATGGCAGCTTTTGTGGTTTCTGAGATCCTCATATGTAATTGTCCTGTAGATGTATAATTTTGTTTCCTATACTTAACATGGGATTTGTGTTTGCTCTCACGTACAGCCTAAATGGAATGGATTTTTTTCGGACACTTTCTAGGTAGAAGCATGCTGTGCCAAGGCAGTGCTTTTGGAAGGTTTTGTGAAAAAATATTAAATGGTTCCAGAGTTATAAGGATTTCAAGTTTTTATTTTTGTTCTGCACACACTCAGAAGGATTTTTGTGATAAAATTCTTATACGACATCAAATATTTAGTGTTGTGAGACTGTTTTTAGTTTCATGAGATGTTGTGCTCACAACACCAGAATTTTTTTTGTTTCATAACAGCCTCATCTTGTTTCTCACCTCAGTCACAAACTACTAATTAAAACTTTTATTACAGCAGCCATAATAAAAAAAAAACATGAATCTACCTCATTAGAACATGATCATTCAGATTCTGAGGCATGTTTCAGTCAATCATGGTTATAAATATGTTTTATGTATTTCTCCAGTCCTTTTTACCATCTCTCCCACGTTTTGAATCATGACACACTTTTCTGTGTTGCACCATTAAGGTGGTGTGAAACTATATTTAACTTGTGAAACTATTTTTTAATTGCGATTCAAAAAAAGTCTGTTGGAAACACATTTTGCTTCTGGATTATAATTTGCACTTGCAGAACAGAAATTGTTTTGCACAACATGAAATTTGATTGAGCATCATAAAGTTTCTTTTCGCAGCAGAAAATTGGTTTCTCAGCATGAGATTTGATTGCATACCATGATTTTTTTTTTACTTTTTTACCCTCCCACCCACCCTCCATATTTTAACATTCTTAAAGTCTCTTTAGAGCAGGTAGATTATTCATAATTTTATTCCATCTAGAGCCATAAATATAATCTGAGAATTGATCAACATCATACATAAATTTTTCCATTAACAGTGTATCATAAAAGATTTTCCACCATTGACGCATTTCCACTTTATATAATTCTTCCAATTTCCAGTTGTTGAGTATAATTCTTTTTAGGACCATGAAGGCTAGTGCAATTATTTTGGATTTAGCTACAGTTAAATCTAATAATGAAAACTCATTAAATAAATAGATTTCTGGTCTACAGGGACTTGGTTTATCTAACCATACAGATATCGTTTGATTGACAAAGTGCCACCATTTATTTATTATTTTATATCCCCAAAGACAATGATCTAAGTTCCCTTTTTGTTTACATCTGTGCCAGCACAAATCGGGGTAATCTTTATTAATTTTAGCTATTTTATTTGGTGTTAAATATGCCCTATTATTATTTTTATTTTGAATGGATTTGTTTTTGGCTGACATAAATTTTGTTCCCCATTATTCTAATATTCCTCCATTGTTGACTAGTTAATTCTATTCTAGCCTCCATTTTTTAATTTTCTTGAACATGTCCTTTTTCTGATTTACCAATGAGTTATAAAACCTTGCTAGTAACTTTTTCTCCCCTTTCATAATCTCCAATTAGTGATGTTTCAAAGTAGATTCCAGATTTGAAGTTGATAGTGCAAATAAATTCTTTAATTTGTTGAATTTCTTCTGGAGGATTAAATAAAAAAAATCTATTCCATTTCTCAGTTTGAATTATTTTTTTAATTCGATATAAGTTATGAAGGATTTCCCCTGTATCAAATCTTTCAATTTAAAAATATTATTTTCATAAAGAATATCAAGCTTCATTGGAATTGTATCTCCCCATATTCTTTTACCTTTATCTAGGTCTAAAAATAAGCATGGCATTTGAAGACATCATGTCTTTTTATATATATTTATTAATCATTCCAAACCATTGAGGTAAAAAGTTTATTTTGCCCTTAAGTACTTCCAGATTCATCCATATATCCTCTAGACTATGAGTCTTATTTCCTCCAGAAAAGATCAACTCCTGTATCATTGAATGTTCTGCTCTGGGGAAGAACAACCGTTGATAGGAAATGGATAGAATATGTGCACATATATATGACATAGGGTCAGGACATCCTAAACAACTTGATTTCCTTGGCAGTATCATTACATTCCAGGCAATCCTGGGTTTCCCTCCACATCACAAGAATTTGAAAAATATATTCTTTAACTCTCTAAACCATTTTTCTTCTGGTGCCCCCCTCCCATACATTCTGAATCACATAGATCAGAGGTGGCATTGCCATCATTTTAAAATGTCTATTCTGCCCATAAGGATAATGATACATTTGTCCAGTTGTCCAATATTGATGTTATTTTTCCTCTTGCTTTGTTGAAATTTTCTTTAATAATCATATTTTGATCAGGAGCTATATGTAAACCTAAACAATTTATACTATTTTGTATTTTAAATCCAGTAGTCAATTTAGGTGGTAATTCATATTATTTTTTTGGAAATTTTTATTATAATAGATTTGCTATTATTTATGCTATAACCAGATAGATCTGAGTATTGATTTATTAAGCCAAGAAATTTTGAAAATGATTCTTCAATTTTTTTTATAATCAATAACATGTCGTCTGCAAAGACACTCAATTTTAACTGTTCGTCTGGGATTTCTATACCTTGTATTAGAGGGTTTAGTCTAACCACATTAAGTAAAGGTTCTAAGGCCAAGATAAATAAGGTTGGGGAAAATGGGCATCCTTGCCTCACTCCGTTGAGCATTTTCAATGGTTTTGTTAAAATGTTATTTATTTGAATTAGATTTTGTTGTATTTTTATACAATAGCTTTATTAGATGTATTAATTCTACTGGAATTCCCCATGCCTCAAATATTATTATCATATATTTTCTGTTAATTAGATTGAAGACTTTTGTAGCATCTAATGCTAGAGCATAGTAAACATCTTGTTTATACTTTGTTGATATTGATTATCATGTGTATTACCGCTTGTAATTTTGTATTTGCTTGTACTATAGTTTTACTGGGGGTGAATCCATATTGATTATGGTGAACATGATCTTGTATGTGTTTTTGAATTATATTGTTTATTATTTTCACAATGAATTTGTAATCTGTATTTAATATTCATATAGGTCTGTAGCTATCCAGTTTATTGGGGGGGGGGCTTATCAGGTTTCAGTATTAGAATGACTTTTTCTAACTGCATTGATTCAGGTAAATCACATATATCTTTCTTTAACAGTTCATCTATAATGATTTCTAGCCATTGTGATAGTTGTTTAGCAAAGGCTTGATCAAATTCATTAGACAAACCATCTAATCCTGGAGATTTATTCACAAGTATTTCTTTTATTGATTTCTGTATTAAGTCTAGCATAATCTGGTCAAAACTAAATTCCATTTTATTTAATTGTGCTTCATTTATAAAGTTGTTCAATTTGCTAGTGTCATTATTATGTATCTTATTGTAATATTGTATGAACACTGTTGCTATTTGTTCATCTGAATTTATAATATTATTGTGATGATCTACTATACCTGTTGTTATATTTTTTGTGATGGTCTAGTCTTAATAAAGTTGCTAAAACCTTACCTGATTTATGAGCATGGTAGTATTTTTTTATTTTTTATGGCTTACCTGATTTATTGGCATGATAGTATTTTTTTTAATGGCCTGAGTCAACTTTAACTGATCTTGATAAAGCACTTCGTGCTTTTTTTCTTGTAATGTTCCCATTCTTCTTTATATTGGTCATAATTTTGTAGTATAAGTTTGTCTAATTGTTTTAACTTATTGTCTATCATATTTTCTTCCTTTTTTTTGTTTTATTTATCTTTATTGGGTATGATATTATGACACCTCTTAAAGTAGCATTGAATGTATCCCAAAGTTTGGTTACTGGTGTTTGACTATTGTTTTTTTGGTTTTTTATCAGTTTCTCCATGGGTCCCGGTTGGCATCCATCCTCAGCCACCCGCCAGCCCTGCACCCTGACATCAGGTAGCATGCCCCTTTTCCCCCATGGTTTACCCTCTGTGGCAGGGCAGTAAGGAGCCCCCCAGCTCAACTCACCTTGACCAGGATCCAGTTTGGGAGCGTCATTTGGAGTGGGGGCCTGCCGCAAGTGGTTGCTTCATCCTGCATGACCAGGGGCCATTTTTCCCATTTTCTCCCCTTGCGTGAGTGGGGAGTGCAATGACACCAGTGGAGAGAGCATGCACACATCCACACATTTCCTCCAGGCATCTGCCCCATCCAAGCCCCTCTTTTGCAGCATTGGCACACTGCCCCCAACCTCTGCTAGCAGCCAGTCACTGGAGTCCCTCCTCCCCAGAGAGTGAGAGTAGTCCCTCTGATGCTCAATCCCTCTCCTCCCCTGCAAACCCCCAGTGGCCTGTGCTCATTCCCGAACATGGGTCACCAGCATAACATGAGGTAAGGCATCCGGTGCCTCAGCCTTCAGTACCACTGGGCCAGCCCGGTATTTGGCCACTGTAATTATAAAACCAAAATTCACTAACAGACTTGCTGATTAACTCACAAAGGGCCAGATATTCAAAACTTTGCCCCTGGGTTAAGTTAACACTGCCCGGTGGGCAAACATAGCCCAGAGCACTAAGCAAGCTATATTCAAATGGAATAGCCTGGGGCAAACAGCTTCTGAATATAGCATGGGAATGAGGCCATGCAAACTGGACTGGGAGTGCAGGGCAAATGTAGCTCTGGAATAAGACAGCACTGAATATAGCAACCAGGAAGTGCAGACCACAATAATAACACAGTGCACAGCGACGTGAGGGTAGGTAGAGATGAACTATGTGGCCAATGTGTGTGCCAGCAAATGCGAGGACCCAGTACAGCTGTAGGCAGCAGCAGCTGTGAAAGAACAGCGATCAAAACTGTATAATATTCCCCAAACCGTTAGCGCCATGCTGACACGTTAGCGCAGCTTTAGTGTGGAGCTAAGCTGTTTGCCCAGTGCAAACATGTTTGCCATATTCAAAAGTGACATGCAAATGAGCCTACTTAGGTAGTATCTGGGCAAACAGCCAGATTAGCATCTCATTATGCACTGATTTGCATGCAGTTTGCCCAGCATTACTGCATGTCCCACAGCTCCACCTATAGGCCAGTCTGACAGTACATAATGCTTGCTGCAGGCTACATGTATGCAGTACAGCATAGCATTGTGTGCCCCAGGGGACAACACAGCATAGGCACATGCGGTGGTGGTGCTGCATGCAACAATGACACTGTAGGCCATGCTACAGTGCACAGCAGACACTGCAGTAGAAAGGGGGCTGGTAGTGTGAAGGACACAGCAATGCCTATGCTATGTAGGGCAGTGATGACCACTGCACTGTACATAGTGACAGGCCCAGCTTGCAGGTGATTACTGCCAGTAGACAGTACTGTTTCACTGTTGTGTGCTCCACAGATGCTGCACCTATGGCACGGGATGCTCACAGTGACATATACATGGCCGGCTGTGTGTGCTGTGGCATCTGTACAATTGTGCAGTATGTGGCTGGGAGAGGCATGTAAGATCTGACAGACACACAAGTGGTGGGGTGTTTCCACTACTGGCCCATGTGTACTGTGTGATGTGTCCCAGCCTTGTGGCCATACCTGGGCTGTGGTGAGGTCTGGCCACCCACACACCCTCTCCTCAATGGCCACCATGCCCACAGTACTGCATGTGTGTGCTGGCATCTGCTGGTCACCACAGATGTATGGTCTGCAGGTGTGTGCTGTATGGCCACACTACCATGATGTCCCCTGTGGGTTGGATCACCCTTACTGTCTGTGCTTGGCTGGGACTGGTGGCAACTGTTGGCATCATGGTGGTGCCATCAGTGAGCAGCATGTGTCTTCCATGTCTGGCATTTTCTAAGTGTCATAATCATATGATAAGGTTATGCAAGTCATGCAAATCCCATGCAAACACTATGCAAAGCACTAATGTCATGCAAAGCTGTTTGCCCAGGGTTAAGACCAGCTTTTCCTGGGCAGTAATTTGTACCACACTAAGGGTCGCGCTAAGTCGCGCTAAACACCTTAGTGTGGTGCTAGTCGCTGAATATCTCATAGCGCCTGTATTCATGTTCACTTTGCCCCTTGCATATAATTATGATTTGCCCAGCACTAATGCAGTTTGCATGCACTATTTGGACTTTTGAATATGGCAGCCCTGCGCTAATCCCGAGGTTTGCACACCGCACAAAGCTTTGAATATCTGGGCCCAAATGTGTTATCTTTCAATAGTTCATTATTAAACTTCTATTGTCTAATGAATTTTCTATTGCTGTCCCGAAGATGTAATTCCAAATATGTCATGACATGGTCAGATAAAAGTATGGAATCTATTCCTGCAGATGTTACTTTATTTACAAGGTTTTTCGAAGTTAGTTTTTAATCAGTTCTTGTAAATACTTTATTTTTCAAATCATGATAGGTATTACTTTTTTCTAAGGGATTTAAGACTCTCCATGGATCTTCAAGTTGTTCTAATTGCATGAAATCTATCAACTTTTTTAATACTAATACATTTATTTTATTTTATTTTGCTTAATGGATTTATCCATGTATGGATTTATCATATTATTTAAATCACCAGCAATTACTATATTTTCTACCTGTAATTTTTGCAGACCTTCTGTTATTCTGGACAAAAAAGTTGAATAGTTTGTAAATGGCACATATACAGAACTGCAAATTAACACCTGATTATTTATTAACATTTTTGCCATGGTTAGTCTTCCTTCAGAGTCATTAAACTGGTTCAAAATTTTTATATGTAATCCTTTTTTGACCAAAATAGTCACACACTCTTCCTAGTACCTGAACTATACAGTACATGCTCTATCCATTTTGTTTGAAGTTTTTTTGGTTTATTTTTCCTCCAAATAGGTTTCTTGTAGACAAAACGTGTGGGCTGTTTTTTTTTTTTTTCATTAGATTCAGGATCTTAGATCTTTTAGCCAGAGGTGTTAAGCCCATTAACATTCAGATATTATTTTTATTTTGTTTGCTGCCATAGTCTTATATGTTAGATACATGTAAAAATGTACAGTACCATCAGAATTATACCCATCATTCCCTTCATGCAGTGGACAATCTTAACTTTGTCTATAGCTTCTAAAGTGCTTACAGTCTCACCATACTTAAGAATACAAAAACTTCTTTGTAACCTTAATTCTTTTAAACTCAGTGAGACTGTATTTTCCCCTCTTATTTTCATCTCTTCTCTAACCGTATTAAATATTCCTTTTATACAATTTCCTATAAAATTTCTGATATATATATATATATATATAATATATATATATTATACAAGAGAGCAACCCTGTTAATCTTGTAACCCAATGTAGACTTGCTCCCCCCCCCCCAAGCTCTTTTGTCAAAACATTTTTTACTCAAACACTCTTGGAATCTTTTATAGCTTCATCTACAGATTTGTAAATATGCCTGCCACCATCAATAATTACTCTAAGTTTGGCTGGAAAAGTCACTGTAGCTTTCACACCATGGGCTCACAACTTATTTCTTATCCAGTCATATTTCTTTCTCTGTTGGACTATTTCTGGTGGATAATCAGTATAAATAGATATTGAAGTCCCCATTATATTCATTCTTTTTTTCTTATAAACCACTGCCATTAAATTGTCTTTTTCTGGAGATTTCAAAAAGTTCATTACTATTGGTATTGGAGATTCAGTATCTCCAGGCTTGCTTCTTAAAGCTCTATGGATCCTATCCACCTCGAAGTAAATTTGTATAGGCTCAGAGTCTAGGTAAGCAGCTGACATGATTTTGAAAGTTTCTGTAAGACTTTTTTGGGAGTCCCACTCTTCTAGAACACCTAATATCCTTATGCTTTTTCTTCCTGGTCTCAATTCGAAGTCCATGATTTTGTTTCTACAGTCTAAATTTAACTGTTCCATTTCCTTAAATTTCTTTCTCATTGGGCCAGATTCTTCCTGTAACTGATTTAATGATTCTTTGATTGAATTTGTATCAGTTTTCAATTCCATGTTTTCCTTAATTAAGTTTTGTGCCATTGGAAAATAAGTATCCAGTTTTTCTTGGACATTTAACATGTTCTTCATTTTATCTGATATAAGTGACATTTGTGAAAACAATTTCTTAGCCCAAGGTGGTGGGTCCTCATTATCAAATATATAAGAATCTTCCAATAAGTAATCTCCCTCAGAGCTGCTTTCATTTTCCTGTGGCCTTTTATTTCTTTTTGTTTTTAATGTCCCAGCATCTGTGTGTATTTTAGTCCCCTTCACTTCTTGTAGGACCACACTACTAGTAGATGGCTCTGAATTTGTTGTTGCAGAATTGATATTACTCTCAGCAGCTTTTCTTAGCCTTTTCTGTACAAAGATTTGTGAGGCATTACTATTTCCTGAACTATTTAGTGTGTCTTGTATATTACATGGCTCTTCTACAAGTTCCTTGATCATGTTCATTGTGCAGGGTTTACAGCCCATATATTCCCTGTTCATGTTAAACCCCTGAGAAAAATTTTCTTGACTCACCCCCACCTCAGCCATTCCAGCATGTTCGTCCACCTCAGCTGTAGCCTGAATCACCACAGTGTCCTCCATTTCCTGGGAGAAAGCCTTCCCTTGATGGTCTCCACTCTCCATTTCTCCCAAGTGGCCTGGATTCATTGACTCTGGCTGGAGCATTCCAGCACCCTGAACTCTTCCCAGGTTTTCAAGCTGGCCCCCAATTGCTGTGTTTGCTTCTTGAGCTGGTCCAGGTAAGAGCAGGTTTTGTCAATTTTTTGCTTGGCTGGAACAGTGGAAATACCAGGGGTAAAGGTTTTATGTTGGGGTTCACTTGTCAGACGGAGGTTGATTTCTTTTTTTTTTGTGGATTCCCGACCAATTTCCTGATTGGCATAGAATGTACTTTTGTGGTTTTGGGTCTAGCACCTCTTTGATGATGGGAGCGCACATTCATTTTAATACCTGTCCGCAAACTTGTTCTGACTCTCTCATTCTCCATTATAACGAATGCTCTCCGATAGAAAAGCCAAAGTAGTAAAGCAGGTTAACATGACGTTTGCTGCAATAAAAGTACACCTCCAAGGTCCATCAATAGTGCTGGGAACATGGGGGTTAAAGTGCTGCAGTGTTAGCTCACACTGCTGGCTCTGTCTGCTGTGATGCAAGCTCTCTTCTCCCTCCATGGGTGGAGCTCCCTCATACCCCAGGATTGTGTGCCATGAATTTTTGTTTCACAACAAAAACTGGTTTCTCAACTTGAAATTTGATTGTGCATCAGAATTTTTTGTTTCATAGCAGAAAATTGGTTTCTCACCATGAAAGTTGATTGCACATCTTAATTTTCCATTTTGCAGCAAAAGAAATTGGTCACTCAATACCAAATTTCACTACAGCTCATAATTTATCATTGCATGTGACAAATTGATTACTGGACATGAAATGTGATTGCGTTCTATAATTTTTTGTTTAGTGTGGTGAAAAATGCAAAACTAAATTTGACTTGCAATACAATTTTTTAACTGTGATTCAAAAAAAAATCTATTGGAAATACATTTTGGTTCTGGATTATAACGTGCAGTGCAGATCATCATTTTTTCATTCTAGGGCTCAGGTTGGTACTTTGACTTGAAATGGCATTGCGAATAAAATTTTGCATTATGTGATTTAATTGGTTGTGTGACAGAACTTTGATTTCCCAGCATAATGTTTCATTTTGAGGCAGAAAATTGGTTTCTCAGCAGAAAATTTCTTTGCACTTCATAATTTTTCATCTCATAGCAAAATGTGGTTGTTCAACTTGAAATTTGATTGCATAACATAATTCTTGGTTTTGCAACTTAAATTGGTTTCTTACAATGAAATTTGATTGTGCATATAGTGAGGACAACTCTTCTCTTGGCATAGTGCTCTGCATGTCTGCATCCGTGTGTGGCAGAGGACTCTGTGCATTGACTGACAGATGGACTCTTTCCCCTGTGCATCTATATCTGTAGCTACATGGAAGTGCAGAGAAGACAGAGCCCTGTGTTTCTGCAGCCCACCTGACAGCCCTATGAATTCTAGGCATCAGTCACTGCATGGAACTGCAGGGCCCACAAGGACCTAGTTATGCCAGGAAAATACCTCCATTCTTCTCATGGACTTGGAAGGTCAAACACAATAATATTTGGTATCGTGCACTTTGGATGACAGTCAGAGAATGCTTACTTTGCCTGGCAGAAATATTAAAATTACCTTTGCAGTAAGGATGCTGTGCCACTGGTACTATAAAAATAGAGCCTTTACTATTATAATGCTACAAGTATTATAAACTGGATATGTACAGGAAGCAAAAAAGATATACTCATTTACAGGAAAATAAAATAAAATAGTTTGAACAGATAGATTGCTTGTAGAATAAACTCACAATCTAGTCTCACACTAGGATCTATTTTTACCTGCCCGCTAACTGGAAAGAGACATTCACTAAGACTGCTCCAGATAACCTAGCTATGGGGCACGGTCCTCTGTTGACACTCACCAAGACAGACCCCAGCTCCTCTTCAAAGGTTGCAGGAAGTCAGAGAGAGAGAGAGCGAGAGAAAGAGAGAGTGAGATGGGGTTACTCTGTTCTATGTTTGTACTCAGGACAGCAGAATGGGACCTCCCTAGTATGACAGCCCTACTCAGTATTCCCCACCCCATATGAGTGCATAGTGTGTGTGTGTGTGTTTACATCTGCCAGGCAAAATTGCTCTTTCCCACCTAATAACATTCTCACTGCAAGACCACACCTCTGAAACCTGTCCCTAAGGTTTTATGCCATCCTCTTGTCTTATTGTGTGAGTAAAGGAACGCAGTCCTTTCAAGCTCCCTCACATTCTTTTATTACTTTGTTCATTTCCTAGCTGCTCAGGATGCCTCTGTGGGAAAAATAGCACTTGCACACCTGGACACTGTTCTCCCCTGTAGGTTTGCCAGGATAGTTGCTGGTACATGTGACCTGAACTCCATTTTGTGCACCCCCTGCCATTCCAGTCATAGAGGGAACTTATATGAGAATAGGCAGAAAAGAAAATAATTACAATAACAAAAAGAAATTACATTAACGTGGTCACAGTCCCATTACATGCAGATAATATCTCAGTTTGTATTTACAATCCTGATCTATTAACCAGGGTGTATAGTGTGAAGAATTGATTAAATCAAGATTCCTACAGGCCTGCACACCCTGAATCATGTTATTAACATACTTTTTATACATGAAAATTATAGCAATGTTATTTTAACTTTAATACCACAGAGATGACAAGTTATTTTCATTCAAAGAATTTGTTATGTGTTTCAACCATAGTGATTTCTGACATCCCCATAAACCCCACTTTGATTTTTTACCTAAGCATTATTTAGAAGTCTTTCCATGTTCATATGTGACAATGTCATTCAAATAATTAATTTTCCTAGCTGTTGCTAGCCCATCAAGATCTAAACATCCCAGTTCAGCTCTCAAGAATGTTGCTGGTTTTGATTTTGGGACTCCTAATATTGAATGTAAAAATGTATTTAAGATTTTTCCAGTGAACTACTCTGTTTATTTGCCCATATTGCAGATCCATAAAGGGCCTGGGCAATATAGTTAGCTATAAGAGCCCTAAATGCTGGTATTACTGAACAGCTGCCCTATAGGGAGTTGAACCTCTTTAAACCAGCTGTTGTTTCTGGTAATTTAAAGGGACCCTGTAAACCTTTTTTGCATCATGTTATTTCTAGTTAAAATACCACATTTCATGATTGCTTATCTTCTCTAAAATAAATTCACATTGCTAGTTGTTTTATTTGCTTCCTTGCTTAGTAGAATTGAAATGCATGCTAATGTATAGTTATAACAAACCTTATTTTGTTTCAAATCCTGGATCTATTCTTACTGCTTACTTCTTGAACATTAGAAATACTGTACCCCCAAACAGTGCGGCTACTCATGATGCAATAGCCTCCTGTACTCCCACTGCATTATGAGTGGATAGACTGCACTGGGGTGTTCTTTCTCCTTTCCCTCTAATCCACTCCTAACAAAGCTTCACTGAGCCACCTATGACTTGTACTGTAGAATTAACTCACAACACAATTCCTTGACAATGCCATTGGTTGCTATTATTGTAACCTTACTTGCCCTTTTTTGTAAGTTCCATTGTAATGATCATGTTATGTTTTGTATCTTATTGTCCTTATTGCCTTGACGTGGAACCTTTGTAAAGGAGCCTTTGGCTCAAAGGTGTCATCCGAAATACAAATAAATAAATAAAATAAACAAATAAGTGCAGGAAAAGTGCAGTGGGAGTTGATCAAGGAATGTAAACATACTTGTTTTTGTGTGGTAACTCTAGTAAGGTGGGCAGTCTGTTTTTCACTTTTTAAAAGAAAAAAAAGAATCAGAATCAAACAACCAGCTACATCAGCAATCTGTACAGAATGTGAACAATCATAAAATGTGTTTTTTAAACTAGGAACATTTTGAGGCCTACTGGGGTTGACACTGTCCCTTTCAGATCTACACGTCAGGTGCTTGTTCCACAAGCAGTTAGAAGAAATGTGATGCCCAAGTATGCATAGTCTCTAACCATATATAGGGGCTTCTCCCCAACTCTCTATTCATATGAAGTTTTGTTTGAACCATATATCATTATTTGAACTCTGAAGACATAAAAGCCAGATTATCTAGGTTTTTTATAAACCTGATTATGACACAGAGGGGCAGGATCAAGTCATTGGCATATGTTAACATCTGGCATATTTGTTGGCCAATCTTTGGAGAGTCAGAATGAGAATCATTTAGGTTAAGAAGAAGTTTACTTATGTACAGCGTATATTGAATAATGTAGGAGTGAGAATGCAGCCCTGTCTACCCCCCCCTCGGATTTTGCTACCACTTGGGCCGTAGCCCATGTATTACTATACTGACCTCTAATTATGTCTATTAAAGATGGTTGGATGCCCCAGTCATAAATTAATTTCCATTACAAAAAGGGTTTCTGAAATGCTGCTATCTGGTCGTCAACATTCTGAGATCTTTACATTAATCTTTAATTAATATGCTTGTGCAGCCTGATCTTATGAGTATTGATTTAACAGGGCCTATATTTTTAAAATACCATTTATAGAATTCAGATCTGCCATTAGACTTACTGATAGACCTTATGGCAGCCAGTGCAAATAAGGGATATGCAATGTGGGCAGTGTATGATAAAGTTTTTTATCTGAATAAATTGAGGTTTGACCTCATTGTTCTCATGAGTGGTGGAGCTACGGGTGAGGACACTGAGGTCAAAACTTAACTCGTTCAGATAAAAAATTTATCATACACTGCCCCATTGCATATTCGATGTATACCACAGGTCTCCTCTCTAATGTACTTTTGTATATTTATCTACTGTTTCTTGGTTTAAAAATATTAACAGCTTGTGGAGTACCAATTTGTAATATGCTGTCTTCTTCCACTCTGGTGGTTGCAGGTTGCTATGGCTTGAGAAACACCTTTGTGTGATTGACCAGGCCATGTTGCCATGGCGTTAGTGATTGGCCAGATGCTAATGGCACATGTTGTGGGATTGTGCATGTGCAGAGTCAGTGTGCTGGTCGGTACAGAGTTGGTCGGATGAGTCAGAATGGGGATTATCTGATTGCAGTGTTTGGAGCAGCCATGTTCTTCTTCAGGGGTATCTCCATCATCAGATTACACCGTAGGAACCTTCGCCATCAGTGAAGGGGAATTCACACAGAAGATTTTCAGCAGTACAACTGGGGCCACACATGCTGTCGACATTTGTTGATGTCAGCAACCCTATAAAGGTTCAGGCTGCTCCACTTCCTTCTAATTTCCTTCCCAACATCGATTTGCAAGAACAGTCTCTGCGAAAGAGCCACCACAGTGTTTGCGCCTTTTTTGGCCACAGCCGTTTTTCTTCTATTTTCCCCAAAAATCTCTTCCAGAGATTTTCTGCCTAGTCCTCCTTCCTCCTCTTCTCTTTTCCGGTACTGTCGCTGTGGAAAGAAGATCGCATCTTCAGACTAACATTCCATTTGTGTCTGCTGTCTTAGGCCAACCCATGAAGTCTCCAACTGTAAGCTCTGCCAGAAATTCAATAAAAGTACCATCAGGCGATGCAAGAAGGCTATCAAAAAATTCCTGATGGAGCAACAGGTAGCCAACTCCAGGCATGGGTCCTCTGGGGCCTCAGCCGCCTTGTTGCCCACTGGATCTATGAGTTGCCAGGTCTCCAAGACCCATGACAAGTCCATGGGGAAATGTCATAAAAAAGACCAGAGCATGACCGCTTCCCCCCCCCCGGTGGCCATCCCATTTCCCGTTGGCTTCTCTTTCATCAGGGGGGTCTCTTCGTTGATGACTTTGACCCCAACAAAGAGACCAGCTGTCCAGATCTCTATTCCTTCCAGAGCCGTACTGACATCTTCTGCGTCTGATTCTCAAGGCGCCCAGCCATCAACTTCTGGGTCGATAACCTCATCTCTGTCGACCATGGGCTCATCGTGGATAACTACTCCATTGATGCCTGCCCCTTCCTCTCTGAGAGCTACAGGCTCATCAGGTTCTTGGGGGGGCAGGCCACCGGCGTCCATGCCATTGAACCCCCCCTCCATCAATGACTACTTTAGACCTGAATGAAGTTCTAGTTAAATTCACCAATGTTCTGGTTCAGCAGTTCTCTGCCTTCAATAGACCATCATGGCCAGCTCCATTGACAGCAGCTTCATCGTTGATGTCCATTTCTTGATGAAGGGAACCCCCTGAGGGCCTCTGGTGACTGTGCTGATGTCAGACCCAGATTAGGAGGTCATCGTTGAGGAGGAGTACCATCCTGACTTTATCCTCCCTGATGACATTGAGGATGAGGAGGAAATCCTCCTTTCTGACAAGTCCACTGCCTCTTCGGTCAGTGAGGACTCATTTAAACATACTCCTTGGTCTCCTCCAGAGGATGCCACCTTTTACAATGTTAAGAAACAGCTGTCTGCCACTAAGGGCTTCCAGACCGAGGAGGAGGAGGATGTCACCAGGAAAGACCTTGCTGACTACTTGGAGATCCCTGATTCTCCTTCCAAAATTATCCCTCCTATGCTGCCAGCCCTGAAAAATGCTACTATGGCAGCCTGGCACAGACCAAACATGGTACCAGTTATGCTATGCAGGGCAGACAGGCCCTATAATGCCCCTCAGGGCCTTCCTTATTTTGTGGCCCCAGCTGAAACTGACTCAGTTGTCATCAAGGCAGCCCATGACAGGTCTAAGGCACCTAAGCACCTTAGCTCCCTTCCCCAGACAAGGAATCCTGCAGGATTGACCTCTGGGGTAAGAGGACTTATGCCTCCCCTATCTTAGGCATGAGGATTGTAAACTATCTGTCACATATAGCCAAGTTCCAGAATTCAAACTGGAGGAAGGGCAAGGTGACTGCCCAAGCCCTCCCCAATGGCACCCAGAGGCAGGAACTACTTCAGTGCCTGCAAATTGCAGAGGATGCCAGCAAACATCTTCTGGCCTTCTATGATTTGGCCCACATAGTAGCCAGGGCAGCTGCCACCGCCATTTGCTTTCACAGGTATTCATGGCTGAGGGTTTCTGGCTTAGCAGCTGATATGCAAAACAAGGTGCTCAATGCCCCATTCAATGGCACCAAGCTCTTCAGCCCTGATGTCCAGTACCTCATCAACAACTTACAGGCATCTGACACAGCCCTTAAGTCAGTCTATTCCCTCCACTACACCCAACCTTGTGGTAGAGGGATTTCTACATTTTGTAGACAGGCCAACAGACCAGGCTCTAGCCCCTGTACCCAGGGTAAATGGAGACCCCATTCTGCCTTGCCTGACCCCTCCAGTGCTGGAGGGGTGGTGAAGCATCCCAGAACTGATGGTCCAGCCTCCTCATCAGGTCCTGCCTCAGCTTGACCCCTTGCCAGACCACCCTTCCCTGGTCCAGGCCCAGGAGGCGGTGGTCAGATGCTGGTTCTTCCTCCATCTGAATCAATGGAGAACCATCACTTCAGATGCTTGGATTTTACAAATCATAGAGAGCAGTCACACCTTGGCGCTCATCTAACAGTCACCAGATACCCCTCCACCACCCTCAACCTACCCCCTGGTCCACCTGTCTGTGCTCCGGGAGGAGGTGCAGTCAACTCCTGCACAAGCAGGGAATCAAGCTAGTGCCAAAGCGACAGAGAAACCAAGAGTTTTATTCCAGGTTTTTTCTGGTCCCCAAAAAGACCAAAGACCTGAGCCCCTTCTTTTGACCTCAAGGACCTCAATCGCTTTGTCCAGTATAGAAAGTTCCAGATGGTAACTTTGTCAGGCCTCTTGCCCCTCCTCAAGATGGGGGACTGGCGCTGCTCACTGGACATGCAGGACGCCTACCTGCATATCTCGGTCTTTCCCCCTCATAGGAGGTTTCTTAGCTTCGCTTTTCAGGGAGAACACTACCAGTTCAAAATGTTGCCCTTTGGCTTATCCTCTGCACTGCGTGCTTTTACCAAATACTTAGCAGCAGTCGCAGTAGCCCTCAGAAGGGAGGGACTCTGTTTTCCCTTGCCTGGATGATTGGCTCCTCAAGGCCCCATCCAGGGAGCAGTTGTTCCTAACTCTGGAGTGTATTCTCAAGCTATTCCATTCTTTGGGCATATCAACCTGTCCAAGTCTATTCTAGTACCATCCCAATGACTGCAATATGTTGGGGCGGTTCTGGACTCCGTGCAGGAAAAGGCCTTCTTACCCCAAAACGGGGCAGAATGCCTTATTGCTCAGACTCAGGAAGTCACTCGGAGTTGGTACATCACTGCCAGACTGTACCTCAGGATTCTGAATTTAATGGCCACAGCCATTCCCACCATTCCACTGGCCAGGCTGCACATGTGCACCCTTTAGTGGACCCTCAGAGTACACTGGGACTAGCACAAGGACGAGCTGGACCAGCTAGTTCTGGTCTCCTCCCCAGTCTGCAAAGTGTTGCAGTGGTCCCCTTGAATCTTCTACAGGGGTCCCTTTTCAGATTTCATCCCCACAGCAGATTCTAACCATGGATGCTTTGGGTCTAGGCTGGGGAGCTCACCTGGACCTCTTTCAAATCCAGGGTCCCTGGTCACAATGGGAAGCCACCCTGCATATCAGTGTCCTGGAGATGTGCTTTATGCCATTTATGCATTTCAGGAGCACCTTGCTCCAGGCCAACTGTCGGTGCAGTCAGACAATCTGAGTGTCATCTACTACATCAACAAGCAGGGTGGGACTCACTCATACCCCCTGTGCAGGGAGGCCATGCGGGTGTGGAACTGGGCCATGGAGTACAGTCTCACACTGTCTGCAGTCCACGTGCCAGGCATCTTAAACACCCTGGTAGACAGTCTCAGCAGGACTCAGTCCAGTATGCATGAATGAGAATTCTCTCATCCGTAGCAGATCTGTTCAACAGTTGGGGTCATCCAGAGTTGGACCTTTTTGCATCCCCACTCAATGCAAAACTGTCCAATTGTTGCTTGCTATATTCAGGGCCTGGAGTTTTCTGGCAAGATGCATTGTCCCTCTCTTGGAGCGGGAGATTTCTGTACGCATTCTTGCTGTTTCCAATACAGAGGGTGCTGATCAAGCTTCAAATGGGGGGTAGCATGATCCTGGTAGTCCCATTCTGGCCTCACCAGATATGGTTCCCTTTGCTTCAACAGCTGGTGAATGAACCTCTGGTCCCTCTGCTCCTTTGCAGTAATCTGCTGCCCTTGGATCAGAGGACCATGGTCCATCCCAGCCTAAGGTCCCTCCATCTGCATGCGTGGCTCCTGAGGATGTAGCCATTGCCAGGTTCAGGGTCTCTAACAGAGTAGTGAATGTCCTTGTGGCCACCTGCAAGCCTTGTATCTGTGCTACTTATGCCATGAAGTGGAAGCGGTTTGCCATCTGGGTGGCCAAGCATTCCTTAGACCCTTTCACGTGTCCTGTGAAGCATGTCCTGGACTACCTGATTTCTTTGTCTGATTCAGGTCTCCAGTATTCCTCCCTCAATGTCCACCTTTTGGCTATTTCTGCTTTTCATGAGTCCATGGGTGACCGCACGATTGCTCAGCCAGATGTGTCTCGCATCTTTCTTAAGGGCATCCTGCACCTGAAACCCCTGATCCATTCCCCTGTCCCAGCTTGGGACTTGAATTTTATTTTGGAGAAGTTGACCCTGTCTCCTTTTGAACCAATCATGACTTGTGATTTGCTCTATCTCTCATGGAAAGTGCTCTTTTTAGTTGCCATTACTTTGGCTCAAAGAATTTCAGAGCTTCAGGCCCTGATATGTAAGGGGCCTTATCTGATTTTTCACAAAGACAGGATATCTTTGCACACAGATCCTATGTTTTTACCCAAGATGGTTTCTGAGTTCACACTCAATCAGTCTATCCACCTTCCTGTTTATTTTCCTGAGCATGCCAATCCAGGGGAAGCACTGCTCCATACGTTAGATGTGCATAGAACTCTGAAATATTATCTGCTCAGGAGTGCAGAAAGTCTAAGCAGTTGTTTGTTTCTTTCACCCCAGGTAGGTAGGGCACTTCAGTTTCTAAACAATGTTTATCTAAATGGTTGGCAAATTGCATTGTGTTCTGATAAAACAAGTATGGCAAAGAGTTACTTGTAACTATTACACAGGAGTGCGGTGTGCATAGTTATGAAACAAATACAAACAGGGGTGAGAAAGAAGTAAGTGCCTCAGCTGGGACTTGAACCCAGGCTCTCCAGAATACCATTCCAATTGCGCTAACCAGCTGCGCCACTGAGACAACTGGAACATCGGCTGTCCCCGAGCGCATTACTCTTTCTCAAATGCACAACCCAATGGCAACACAAATATTTACTTATAACAATCACAGTGGAGTGTGGTGTGCATATGTATGGGACTTGAACCCAGGCCACCTGGAATACCGTTCCAGCTGCACTAACCAGCTGTGCCACTGAGACAACTGGAACCTGGGCTGTCCCCAAGTACATTACTCTTTCTCAAATGCATAACCCATAAATATGCACACTGCACTCCTGTGTGATTGTTACAAGTAAATATTTGTGTTGCCATTGGGTTGTGCCTTTGAGAAAAAGCCCCACCTGAGGCACTTACTTCTTTCTCATCTCTGTTTTTACATGTTCCATAAATATGCACACCGCACTTCTGAACCATCTAAAGCAAAACACCTTGGACAAGATTCGTGCTGCACAGTACACAGCATGGCTTGAGCTTCCAACACAACACCTACAACTTTGCAAGCCACAAACGATCCTATCTCATCAACTCCCCATCTGTACTTTAAAGCTGTTCAAAGCCTTGAACACTTCTCAAGTGATAGCAGCATACTCAGGAAATCCAGATCTGCACAGATCATTTTACCTCGCTCTAGGCAGATTCCAGTGTTGGAGAAAAAAATCACACTAAAAGTAAGGACAACTTGAATGCACTACCTAGATCCTCTACTCGACAATCCCTGGAATCGTATGGTGCACATAAAAGAGTTCTATTTCCGAGTTACTTTTTTTTTTTACTTATTTGTACAGCACCATGAATACATTACTAATCGGGAAATGTAGGAGATGACATTGCTACAAGAAACATGAGGTCCTGAGGTACTTGGGTTTTTTTGTTTTTGGGGGGTGTATTTTACGCTGTTTCAAAACTTATATTGATAACTTTATCTAGTCCGAATGTACTTGGGCCTTTTTAAATATTTATTTTTCTGAACATATACTTTTATATGGGACGTCACCAGTGGATCTAGCCCTAATGTATCAGAGCATACGTTTTTAGGGGGTGGGAGGAGGGCTGGAATACTGACAAAGAAATTTGCAGTTTTTTAACCCGAACAATTGCAGCATTAAGAAGACTCACTGGCAGGTATGCCTAAATAAGCAAACAAAAGTTTATCAGCTATGGAAGCATGTGCAAATAAAAAATGTTTCAGCAGCTTTTACACTTTTTCAAACTGAATTGTGTGCTTGGATAATTAGAATGCATTACATTTTAGTTATATGCTGGACTCACGCATTTCCATAGGAGCTGGGTTTGTAACTTTTTTGGTGGGGCCCAGGGGTCAGGAGTCAAGAACCTGCCCCCGGCCCAGGAGTCAGAGGTGAACCAGCGTGTTCTAGGGGTCAAAGGTCAACCCAACACTACCAGGGTTCTTGACATTAGCCAGAAGACTTGTCAGTTTGCCTAACATCATCAGTAACACAACAGCCATGTTCTTCACCATCCAGTTGTGCTCACGCTTACTCCAGTATCTGTCCAATGGTGCAACAGAGCAGGCATGCTGAGAGAGTGGGAAATTAGCAAGCAGATATGAGCTACTACTGCCACCCCCTCTCATATGCATAATTCATGGATTGGGGGTCAGGAAGTTTGGGGGGCCCCATAACATACACAATGATATTGGGAGTACTAGGGAAGGCAATCTAGGGAGGAGGGTACAAGTAAAAAGGTTTTAGCCAGTGCTGGCATACAGAGTTTTTGGAGATTGTGCAGCATATCAGACCTCCACTATTAGTGTAGCACTCAAGCTACGCTACTTGCCCACATGGGACAGTTGGTTATTTTTTATTAGTTTATTTGAGCTGGGGAGTTTTGTCCCACACCCCCATGTTAAAAAAACAATGGGGGTGTGGCGCCAGAGCCCCAGAACTCAAATAAACTGAAAACCTCACTTATGGCACACTGTATGCCAGGTTGGACTGTGCTATTTTTTATTAGTTTGAGTTGGAGGGCTTTGCCCCCAATTTCCCCGTGTTAACAAAAAACAACAACTAGGGTCTGGGGGGGCAGAGCCCCCAAACAAATAAATGTTTAATTTAAGTAATTAGTAAGTACTTTATTTTGTTTGACTGAAAAGCTTTTACAATCGAAAAAGATGAAAACATACAGAAGTTAAGAAATTCAACATGGAATACGTAGCCTTACAGTTACACATTAAAAATACATTATAATTCACATAGTTTGACATAAATAGCTCCAGACCAGTGTATATGCTCAGCAGATTCTAAAAGATATAATTAATAATTCAGAATAAGTATGAAAAAAAAGTCTGTTTATTGACAGAAATCCTTCTTACTTTTAATTTTGGATATGGCCAAGAAATAATTTGCCAGTCTTCTAATTGTATCCTCGTCCTCAGTTGAAAATAGAATATTAGTCAAGGAAAGTCTATCTAAGATTTAACAATCCTGCTCAAAAAGGGGGCAAGCCAGTAGATCTGGATTTTTGAGTACAAAGAGCAGTACCATTACCCCATAAAACATGCAACAGATCTTCTCTGCCTCCCTGTTGACACCGAAGGAGTCCCAGGTGGTTCTGTGCTGAGACCAGTGGCGTGCGGTGACTTTTAGCAAGACATGCAACTAATTTTAAAAGGCAGGGGGTCTGTTGGGCCATCTTGGCCTCCAGAAGCTACATGATTTTTCATGCTTTGTGGTGCATTTGGGGGTATTTTGACATATTTTAGAATGTATACCACAACCCTCACTATTCCACTGCAGAGGATGCAAGGGTATTCTGCACTGGAGTAGTGGTGGTGGTGGCAGCATACCCCTACTAAAATGTGTCATGGCCAGTTGCTAAGACCCACAGGAGAGTGCTCTGGAGGGAACTGTGATGCCCCCTGGTGTTGCAAGCATGTCCCAAGTATGAATTTCAGGTGTGGCTGAAATGGTGACAAAGTACCCTTAGTCTCCATCAATCAACAAACAGACAGTGAAAATGTGAACATAGTCCAATGACTTAAGCATATGCAGCATACTGTAGGCCTCACCAGTACATAAACACTTAAAATGTAGGCCATGGATAAATTCATAGGTTTCTCAGGGTAGCTAAACAAATACACAGTACTCCAGGTTACATATTTAATAAAAAGCTGTGGTGGGGCTTCCTTAAACCCATGATCTCGTAGTTCACAGTTCCATGTTAATCACTAAAAACATTGCCTTCCCCGCTGAGAGCATCCAACTCTGAATTATTTAATTTTTCTGTAGAATATAAAAAAGTACTTCTAACAGTGAATGCTTTAAATTGTCATTATTTGTCTGAACTGACTAAAAGTCTTCCTTGATTGCAATGTGTATGTGTGTGTTCTCATACTTGCAATTTGTTAGACAGCTATGACCTGTTGCCAAAGAACTGTTGATTAACAGTTAAGCTCTCCACAGTCTAGTGATGAGTGCATTCCATTCCAGTCATGTTTCAGTCCCATCACTGTCTGGTACTTCTACAAAGAAAAGGGCGCTCATGAATTAGCATGAATTACTGTTTCAGGATGTTTATGCTGTTATAATGGGAAAAGGAATGGGACTCTGATTTTAAAGGCGCTTGCAGGGATGTCTATCCAGAAACCTCTTTGTAACCGATATTGTTCTGTGGTATTATGAACTTGATTGGCTTTTAAATCATGATAATTTCACAGCATTTGTCAGGAGACCGCATACAGCGGGCTAGGAACTTATGAAAAGTGAGCAATCAGAAAGCTGCTTTGGGGTATAATAACAATAATAATAATAATAAGACAAAAGGAGAGCTTCTACTAAAGCCTTATCATTATGCTTTTTTTTGTTTATTTATCCAGGCATGGAGCCCTTAGTTAATAGCAGAATTAATTCAAAAAAGTGAAGGTTGTAGCAGGTGTGGCATCTCTCCAAAAAATGTTACTGTATATAAAACCAAGGCAATGAAGCCTGACAAAACAGGAAGGAACTTTAAAACCTCAGTACATTCAAAACATGGATAAGAGGAGATGACAAAAAAAAGGCCCTAGCTACTCTAGGGATGTGGCAGCAGAAATGCTATAGATCTGGTTCTTGTAAACTCAGTCCCACTCACATTTTTAGTAAAGCATGGATATTGTACAGCATACCTGCTGCTTTTACTGCCTATGTGTAAGTATCAGAAGATTGTTCTCTTAAATGTCATGCATTTTTCCGAAAAAGGCTGGAATGGAAAACATGTTACAGAATCAAAGGAAGCTGGAATGCAAGTGAACGATTTAAGCAATAATGCCCGACAGGGTGTGTGTCATGAAACATAGAAACATAGAATTTGACGGCAGATAAGGACCGCTTGGCCCACCCAGTCTGCCCATTTCCCTACCTGATGGATAAGCTGCAGATTCTAGTTAATCAACAGCTTACTTCCTCCTGCCCCCCACTAGAATTGCCTTATGCCTGTCCCATGCATTATTGAATTCTCCCACTGTTCCTGACTCCACAACCTCCTCAGGAAGGCTGTTCCATGCATCCACAACCCTCTCTGTGAAAAAATACTTTCTAACATTACCTCTGAGCATTCCCCCCTCTATCTTCAAATTGTGCCCCCTTGTTCTTGCACATCTCTTCTTCTGAAAGATACTACCCTCTTGTACCTTGTTAATTCCCTTGAGATACTTGAAAGTTTCTATCATGTCCCCCCCTCTCCCTCCTTTCCTCAACGGTATACATGTTAAGCTGCTTTAGCCTCTCCTTGTATGTCTTCTGGTGCAGACCTTGCACCATTTTGGTTGCCCTTCTCTGAACAGCCTCTACTCTGTCTATGTCTTTGCAGAGATGGGGTCTCCAGAATTGCACACAGTACTCCAGATGGGGTCTCACTAACTGTCTGTAGAGAGGGATAACAACTTCCTGTTTTCTACTGTTGATGCCTCTCCCTATGCATCCCAGTATCCCCCCCAGCCCTCCTTACTGCCTTCTCACATTGCTTGCCCACCTTTAGGTCATCTGATATAATTACTCCTAGGTCTCTTTCGATTTTTGTTGTTGTTATTAACTCACCCCCCATTGTGTACTCTTCCCCTGGGTTTTTGTTTCCCAGATGCATTACCTTGCACTTCTTTGCATTGAATCTGGGCTGCCACGTATTTAACCATTCCTCCAGCCTTGCCAAGTCCCTTTTCATTCTTTCCACCCCACCTGGGATAACGTCACACCTGAGGTGGTTGGGCAAGAGGCCGCAGGCTGAGTGCATCCAACAACTGAGGTGTGACGTTATCCCAAATGACACACACCCTGGAGGGCATTATTGCTGTTATACAATGACCCGATGTTATACAGAATAAAAAAAAAAATTTTAAAGATGTTTTTGTGTGGAAAAATATTTTTGTTTTTTAAGAGAAGATGAAACAGTCAAGCAAATGGTCAAGCATATCTAGCTCATCATATAGCTCATCTGCAGGTTCACAGAGAGGCTGAGACTAGACCCGTGATGTTGTGCTGGGATAACATCATGGGTCCAGCCCAAGACTGACCAATTAGAGTCCAGGATTTTTTCTTGCCATTGTATAATAGTAATTATGAACTGGCGATCGTAAATACGCCAATCTGATTGGCTGAAAGCTCTTTGAAGCCGTGATGATATCGAGCTACATCATCACGGCTTCAAAAAAGCTCTGGTGCCACCAGCCTCCTTACTAAGCCACATTAACAAACTCCTCTGACCCTAAACGCTCGCCACATTGCTCGCCTGTGGATTTTTCAAACCGGGTAGCAATGGTGAACATCCGGTTTACACAGGAGCACATAAGTAATTCTCGAAAGCCTCAAAAAATGTCCAGCTATTTCAAAACTAAGCCTTATCTGAACTCTAATTCAATTCTTTACACAGTGCCCAGCACATGTTTCTCACCCGTTGAAGCACGCGCTCGTTTCAAAACGGCAGCGGCAACGCTTCTACACTTATTGAACTCGTCCTCCCTCCCGTTGCTTCCAAATCCTCAGTTATCGATCAGCAGCTTAATTTTTCTTTCATTTACTAAACCTCACCATGTCTGAGTCCATTGCTCAAGTACCGCATTTATAGGGAGACCGGGGACCACGGACGACACACAGAGACTGCAAATACCGTGGCAGAGTAGCAGCTTCACACACTAACAGAGCTCAGTCACCATGTAGCAGCAGCACCATCTGCTGGAGAAAGTAGAAACTGTGCACTTTTTAATTAAAAGGTATACTTCCACATCACAAATACAATAAAAAAAATTTTAAACACATTTTTTTAAATAAATGAACTGAAACTTTAAGCCAGTTCATAATGGCAATAAGTCACTCCAGGGTGTGGATATGGGATATCGCTACTTCTTGGATGGTTGGACGACTCGGCCTGCAACCTCGCGCCCAACCACCCGAGGCATGACGATATCCCATGATATACCACACCCTGTCGTGCCTTATTGCTTAATTATACAATGGGCACAAAAACACACACCAAATCCTGCATTTTGATTAGCTGGCTGGCACCTTTTTAGTGTTGTAAATCCTCCAGCGTACCCACTGGAAAAGGTGCCAGTCAGTCGCAGCAGAAACCCCAAGAGAAATCACTATGAATACGATATACCTGTATTGGCAAAACAGAGCGAGATAACCAGTGACAGAACACTGCAGCTCACACGACCGGCAGCTCCTGTTCGTGCTGAAAACTGACAACAAAATTAAACGTATGTATTATAAAAGTAGCCCCTCGCTAACTGCTTGCAACTCATACTTTGCCTCAGATTTTCATAGCGCCTGTGCTCCATCAGAACAGTACTCACGGGAGCTCACAGTTTTTTCCCTTCCTGTCCTCAAATTCAAACGCTGAGCCTCCCAACTTTCATCTTGGACACGCTGCTCCATCAGCCTTAATCAGACCCAAAGCCATGGCAAACAGTAACTTTCCTGTCTCAGACGCACTGCCCCATTGCTTCAAAAAGACCCTGAACCCACATAAAACACTTAAAAAACACATTTCTCCACAGTCTTGCAATATATTTACGCACAGTAACCGGAAGCACGAGGTCACAGACGGCAGCCCTTTAGAATTCCCACTGTATGAAGATGCACGATAAAAAAAATTAAACTGCAAATCTTAGTGCTCACAGTAAAAAAACAAACAAAAAAAAACTGAACGGGCAGGGCAACACCATTACTATGCCTAGCAACAATGAACTATTTCTCTTTGGTGGAGCAATAAAATAACAAAAACAAGCAGTTGTCAATGTCAAATGTTTGCTTGCTGGCATTGGCATTGGTAGTGTAGGAGTTAGAGAGCTGCATAATAGGAATGGCAGTGAAGTATTGAACTGAAGCCAACCCCACCACCACCCTGCAGAGACTGACAGGCATTGGGGTGTGCCTTTGGGTCATCAGGCATAACGGCCACGCCATTTCACCACACCCTACCCTGCAGACACTGACAAGTGTCACGGTCTGCCTTGGGGTCTTTGGCCCTTATGCTCACCCCATTCCATCAGGAAATATGGTGAGATGGGTCCTGTATAGGAGAGTGGGGTGAACTTTGGGGCCAAAGAGTCCAAGGCACACCTCGATGCCTCTCACTGGCTGCAGGGTGTGGAATGGTATGAGCATTACAGGCAGAGAATCCCAAGTCACACCCCTGATGCCTCTTAATCTCTATAGGCTGGGGTGTTTGGTTGGAAACCCTAATGCCTCAGGGGTTGCGACATTTTCACCAAATTTTCAACATTGTTTTTTTGTGACCCCTATGAACAGTGGCAATCATCAGTTTGTTAGCCGAAGCTGATTTCGCACAGCGACTATGCCATTTGGCACCACAGGTGCGAAAACACATTTCGAACAGGATGTGAAAAATGACTGCTGTACTGTTCATGGGGAGGTGCAAAAAGTGGCAATGTTGAAGTTCTGCAGTGAAAATATAAAAAAAAATGGTGAAGTCACAAGTGTGCGTAGAAAATGCGCAATGTTCACCCGTAATGCAATTAGTTTGGGGATTTTTTACAGCAGATTGTCAACACAGGGATTTTGTAACTTCCGCTCATGAACAGTGTCACTGTGATTTTCTTAATCTGTCCTGAACAGAGATTTCCCACAGTGACCACGCATTTCTGCGCTGGAAGTGTGAAAACACATTTCAGCCATGGTGTGAAAAATGACAGCTGTACTGTTCATAAGGAAGTGTGGAAAAATGCCAGTGGTGAAAATCTGGACTGAAAATATTAGAAAAATCTATGACGTTACGAGGGTGCGTGGAAACTGCGCAATGGTTGCTCATAACACAGTCATTTTATGGACGTATTTCACCAAATTTTTAATATAGCCATTTTAACTCCTCTGCTCATGAACAGTGTCACTGTGATTTTCTTAATCTGTCCCGAACATTGATTTCACACATCGACTGCGCCATTGTACGCTACATGGGCGGAAACGCGTTTTGGCCAAGATGTGAAAAATGACAGTTATACTGCTCATAAGGAGGTGTGGTAAAATGGCAATGTTGAAAATCTGGAGTGAAAATCTTGGAAATTCACGAACTTACGAGCATGCGAGGATCAGCGAAATGCATGCTCGTAAAACAGTAATTTTTGGGATTTTTTTCACCAAATTTTTAACATAGCCATTTTAACACCTCTGCTCATGAACAGTGTCATTGTGATTTTCTTAATCTGTCCCAAACTTGATTTCGCACACCGACTGCGCCACTGTGCGCTTCATGAGCGGAAACACATTTTGGATCAGATGTGAGAAATGACAGCTGTACTGCTCATAAGAACATATGGTAAAATGGCAATGTTGAAAATCTGGAGTGAACATATTGAAATTTCACGAACTTACGAGCGTGCGTAGTAACAGCACAACGATGCTCGTAGAACATAGTCATTTTTGATTTTTTTCACTCAAATTAACATAGGATTTTGGGAGCCTCATTATGAACTGTGACACTGTCATTTTGTAAACTGGTCCCAAAAGGTGGTTCCATGCAGTGACTGTGAAATCACCTTTCGGGGCTGATTAATGCCATGACAGTGACAGAATTCATGAGGTGAGGTCCCAAAAACCCCATGTTGAAAATTTGGTGAAAAAATTCCCCAAACTGCCCAAGATATGCACTAAAGTTGAAAAAAAATATTTATTACATTATACAGCTTACTGGCATTTCCTCAGTTCGCAGTCAGCTTTGAAGAGTGCAGACGTGTCCTCGGTCCACCGAAGATCATCGCACCAAGCTCCGGAGGTAAGTATGGGGTGAGGAGGTTGTGTGGGGAGCAGGGTGCACAGAGGGTGGGCGTGGGTGGTGGGAGATTGGGTTAGGATGGTCAGCGAGGGAAGTTTTTTTTCTTTCAGGTTTCCTTTTTTTTTCTTTTTTTTTTTTTAACTTAGACGACACAGGACTTGTGCCACACTGGGGTGGGCTCCCAGAGTGACATCTGGAAGGCTGTTTGGGGGGCCGTGGAGCCAACGGGGGATTGGGCACCCCCGTCGGCCATACGATCTGTTGTCACACTGGGGAAGGCTCCCAGCGTGGCATCTGGAACTCTGTTGGGGGGGAGCGTAGCACAGCCAACAGGGGATTGGGCACCCCTGTCGGCTATACAGTGTGTGCGTGGGGGGGGAGCATGAGCACGTAGTGTGTGGGGGGGAGCGCGCATGAGCACATGATGTCTTATCACTGCTCACTGAAGCGTAGCTCTCCCTTTCAACTGTATGGCCACTGCATTTTCAACTGCTGTCATAGACAGCTGCAGCATTCATTGAAGAACTGTGGCCGTGCCTGCAAACACACTGACTGAATTGGAAGACTGGTGCCACACCCCCAAAAACTCGGATGATGGCACTATGTTTCTTGCACATGCATGCAAGCAAACATAATGACTAAAAAAGAAAGAAACAAAAAGTATTTCTATATTTTTAGTCACCCAAAAATGTGAGCCATTGCATAATAGCAATATACCACTCCAGGGAGTGGGTATACTGGTGGATTTACTATCAATTAGCCCGCAGCACTCCACAACTTAAAGGACCCAGGTTTTACTGCCTCTGCCTTTCAACTCCAGCTGCTCAACTCCATAGAAAGGTAGCCATTTCAAACCCTTGAGCTTCTGGTGCTGTACCGGAGGTGATGTGGATGACTAAGGGATTGAACTGTGGCTTCTGACATCTCCACTCTCACTCTGTTCTGCTCTGATTCAATCCCCCAGTTAAATGCCTTAGGTACCTTTTCAGAGTGATTCCAGCTGGACGGTAGCTGCACAATGCATACTGGTTGCAGCTTGGAGTGTTTCATACCATTGCCTGCACAACAGTCAACAAAGCACAGAGCCTGGCATTCCCAGGCCCCCTTTGACATATGTGTGACTAATAACACGTTACTTAAAAAAAAATTGTAATTTTTTCCTAGGGTATTTCTAGGGCATGCAATGCATGTCTTGCATAGAGTGGCTGCACGCTGATGGCTAAGACCAACATTTAAGCAATATACCCTGACAGGATGTGGGTATACTGGTGGATTTACAACGCCTGGTGTGGTTCGGTCACAAGGCACAGTCGTGGTTAATCCACCAGTATACCCACTCCCTGGAGGGGTATATTGCTATTATGTAATGGTATTATTTATTTTTTGTGATTAAAAAAAAAGGTTTTTGGTAGGGTTTGTATTATTTTTATTTAGTTTAATACTGTGGGGGACAAATAGTTCTGGTTGGTGTGGACTCCATTGCAGTGGTGTTGCAACTACGGAGGATTAGTTCCGTAGTTGATGCATTGTGCACATGCGCAGGATCGTGTTTTACTAGTGCAGTTTATTTAAATTGTTGTTGGCGCTTTACTTGTGGGCACGGTGATCACAGGGAAAAAGTTTATGGTGTTTTTTTAGTTATGTGTGTTGGCTGTGGAAGTAGCAAAGCATGTAAAGGTCACACAGTGCATAGTGGAACAGCCAGATGTTAAAAGTGTGGCTTCTGGGAGAGCATTAGCGGCCCCTATGTTCGGCAGTCATGGGATCGGAGAGTTAGGATGCGGTTAAGTGAGTGTTGAATGGTGGGTACAGTGATTTAATGCAGAATATGGCATCTGTGTTGAGTATTAGGTTTTTACACAGTTATAGAGTGGTCTTGTGTTTTCGGTGAGAGTTTCATGCGGTGACTGGCAGTGCCTTTGCTAATGCTGAGTTTCACATGGTTGGAGTGATTTCAAATGTGGGTTCTGCTGTGGCTGACTGGTAGCTGACACCTTTTCCAGTGGTTACACTGGAGGATTTACAATGCTGAAAAGGTGCCAGCCAGCCAATCAAAATGCAGGATTTGGTGTGCTTTTTAGTGCCCATTGTATAATGTTAAATATTTTATAAGGGGTCTAAAAGTGGGAACCAGTAGTAGGGCTGCCATGTTTGCTGATTACATCAAAAAAGGGAATGTTACATCTCAACAAAAGGTTAATTAAATGGAGAAGGACCAAGTTGGACACACTGAGGAAGTGGGCAGTAAAATGGTGGAGACTGGAGTAACTTCAGTATTGATAAATGCAATGACAGATAAGACTCAAGCAAACACAATACCTAAACACAAAGGGCCAGATATTCGGACTGCACTGGGCAGCAGTGCAAGCCTGGGTGCAATGCAACTGGGCTGCACCAGGGCCAGGACCAGGCGATATTCAACGGTGATGTGCCATGGCTCAGCACCGTTGAATATGGCAGGTTCGGCAAACAGACTGCACATGGCACAGTGGTACTGTGCCAGTGCAAGCCACAGAGAGGGAGCAAAGGGATGTGCCAGCACAAGTGCTGTTGCGCTAGGTGCATCACCTGCGATCTTCAGCAAGAGGCATGCAAATGAGGCCATAATCTATGCAAGGCACAAATGGGGCCATTTGCATGTCATTATGGCCCCATTAGCATGTGTTGCACTGGGCAGTCTGGTGAAATGAGCCTGGCACCCTGCCATGCTGCAGTGGGGGGGGGTTGGCTCCCTGGTGGGCTAGTGTAGCACCTAGCACCTAGCACCCCCGTCCCGTCTGCCCGATTGCAGGCATCTGTAATTAAATGTCAGTCCCTGGTGGTCTAGCGACTCCTCACTGCCCAATCACGGGCTGTCGTAGCTGCAGAAAGTCACTTGGTGATCCAGTGGCACCCCCCTCTGCACTATCCCACAGAGGAAACCCTGCCACCCCCCATCAATGGAGGGTGGCAGCACCAGGCCCACATACTGCCCGGCTGCCCACCGACTGACAGGTGCAGTATGCTCAGTACACCTATTGGTCCGCATTGTGGGCCGGGTGTTGCCACCCGACGATGACAGGGGGTGGTGCCGGGTGGCCAGGGGTCCTCTGTGGGAGGGTGGGATGGGGGTACCACTGAACCACCAAGTGACCTTCTGCAGCTACAACAGCCCACAATCGGGCAGCAAGGGGATTGCTAGACCACCAGGGTTTGACTTTAAAATACAGATGCATGCAATCGGCTTTCTGGGTGGGTGGGGTCCACTGGACCACCAGGGTGTGTGTGTGCTTGGCAACGGTGTTCTAGGTGGGCGGGTGGCCACCCACAGCTGGCAGCTGCTGTGTTGTGCTTTGCAATACAGCAGCCCACCTGTGGGTGGCCAGGACTTGCTTCTACTTTTCCGGGGCTCAACTTTGAGCCCACCTGTGCAGTGCAATGCAGGGTTGCACAGGCATATGCACCACACATCCCGAGCTGAATATCGGGATGTACCGCATATGCTTGGGCACACCCCCTGCATCTGCACTGGATAGGATTACACTGCGCTCTGGCGCATTGGGATTTGCGCTGCGCCGGGCAGCCATTTCAATATCCCGCTGGGCTGCAATACAGGGTTGTGCCAGGCGCAACCCCTTTGAATATCCCGGATAAAGGTTGCTGAAACTCAGCCAGGAAAGGACTTGAGGGTAATGATCACCACCAGTGTGATGTAGCAGCTAGCATAGCAAATATAATAGGTGTACACTCCCATCAAAAGAGAATCTCAGGGCCATTTGATCTTTTCACCCTATTTTTAACAGAAAACACCACCAGTAGGAAGGGAATTTGCCAACTGCCATTTTTAAATCATGTGAGTCAATTTTTAAAGACAAAAAAATCCTATTGCATGACTTCTATATGCCATGCACTTGTATGCACTACCACACTGCCCAGAACATTTCATTAACTGTTCTGCTGCTGCTGGCAGCTACCTACCTTTGCTAAGGAGGATGATGCTGGCTGGCTTTGCCGACACTCTCCTCCTCTGCTGCTCACCTCGCCTCTCCAGTGGTCCTGCTGCTCTGTGCTGGCACTGCCGGCCACCCAGACCAAAGGACCCTCACCACCTGGCCATCTGTAGACCTGCAGCCTGCCACACACATAACCCAAACTTCCCTAACCCCACCTAGCATGCTTGAGTTGCTCAACTTGCCCACTCACTCTACTCCCCCCTCTTTTGCAACACTGCTAATCTGCTGCTCAACCTGGCCCTCCTTGCAACTTGCTGCTGTCCTGCCCCTGCCATCGAGTTCACTGTCCATGTCCGGACCAGCTGGCCTGGTTCTACTCCCCGGCTGCCCAACCCTGGGCCCTCCCTACCCCTTCTCTCTGGCCCGACTCCTTGACATATGACTGCTGGCCTCAGGCAGGCCTGCTGCACTGCTGCCTGGTGGCGTGGTGTCCCGGACTCCAATCTTGACTGACCGACTTCCAAACTCCCTCCTAGCCGACACTGCCAACTTCTGCCGCACCTCCGGTCTTTGGCTGTTCTCTCCCTCTCCAGTTCAGCTCCTCTCTCTTCTGGGTTGACTGGACGCCTGAACCACCACCTCCAGTTCTTCCTCTAGGCTGGCCCACAGCTCACTCACTCACTCCCGCCGGCCACCGCATGATAGAAACTGCCATCTCAGCACTTCCTCACTCACAAAATTTCCCCCAACGCACGCATGTGTATTGCGCCAAATATAAGCCCTCCCCTGGCCAACCACAGTGCAGAAACATGAAAAACGCCAATTTACTCAACCAATCACAATCATTTTTTTTGGGGGGGGCAACCAAGGCAAAGGTGGCGGCACCAATTTTAAATAATGTCAGCGGCGAGGTCACAGTCAGCAGGGGAAGCGAGCACTGAGAAACCAACCAGGGACAAAAAATTAAAAAAGCAAGCAGCACATGGCAAAATATTGCTGGGGCTCAGCCCAGGTCAAAACATATTGCTGGGGCCAATGTCCCACGGGCCCATACAACCCGGCACCTATGCATATTTCCCATGTTTCGTTCTTTTTATATCTAGTAACCCTCTCATTTCTGTTTCTTTTATTTCAAAACAACCCCCACCCCCACCCTTTAACACAAACAAATGTATTACAAGAAGAACGTAAATTTATACTTGAAACACACCTATTGAGAACTGTTAGGTAACTAGGATTAAAAGAATATGTTTTAAACTGTTGCTTTCCTGTACATTTTCAGATTGGTTGTTTTAAAAAAAACAACTCTCAATTGATCTGCAAAAGCAAACTATGGACCCAATTCTCAAAGAGCCCTTAGATTGCCACAATTTGCTGTGATCTGGGGCTTTGGTGAACTCTGGGTGTGCAGGGACCCTGCGCCCAATTCTGTAAAAACAGGGGTCCCTGTACTAAAAACCCAGAACTTACCACACCTGCAGACTAGCAGCAAACAATAGGCACACCTGTGGGAACTGTGGCAGGGATATACCCCCACCTGGCACAACACTAGAGGGGCTGGGATGGTGAGGGGATGAAACAACTTTGCCAGGAGGGATCCTGGGTCAAAATGGGCATGGATGCCATAGGGGGAGTTGGGGAGATGGTGGGCATGTGAGGGCGGTGATGTGGCACCCGTTGGGGGTGCAGTTTATATAACTATTAAGCTAATGGGATGGTACCATGAAGGGTGCAGGGACAAACAGTGCCAGAAGCTGGGGCTGCTGCCAGGGCTGTGCCTACCTGGAACCATGGTACTGTTTGTCCCTGCCCCCCCAATACCATCCCATTAGCTTAATGGTCATATAAACGGAACCCCCGCAGGGTGTCACATCATTCCCTGCTATGCACACCTCACTCAACATACTGTGGCATCCCCCTTGCCTTTTCAGCAGCCAGACCTCATTTTCAGATCCCCCCATTTCACCACCTTGTGTGACACTGGTGCAAGGGGCTTAGACCACCTCCTGGCTGGTCTAACTTGAGCCCCTTGCTGCGCCCATGGTTGGGCTCCCAGAATATCAATAAAGGGGATGTTGCAGCCCCACTGTGGCGCAAGTCTCTTTGTGATCTGGCGCAGCTAATTGTGTGATGCAACCATGGTGTAAGGGGGCTTTGGTGCAGCTGCTTCAGAAGTTGATGCAGCTACATTACAAAATCCCAGTTGTTGCAAGTCATGATGCAATTCACCTCTTGCCTCACAATCCTTAGACGCAAGTCCCTTGTGTTGATCTGTCACGTTTGAGAATAAGGCCCTGTATGTCTATCATAGCTATTGTTCTGAGGCATCAATTACTGTAAGTATACAATCAGTAAAGTACCATTCTATGAGCAGGTAAAACAGGCTATTTTAAGTTGTTTTAATAATGGTGATGTCCTGGAAGTACTCGCTTTTGCAACTAGGATTAAAATTCATTATTTATTTTTTGTTATCTTGTAGAATAGTACCTACAAAATCCACTACAGAGGCACAGGGACAGGTTGCTGACCTGCGATGCTGGTGACCCGGGTTAGAAAACAGACCTGGGACATCAGAGGGCCAGCCAGGGGAGAAGGATTTAGCATCCGAGGACTGCTCTCCTTCTCCCGAGGGAGGGGGTATAGTGTTTGGCACAACACGGACACCTAGCAGAGGCTGGGAGTACCAAGCATGCAGATGCCACTTGTACAAGGGGGTAGGGCAGTTGCTGCTCATCACTGCACATCCCCACCCCCACACAACCAGGGAAAAAAATGTCACCTGGCACCCCAAATGAAACCCACCCTCAGCTTCAATAGCTCCCAGGCCAGGCCGTCAACCCAATCCCGACACTGTAGTACTCTAGGGCCAGTGCCAAGACCCCACCCTGGGGGGGGGGGTTAAGCCAGGGGGTATCGATGAGGCATGACTGATGTAGCAGTAGAAGTGGGGGTCTGTGACCGGGCGGAGGAACCAGGTGGCCAAACAGCAGAAAATGTATACTAAATTAAAAAAAAGTTCACTGCAGAAATACATCATGCTGCATGCTTTATAAAACATCCAGTATTCAGATGACTGTTTTGCACACTAGCAGTACTACTAAGTTTGATGCGCTTGCACACCAAATGTTTTGGGACAAGTACAATGGGATTTCAGGGGTGTGTCACTGCTGAACTCATTGCAGTTGGAACTGCAAGGAGTTCAACAGTCTACACCAATCACCACACACTGTGGCCATGGCACAACTCCCAGCTTGCTGGTCTGTACTTCCAACAAATAAGCCACTCCAATCAGACATGACTTCACCAGCCAGTAAGCAGCTGATTAGCTTTCAGCATCAGTTCTGTCACTTTATGCATTAGATAGATAGATAGTTAGATAGATACAAACTTTATTTTTATACAGGAATACTAGTCATTAGGATTTGACAATCCTGTTTGCAAGACAATCCTGTTTTTCAATACACTTATGTTACTCTAAAATATTTACTTGACATAAGCACATGACAAACAATACAACTTTACAATAATTATAGTTATTATCTTACAATATGTGTTCCTAGTTTTCCAGTGTACTTAAGACTCCAAGCATTATATGATACAGTACAACTTTCAACAAATATCTCAATTATCCAGGGACATATAAAACACAGGATAATTTATATAAACTATATAGTGCATGGTGGAACGTTGTTCTCACCCGAAATCCAGCCTTACAAAATTGCTGTTCATCCACACACACTTAAATGAATGGAACGCTGTTCTGACCATACTTGCAGAAAAGTATTCCATTCATTTAGAGTAGAAAGCTCAAGCCGGCATCAACAGAAAACTGCTGTGGGCCAATATCACTGAAAGAGACAGAAAATGACCGCAGCAGTTTTCAGATAAGCTAACAGGTAACAGAAAAGCTGGATCAGCTCGAGTCTAATCCGTACAAAGTTTTAAACTCACATATTTTGGCCTCGGGACAGGTATTTTCCTCACTAAGCGAGACGTCCGTCCACCATGTTTTTTTTTCTATATGCCGTCCACAGCAGAGCAGCAACCAATGAGCATGTGCGCTGCTACATTAGGGATGCCCAGTCCCTAGCAACCACTCAACTCCATCTCCTAGCTAGTGGGGACAACAATTTCGTTATAGTCTATGGTGGAACGTTTTTCAAAGCCTAAAAATGTTTTAAAGATAATTCGAGGAGCACCATACACTGTAAAAAATACTAGATAGGTAACCCCATGCAGAACCAGTGAATTCTGCCACCTCGGAGTCTGATTCCCAAGGATCTCTCGAGCTTCACTCTTGAGGTCACTGGAAATCAGACCCTTCTGTGGCAGAACACACTGGTCTGCATGGTTACCCATCTAGTATTCTCTATATCTATCCTAATTTACAATTAGGGCTGGATATTCAAACTGCACCCAAAAAGTGCGCAATAGCAGGAGCAAGCACAAGTCCATTGCGCCCATGTGCAATAGACAAGATATTCAAAAAAAGGAGCAAGCCAAATTGCGCCAACAGCTAACGTCTGAATATTGCACAACATGTGCCATAGCGCAACTAGGGAGGGGAAGCTGAGCAGATACGATGCGCTATGGCGTAACAAGGGATGTTCAGCTGAGCAGCCCAGAGGCACCATAGCACAAGCAGGGAGCCCCCCAGCAGCAGAGCAATGTAACTACACAACTAGGGAGGTAGGGGCCCACCACCCATGCCACAGATGGGCACAGGAACACACAGCAGAACTGACATTGCCCCCACACCCCAAGCACAGCACAACTGGGGGAGGGCTGGAATATCCACCGGCCCATGGGGACAAGCAAACAACGCACAGCTGGGCCATGGTGCCCCAGCACACCCACCGGCAAGCTGAGACTGCACACAAGGAGGGTGGGCCACCCTCACCACACCAGCCCCCAGTGCACAGCACACCCTGCACCATGACCCCAGACACCCCCCATGAGCAGTGGCCACCACTGCAGGAAACCCCATGCATACCACCACCCCCACTGTCACACTGCAACCTCGTGTACCACAGAACCATACAAGCCAGCCCCACCATGAGCACCCAGCAATGGGTGGCAGCACACGGCAATGCAACAATGGCAGACACAGTGCCAACACGCACAATCCCTCTGAGGCACAGCTAAGAGACCAACCATACCATGTGTCAGCACAAGAGGTACCCCACACGGGAAAGGGCGTGCCCCTGACACCACCACCATTGATACAGCACCCTGCACAGTAAACAAGTGACACATCCCGACCCACCATTAGCCACAACAGCCAGCACAGACACCCACAGTGGTATGTGGAAGCATGCATCACACTGGATGTAACACAGTGCAGGGGCAAACACACACCCATACCCAAGGGGACAATAACACAAGGATGCAGTAGTGTGGCAACCAAGCCCCCAGTGTGGGCCCATGAAAACTGAGCACACACAGCCTGCAGTCCTCCATGGCACAGGAGTGACACCCACCCTGTGCAGGTACTGTGGACCCGTATGCCACCATCATATGCCTGGAGCACAAGTCACAGACAGTGGTGCACAGCCCCTGCAACACACACAAGCCACAGCATGGAGGTGGGACAACAACTGCGTAGGCCACAGTGTCACCCGAGGCAAACATGCACCACACCAGTGACAGGAGGCAACCCAGCATTGTGACGGTTACAGTGTATGACCTGCATGGACAGCCACCACTGACATGGCAGCAGACCTTGCAGGCCACAGACATGCAAGGGTGTCAGCTGCACAGGCCAAGGACGGGTTGACAGGGGCACAATGGACACAGAGCATGCACCATGGACCACTGCACACAGTCATCCAATGCATAGGAAACAACACACACACACCACAGACACCGACTGATAGCTACTCCCACACCATAGACACTTCCCCACGCACATACACACATACCCATGACTGCACCACCCCAGATGCCATGCACACCACTTCAGCTGAGCACCTATAGCCAGCTGCAAATCAGAGACCACCACAGTATTCATATCAAAATATTTATATTGCAACATATAAAACAAAACTATATACAGAACTATGTAGATATGGGGGGGAAGGAAAGAAACAAGGTGTAGGTGGGTAAGGGGCAGGGGTGAACATATGGGAGAGGGAAGACGGGGTGTGAGGGTGGGTCAAAGGGGGGAAGGTGTTAGTCGGTGCATGGGGACATCAATGGCCGGCCTGGTCCTCCTCCTCTTGGTGCTGTCGTCTGGCCCTCCTCCTCCTACTGACCCCATGTTGGTGCATGTCCCTCAAGATCTGCAGGGACTCCCTCGCCACCCACAGCAGCTCTTGAATAGCCTGCTGTATCTGCAGGAGTCGCCGGTCACCTAGGACGAGGGATCAGAGTCAATAGGTGTGACCGTCCATCCCCCTGCAGCCCACCCATTATGCATGGCATACAGCCATGTGCCACGCCCCTGTGATGGTGTGCGCCCACCCACAGTGACCATGTCCACAAGACCTGCCCATCCAGGCAGCAACAGCCATGTGGACCACTGCACACACCCACCACCCATGTCCTGCACAGCACCACCAAGGCCGTACAGTAACGTGGCTATGCGGTATGCAGGCAGTGCCACAGCCATGTGCCCAGTGCACGCATGGACCACCACTGACACACTCCCAGACATGCAGTGCCACTGGACAGTGCTGATTGTCACAAGTGGCGTGCATGGCAGTGGTGTCCATGGATGGTGGCCATGCCCTGCTTCCCACCCTGTTACACAGCATGCAATAGTAATCATGGTGTTATGGCACTCACCCTCATCGGGCCGGTGATGTTGGCGGTGCTGGTCCCTGACTCTTCTGGGTGCTGCGTCCTCCTCCCTCTGCTGCTGCTCCTCCAGCCGCCGGGCTGTCCATGCCTGTGGGAAACAAGGAGAGAAAACATCACTACAATCCCAAGGCAAAGTCCCCTGCCCCAATGTGTGTGCCCACCCACCCAGCCAGACCCACCCACCCCATAGCCTGTAAACACCGCCACAGCCAACCCTAGACTATCCCTTCCCTATGTGCTGGACACATAAGACAGTGTTACCCATATGGACATTACAAGTGTGTAGACGTATCACAAACCTGGACGAGGCACCATGCCCCTCCTGGCACGCAACCGCAGACAGGCAAGTAGCTCTGGCTCCCTCCTCCTGAGGTCCCCATAACGGTGCCTGCACTGCTCTGTAGTCCTCCTCCTTCCAGTAGCATCAACAAGGTCAGTGGCCACCTCCTGCCAGACCTGGGTCCTGGCCCTGTCCAGTGGCTCCTCCCCAAACAGAGCCCCATGGTGTGGCTCCACAAGGGCCACAAGGTTGGCCAACTCAATGGCAGTCCACTGTTGGACTGTCCTGTGTGCCATCCCAAACAGTATAGTAGGCAATATGGCACACTGCAGCGCGGTACCCCACGTGGAAATGCTGCGCAGTACAGCGCTGCCATTCCCTATCACGCTGTTACCGAACAGTGCGATAGAGGTGCAGCCATGCCGGATGCATGGTGCCAAGGGGGCAAAGGTCGGGCACAGGGTCAAGGGTCTCTGGCGCAAGGCCACGCACAGCACCATCGGATGACTATGCGTCTAGCACGATTGGTTGCCTGTGTGCCAGCGCCACAGTGGACTATCACGCAGTTGTGCCATTGTGCCTATGAAGGCCCATTGCCACAGTGCCATGTAGTGACCCTCGCTATAGCACCACTGGCACAATGGTGGCCGTGCCCTGCATTGCCTACCACGCACAGCATGTCATCAGTGCGGCAGACGCCTGCGTAAGCTACCTGGGCATGCGCAGTGAGGTGTACTACGCATGCCACAGAACTGCGCCATTGGCTCAGCATGTTCAACACAATTGAGCAAAAAGCAACGGCGCGATATTCAGCCGTCATATGCTAATCATCCGATCAGCCATTTAATGGCGCAGCAGCGTGATTTGCATCTAATTAAAGTTGCTCCTCACCTAATTTGCATGGATTGTGCTATATAGGTGCGACAATGTTCTGCAGTGGCCATATTCAGTTACTGCTGTTTATTGGTGAGTTGCATGCTGTGTGGGGGTCTGGACTGTGGTATCAGGGACATGCTTTGTACTGCCCAGTCACAAGTAACCACTGTCATCCTTACAGGCTGTATAATGACCGAGCGTGGTCTGGGTGAGGAGGACTACGATGGTGGGCGGAAGAGGTGGCCCAATTTCACAAAGGCTGAGACGGAGGCACTCTTCAAGGCCTACCTTGATCAGGAACCACTGCTCAGTGGACGGCGGGGCACCCCTCAGGCCCATGCTGCTGCATGGGAGGAGGTGGCATGTGCCATCAGCCTGCACGGCAGCCACCAGCGCTCCATGCAGGAGTGTAAGAAGAAGATGGGTACTGACAGGAGGAGGGTGAAGGAGAAGGTGGCTGCCATCAGGGCGGCACGTGCTGCAACAGGTGGGGGCCAGCCGGAGGTGGTGCAGCTCACACCAGCAGAGGACAGGCTTGCTGCAAGCATGCACCGTAGTGCCATACAGGGAGTTCCAGGAGGTGGCTTCCAGACGGGTGGTGGCCCATCACTGCATGGTAAGTCATGGTCTGTCTATGGGGGGGGCAGGGTAGGTCGCACTCAGTAACGTGACTTTTCTGTCTGTTACAGATCCTGCGCATCTGCAGGAGTCAGCAGTGGAGGACCTGTCCACTGCGGACAGTCATCTGGAGTTGGAGGAGGGACCATCCACCTCCACAGGTATACATCGAGCATTGCAACAGTGGGGCCACCTGGCTGTCCACACTGATGTCGTTGAGACAGGTGTGGGGGAAGCCCTTCCTGTGTCTCAGCATTCTGGCATCTGCCTGCTCCACTGTTGCACATTGCACAAGTCTTTGAACATCGCACTGCGCCCTTTATGCATGGTTCCTCCCCCTTCGGTTGCACATGCCTTCATTATCATTGCGCTGTTGCTCAGCATGTTTTCAGTGACGCAACTGCCTCCTGCTGAATATCGCAGAATGGCGCATTTTCTGACTTGCGCTGGCGCAACCCTATTGCGCATGGCGCAACCCTTTTAAATATCCAGCCCTTAGAGTTTCAATAATTTAGAGCACATTACTATCTTAGGATCTTATCCAAACTGAACTAGACCAAGAATCTTGTACAATTACAGTTTAATTGATAAGGATTTGAAACTGCATTTTTAAAGGTCACATGATTATCTAAAGATCATATTGGAGGGGGTAGAATATTCCACACCTTGGCTGCCTGGGTTGATACAGAAGGTGGTGTAGAAAGGATGCAAAGGGACTTGGCAAGGTTGGAGAAATGGTCAAATGTATGGCAGCTTAGATTCAATGCAAAGAAGTGCAAAGTAATGCACCTGGGAAACAAAAATCCATGGGAAGAGTACATAATGGGGGGGTGAGATAATAACAACAACAACAAGCATTTGTCAATGCTGAATGTTGATTGCGTTGGTCCATTGAGCTCGATCACTGCCCCTGTGTCACTCGTTTGTTCTGTTTCTCCTGGTGCTGCAGGCTGCTCCTTTGTACTGGGCTCCTGCCTACATTGGCATGTTTTTGTGCCCACAACGAAATCTGCAGCTGTCCTGACAGAGCTCCATTGAGGTGGGTCACTCCCCCTCTCTCACTCGCTCATTCTGTTGCTGCTGGCACTGCAGGCTGCCCTTTTTGTACTGGGCTCCTGCCTCTGTTGGCAGCTTTTTCTGCCCACGAAGAAATCTGCAGCAGTCCTGACACAGGCCCGTAGAGCTAGCTCACTCCCCCTCTTTCACTCACTTATTCCATTTCTGCCGGCGCTGCAGGCTGGCCTTTTGTACTGGTCTCCTGCCTGCATTGCCGCCTTTTTCTGCCCACAAAGAAATCCACAGCAGTCACTATACAGCTCCATTGAGCTCGCTCACTACCCCTCTCTCACTCACTCATTGTGTTTCTCCTGCCGCTGCACACTGCTCTTTTGTACTGGGCTTCTGGCTGCATTGGCACCTTTTTCTGCCCACAAAGAAATCCGCAGCTGTCCTGACAGAGCTCCATTGAGGTTGCTCACTCCGTCTGTCACACTCACTCATTCTGTTTCTCCTGGTGCTGCAGGCTGCCGTTTTGTAGTGGGCTTCTGCCTCTGTTAGCGCCTTTTTCTGTCCACAAAGAAATCTGCAGCAGTCCCGAAAGAGCTCCGTTGAGCTCGCTCACTCACTCCCCCTCTCTCACGTGTTCTTTCTGTTTCTCCCGCCGCTGCAGGCTGCCCTTTTGTACTGGTTTCCTGCCTGCATTGGCGGCTTTTTCTGCCAACAAAGACATCTGCAGCAGTCCCAACACAGCTCTGTTGAGGTCGCTCACTCCCCATCTCTCACTCGCTTGTTCCGTTTCTGCTGGCACTGCAGGCTGGCCTTTTGTACTGGGCTTCTGCCTGAATTGGCATCTTTTTCTGCCCACAAAGAAATCTGCAGCTGTCCCGACAGAGCTCCGTTGAGGTTGCTCACTCCCCCTATCTCACTCACTCATTCTGTTTCTCCTGGCGCTGCAGGCTACCCTTTTGTACTGGGCTCCTGCCTCTGTTGGCATCTGTTTTTGGCCACAAAGAAATCTGCAGCAGTCCTGACAGAGCTCCGTTGGCCTCGCTCACTCCCCCATCTCACTCGCTCATTCCATTTCTGCTGGCGCTGCAGGCTGCCCTTCTGTATTGGACTCCTGCCTGCACTACCACCCTTTTCTGCCCACGAAGAAATCCACAGCAGTCATGATAAAGCTCTGTTGAGCTCGCTCACTCCCCCTCTCTCAGTTGCTCATTCTGTCTCTCTCACCACTGCAGGATGCCCTTTTGTACTGGGCCCCTGCGTGCATTGCTGCTTTTCCTGCCCACAAAGAAATCTGCAGCAGTCCCAACAGAGCTCCGTTGAGCTCACTCACTCACCCTCCCTCACTCGCTCATTCTGTGTCTCCCGGCACTGCAGGCTGCCATTTTGTACTGGGCTCCTGCCCGCGTTTGCGCCTTTCTCTGCCCACAAAGAAATCTGCAGCAGTCCCAACGGAGCTCAGTTGAGCTCGGTCACTCGCGCCCCCCCCCCAGTTGCTCGATCCTACTCTGTCCCAAACACTGATTTCCGATAGTGACTGCGGTATTCTGCGCTAGAAGCATGGAAACACATTTTGGCCATGATGTGAAAAATGACAGCTGTACTGTTCATAAGGAGGTGTGAACAAATGCCAGTGTTGAAAATCTGGCATGAAAATATTACTAATTTGCGAACTTACAAGGGTGCGTGGAAACTGCACAACACACACTCATAACACAATCATTTTATGGAGTTTTATCACAAAGTTTTCAACATAGGCATTTTAGGACCTCTGCTCATGAACAGTGTCACTGTGATTTTCTTAATGTGTTCCGAACACTGATTTCCCACAGCGACCGTGCTATTGTGCACCAGAAGAGTGAAACACGTTTCAGCGAGGATGTGAAAAATGACAGCTGCGTTGTTCATAAGGAGGTGTGGAAAAATGGCAATGTTGAAAATCTGGAGTGAAAATATTGCAAAGATGTGAAAGTACAAGCGTGCATGGAAACTGTGCAATGTACATTCGTAACACACTCATTTTATGGACTTTCATCACCAATTTTCAACATAGGCATTTTAGGACCTCTGCTAATGATCAGTGTCACTGTCATTTTCATAATGTGTCCTGAACATGGATTTCACTCAGCAACCGTGCTATTCTGCGCCAGAATTGTGAAAACACATTTCGGACATGATGTGAAAAATGACATCTGTACTGTTCATAAGGAGGTGCAGAAGAATGGCAATGTTGAAAATCTGGAGTGAAAATATTAATTTGCGAAGTTACACGCATGCATGCAAACTGCGCAACACATGCCCGTAACACAGTCATTTTATGGAGTATCATCACCAAATTTTCAACATAGGCATTTTAGGACCTCTGCTCATGAACTGTGCTAGTGTCATCTTCTTAATCTGTCCCGAACACTGATTTACCACAGCGACCTCGCTATTCTGCGCCCGAGGTGCAAAAACCCATTTTGGCCAGGATGTGGAAAATGACAGCTGTACTGTTCACAAGGAGGTCTGAAAAAATACCAATGTTGAAAATCTGGCATGAAAATATTGCAAAATCGTAAAGTTACGAGCATGGGTAGTAACTGTGCAACACATGCTTGTAAAACAGTAATTTTTTGGATTTTTCCCCCCAAATTTGCAACATAGGCTTTTTGAGAGCCCACCTCATGAACACTGGCTTTGTCATTTCATTAATTAGTCCTGAAAGGGGATTCCACGCAGTGACCACGAAATCACCTATCGGGGCCAAATAACACCATGACTGTCAGAATTCATGAGGAGAGGTCCCAAAAACCCCATGTTGAAAATTTGGTGCCAAAATTCCAAAAAATGCCTGAGATATGCATCTAAGTTGAAAAACCCCTATTTATTCCATTATACAGCTTACCGGCATTTCCTCAGTTTGTGGTCGGCTTTGAAGAGTGCAGATGTGTTCCCGGTCTACCGAAGATGGCCACGCCAGACTCCGGAGGTAAGTATAGGGTGAGGGGGTGTGGGAGGCAGGGCATGCAATGGGTGGTGCGGGTTGTGGGAGGGGGCAGGAAGACCACTGAGGGACAGTTTTCTTTTCCACAGGGAAAAAATAAATAAACATTGCAGGACCGTTTTTGGTTTTACTGGGCCATGTGACACGCTGGGGTGGGCTCCCAGCATGCCAACAGAGTCTTTTGGGGGGGCAGCTGTAGCCGACGGGGGATTGGGCACCCCCATTGGCACACAACAAAAGAGGGGAGGGTTACATTATGCCGACGGGGATTGGGCACCACGTCAGCACACAACACAAGCGAGGAGGTGGCATAATGCCGATGGGGAGTGGGATCCCCTGTCAGCAACATCAACCTTGGGACACTGAAGCTGATGGGGATTGGGGCCCCCGTCGGCAAATGAACACGGTGGGGGGGCACATCCTGCTGAGGGGGATTGGGCACCCCCTCGACAGGGGGGGCTTAATATTGTTTGTGAACACGGTGGCAAGCCGCCACCGTGTTCACAAACAGTATCACTGTAACAAGGTTCTGCCTAGCAATGATGCGTTGCTTCCTAATTGCAGCGAATGGATTACGCTGCAATGACGAATGGGTTACGCTGCAGTGGCCCCTGATTGCAGCGGCTGAAACCTTACAAGGTTGTGGCACGCTGGCTGAACTAGTGTCAGCAGCAGCGTGCCACGTCATTGGGGAAAGTGGGCCAAGCCTTTAAAGGATGTGGGGGCATTGGCCACAACAGTGCTGTGCCTCCACAACCTGCTTCTGGAAAGCTGCTGCAATATGTTTCTTGCGCATGCTCGCAATCAACATAAAAATTGAAAGGGACCTGGGGGTAGTCATATCAGATGACCTTAAGGTGGGCAAGCAATGTGAGAAGGCAGTAATTCATTTATGCATTACAAATCGGATGTACAACCTTTGAGTCAGAGACTCATTTACAAAGGCACCTCGTTGTGGGGGGCAGACATCAAGACAGTTATTACAGTGCAGATTAAAACAGAGGATAACATTACAGGTGTAGTAAAAGGAACATTTAACATAGATACACTTAGCTTACATAATGTAGTAGTTTGTATGTTACTTAGGTTACATAATGTTACAAAATTGTGAGTTACACTCATGGATATAGTAGGTCCTCAAAGAAGACAGTGGGTTACATCCCTGTTTGGACCTAGTAGGGAAGGAGTGTTCTGGGGGAAGGAGAGGCTGTCCAGCGGATGTTGTCGAGCCAGGGGGCAAGGTGGGCGGGTACCACAGGTTACAACAAGGGGTTAGTTGCACCTACAAAAGCAGGTATTAAAGATAATGTTACGAAGGGCTGTTTTGAAGGAGCCAATTTTTGGCAAGTAGGAGATGCAGCTAGGGAGGGAGTTGAACCAGCTGGGGGCTCGGTAGAGGAAGGATCTCTGGGAAAGAGAGGTCTTGGTTCTGGGTACCTTGAAAGTGGCCTTAACAGAGCTACAGGTGGTGATGGATGATGATGAGTGCTGTAGGGAGGTGGAGACCCACAGGGGGAAGAGTCCTCACATTACCTCTGAGCCGTCCCCCCTCTACCTTCAAATTGTGCCCCCTTGTTGTTGCACATCTCTTTTTCTGAAAGATGCTACCCTCTTGGACTTTGTTGATTCCCTTGAGGTACTTGAAAGTTTCTATCATGTCCCCTCTCTCCCTTCTTTCCTCAAGGGTATACATATTAAGCTCCTTTAGTCTTTCTTCATATGTCTTCTGGTGCAGACCCTGCACCATTTTGGTTGCCCTCCTCTGGACAGCCTCCACTCTGTCTATGTCTTTGCGGAGATGGGGTCTCCAGAACTGCACACAGTACTCCAGATGGGGTCTCACCAACTGTCTGTACAGAGGGATAACAACTTCCTGTTTTCTACTATTGATGCCTCTCCCTATGCATCCCAGTATCCCCCCAGCCTTCCTTAATGCCTTCTCACATTGCTTGCCCACCTTTAGGTCATCTGATATAATTACCCCCAGGTCCCTTTCCATTTTTATTGTTGCCAGTATCTCACCCCATTGTGTACTCTTCCCCTGGGTTTTTGTTTCCCAGGTGCATTACCGTGCACTTCTTTGCACTGAATCTGAGCTGCCATACATCTGACCATTCCTCCAACCTTGCCAAGTCCCTTCTCATCCTTTCCACTCCATCTAGTGTATCAACCCTGTTGCAGATCTTTGTGTCGTCTGCAAAGAGACATACTTTTCCTTCCAGTTCCTCTGCAATGCCACTTATAAAGACATTAAAAAGGACCAGTCCTAGTACTGAACCCTGCGGTACCCCACTAGTAACCCTCCTTTCTTCACTGTGGACTCCATTTACTACTACCCTTTGCGTCCTGTTGTCTAGCCAATTTTTTATCCAGGCTACCACCTTGGGACCCACTCCAAGGCTGGCTAACTTGTGTATTAATCTTTTGTGTGGGACTGTATCAAATGCCTTGCTAAAATCTAGGTAGGCCATGTCCACAGCCCCTCCCTGGTCTACTACTTTGGTCACCCAGTTAAAGAAATCTATTAGATTCATCTAACACGACCTTCCCATTGTGAATCCATGCTGCCTTAGGTCCTGAGCCCCACTGGCCTCTAGGTACTCAACAATTCTTTCCTTCAGAAGTGATTCCATCATTTTCCCTACCACTGAGGTCAAACTTACTGGTCTGTAGTTTCCTGCCTGTGTCCTGCTCCCACTTTTGTGAAAAGGAATCACATCTACCCTTCTCCAGTCCTCAGGTACCACCCCACAGAGCAAAGTGTTTAATAGTTACTCAGGGAGTAACAGTAAGCCAGGGATGGGGGAGGATTTTACCAAACTGCCAATTGCCAAGCCCATATTAAAGCAAGTTTGATCAAATCCACCACAGCTGCATAATGAAGTTAGTGAGGCTGTGTGGAATTGCTAAGGAGGCATGGAGAAACAACACAATGGTTTGCAAGTAGTAAGATTTGTTTTATTTTCTATTCTAAGGATGGCATACACAATATTAGGAAAATATATAGAGGTGTACATTTCAGTGGAAGGAATGGTAAACAATATAGGTTTCATAGGTACAGTAGGTGGCAGTGCATGAAAAAGTAATGGCTGACATATGTTAAGTCTTGGGATTATTTACACAGTTTTATAGAGGAAGAGGGGTTTTGTCCATGAGATGATGTAAGTTATATTTAAGCAACGTGTTGAAGTCAGGCAGTCAGGTGTAATGATGGACTCTGTTAGGAGAGAAAATGTGATAGTAACTTTCAGAAGGGGTCACTGTTGATAAGGTTATGGTAGTTATGCCTGTGATAACGGGATTATCAGAAAGTATAAGGTGTATGCAGGAGTGGAGTACAAATATGCAATGTATCGAAAGTATGTGCTCAGAGTGCAGGCAAATGTGATATGCAGGTTTGTTTTACAAATAGATAAAAATAGATGCAATTGGTAGAAAGATAGATAATTACATAGATAGACAGGCAGACAGACAGGCAGACAGACAGGCAGACAGACAGAGGGAGAAGTCATAGTCTTGACAGTCTTTGGAGAGGCAACTGCCCCTAGAGTCACAGTCACGTTTGTTAATTTGGGGTGAAAAACTTTTCAAGCAGCACTGCTTTTCTGTCAGTAGTTGCCTGTGGGTCTAAGCATGTATTTGAACCCCTTAAAACAGTTATAGTGCAAGAAAAACAATGGAAGCAATTGTGTTATAGTTTAGCACTGAAACATACATGTTGCCACCTTGCTTCAGTAAGCACCACACCCCCAAGCAGAGGGCCATTATCAATTATAACAAGCATTTGTCAATGTCAAATGTTTTGCTGGCGTTGGCATTGGTAGTGCAGGAGTTAAAGTGATGCGAAATAGGAATGGCAGTGAAGTATGGAATTGACGTCAACCCCACCCCACCCTGCAGAGACTGACAGGCATTGAGGTGTGCCTTTGCGTCATCAGCCATAACACTCATGCCATTTCACCTCACCCTACCCTGCAGACTCTGACAAGTGCTGTGATGTGCCTTGGGGTCATCAGGCCTTATGCTCACCTCATTTTATAAGGGAATATGTTGAGATGAGTGCAGAATAGGGAGAATGGGGTGAACTTTGGGGCCGAAGAGTCCAAGGCACACTTTGATGCCTGTCAGTGACTGCAGGGTGGAATGGCATGAGCATTACAGCCGAAAATCCAAAGGCACACCCCTGATGCCTGTTAGTCCATACAAGGTGGGACATTATGGTTAGAAACCGAAATGCCCCGGGTGTTTGTTGGTATTTGCACTCTAAATCTTAAACATGACCTTTTTGTGACCCCACCTCTTGAAAGCATTTGAGACCACTGTTTATGAACAGTGGTGCTGTGATTTTGATAATCTGTCCCGAACGATTTCCCACAGCAATCATGCCATTCTGCACCACATGTGCAAAAACACAGTTTGGGCAGGATGTGACAAATGACAGCTGCACCATTCATAAGGAGGTGTGACAAGATGGCAATGTTGAAAATCTGGAGTGAAAATATAAAACATTTTTGAAGTTACAAGCGTGCATGAAAACTGTGTAATGCACACTCGTAACAAAGTCATTTTTTGGAATTCTTTCACCAAATTTTTAACATAGGCATTTTAGGACCTCTGCTCATGAACAGTGGCACTGTGATTTTCTTAATCTGTGCCGAACGTTGATTTCCCACAGCAACTGAGCCATTGTGCGCCAGATGTGCAAAACCACATTTTGGGCAGGATGTGAAAAATGACAGCTGTACTGTTCATAAGGAGGTGTGCAAAAGTGGCAATGCTGAAAATCTGGAGTGAAAATATTAAACATTCTTGAAGTTATGACTGTGCGTGGACACATGGTCATTGTGTGGAATTTTGTCACCAGATTTTCATCATTGCCATTTTGGGACCTCTGCTCATGAAAAGTGTCACTATGACTTTCTTAATCTGCTCTGAGCATTGTTTTCCTACAGCAACTGTGCCATTGTTCACCAGATGTGTGAAAACACATGTTGGGCAGGATGTGGAAAATGACAGCTGTACTGTTCATAAGGAGGTGTAAAAAAATGCCAGTGTTGAAAATCTGGAGTAAAAATATTAAAAATTCTCGAAGTTACAAGCATGCATGGAAACTGCTCAACGCACGCTTGTAACAGTCATTTTTTTGAATTTTTTCACCAAATTTGCAACATAGGCTTTTTGAGAGACCACCTCATGAACAATGACACTGTCATTTCATTAATCTGTCTCAAAAGGTGATTCCGTGCAGTGACTGCAAAATCACCTTTCGGGACTGAATAATGAGATAGCAGTGACTGAATTCATGAGGTGGGGTCTCAAGAACCCCATGCAGAAAATTTGGTGCCAAAAGTCATAAAAATGGCCAAGATATGCACTTAAGTTGAAAAGCCCCCATTGATGCCATTATACAGATTACTGGCATTTCTTCAGTTCGCGGTCAGCTTTGAAGCAAGCAGACGTGTTCCCACTCCACCGAAGATTGCCGCACCAGGCTCTGGAGGTGAGCATGGGGTGAGGGGTGAGTGGAGAGTGCTGTATGCAGAGAGTGGGCGCAGGTTGGGGAGGCACGGACACAACGAGGACCGTTTCTTATTTTCAGAAAAAAAAAAACATAAAGACAATGCGGGTCATTTATTTTTTGGTGTGTTCTGGCACACTCGGGTGGGTTCCCAGTGTGCCATCTGTATTTCTGGGGAGGGGGACTGAAGCTGATGGGGACTGGGCCCCCCCATTGGCACAGAAATGTGTCTCTGTTTGGGGGGTGCATGATGTTGAGGGGGATTGGGCACCCACTCGGCACACAAATATAATTAGTAGGGGGCCATTATGCCAATGGGGATTGGGCTCCCCTGTTGGCAAATTGAACTTGGGAGGGGGCATGCCGACAGGGGGACTGGGCATCCCTGATGTTAGCTTGTGGGGAGTGTGAGAGGCGGACGGTGACAGCCACCACCATGTTTTATTGAAATGTTACACCAGGGAAGACACACCCTGCAATGAGGGGTCACTCCCTCATTGCAGCAGCGAATTCACTTCAAGTTGGTGGCATGCTTTTTAACAGCATGCAATCTAATTTGTGCTACAGAGCTCAGCATGAAAAAGCAGTGGCGCCACTGGCCACAACACAACCGCACCTCCAAAACCTGCTATTTCAAGCTACCACAATATGTTGCTTGTGCATGTGCAAGACAACATAAAAAGGAGAGCTGAAAAATGTCTCTCCAAATAAGTGCCGAATTATTTTTATTTAATCTGTTTCAAGATATTAGGCCTTTCCTTTTTTTTTTATTTAAAGAGTTCCTGACACAGTTGAGACAACTTTGAAAAAATTTAATATTTGGGCATAACTGTAGCTTATATTTTGAATTTTATTCTGTAACTCTCGATCTTATTTCCTTACTACTAAGGGTAGTTACATGAATACAGTATCTCTGCCCTTTTAGCTCTGGCTGTCTGCCTACACCTGAAATCATAATTCTGTTTATGACATTAAAATATGTTGCTGTGGATATAATTATGATGTCATAAAAAGGGACTGCAATGTCATGTGTAGGGAAGCAGCCAGAGTAGATATAGTTTAGGGGACTGTGATCTTGTTTTCATGCAACTATTTTCAGTCATTAAAGGGAAACAATGGAAAAGACAAAGCTTTCCTCAGACACTGCAGAAACTCTCAATTATCAATCACACCTTCTTACTGCACTCCCAGTCTCCACTCATGGGTAATCTCTGGCACTCCTCTCGGGCTGATGTGCAAAATAATTTTTCAGGATCGAAACCCGATCCCTCTCTTCTCCTGCTTCCGTCTCCTCCCCTATAGTTCCCAGACGCCTCAGTTCCTTTTCTGCATCACTCCAGGCTGGTCACAGATTGTTTGGCTCTGTGCCAGGTAAGGTAAGAAATTACTAAAAATACCATATTTCGTTTTCCGAAAGTCAGCCAGTATGTTATTTATAGTGCTACTCATTTAGTTAGCAAATCTAGGCATCAGGGACTGCTTTAAAGTTAAAATCCAACAAGGTAGCCAGAATGGTTCTTATCATTATCTGTCCCATTCCTTCCTCAGTACACTTTGTTCTGCTGGGGAAAGGTTCAACCATGCACCCAGCTATCCCCCGGCTTACCTTGTTCAGCTGGTGAACAGAAGCTATGAGTACACAAGTATTTTAATTTATGGTGCCTTATTAAAGAAATGCTGGATGCGCGCCTCGAGGTTTACCTTGTTCAATCGCGAGGGCGACTTTATGATAAATGAGCGTTGCCCTCCACAGCCTGCCTACCTGCTCCATTGTTTGCGCCTCCTTGAATAGTCCAAACACTGGTTGGCAGCCTTTCTCACTCAGCTCATGGACCAAGTAGATGGGCCATGCTTCCCTCTCCTCCCGCGTCTCGAGAGCCCTCACTCGCGAGACCCACGCCAACCTATCAGGACTCTCTTTATCCAAATCTAAGATGGTGGCACCCTGTGTACCTTTCCACTCCACTAAAATGGCGGCGCAAGACATGCGATCTTTAAAGGGGCAATTGCATTTTTCCATCTTAAAAGGGAAATGTTTAAAATGTTAAAAAATGTTTTCCTTTTTGGCGATTTAAAGCCTATTATAAGGGGATACCAGGATGCTTTTTGGAGGCACAGTAAGGGAAGCAGACAAACTGTTCTTGAGCATTACTAACAGGATTCCGTTGCTCATTAACACAGGGGCAGCAGTTCTTCTGGGCACAGTCACTTTGCCTTGCTCCCTACTTCAGAAGCTGAACCAAGTTTAGGTTCCATGCTTCTGGCTACTAACTGCACAGTATTTAAATAGTTTTTTAAACAGTTTCATTAAGGTGCATACCATCTGTTATATCTCCTCCTCCATTCCATTGTGTTTTTCAGAGGAGACAAAATGACTTCAAGACGGATTTGCAGGAAATGCCCCCATATTCTTTTAACCTCCGACTTGGGAGACCTATGTTCCCTATGCATGGTCGATGCAGACCCAAATATCTTCAATTCAAATTTGGGGTTCCAAGAGGAGGACATACTGCAGGATAGTGCTTCCACCTCTTCTCAGAGTGTGGTAGTTCAGCTTTTCCAAAAACTATTGGACAAAATGGATGCATTGGGAGCAGACAAATGGCCCCGGTCTCCTGAGAAACCCCCTCCACCAAAACATCAGAAGGGTACCCCAATTCCAATCCCAGAGGATGGGTCAGATTCTCCATACTCAGGGGATGAGGACACAGAGGAGGAGGAGACCAAAGAAGACATGGCCCCCAGGCTATGCCCCTTCGACTCCATCCCAGAGATCATCAGGGTAGTGTGCAAAACACTCCGAATTAACGAGCCCGTACAGGAACCAGAGAACAGACTGGACCCTTTAGTGCATGATAGAAAATGTTCCACCACCTTCTTTCCCTTTTGCCCAGCCCTGGATAACATCCTGGCTAGGGAATGGGAGGCTCCACACCCAATAAAGACCAGGGAGAAGGGGACCTTCAAGAAGAGATACCCACTAGCACAGGAGAAAGAGAAGACTTGGGCTACAGCCCCAAAAGTCAATTCCGAGGTCTCGGCCCTGAGCAATAAGACAGTTTTACCATCCAAATCAGCTTCTGCATTAAGAGACCCCATGGACAGGAAAGTGGACAATATAGTCCAGAAAGTTCACGACATGCTGACCATGAACATGAAAGCTTCCATGGCAGCCACATATTCCTCCAGAGCTGTTCTCAGATGGCTGGAAGCAGCTCAACTAGACATTTCAGAAACTAGCGCCCATGGGGCCACCATGGATTATGCTATCCAAGCAATTAAGTACATGGCAGATGCCACTATTGACACTTTTAAAATGGCGTCAAGATCAGCAGCATCAGTAAACAGAGCCAGGAGATTAATTTGGCTTAAACTCTGGAACGCTGACCAAGAATCAAAGTACAGGCTCATGAAGCTTCAATTTTCAGGGGACAAGGTGTTTGGACCAGGCATTGAAGAGTTTACTGTAAAGAAGGGAGAAGATAAGGACAACCAAGGGGGGCAGAGCACTCTGCCTTCCTTTCAGAATAATAGATTTCATCCTTATTCACACAGAGGAAAGAAGGACCCTAGGTACCAAGGCCAAGACAGGCACACATTCAGGTTCAAACTGAATTTCTTCAACCAAAAACCCCAATATCTTTCAAACCGGAACCGCGGTAGTGATTTCAACCCCAAGCAAGGCTACAAACCCAACAGACAAAACAGAGGTTTTCGACAATGAGAATCAACAGGTCCAGAACAACGTGGACACAGTGGGGGGCAGACTACAGCTCTTCTCCACAACCTGGGCAGAAACAGTCAGGGACCGATGGGTCAAAGAAATAGTCAAACAAGGCTACGCCATCAAGTTCAACTCCTTGCCAAGACAAGACAGATACATACAATCCCACTTTATGAAAGACAAGATGACACCTGCACAAGTCAGAGCAATTCTACAACAACTGCTCAACAGCAAAGCCATAAAACCAGTTCCAAACCATGAAAGATACTCAGGCATCTACTCAGTATTCTTTCTGGTGCCAAAAAAGACAGGGGATCTACACCCAATACTAGATCTCAAATTCGTAAACAAATTTGTAAAATACCAAAGATTCAAAATGGAGACCCTATGGTCTACCATTGTGGCAATCCACAAGGGGACCTCCTAACATCCATAGTCCTGAGGGACGCATACCTCCACATCCCAATCAGACTATCCCATCAGAGATTCCTCAGGTTCGGCGTCCTGGGGTATCACTTCCAGTATCAATGCCTACCCTTTAACCTGGCGTCAGCGCCCCGAGTGTTCACCAAGGTCATAGTTCCACTAGCAGCCAAACTCCGAATGGAGAGAGTCCATGTAATCCCTTACCTGGACGACTGGCTAATTCGGGCAAGATCGCAGGAGGAATCCCAAGTAGCAACTCAGAGAGCGCTGCAGTTACTTACCTGACATGGATGGATAGTCAACACCTCCAAAAGCCACCTGACACTGACCACAACTATAGAATACTTGGGAACGGTGTTCAGCACAGTCACCGGGACAGTAAACCCTCGGAAACACGCATCAATATGATAGTGAACCAGTGCAGGCACATACTGCACTGCAAAACAACGACTCTGTGGCACCTCATGCAGTTGTTAGGTCTAATGGCAGCTTGCATAGACCTACACGACTGGGCCAGAGCACACATGAGGCAACTACAATGTCTACTTCTCGACAAATGGAATTACAACTTACAAAACTACAATCAAAGGGTGACCATACCTACGCAAGTACAAAGGTCACTAAGATGGTGAACAAACCCACACAATCTAAATCAGGGAACGAAATTAGAAAAAAGAGTGACCAGAATCCTCGAAACAGATGCAAGCCTGCAAGGCTGGGGTGCTGTAATGGACAGGAGATCAGTCCAAGGAAGGTGGACAGAACCAGAAACGAAATTGCCGATCAACATCCTGGAGACCAGAGCAATATGACTGGTGCTACAGTACTTCAAACCACAAGTAACGAGGCAACACCTAATGGTGTGAACAGACAGCAGGGTAGCAATGTCCTACATAAACAAGCAAGGAGGAACAAAAAGCAGAGCCATGGCCAGGGAGTCGGAAGCCTTCATGCTGTGGGCAGAGAGACACCTTCTCAGCATCACAGCGGTACACCTAGCAGGTGTGCAAAACACCAGGGCAGACTGGCTAAGCAGGCAAACCCTAAAACAGAGAGAGTGGCAACTAAACCCAGCCATATTCAACAAACTACAGAGGAAATGGGGCCCACTCCAAGTAGATCTCATGACATCAGCAACGAACGCTCAGCTACCAATATATATATCCAGGTACAAGGACAAGAACGTGGCAGGAGTAGATGTTCTCTCGACCCCATGGAAATTCCAGATAGCTTATGCATTCCCCACAATACCCATGATACCTGCGATTCTACAGAAAATCAGGGAGAAAGGCACAACAGTGATTCTAATTGCCCCAGACTGGCCAAGACAAACATGGTATGCGCTCATCAAAAAGATGTTGATGGACAAGCCTATGAGACTCACCCCATACCAGACATTGCTCAAACAGGGGCCAATCTGGCATGAGGACCCACGACCACTGAGGCTGATGGCATGGTCACTCAGAGGGTCAGACTACTAAACCTAGGGGTGTCAACCAAAGTTGCAGATATGCTACTACAGGCCAGAAGACACTCGACTAACAAAACATATAACAGACACTGGGGGGCATTTGTTTATTGGTGTAACTCTAAACAACTTCAGGCTTCAAATTGCAATATTTTACATGTGTTAGAGTTTCTGCAAGATGGTCTAGACAAGGGGTTGACGGTGGCATCGTTAAGAGTTCAAATGGCCGGCATAGGAGCAATACGGAGAAAAACAGATGGACAGCTGCCTGGGGCACACCCATTGATGCAGTCCTTCCTAAGAGCAGCTGCCAACATCACCTACTCCCCTAGACCAGTTTCTGTCCCTTGGCAGCTTAACTTAGTACTAGACGCCTTAACTGAGGATCCTTTCAAACCTCTGGATTCGGCTCCCCTACCCTTTCTAACCACAAAAACAGTCTTTCTGGCAGAAATATCCTCAACTAGGAGAACCAGTGAGATACAGGCCCCATCATGCAGAGAACCCTTTCTCACATTCTTTCCAGATAGAGTGGTCCTAAGAACTATACCGTCTTTCATCCCTAAGGTGACAACGGCCTTTCACACAGGGCAAGAAATTACAGTCCCAATCATTTGCCCAACTGAACAGGACCCTAACAGGGACACCCTCCTCTGTCTGGATCCAGCTAGAGCCCTTTGCATCTACTTGGACAAGACGGAATCCTTTCAACAGTCAGACAGACTATTCATCCTCCACCAAGGACAAAAGAGGGGCTTACCAGCTTCCAGGTCTACGGTCTTCAGATGGTTGCGAGACGCCATCTCCCAGGCTTATAAGGCTAGTGAGGCTGATCCACCACCCATCATCAAGGCCCACTCCACTAGAGCAATAGCCACATCCTGGGCGGAAAGAAGCTTAGTGTCAGTAAGGGAAATATGCCAGGTGGCTACTTGGTCATCCCTCCATACGTTTACCAAGTACTACTGCTTGGATACAGGGTTGACAGGCAATTCTGAATTTGGCCGAAAAGTAATTCAAACAGCTTCGAGTCAGGTTCCAACTCCCTCCCAAGTCATTTCCAATACTGCTGTATAATCACCCATGAGTGGAGACTGGGAGTGTTGTAAGAAGGTGCGATTGATAATGGAAGTTTAATCACCTGGTAAAGGTGATTATAGGAGCACCTTCTTACAGCACTCCATAGCCCACCCAATGAGGAGGAACACACAGTAATTATTTATTTATTTATTTAAGTGTTTTACCAGGAAGTCTGAAAGAAATGCATTGGTATGTTCATTAATGCTGATGTTAAACAATATGCAGATTACAAGGTTGTACACTATGCAAAGAAGCGTGGGCAGTAACGACTTCATTACTGTACATTATGAGCCACAAAAAATATAGAGTAAAGGATGAACAGTTTACACAACTTCACAATGTGTGGTATGTTTTTTCTATCAGGTGGCACTCCTCAGGGAGACCACTGGGCCACTTTACTTTTAATTCATAATTTCAGAAGATTCCAAAAGCTCGGGAAGATCTCATGCTGAGGAGTCTGGGAACTACAGGGGAGGAGACGGAAGCAGGGGAAGAGAGGGAACGGGTTTCGATTCTGAAAAATTATTTTGTGCATCAGCCTGAGAGGAGTGCCAGAGATTACCCATGAGTGGAGACTGGAAGTGCTGTAAGAAGGTGCTCCTATAATCACCTTTACCAGGTGAGTAAACTTCCATTAGTGCTGTCAGACAGTAACAACTTTATATAATGATTTAGAACAGCTACCCACAACTTCCACTTCCTGTTGATGGCAGCAGCCATTTCATGAGCAGCAGTGAGCTTCCTGAGCTCACTGTATGCTAATATGCCTGTTTGACCTCAGCTATTGGTTGACAGGACATATTAGCATAAACTGAGCTCAGGAAGCTCTCTGCTACTTGTGAAATTGTGGCTCCCAGCAATAGAAAGTGAAAGTTGAAGGCCACTGTTTAAATCACTGAAAAATCAATTAGAGTTATTTGTTAAAAAATGCTACCATCTGAAAGCACTAATCAGGCATTTTTGTAGTGCCTGGGTAAAGCTGTGCCTTTTCCACAGTTTCCCTTTAAGAAAATGGGGAATTAATTACTGAAGATATATGAAGTAATAAAGAAAATGGGACAGAGTTGAATATACATCTTACTTTTTTCAAAGTTTTCCTAATGCTGTCAAGGGCTCTTCAATTATAAAAAGAAGTAGCACCTTTCTTCTGACCAGACTAATGTAAATGACGACAGTATGTATTTTGGGATATGGTAGGTGTCCCCAGGAGCAAGGTGTGCTCCTTTGCTGGCTAGCGACTAGGCTGTTAAAAAAAAACAAACAAAAAAAACAGATCAGACATTCTACCAATGAGACACACTGTTTTGCAGCCTGTTGAAAGAGGAAGGGAGACACTCAGTTCCTGTGGGACCTGGGAGGGTGGAGTGGTTCACCAGATGATATTTGTTATTTAGTGATTAAAAAAATGAGCATCTTTCTCCCAAGTGGACTGATGCAAATGATACTGTCAGGAGATGAAGAGCTGTCCGCAGGAGCAAGGTGTGCTCTGTCTTCCTTTGCTGGCCCAGGGTGCAGGTTATTATAAAAAATATAAAAAAGAAATGTTGGGAGAAGAAGACTGAAATTTGCTTCCACTAGAACCTTAAACAGCCCCTGGCACCATTAGAAACACTGGGGGAAAAAATGTGAGATTTAGACAATTCAGTTTATATTTCATGTATTTTCTATAATTATTTACCTTTTTTCTTTATTACTGAGGACAGCTATGTGAAAGAGGCTCACTGTCCTTTAAACTTTATCTGCTCTTTCTGCTATACTACATATACATAGACACATAGACAGTGTCGGCAGATAAGGGCCTACGGCCCACACAGTCTGCCCATTTGAGCTTCTAAGTTTACTCTATGTTTTCCTAGAAGCCTGTTGCCCCTTAACCCTGACCTCCAGAATTTCTTTATGTCTATCCCATGCATTCTTAAACCCCGTGATTGTTTCAGCCCCCACCACTTCCTCTGGCAGGGTGTTCCACTTGTCCACCACCCATTCTGTGAAGAAATTCTTCCTCATGTTTCCTCTGAATCGTCCTCCCTCCAACTTCATCCCATGCCCTCTATCTCCTGGAACATCTTTTTCGCTTAAAAATAGTGTATTCCTGCACCCAGTTCCTCCCTGTAAGATACTTGTATGTCTCTATCATATCCCCTCTCTCCTTCCTCTCCTCCAGGGAGTACATATTCAATTCCTTCAACCTGTCCTCATAGGACTTGTGATGCAATCCATGTACCATCTTTGTTGCCCTCCTCTGAACTTTCTCTACCCTGTCTATGTCCTTATGTAAGGTCTCCAGAACTGTACACTGTACTCTAGGTGGGGCCTCACTAGTGTCTTTTATAGTGGAATTATGACCTCTCTTTTCCTGCTGGTGATGTCCCTGCCTATGCATACCAGCATCCTTTTTGCTTTACCTGCTGCCTTGTCACAGTTTCCCTAGCTTGAGGTAATCAGAGATGAGAACTCCAAGATCCCTTTCCTTCTTGGTGCATGCAATATCCTCACCCCTCAACTGATATATTGTGCCTGGGTTTGTGTGCCCCATATGCATTATCTTACACTTTGCATTGAATTTCAGCTGCCAAACCCCTAACCATTCTTCAAGTTTCTGCAGGTCCCTTCTCATTCTCTCTACACCCTCTGGTTGTCTACTCTGTTACAGAGCTTTGTGTCATCAGTGAACAGGGAAATTCTGCCTTCTAGGTCCTGCGCAATATCACTGATGAAGATGTTGAATAGGACTGGTCCCAGCACTGATCCCTGTGGTACCTCACTGGTCACTTTTCACTCTGTGGAGTGACAGCCATTTGCCACCACCCTCTGTGTCCTGCCGCCCAACCAGTTACCTACCCACTGCACTACTGTCCTGCCCACACCCATATTCCCCAGTTTGTGTAATAGTCTTCTATGTGGCACAGTGTCAAATGCCTTGCTGAAGTCCAGATAGGCCAAGTGCACTGCACTCCCCTGATCCACCTCCCTAGCCACCCAGTCAAAAAATTAAATGAGATTGGTCTGACTTTACCTCCCCATGGCGAAATCATGCTGCCTTGGGTCCTGTAGTCCATTGACAACCAGATGTTCCACCAATCTCTCCTTCAGTAGTGCTTCCATGATCTTCCCCACTACCGAGGTGAGGCTGACTGGTCTGTAGTTCCCCGCTTCCTCTTTGGTCCCACTTTTGTATAAGGGGACTATATCTGCTGTCCTCCAGTCTTTGGGTACCTTCCCTGTTTCCAGTGATCTGCTAAACAGAACTGCCAGAGGTTCAGCCACCACCTCTCTTAGTTCTTTAAGAACCCTGGGGTGCAACCTATCTGGTCCCATTACTTTATCAACTCTTATTACTTTCAGTTCCTTCAGGACCCTTTCTCGTGTAAAGGGACTTGTGTCCATTTCTGCACCATTCCCACTCCTTGTACTTCCTTCAGACCCACTACCTTCCTCTTCCTCAGTAAAGACTGAGCAGAAATACCGGTTCAGTATGTTAGCTTTACTGTTGTTATCCTCCATGCTGCCCCCGTCCTCACCCTTCAGTCTCACTATCCCCCCCCATTGCCTTTTTTCCCTTATGTACCTGTAAAAGGTTTTGTCCCCTCTACCCACTGATTTTGCTATGTGCTCTTCTGTCTGAGCTTTGGCTTACTGACCTCCCTGCCTCCCTTTGCTTCTCCTAGTACTTCCCCTATCCCTTCTGCCTATGTCTTTTGTATTGCCTGAATGCAATCTTTTGGCTTTCACTTTCTCTGCTACCTCCTTGGAAAACCATAATGGCCTCCTCTTCCTTTTCCCCTTGCTAACCTGCTTAATGCATAATTCTGTTGTTCTTGTAATCCCCATTTTAAATACTGTCCACTGTTCCTCAACCACTGATTCCTGCCCCATTCCCCTTAATGCCTCTTTCAAGCATCTCCCCATTTTCCTAAAGTTTGTCCCCCTAAAATCCAGGATACGTGTTTTTGTGTGGTTTGGTTCTGCTCCTTCTGTGGTTTCAAACCACGATGACTGGTGGTCACTGTTCCCCAGGTGCTCCCCCACTGTCACTCCAATCACACTGTCCATGTTTGTGAGCACAAGGTCCAGTATTGCCTTCTGCCGAGTTGGTTCCATGACCAGTTGCTTGAGGAAGGCACCTTGAAGGGAGTTCAGGATAAATCTGCTCCTAGTTGATGCTGCTGCTGGGATGCTCCAGTCCACATCTGGAATATTGAGGTCTCCAACCAACACTACCTCACCATTGTCTGCCATCCTTTGAATGGCTAGCATCAGCTCCCTATCTGTTTCTTCCTCCTGGATTGGTGGTCTATAGACCTCACCTGTGCAGATGGCTGGCCCCATTTTTCTTTCCAGCTTAACCCACAGTATATCTCACCCATTTTGTTCCTCCTGGATCTCTGTGGCCCTTGTGTCATTTTTCACATACAATGCCACTCCTCCTCCCTTCCTACCTGCCCTGTCTCTTCTGAATATGTTGTAGCCAGGTATGGCCATCTCCCAGTCATGGTTATCATTACACCAGGTTTCTGTGATGGCCACAATGTCCAGGTCTGACTGCACCGTGACAGCCTCCAGATCCTCCATCCTGTTGCTAAGGCTCCTGGCATTGGCACACATGGCTTTCCATGATTTGACCTCCCCAGACTGTTTAGCTTTTCTACTCCGGACCCTACATTCGCATTTGGAAATGAGCTTCTGGTCATGGTGCTTTTCCCGGTTATCAACTTTTGAATGAATAAAATAAATAATCCCCCTTTTTTTTCCCAATTGGTTAACAAGGTGAGACACACTAAGCTGAAAGCTTGTTTACATGTGCAGCCTGGGAGCACAGAGAAGTTAAGTGACTTGCTCAGGGTCACACAGTATATGTAAGTGGAGGCTGTTGAAATCAAACCCAGGTCTCCAGATTTGCAGCTCAGAGCCTTAAACCACTGCACTATACTGCCTCTTATGGCATTGTAATTATCCCCATAGCAACAGAATGTGACATCATAAACAGAACTGTGATATCATATGTAGGCAAGCAGCCAGAACAGACAGGGCAGTGATCCTGTTTACATGCAAATGTCCTTAGCAATAAAGAAGAATGAGAAACACAAAAACAATATTAAAATATGAGCTCACTTGTGCTAAACATTACATTTTCTCAAAGTTGTCACAATGGTGTAAGGGGCTCTTTAAGGAGATGGAAGGACTCCCCAGTTGGTAATTTTATTTATAAAAGGAAAAAAGTGATTTATTTACAAAAGGAAAAAAAAGGTAGAATCTTTCTCACAACCAGACTAATGTAAATTATGCTGGTTGTGAGATGCAGAGGTGTCCCCAGGAGCCAGGTGTGCTCTTTTGGTGGCCAGTGAGGAAGCTATATACTCAATGTCTTGAATTCATGAGTTGCTAAATCATAGATAGTGCTTAGTAACAACTACATCTCTGTAACAGCCTATACTTGTTCAGCCTGCACACACCACAAGCCATGGTGTTAGTGCGTTTGTGATTATGTCTGCAATTGGGGGGGGAGAGGTGTGATGCTTATACACCTGGTTCTGATTAATCTATGCTTTTTGTAATACAAAAATGTGTTATTGAGTGTCTCTCATGAGACATGCTGAATCAGCCTATGGAATGACACCCTCCTCCCAGGTTTTGGCTACAAGATGTTACCTGGAAGGCCAAGAGATACTTACAGGCTAGAAAACAGTGGTCCTTTATCTATAGAGCTGCTCAATGGTTCAATTCCCTCAATAAAGAATCACTTTCCTCTACTACACTTGGACCCTTCAAAAGGAATCTCAAACTTTACCTCACCTCTACCACTCAATGTGACTGCTTTGTTGAACAGAGATCTCTCTAAACACCTCCCAGCTCACTCATGTCTCACAGCCCGCCCTTTCCCAATCTCATTCCCTCTGGCACTGGGCCTTCCTTGTGACTCCTTTCCTGCTTCACATCTCCACTGGTACAAGACATTTTCCACCACCATTGGACAGTGGCCCATTAGCCTGCCAACTTCCTCTCCTGGTCGCATGCCTGCAATACTAACTGCCTATGGTGCCGCTTCATCTCTTATTGTTACCACGAGCCAGCTGCCTACTCAAGCTGCTCGTTTTATGAATATTATCTCAAAGTATGTTATAACTGAGTATCTTTATTTTTTCTTTTAGTTGTTTTGGTTGTTTATTGTGCATTCGTTTACTACCTCTGTATGTATGTTGACCCTCATCCTTTGACGTGGAACCTTTGTAAACGAGCAGTTTCTGCTCAAAGGTATTTGTAATCCGAGAATTTAATAAATAAATAAAATGAATAAAAAGGCCCAAATTAAGGCTCTCCTATTTATCTAGCTTATTTGTACCTTGCCAGTGGCTAGGATGGGAAATCATAAACTTTTATAATGGTTAGAGGAAGAGAGCAGGTTATGACGCTTTAGTGCTAAGTCATAAAAGATTCTTTTATGTGTCCTGGGGAGAAGAGCTACTTGAGATCAAAGAGGGGATGTTATTTAAAGAAAGTCATGTGGGGACATGAGTTTTACTGAGGTCACCTTTATTAATTTACCTCCTGCTGGATAGACATCCTGATTGTATAATTTTTAATAAACAGAGTAGGAGCTGGGTGACATCATGGAGAAGGCAGGCTCAAGACAGTGTTTTTAATTATGCTGTGAGTGGCCTTTAAAGACACTCATGATTGGACTCTCTTGACAGCAACATCTGTCTATCAGCACTGTTAGAAGAGATACATTAGATATATAAGTCTAATTGTCTGGTGGTAGGAATTTTGCACTTTTTTTAACCCTTGTTCTTTTAAGTGATTGTATGTTTTTGTGATATATGGTTCTGTATTTACATTTTACATTTTTTTTATCTATCTGTAAGTAAACCTCTACTTTAGAGACTACTTGGTGTGCCTTTGAAATTCTTTTTCTTGACAAGTGAAGCATACATGGTTAAAGTTGACACTGTACAAAGCTTACTGGTTTTACCAAACTGGGAAAAGGTAAGAGCTTATTCTGAGGTCTTTAATACAGTTTTAAGTGTTCATTGTGTACACCTGTTAGGTGCCCATAGGCAAAAGATATCTGGCCCCCCAAAGAGCAGAATTATCTGAGCCTGTACATTAGGTATGCTAGCAAGAGGTTCACAGTTTGAATCCCTCCAAGACTTGAGACCAAAGGTTGATTTGAACTCACAAAACAGACAGGAGGGTTACCCTGTTTCTGTTTCCTGTTCACAAGACTGCGCTCGGAGGTTGGCACTGTGGGAGCAGAGGGCCTGACCTGCTGAGTGGGTTTGTGACAGATTGGTGGCAGTGGTGGGATAAATTTTGGTATTACAAGCTTTTATTTTTCAGTGTGTCAGCTTGAGACCATCAGCTTACTTGCAAAGAAAGAAAAAGACAGTGATTTATTTTTAAAAAAGGAGACAGAACTATATCACTTGGCATACAGTCAAGTTCCTACCCATTTTTTTTAAAGTGCAAGTCAGAGTAGCCATAGTTAGGGAAGAAGATGGTTTCCAACTACAGCAGGCACACTGTAGACTACTTAAAGCAGTTGTGCAGGGACAGAGGAGTCCCATTCGAGGTAAAAGCCAGCAAACAGAACCTTGTGGATGCCCTGATGGTAGCAGATACCTGGAGTATCGAGTCACAGACAGTGACTGAAAAGGACCAGACCTTGAGTGTGGCAGGGCTAGTGGCCAGTGCAGTGTCCAGATCCAATGAGGAGGGCAACAGGGCCACTGTCAGCAAAGGGCCACAGTAGCAGGGAAAGGTCACCAGTATCCGGGATCCAGAAGTACTCAGGCTACAAATTGAGTTGCACAGAATAGAACTGGAGTTCCAGAGGGAGAGGGACCGTGAACAGCGGGAGGTGGACCATGAGGCAGAGCAAGAATGCCGAGAGGTAGAGTGAGAACACTGAGAGGCAGAGTGAGAACAGAGAGACATAGACTGTGAGGAGTGTGAGCATCAGAGGCAACATGAACTGGAGGAGCTACGACTCCAACCAGCAGCACCAGAGCAAGTAAGTGGCTTGGGTTTAACTGGGACTACAGGACTGGGTTACAAATTGAATTCCAAATTGATAGCCAAATTTAACGAGGGGGAGGATATGGATGTTTTTTTAAATTCTTTTGAAAAAGTTTATATTCAGGCTAAAATTCCTAGGGAGTCTTGGAGCTTCCAGCTATCCCCTCTACTTACTGGGAAAGCTCGGGATGCATTGGGTCAAATGGACAATGAGGACAGTGATGATTACAGCAAACTTAAAGCTGCACTGTTAAAGAAATTTTAATTAACTGCTGAATCATACAGAGCTAAATTCCATAAGCTCAGGAGAAGCCCTGACATGAGCTACGAGGAGCTAGCCATGAAACAACGTCAGTTTTTTAAAACGTTGGTGGGAAGGAACTGAAGCAAACTCTGTTAACAAAATTGAAAATGTGATTCTGTTAGAACAGTTTTATTGGGCATGCCCAGCCAAGCTAAAAAGCTGACTGGAGGACTAAGATCCCAAAACAGTGCAAGAGGCTGCTGAACTCTTGGACCTCTATGCCAAGAGCAGACCTGCTCTGAGAGTGAATAGGGTGGGCGTGGCAGCGCAGAAAGGGAAAAGTGCACCTTCAGAGCAGCTAAAACCCTCACTGCCTCCACCGAAACCAGTTAGCCCCAGGTTTCAGAGAAAAGATTTCTCTGAGAAAATAAATGAATGTTGGTTGTGTAAAGAAACTGGGTATGTTGCCAGACAGTGTCCCAAAAAGGCGAGCAATACACAACAGGTTGCTAGGAAAGAAGTGGGTTGTTTGTGTGTCCCTGGAAGCATGCCTATGAACATGAGGGAACACATGCACCCAGTCATGGTGAATGGTGTACAGACTCAAGGGTTAGGGGACACAGGGGCATCCTTGACCTTGGTAAAAGGGGATCTAGTACAGCTGGGTCAGCTTATACCCAATAAATATGTCACTGTACAGGACTTTACTGGTGAGGCAAAAACATTGCCCCTCACTAGTGTTCTCCTAGACTGGGGTGAAACAGGGGGAACTGTGCAACAGGTGGCTGTAGCTCAAACCTTAGCAGTGGATGTGATCCTGGGCAACAATCTCAAACAAGGGATTGTGTGTGCAGCTACCCATAGCCAAGCGACAAGGGAAAATTGTAGTTCCCTGAACCCCACAGAAGCCATTGTGGAAACCACTGAGAGGCTGGTTCCCCAGCCTGTGTCTCCAGATGGGGAGATGAATGAAAAGGGGTAGAAAGTTCCCCAGTAACAAGTAACCACACAGCTACAGAGGGTTACTCCAAAGAGGGAGGGGTGACCCATTGTCAGAGGGTTGGGATTGACATTGATCCTGAGTGCCCTGATGCTAGTGCTAGGGACCCTAGTTTAACAACTGAAGGGGACCTGTTTTATGCCTTGGGAATGTGTGAGGGGTTTGCAGGTGCTCAGAGAAGTGACCCTAGTCTAGAGAAGCTGAGGGCTTGGGAAGACTCGGACGGCACACAGGGAGGTGACGGCAGACATAAGGTTTATTGGGAAAATGGACTTAGTATACTCAGGTTGTACAGACAGAAGAAGGGATGCTAGGCAGGCAGCTTGTCATTCCCCAGGGGTATCATGAGCAGTTGTTCAAGACTGCACATGTTTCCTTGTCTGATTTTCTGGGAATCACACGCACTAGGCAGTGGTTGGTCCAGAATTTCTATTGACCGAACTTCACCCAGCAGGTGAAGGAGTATTGCAGGTCTTGTCATCGGTGTCAAGAAATAGGGAAGGTGGGCAAGAAAACCCAAGCTGCCCAGATCCCATTGCCCATAGTAGAGGAGCAATTCCAGAGGGTGGGAATGGATATTGTGGGGCCTTTAAATACCTCCAGCTCCTCAGGGAAGAGGTTCATCCTGACTGTGGTGGATTATGCCACCCGGTACCCAGAGGCAGTCGCCCTATCCTCACTGAGGACAAACAAAGTGGCAAATGCCTTACTTGGGATTTTCTCCCATGTTGGGTTTCTGCAGGAGGTTATCACCGATCGAGGGGGTTCCTTCATGTCGGACCTGATGAAATGTTTATGGGAGAAGTGTGGGGTGGTGAGAAGATGCATGACACCGTATCACCCACAAGCTAATGGGCTTGTGGAAAGATTCAATGGTACCCTGAAGTCAATGTTTCAGGCATTTGCTGAACAGCATGGGAGAGACTTGGAGAAATACCTTCCCCACCTGTTGTTTGCTTAGAGGGAGGTGCCCCAAGTTTCAACAGGATTTTCCCCCTTCAAACTCTTATATGGACGCCGGGTACATGGGCCCCTAGACTTGATCCAGGAGGACTGGAAAGGCAAGCATGCCACCCAGGAAACTCCCATTGTGGATTACATCCTTAGGTTTAGGGAAAGGCTGAAGGAGCTTATGGGGACAGCCCAGAGCAACCTGGCAGCTGCCCAACAGAAACAAAAAGTGTGGTACGACTGCAGAGCCAAAGCTCGCTCATACATGATGGGTCAGGAAGTTATGGTACTTATTCCAGTCCAGAAAGACAAGCTGCAGGCTGAGTGGGCAGGACAGTACAAAGTGGTTAGGAAGGTAAATGACGTGAACTATATTATAGAGTTACTTGACCGAAGACAGACAAAAAGGATGTACCATGTCAACATGATGAAGCCATATACAAATAGGGCTGACATGGTGTTTGCAGTGTGTAGTCCTGGGGAGGGAACGGACGAAGGAGACCCCCTTCTGGACTTGCTGGAAGGAAGTAAGTGGGAATCCTCTGTGAAGGAAGTTAAATTGTCTCCCCAGCTGACCCCGGACAAGATCCAGGACGTAAGGGAGGTTTTAGCAGACTTTGCCCCATTGTTTTGCACCAAGCCTGAACTAACCCCCTTAGCGACGCACGATATGGAGACAGGGACACAGACGCCCATATGGCAGACAGCATATCGGGTGTCAGATTGAGCCCAGTTGAACACCTTGGATGCTTCCCTGATCATGGCTGTGCTGTGTGTCCCACCTTGCTTGGCTATGTATGAGACAGTGACTTCATTGTCGGACTATACCAGGACTGACTGACCAATGATGCTGTCTCTGAATGCTTGCAGGGCGTGGAGCACTGCCCTCATCTCCAGGACATTGATAGACAACTTGGCTTCCACTGTTGTCTACCTGCCTTGTGCTGTGGAGTTGTTCATGCATGCTTCTGAGCCAGTTAGGCTGGCATCGGTCTCCACGGACACCTGATATGACAGCTCCAGCAGAAAAACCCCTCAGGAGGTGTTGGCGATGCGTCCACCACCTTAACGAGTCCCTGACCATCTTCGGTAGGTGGACCTGCTTGTTGAGGACATCGTCCAATGGGGAGCCTTGCTGCAGAATGCAGTTCTGTAGGGGGCGCATGTTCCACCTTTCCCAGGGCACCAGGTTGATGCATGATGCCATGCACCCAAGGACTTGTGCAACTTGACCCATCATCAGCTCAGGGGTGTCCAGAAGGGCCCGAACTAAGGTGATCACTGATTCTATTCATTTGCAAAATGGTCTTGCCATTCCCTCAGCTGTGTTGATTTCTGCTGCGAGGTGCTCTATGTGCCGAGATGGCTGCAGTGAGCTGTTGCTCTGATTGACCACCCAGCCATGTTGGGAAAGGGTAGTCAGCACTAAGTCTGTGTCCTTTTGAGATTGTGCGCTGGAGCTTGGCAGTATCAACCAGTTATCCAGGTACGGGATAATGTCTACTCCCTGCTCCCGTAATCGGGCCGCCAGGACGATGGACACTTTTGTGAACACCCTTGCTGCTGATGTGAGACCAAAGGGTAGGGCAAGATACTGGAAGTGTTGGCCCAGTATGTGGAACTGAAGCAATCATTGGTGGCTGGGCCTGATTGGGATGTGAGTGCACGCATCCTTTGGATCCACTGAGGTGAGGTAGTCGCCTACCCGAACGTTCCGCAGTGTAGATATGAGGGTTTCCATCTTGAACTTTGGGGCAGTTATGAATCTGTTCAAGAACTTTAGGTCTAGTATTGGCCTGAGATCTCCATTTTTCTTTGGGACTAGAAAGAAAATGGAGTAGACTCCCATGCCTACCTCACTGTCCAGTATGGGCCAAATTGCCTTGTTCTGGACCAGGTCCCAGAGGACATCCTGTACCTAGTAGGCCATAGCCCTTCTCTTTGAAGTGGAAGAGAGAGAACTACCCTGTCTCTGCAAGGCTTCTTTGAAAACTCGATAGCGTACCCTCGAGATATGATCTCCAGGACCCACTTGTTGGAGGTTGTTTGTTGCCACTGCTGGAGGAACAACATAAGTCTTTGCCCCACTGGTGGATAACTCAGCTGCAGGCTGGGTGGTGGGGCGGCATGGGCATGGTAGTCAATACTGTTTTGGTTTACCACCTCTGTCTCTGCCTCCAAAGAGGGGATTCCTTACTCTGAAGGTAGAGTAGCTGCCTTGAGAGGGATTTCTGAAACTGTTACAGTGCCCTCTCCCTCAAAAGGAATTATTTGTGTAACTCTGCTTTCTGTTTTGCCGAAATCTGCTGTTTCCTCGAAACCTGCATCGGGCAGATGGTAGGTAGAAGATTCTTTGTTTGTCTTTGGAGAGAGCCTTCCCTTCCTCTTTTTGCTTGAAGAACTCATTTAGTCCTTCACCAAACACATTGCCTCCCTTCAGGGACAAATTTTGTAGAAGCACTTTTGACTCAATATCCGCTTCCCAAAGTTTTAGCCCTAAGGCCTGTCTGGCCCTGTTTGTTAGGGCCCCTACCCTGGCTTTCAATTTTAGAGTGTCCAAGGCCATGTCTCATAGGTATTTAGCTATGTCAAGAGTGCATTCCAGCAGCTCCACCTCCCTGGTCTTGGGATCAAATGTTTCTGTTAGTTCTTCCAGCCAGCGAATCTGTGCCCTGGCTGAATAAACCACTGACACTGCCTGAGAACTCAAACAGTTTCTTTAGCATCTCTTCCACCTTTTTGTTGGTGAGGTCCTTGAGGGAGATGGCACCACATGGCAATACTGTTTTCTTGCTTAGCGCTGCAATTTGTGGATCAATGCTAGGTGCCGTGCACCACAGTTTGGCTTTCTCCTGTTCTATCGGGTACATTCTGTCCAACTTTCTTTTCTCAGACAGGTGACCCGGTTCTGTGCATTCCCATTCTTTAGAAAATATGTCATCAATGGTAGGACAGCTAGGGAAGGTGCCCTTAACCTTTTGATTTTGTTGGATCATGGGATCAAATTTAGATTCTGGCTTGGGTACGTCTGTGTCAAACTCCACTGTAGATTGAATGGCCCTCAGTAGACCTGGAACCAGGTCAAAGGAACAAAGCTTTGCTGTCAAGGAGGGTGAATGGTGTCCATGTCCTCGTCCCCTGATTCTATGTCCTCAGCATCTTCTGGTGTTTCCCAGTGGTCCTCATCCCCTGGGTGAGGTGGGGTTGGGCCTTTATTGTTATCAGATTGGGGAAGGGGTTTCCTCTGGGGTCGGCGCCAGGATGGTGATGGGAGAAGCCTTGTCTTAGTCAGAGACTCCAACTTCTCCATGACCTTAAGCATAAAATTCTGCTGTCTCTCCATCATAGCGACTGTTGTCTGTTGGGTCTGGATGAGGAGGGCACCAGGATCCATCCAGGTGAAAGTGCTAGGTCCCTGGTTGTCCAAATCTGTGCCAGAGGTCTGACCCGCTGCTGACTCTTCATCTTTGTGTATGCAGGCGGGGCATCATGAACCTGGGTTGTGTGGCAGCAGGGCGGCACTACAAGAAGTGCATTTCTTTGCCTTCACCATCTAAAGGATGAGAGAAGGACAGAGAGGAGAACAGCATTAATAAACAGGCACCCACTGGGGATAAGTACCTGCATGAGGTAGTTAAGCTATGACAGCCAGACTAGAATTCCTTTAATAATTGTCAAACACAGAGTGCATATACATGTATATATAAGAATTAAGACTAGGGAACCCTGAGGTATGGGAAAAGGGCATTAAGCAAAGAAAAGGAACTGGAATGGGAGAACTTATGACAGATCTTGGTTCGGGAATGGAACTCCCCCCCCCCACCAGTGGGTAGGCAGTTGCGAGGGCCAGGCTCCTAAAGCCCTCCCTCCAGCTTCACACAGATCCCCGCAGATCTTGGTTCAGGAACGGAACCCCCTCATCACCAGCGGGCGGACGGTCGTGAGGGCCAGGCTCCTGAAGCCCTCCCTCCAGCTTCACACAGATCCCCACAGGTATGGATGGTGGTACAACACCATGAACGCCACACTGTCTCGGCCACAAGTTGCTGTAGCTTTTCAGAGCAGAGGAGGCATTTGGCACCTTTTTCCATTTTGAATCTTTGGACTCCCGTAATGACACTTGCATTTTGTTGGCGTATGAGTGAAGATAGTCTCTCACGCAATAACTCTGTGCAGTAGCCTTAGGTTGTAACCTGCACCCCGAGTTTACTTTAATTCAATAGTGTGCCTATAGTACTGCATGCCTAAGGGATTTGTTTGAAAGTTGTTTAGCTGGCACCATTATCCCCACTCGAATTAAGCTGAATCAGCAGGGCACCTTAGTGGGACTCAGACAGGGAACGTGCATCACAAAAAACTGTACAAGTGAGGCTCAGGCTGTATAATTAAGACAGGGCTTTACATTTAATTAATTGTAACCCTCAGCCCAAACTACTCCGATACTCTAACCTTCTAGGCTGTAACCAGTAACTTGAGGTTACTTTAACTTAATTTAATTTTAAAGTTTGCCTTTTGTACTACATGCCTAAGGGCTTTAATTGGAAGCTGATTTTGCTAGCACCATCCTCCCTATTGCAATCCAATTTGAGCTGATACAGCAGGGTGCCTTAAGAGGGTTTCAGACAGGGAAAGGGCATCACAAAACTGTAGTTTGAGACTCAGGCTGAATAATTTAAAGATAGATCTCACATTTAATTAATTGTAACTCTCAGCCCAAACTGCTCTGATTCTTTACCCTCCCCTTTCTATTCACACCCTCCCCTTAAGGCTAACAAAAGGCCCTTACCTCCTATAAATGAACCTCTCTCCTCTCTTCCCCATAGATCTTGGTTGTAATGGAACCCCCAACCAGCGGGTGGACAGTCACGAGCCAGGCTCTGAGGCTCCCTCCAGCTTCACATAGATCCCCGCAGGTACGGATGGTGGTACAATACCACGAACGCCACGCTACCTTGGCCACAAGCTGCTGCTGCATTTCAGAGCAGAGGAGCCTTGCCGACCCCACCACCCTTGGTCGGCTCTCCCTTATATAGGGCTGAGAGTGAGTGCTGAACCAATCAGCTCACTTCTCCACTTGCAGCTTATAGCCTTTAGCCACTTGAGGCAGCACTGCACTACTTATCCAAATATTGTCCCCACTTGTACTTTGCATACCTTTTATTTTTTATCTCTCAGACCAAAGTTTGTTGCTGTGCCACCACAGGCTCGAGCCTCTCTACTTTTCTAACCCCTGGCATCTCTACCATCTACTGTATAAATAACAACAAATACTTTTAAACTGTGACCCCCTCTGGCAGTGAGCGGGATCTGGCTGTAAGCCTTACAGGCATTTTCACACTCCCACTCCTTGTGAATATCCTCATCTAAACCTCCCTTTCGTTTACTGATCTGGTCCCCACTGTGACTTATTGCATTACCATGGCCTCCACTACCCTTCCTTTTCTACTTATCACACTCCTCCTGCTCAGTACCCTCTCTGGGACTACCATTAACCTCCATAATAATGCATGGGATCATCATGCATCGCAAAGTGACTTCTACTTCTCTAACCTCCTTGTTCTGGATGTAAAGATGCTGGATCCCACCCCTCTCCTACTCCATAGGGGTCTCATCTACATTGTCTCAGTGGGTTCTCTAACACACTGTTGTGGTCCACTACATTACACCTCCTTTGTGCACTGGAAACTGTGGTATCTCATCCTCATTGCCCTGCTACTTTCTGGAGATGTTGAGTCCAATCCAGGTCCTTGCTCCCCCTATTCCCATGCTGACTTTTTGGATCATGACTTGAAAGGACTACGCATTACTCATCACAACATCAGGAGCCTACTGCGAAACCAGGTAGAACTTGAGGCGTGGGTTACCCTCTACAAGCCAGACCTACTCTGCCTATCAGAGACTTGGTTGAAACCCACAGTTATTGACTCCTCCTGCCTGTAAGCCACGTAAAACTTATCCGGAGAGATAGAATCTCTTCCAAAAAGGGAGGTGGTGTTGCTATCTATTATAAAGAGAATTTAAATCTCTCTGTCTTCCCTACGCCTGACCTACCCCACTGTGAGTCACTACATGCGATACTTACCTTGGGTACAAAAAGACTGCATAGTGTATGTGCCTATAACCTCCCTAACAGTGGCCTCACTGGTCTTGTGGAACTACTGGAACAGACATCACTGTCAGCTGGGTCAAACAAAGTGATTATTATGGGTGATATTAACTTAAACTGGCTGGGAAACTGCCAAACTAACTTTCTATCCCCAAATCATGCAACATAAGCTACATCAGCTTTTTACTGACCCTACCAGGACAGCTATGCACACAAACTCTAGCACTCTGATTGGGCCCTAACTAGTTGGCCTGAACACATACATACTGCTGGCATACTTACTGATGCACTCACTGACCATTCCCCTATTTTCTGTCTATGGTCCCCGGCCACCACTAACCCTACCCCACCTCCAAAGTATATCACCTTTAGGAACTTTTCAAGTTTAGTTCCAGTACACTTTCTAAATGATGTCTCTCATATTGACTGGAACAAACTATACAGAGCTAATGATGCCCAGTCAGCCCTAGACTTCTTCCTTCATGAATTCTTGACACTCCAGGATATCCATACCCCTTACTCTACACACAGAGTGAAGGGACAACAAACAAGATGGTTAAAAAAGGACCTCCTTTCCAAACTTAAAATGAGAGATACGAGCTGGAAACATTTTAAATTCTCTGGTCTTCCAGCTGACTATGACCTCTATAAGGCCCAGTGAAAAGAATGAAAAAAGCAAATACGACTTGCCAAAAGCAAATATTGCAAAAATCTTCTCACTGATGCTGCAGGGGAGCCTAGAAAATTCTAGAGGCACATTAGGTCCTTCCTGGGGTCTACCAAGTCCCCTACTCCAGATAACATGATCTTAGATGGGATCCACTGTAATGATCTGTGGACAATTGCAAATTTCTTCAACCAACAATTTTATAACCTGTCCAAATACACCTTGGCCTTCCCCACTATGCAGCCCCTAGGCATACACAATGAGCCCCATACTGATACATTAAGACAATCCTTTCACTTCAAAGCCATCTCTAAGACAGAGGTACTAAAACTCCTAAACTCTATCTCAGACAATACTAGTACTGGCTCTGATAGTATTGAACCTAGACTTTTGAAGATAGCAGCCCCATTTATAGCCTCTCCTCTTGCCCGAATCTTTACATTATCCCTCTGTCAGAGCCATGTTCCTTATATCTGGAAAATTGCCAGAATCACTCCAGTTTACAAGAAAGGTGACTCTAAAGACCCTTCCAACTACAGACCCATTGCAATATTATCTGTATTAAGCAAAATTCTTGAGAAGCTTGTAGCCACCCAAACCACTACTTTCCTTCACAAAAATAATCTTCTCTCCTCTGCCCAACATGGTTTCCGAAACAGCCATAGCACCACCACCATGGCCCTGCTCAAATTCACCACTGACACCCTGTCTGCCATGAATGCAGGCCTCCTCATGGGGCAGTTTTTATAGATATAACCAAAGCATTTGATCTTGTTGACCATCCTATTCTCTTCGCAACATTGAAGTCTATGAGTTTCTCGATAGGTGTTGTGGCCTGGTTCAGTAGTTATCTGTCAAGCCATGCCCAATTTGTGAAATACACCTCCACCCTCTTGGACCAGGCCATTTTAAACATTGGGGTACCCCAGGGTTAAATTTTGGGGCCCCTTTTCTTCTCTGTATTCATCAACAGCATTACCTTGGATCTCACCTCCTGTTCATCCCTTTTGTATGAGGATGATATTGTTCTATATGCTAGCTCCAAAAACTTGTCTGACAAACTCGTCCCTCTCATCAGACTTCCAGAAAACCCAAAACTGGCTATCCGACCACGATGTAACAAAAACACAAGCGATGATGTTCGGGTCTGCTACCAAACTAAAATCCTGCAACAATAGCATCACGGCCTCCTGCCCTGGCTCCCCTCCCATAAATGCAGTTACCTCTTTCAAATATCTTGGGGTCATCCTTGATCAGTCTCTTGGCTTTGATCTCCATGTCAAATCCACTTGCAAATCAGTAAACTCTAAGCTAGGCATTGCCTATAGATCTAGCTATACGCTTACTCCATCTGCCAGGCTGGGCTGTTGCCCACGGCATCCTTCTATCAGCCCTGACTTATGGAGCCCTCACATATGTGGCCATACCTAAGTCATCACTGTGTGCCTGGGACACCACCTATAATAACATTTGCCACTATGCCTCCTCATCCCCTTGGCTCGAACACCACTGCAAACTCTACTCAGACCTAAAATGGCTGTCACCTACTGCACTGAGACTCTACTCATGTGGCTCCCAAGTGGACAATGTTATTAGGGCACAATCTCCTGATAGTCTTGTGAGGCTACTGTCTCCTCAAATACCCTCCTATGGGCTATGCTCAGCTGGACAAGTCCCTATTGCAAGTGCCAAGGTGTAAAACCTCAAAAGGCTCCCAAGCTTTCTCCCACTATGCCCCACTGCAATGGAACACCCTACCATTAACACTTCACTAGGCACCGTCCCATGCACTCTTTAAAAAAGAGCTCCACGCCAGCATATTTGCTTCAAACTCATACACCTGTTTTCAACCCCCATGATCTCTCTCTCTCTCTCTGCCTACCTCCAAACTACCTACTGTGTTTTTACCGACTAACCTGTCTCTTTTGTCTTCCTCCTCCTCACCCAATACAAATGGTTGCTTTTTTACATCCCTACCCACACCACCCCCTATTGCTCTGTCCAGTGTAAATGTCTTATCCTTTCTTCTCACAGGATGGCAGTGTTCCTCCACAAACTGCCTCATAAGAAAGATTGCTTTTTCCTGCCTCATTTCAATGTAAAAACTGTATTTGCTTAAACTTTGCACTTACTATGTACTCACTAGGTTACTGTAATTTGTTGCCTAGCTCTCCCTATATATTAGATAGCTGGTTTTATGGTTTGGTATGCTTACTCTGCCCGACCTGTACTCTTGTCTTCACCATGTATTCATTTTCTCAGACAATTTGTAATTTTCTTTTCATGTATTTCTCCAATCTTGTCTATACAGTACTTGCAATGTTGTGTTTTTTCTCATGTTGTAATCCTCCTGGGTTGTGACTGAAAATAGTCGTTCTATGACTAGCTCACCTACCCAGTAAACAAAAACCAAATAAAAAAAATGACTAGAAACGAGGGTAAAGAACAAACACAAATTGACCTCCTATTCATGAGAGGTAAACTGAGGGATACTAATGGGGCAGCTCAAAGGAATACAAGTAAAACATCAAAAATCTGCTTGAGTAGGGATAACGGGAACATTATGGAGACATCATTGTAAGAGACTAAACAAATGAAAGAGAGTGACACACAAAGCCCTTTAGCTAAAAATAAAGTTAAACCTAATAGAAACATCTTAAAAAAAATTAGGAAGGTAACAGAAGAAAACAAAGCTGGTAGAAAAGAAAGAAAAACAAAGAGGATTAAACAAGTGTAAATAAAAAAAGAGTTAAGAACAAGGAAAAACCAAAGATAAAGGGAACAGCAGGGCAAACGTATGAATCTGGGGTGGAAAGTGAGGAGAGTTTGGTAGCTAGCAGTGATGTCTGGAAAGAGAAGGGAAAAATAGAGAAAATGAAATGGTTGGAAAAAGAGAAGGAACAAGTAATTCAAAAGAATTTGGAAAGTATCCTGTTCAGAACATTGGAGACTGACTTTGTTCTTCCTTTATTCAAAGGCCCAGATATTCAAACTGCGCCAGGCTGTGGCGCAAGCTTGGGCACAGCTCAACTTGGCTGCATAGGGGTGTGGACTGGGCAATATTTAACAGAGCTGCACCATGGCTCAGCAGCATTGAATATCGCACCCTGGCCACCCGCAGTGTGCATGGCACAGTGGCACTGCGCCAGTGCAAGTGGCCAGAGTGGAGCATGGGGATGCACTAGCACAAGTTCCATTGCGCTATGCACAGCAACCGTGATATTCAAAACTGACATGCAAATGGGGCCATAATGTATGAGGCACAAATGTGGCCATTTGCATATCATTATAACCCATTGCATGCAGGTGCACCGATCCCCGGCGACTTGTGCCTGGTGCCCTGCCACGGCAGCAGCCATCGGGACCGATGCCCCCTGCAGCCGCAAATGTGCTCCACAGCCCGATCATGGGCATTTGTTAAAAAAGAAGAACTATGTGCAATATCCCTGGTGGTCCAGTGGACCGCTATGTGCCCGATCGCGGGCATTTGAAATAAAATAAAGATCAATTATGTCCAATATCCCTGGTGGTCCAGTGGATCTCTGTGTGCCCGATTGCAGGCATTAGTAATAAAAACTAATAATATGTCCAATATCCATGGTGGTCTAGGGGTAGCCCCCTCCCCACCTTCCCACTGAGCCCCACCACCCCGCTCCCCCCAGTCAGCCGGTGGGCGGCAGCACCCCACCCGCCTGCTGCCCAGGCGCCCGCTGACTGACACCGTTGGTAGGGCTGTACACCCATTGGTTCACAGTGTGAGCCAATGGGCATGCAGCCTGTACCATACTATACATTCCAGATATGTGAATGATTCATTCACATATCTGGAATGTGTGGACGGTATGGCTGCATGCCCATTGGCTCACGCCAGAACCAATGGGTGTACAGCCCTAACGATGGTGTCAGTCAGCGGGCGGCAAGGCGCAGGTAGGTGCTGCCGCCCACCGCTGACTAGGGGAGCGAAGGTGGGGGCTCAGTGGGCGGGTGTGAGGGGGTCACCCCAGACCACCATGGATATTGAACATATTATTAGTTTTTGTTACTAATGCCCGCGATCAGGCACACAGCGATCCACCGGACCACCAGAGAGTTTGGGGATATTTGTAGTTATTATTACAAATGCCCACAATTGGGCACACAGCGGTCCACTGGACCACCAGGGATATTGGACATAAGTCATCTGTTTTTCATACAAATTCCCGCGATCGGGCACACAGTGGTCCACTGGACCTCCAGGGATATTGGACATAAGTCATCTGTTTTTCAAACAAATGCCCGCGATTGAGCACATAGCGGTCCACTGGACCACCAGGGATATTAGACTTAATTGATCTTTATTTTATTTCAAATGCCGGCGATCAGGCATGGGGGGGCGCCGCCAGGTGCAGCCGGAGCTCAGGTGGCCACTCACAGGTGGCAGCTGCTGTGTTGCGCCCTGCAATGCGGCAGCTCACCTGTGGGTGGCCATCAGTTGTTCCTTTTTTTTTGGATCAACTTTGTACTGGCACAGGTAGGGGTTGGGCATGCATGGCTCTGCACATCCCGGGCTGAATATTGGGCTGTGCAGGGTATGCATGGTCGCCCCCACCTGCACCTGCATGCATTACTGGTGCACTCCAGTGCATCGGGATTTGTGCTGTGCACTTTTCCTTTGAATATCACACGGAGAGAGGTTGCATGGCTGCAACACTGTTGCGCCATGTAAACCCTTTGAATATCTGGGCTAAAGTTCCTATCATTCCAGAAGACACTGAAATGAGACTGAATGATAACCTAAAGCAATTTTAGGATCTGTTCTACAAAGTAAGGTCTCTAATGAGACATTTATGTCCAAATCTAGCATTATTAGACCTTTAATTGATACAGAACTGGTCCTATTGCTTTCAGATCAATATTATGTGTTAAAAGCCATAGAGAACCAGAAGGCTGGATTAAGGGAAATGGGAATGGAACTGGATGTGGTTACTGAAATTAAGTCTTTTTTTCCTGAGTTTTATGAGAATAATAGGAGCAAATCCTTCTTAAAGAAGGACTTGGTGATATTGGTATTTGGTTTGAACAGTTTTCTCCAGGAAACCAGATACAACCTTCAAGTTAAGGTTGTAGAGCTGTTATAGAATTTAACTAAGAATAACAGATTGAACAGTATGATCAAATATGTGAAAAGATATGAGGAAGGGGGACAAATCTCAACAGGGGTTAAAAATGAGAAATACTATAAATATATAATTTCTAAACTGGAGTTATTGGATAGAGTGGAAATATAGCTCCATGGTGAATATGACACACCAAAAGATGTGGGATAACTATTGCTGAATGAACATTGGATACATATGGTAAAGACAGCCAACCATTTTCAGACATTACAGGATTTAAAAAATTGACATTTATCAGATGTAAATCCTAACTTAGGGAAAGAAGAGGGAATACATGGTTATAACATGTTGTTGTGGAACACAGCGGGCATAAAGGATAGATTAGCAGACCCATCTTTTTTCAATTATTTGATACAATTTAATTGTATATGCCTTCAGGAAACCTGGTCTGTAAGAAATTTAAAACTTAATGGTTATAAAGGATTTTATAAACAGGCAAGCAGCACCAAAAAATATGAAAGACTTTCAGGAGGATTATGCACATGGTGTAAAATTTTAGATAAAGTTCAATATACAGAAATATTTATAGACACAGAACATATTTTGCCTATAAAGATGGTAATCAACAAATTAAGTTATATAATTATTAATGTATATTTTCCACCCAAATCCTCTAAATATGCAGAATCAAGAGATCTAGACAAATTGGTTGAACTGATAGGAAGTTGTTATGAAACTGATTCCAGTTGTATGTTTATAATAATGGGAGACTTCAATGCGAGGGTTGGTCACAGTCAAAATTTACCTGAGGACCTGGCTTGGGCATGTGTGGCTCTGGATCACAGCTCACTCAGAATAGATAGGATATGCAGGGATTCTAGACAGTGCAAAAGAGGTCTGAGATTAATAAAAGAGCTGGAAAAAAAAAGCATTGATAATGATCAATGGGAGAACTAGGGGAGATAAGGAAGGGTCCTATACATATGTAGGAATCAGGGGGTCCTCGATATTAGATCTTTGCTGAATCTCTTTGGAAATGATTCCATCTTTGGAGGATTTTAGAATTGGCCCAAGAACAGAAAGTGAACATTGCTCTTTAGAAATTAAAACAAATTTGTGGATACATCCAAAAAATCAGTTAGTTTGAGATAAGTGGATAGTAAGAGTTAGGAAAGGAATTAGATGGGGCCTACTATCAAACTTCAAATCCATTAAAGTATTAACAGATTATGGAATATGAGAAGATTTATTAAGTTTGGAACAATTTAAAACAGCAACAGACTTTGTTACTAAATATAGTGAGATTATGAAGTTTATGTCATCTATTATACTAAAAGTCACAGTTAACAAGGCAAAAAAGGGAGCAAATGGTATGATGTTGAATGTAGGAATTGTAAAGAAGATCTGAACAGATGTGCTAGAAAAACACATATATTCCCAACTAAAATTAACAAATCCAAGTTAAATAAAAAAGGAAAGATTGTAAAAGGATGTTGGAAAATGGAAACCAAAAGAAAAAAAACTATAGAATTAAAATGTGGAGACAGTTCGAATAAATAACTAAAGAGAAAGATAAAAATGTTGGCAAATAGTCTTAAAAGGATGGGATGAGGTCCCTGAGCAGTTTGAGAGTTATATAGACCCTATAACCTAGGAAAGATATTATGAAGCTATGTTCTACATGCAGGATTTGGAACATTGTAAAGAAAAGGATGATTGAACCCCAATAATACAGTATTTAAAATCTCTACAGAAGAAATACTTCAAGCTATCCTTAATGCTAAAAGATATAAGGCCCCATAACCTGATGGGACCCCTATGGATATTATCATGGATGATCCACTCTTGTGGACCCCTGTATTTTTAGGTTTATTTAAAAAGGTCATTGAAACAGGTATAATTCCCCACACATGGAGTTATAATATAATTATCCCCATTTTTAAGAAAGGAGATTGGAGAGATCCTAGTAATTAGAGGTCAATTAGTTTGCTGGATAACTCTCAAACAATATTTATAAAGATCCTACTTATCAGAATAATGGCATGGGTAAACAAGTAACAAATTTTGGATGAGGCCCAAGCCGGCTTCATGCCTGGCCACTCCACTATAGATCAGTGTTTTGTTTTGTCTCACAAATACACTAAAATTAAAAAACAAAAACTATTCTGTGTTTTCGTTGATTTGAGAGCTGCTTTTGATAGGGTGGTCAGGGAAAAGTTATGGGAAATATTACGCAGCTATGGACTAGATCAAGCTATATTACAATTAATAGGAAAGCTATATCAGAATAACTTTACCTCAGTACGATATAATACAGAAGGTGATCATACAAATAAGTTTCCAACTAATATAGGTCTTTGGCAGGGCTGTGTGTTATCTCCCATTCTGTTTAATTTGTTCCTTAATAAAGCACTGATAGAGTTGAGGGATCCAGAGCTGCACATGCCCAGGTTAGGATCCAAGGTATGTCCATACCTGGCATATGTTGAGAATGTGCTACTAATGTCCACAAGTTATCTGGGGATAAAAAGGAGTCTGAACCAATTTTATAAAGACTGTCTTAAACTTGACCTTGAGATCAATTTTACTAAAACAAAGTACATGATATTTAACAATAAGCCTTTTGGAAAAGGCAGGATGTGCAGATTAAAATGTGGTAATAATGATATTGAGTATGTGGCTAAATTCTGTTACCTTGGTGTAACATACACATACACTCTCAAATGGAGAGAACACTATAACAATAATTGCAAGGATTGATAAAATTACACCGCTTTTTAAAAGGTTTAATTACAAATACTGTGGTCAATCAGTAATTGGTTCACTCAGGATGATAAATGCTAAGGTACACACTCAGATCCTATATGGGGCGGAGATATTGGGGATGGAAAAAACAGAGCAGTTAGAAATTATAGTAATTAAATTTTATAAACATTTGTTGGCGGTCCCTAAGGGTGCAGCATCATGTTTAGTTAGACTACAGTTAGGCCAACTTCAAATTAAATGTTTTGCAGAAATAAGACTGGCAAACTATTGGTTTAAAGTGTATAATATGCAAGATAGCTCCTTTCCAAGGATGTGCTTAGAGGAGATGCTGCTGTACAAATCAAATGGATTTACTTTCATGAGCACTAGTGTACTGGGACATGTTATTAAGCAGTATGGACTGTTGGATTGGATAACACTCAGTTATAAAATCCCATATAGAGAAATAAAGGAAATTGTTAAGACCAGAGTCAAAGACATTCATTTTCAGAGAGAAATAGCTACTTCCAAAAATTTTAAATTTAGTGAATGGTTGGCCAATAATGTGAGAAATCAACCTGGCCTTAATTAATATTTATATTTAATAAAAAAAATTCCAACAGTGGAAAAGCTTATATCAGGTTTAGATTCAGATTTATTGAAAGTAACAGTCTAAACAAAATACATGGTATTGGCAATACTAATATATGTGCTTGTGGAAAAGACAACGATTCTCCTAAACATCTCCTCTTATTTTGTACTTTATATGAATTCCAGAGGAATTTTTATCTGGGCGAAATACTATCAAAACTAGATATGGAACCTATATATCAGTTTAATTACCTTTTAAAAACAAATAATATATTGCATTTAGAAAAAATATCAAGGTTCTGTAGGATAATAGAATATAAAAAGCTACACATTTTAAAAAGCATACCTTAGGTTACATTTCTGGTGATTAGACAAAACAATGTATTTAGTATATTAAAGTATTTTAGCTGTTGAGTTTGTTGGCAATGTATTTGTAACTTGATATTGGATAAAAGGTGTGAAATGTGGAAATGAGATTTGTGTGTTGTATGCATATTTATTGAAGTTGTAATAATTTTAATTTGTTAACAATAAATCATTATATATATATAGGCAAAGGGAGAGTACTCCATGAGGCCTATGATGCAACATTGTGTGTGCTAGGATCCCAGTGCTCCAATGCCCTTAGAGTCCTAGGGGGAGAATCTTTTTTAAAATAAAAGAACAAAATCCCCAGATGTGTTTACAAGCATTGTAGTGGCCACCAGGAACAATATGGTATACGGAGTAGGGAGCAGTGAAGAAGTGAGTGCTTTGTTTTTTATAACAAAAAAAACTGTCTTTCATTTATAGCAATCAGGGGAACTGATCCCTGCATGGCTGTGCTGAATGGATGGCCTCCCTATCTAAAATGGCAGAACAACAGTGGTGAGACCATCCTACACAAAATGGTGGCTGATTCCCAGAATGCTAATCTGCAGGAGAAGCCTGTTACTTGTACCACCTCTGAATGAGATGGGAATCAGCCCTATAATGCTACAAATTGGTTGGTGAGCAAGGCGCTGATGTTATAAAGTGTGTGTGTCCCCTAACATGACTGTATTCAACTTCCCCTCTTGAGACTCCAGAGGAGCACTGTTGGGATATGCTGTACTCCGCATGCCAGCAGGCCGCTGCCACGAGGGGCCTGGCATGGCTGCTTAGTATAATGTGTTTTTTTATCCTGGCTCCACTGAGCAGGCGCTGTGCTAGGGACTGCATCAGGGCCTGACTGTATCCACTGTGCTGCCCACTTGGTGGGGCATCGTGTGCAGAGCCTGAATCTGACTCCACGTAACTCGCATGAGGGAGGCCATGGAGTTAGCACCATATCCTGATGTGGATTGCCAGATTTAGTGCTTAATCATCGAGCCAACATCCCTGTTCTTTTACTTGAGCCGTGAGGACCCCGCTTGTGAGGGGGAGAACCACTGACTGCAGAACGTGCATGGAGCATGCGATTATTCAAATGCCAGCAGTGCATATGGCAGCAGTAGCATGGCACTGTGGCACGGTGGATCCCAATGCATCTTTGTTCACCAGAACAAGAGGGTCTGAGTGTGTTAAGTGCAATTTAAGCAATAAAAGTTGTACAGCACATTAACAGCTCAGCTTAACAAAAAAGGGCTATAATAAGGTAGCTAACTAAAAACAGGCTATGATTCCTAAAACTACCAATGACTAAGCCCCTGTTGAGTCTATCTGGTTAAAATCAGAGCTATAACAAGTCAAACATTCAGGTATTCAATCACCAGCCCTAGGAGAGTAGTTTAAATGATTTAAACAATTAATTCAGCAGACTAATAAAGGCCTAACAGCCATAGGCCAATTATCTCCAGCTTCTTAATTAACTATTATAGAACAACAGCAAATTGTTGTTAATCCATCCTTCATCAGCTGGAGCAAAATGAACTTCTTCTAACAGGAATGCATTACAAATAATTTTACAACAATGCAGTGGTTTCAAAGGCTTTGGCCTACCTTCAGTTAACTAGTTGAACAAGGGATTTCTGGTGTACTTGTAGCCTCTCAGATGCAAAGGTTGAACCGGAGAAAGGGGACTCCTGGGACCAAGGTACAATGTGAAATTTGATCTGGGTTACATGTGCATCACTGGCCTATCAGGTGGGTTATGAACCCAAGAGGTAATGTCTGGAGTGTCGTGGATAGCAACATATCACTATTGTCTTTGGGTGACCTAAGAGGTGTTTGTTCCGGTCTGATACCCACTTGGCAGACCCACTGGAAGTGTGTGAGGTTTTTAAATACTGTCTCCTTTTTTGCCTAAGAACGGAAGGCATACACCATTATTATCATTATTATTACTTTGTATCATGCATGTACAGTATGTACTCTATCTTGTTACTTTGTATATGTACTATTCTGACACATTTTTGCACATCTGAATCCATTATTATTACTTTGTATCAAAAATGTAGATGGTGATAAACTTTTGAAACAAGCTAAACCTATTATATAACATTATATAACTTTAAGCATACTGTTTAACTGACTCATTTTCAGAAACATAACACCAGTGAAAGCAGCTGGTGTTAAGAGCTCAGGACAACAGTTAACCACCATCTTCATCACTCACAAAGGAAGTTACTGAAACCTACATTTATACCTGTTATGAAACTGGGGTAGATTTCACGAATTGGCAGGTGGCAAAATGAACACAAAAAAAACTACAGCTACAAAACATTTAATTCTTAGACTTCACTGTAAAAGTAACATTAAAAAAATATTGACCATACTTTATAATATGAAGTTTCAACAAGTACATCACTGAGGCAGCTAAGTGCATCTGCCCTTGACACTGACAGGAGAGGGCCTGCAGAACTGGAAATCAGAATTTAACAAATAAATCAAGCATTTCTTTACATTTACATTTTTATGTCTGTCAGACTTATGCACTAATGCAGCTGTGGAAATCCAGCACATCCAAGGGAAAATATTACCTAGAAATCTTCCATCACTAAAATCTACACTCTCCTCATTGGGTCATGGTTGAATCAATCTGTACATATTTCTTAAAATCCACAACACAATGCCAATTTACATGCTAAAAAAACAAGCCTCAGATCACTTCAGAAGACAATGCTAAACGTTATCTCACAAGATCTCCAAGTTAAAGCTTCCAGTAATACACAACACCTTATAGTAACGTGTAGGTGACAAATGCAATTTACATGCAGACAAAAACCACTTAGGCAACAAGTTGGCTTTTGAGCTATGCATGTTATCCACCATAAAAACACAGCCTACGTTTGCTGCTGAATAGAAGAATTTCTTCCATTACTTGTAACATTTCCACAGCAATAATTGTTGACTCTATCAGCAGCAAATGGCCTAATATATTTATTTATGCAAGATGTGTTTGAATGGTTACTGCATTACTGCTAAATGTATTTCGTGGCAAGAATATTTCAATTCAAAAGCCAGTAACAGAAAATAGGAGCATCTTCTGTTATTGGATTACATAACAACACCTTCAGAAGACCTTTCATTTCAAATACTTCATTTACTGGTGTACCATTTCCATGTACATGCCTAATTCTATAAGTTTTCTTTCCCTTTCTAAAATATGCCTGACATAACATATAATGCTCTTATGTGAATCAGTATTTCACAATTGTACAGCTTTCTGAATATTTTTTTAACCACTGAGTAATTAGCACAATGTAATATATGCTTTTCAGCTAACACATTTTACATCACTGCAAAATGTGCATATGGCTCTGCTGTATTAATAAGCAGTAAACGAAAAAGACTTAGCGTTTACCATTTTATTTATTTATTATTTCAGTTAAAGAGCAGCTCTTACTTTACAGGGAGGGTATTACATCACTGCATAAAGCATGTAAACACTGGCCAACTGTACAATACACTAGATATGTGAGTATTTAACATTTCAGATTATATGAATTACAAGTCCAGTTGGTACCATTGATAAAATATATATATATATATATATATTTCCACTTCTTTATTATTTTGCTGGTAATAATTGTCCCTGTATTAAAATCAGGTTGCTTCTGATCCGATGTTTACATCCAGCTGAATTAGTTGCCAAAATGAGGATGGGGAAAAGCTCATATTTTCTGATTATCCTGCTAGGGTCATGTGCTACTGATAGCAGTCCTACATGCAGAATTCAACTCTATCTGCTAGGTGTACAGAGCTCATTCACAGCTCCTTACTATAATCTCCAGGCAATAATGCCATACTACCAGCCCCAGTGTTGCAGTCTGAAATGTTGCTGTGTCAGTGGACAGAGTAAAGTGTATCACAAAATATATTGTAATTTGAATGCAGACCATATTCATTTATTTTTTATAAATGTCAGAGCATCGAATCTCAGCACTTACCAGAATGTTTCAGGATTCACAAGGTCTACTTTCTGCTGTTGTCTTAAAGTGTATTCTTAGACAAAACCCATGATAGTCTCTCTGAGTCTGTTCTTGCAGCCTAGGAAAGGGAGAAATGAGGAGGTATCTTCTCCCTATCCCTGGCTGCTAGTTCCCTCCCCCTTGGGAACACCTGCCTGCCCCTAGTGGGTGGCACCTGCTTGCCCTCCTCCCCTAAATCTATCCATCCAGGCATCCTGGTCATGCCCTTAGACAAAGTCCTGTCTCCTTTGATGCCCTGCAGGGAAGGGGAATTAACTTCTCAAGCCACAGAAAAAATAGTGTTCTCTAGATCCCATACACACACAGGCAGTGTAGCAATGAGGCTTCAGTGGATGACACTATTTTTAACACTCCAGCATGTTGTTTGGAAGGTAATTTATGCAGGGAGTCCTGTTCTAAAGCAAAACGTCTGCAGGGTTACATCCACTTCAGCCATGAAAAATGTAAAGTGCAGCCTGGCGCAACAGCAAGACTCTTTTTTTTTTTAATAATCTTTTTTATTAAGTATCCAACTAAAACACACAGGGCAGGTGGACAGCAGGTAGACAAATGAGAAAACAAGCACACAATAAACAACAAAATGGTGCAATCCCTTATACATTTCAGTTCAATCATTTAAACCTTATTAATCTCTTATTTTATAAAGTCTGATCATACTCAAAAAAATTGTATAGACATTAACTTAAGTATAAATAGAAATAAATATGTTTATTTCTGTTATCTCAAATGCATTCTCTAATTATTGTAATTCCTTGTTATCCCCTTATCACCATTTAGGTCACCTCTAACTCATCCTTCCTTTCCTCTAGTAAAGGCCCATTTGCAATGTGTTTTCCTCCAAATTGCTAAACGAAGTTAGAAAGGGGGTCTATTCTCTACAAAAAGCCTCCTCCCTGTCCCTGAGAACCAAGGTCAGCCTTTCCAAGGCTAACATCTGTATACTCAGACTACGCCATTGCTGGATAGTAGGCACCTCACAACTCACCCATGTATTCTGTATGCAGTGCCTGGCTAGCACCAGCAGCACCCCACACTATGTTGGAAGTACTTCCCAAACCCCATCTTCCCCTTGTGTAATTCCAAAGAGGCCTGTAATCGGGTCCCCTATCAAAGGGAAGCTCCCCATATTTGAAACTTCACCCAGTACCCCTTCCCAAAAGGTCTGTAATACCTTACATGTCCAGAAGCAATGCATATACTGCAAGTTCCCCTTTCCTCTCTACATCTGCCACACATGGGGGAAACCAAGGGGTGGGCCTTATGCACCAAGAGTAAAAAGGTTTCTCCCCTAATTCCCTTCTTTTTCCTAAGACATTCCCATGCCTCCAACACTGTCCTCACCAATGGGTTCCCACCCCCCTGAGTGGAATAAACTTTAAGGCCCTTACTATGTAAGTATGCCGATTACCGACCCTCACAGCCCCATTGCTCTAAGTCCACCCAACTTGCTACTGCAGGTCAGTGCACCCAATCAGCCACATACCTTTGTTGAATAGAGAGGTGATAATTCAAAAGGTTTGGGAAATTGAGCCCCCCCTGCGTTGACTCTGCCTTTAGCCTCTGAAGTCAGGCTCTTGGTCATTTGTCTCACCAGATAAATCTAGAAAACATTTTCTCCACCCTATTTATATCCCCTTTCACCAAGCCCATCGACAACATTTGCAGAAGGTACAATATCCTGGGGAGGACATTCATTTTGAAGAGGTTTATACATCCCAGCCATGAAATAGGGAGCTGCATCCACCATCTCAGGTTTGCCTCCACCTTTTTAATTAGTGGTAAGTAATTTAACCCATATAAAGATTCAACAGCCCTTCCCACCTGTATTCCCAAATATATGATACTCTTCTGATGCTCATCTTCCTGTTTTGGGTTAGGGAAGCACAACATCTCTGACCTAGAGAGGTTAATCTTATACCCCAAAAATACTGCAAAGGCATTTACCAACTCCAAAAGGGGAGGCACTGAGGTCCGAATTCTCTCAAAAAAAGGAGCATATCATCCATATAAAGAGTCACCTTATGCTCAGTAGCCTCCATCCCCTCGACAGCCCATACCTCTGAGCATTGCCAAATTGCTGCAGCCAAGGGCTCAAGAGCCACTGCAAATAGCAGTGGAGAGAGGGGACACACCTGCCTTGTACCTAAGCCCAATTTGAAATACTCTGTGGGAGCCCCACTGACCAATATACATGCTCTGGGTGCTCGACACATGGCTTGAACCCATTGAATGTATGCGTCACCCAGACCAAACTGGGTCAAAACCTCAAAAAGATACCCCCATTCCACCCTATCAAATGCTTTTTCAGTGTCCATAGACAGGACATGTGTTTTCCCCTGTGTCTACCCAGCCCTCCATATCACATTCAGTAGCCGTTGCATATTATGATAGGAGGATATCCCCTTAATAAACCCAATCTGGTCTGGGTGCACCAACACAGGCAGAAGATCCTCCAGCCATGTGGCTAAAACTTTTGCCAAAATTTTCAAAACACAATTTAAGAGGGAGATTGGCCTGTATGATGCACATTCTGCCTCGTCTTTGCCCGGTTTCGGGATCAGGCAAATCATAGCCTCATAGCAAGTTTGGGGTTAGCTCAGATGCTCCCCCTCACCACCACCTGAAATACCCCAGCCAGGGCCTCTGCCGTCTAGTATGCCAATGCTTTATAATATTTCACAGGGAACCCATCAGGTCCACTCACCTTCCCCTTTTGAAGTTTCCCTATTGCTTTTATAATTTCTTCCTTCATGATGGGTTGGTTTAGTTGTGCCTTCTGAGTCCTGGTGAGCCTGGGGAGTACCACTTTACTTAAAAAGTCCTTTGCTAAAGGTCCCCCGTTGGTACATTGAGCTTGATGCAGCCTACTATAAAAATCCAAAAAGCACTTCTCAATTTCTTTTGGCTCCCTCTGTAATACCCCCATTCGATCTCTAACCAGCAATACTCTGGTAGGGCATCTACCCCCTTTCATAAGTCATACCAGCAATGGGCCTGGTTTGTTAGACCACTCAAATATTCTTCGCCTACAATAAAACCCAGAGGTCTTTCCTTCCCCCCTCACCAACACATTCAGTGCTTTCCGTGTGACCATTAGAAGTTGTGTAATTTCACCCTTCTCTCCCTTCGTCATACGCTTCTCCAGTTCCTTTAATTGTTATTCCAGCCCCAACCTTTTCTCCCATTTTAACCCGCGCCATATACCCTATAATAGTGCCCCTCATGAAGGCCTTCCCTGCTTCCCAATATATTTCCCTCAGAACCTCGTTGCCTTCATTAGTTTCCTTATATAACTGCTATTGATTCCCCAGAAACTCCCTAAATTCCTTATTAAGGAGTATATAGGAGGGGAACCTCCACTGTGGTGGCTGGTCACTCTCCCCCCACATCTGTATTCTGGCTATTACCATAGCATGGTCTGATATGTGAATTGGACCATGGGAGACATCTAAAATTCTCTCATGCCATCCCCGTAGCACATATATGTAATCAACTCGGGACCAGGTACCTTGAGGGTTGGAGAACAAAGTATACTCCCTGGCTCCAAGACTTAACAACCTCCAACTGTCAACCATGTCCATATCAGCCAATCCCACCTGCCATTGTTTGAGGCCCTCTGGCATCTGGCCTCTGCCCTCAGGGTGGTCCAACACCAGATCCATTGTGCTGTTCATATCACCTCCCAATATTAAGCCCGGGAATTGTTCCTTTATGAGCAAATCCAAGATTGAGGGAAAAACTTAGGGTCATATACAGCTGGTGCATAAATATTACCTACAGTGATTTGCTCCCCATATAGGTGACCTACCAAAAAAATATACCTTCCTTCCTTATGATCATTCACCACTCTAGTAATCTCCAGTGGTAGATATTTGCTCGCTGGTATGGCTACCCCACGTTTTCAAGAGGAATAGGAGGCCACAACACATTTACCAACCCATCCCCAAGCAAATTTACTATGTTCCAAATCCGACAGATTGGTCTCCTGGAGTAATGTTATCTGTGCTCCCTTTCTCTTAAGGGCTGTAAGCAACATAGAACATTTAATTGGATTAATAATCCCTCGCACATTCCAGGAGACCACTGTCAAGCCTTTTACATTAGCCATATCCATTCCTTTGGTGTTCCTGTGAGTGGGCCCATCCCTGCCCACCCTCTTTCACATAATCAACATATTGTAACATTCGGTATTCTAACAACTTCCATGTCATACTTGCATTTTGGATTGCACCATGTAACACATACAAACATCCTATATCTAAAACATAAACTTTAACCCAAAATTCCTCCTTCCCCGCCCCCACCACTTTCCCATCCTTCCTCTGTCTAACCTCCCCCACCCCTCCCATACATTACTCCTCCCCTGTACACACATCCCTTTCTCTAAGCCACCATTTACCTCCCACCTTGTATTGACACTAGTTGCCCTTTAAGCATGAGTTTCTACAATCCCTCTGTTGATAGTGGCACCCTGCTGCTCCAGTACCAACCGGATGCTACCTATGATATCCCTTTTCACTGTATTACAGCTAACTTACATTTTATTTTTTTATTTTATTTTATTGAAATCTAGGATTACAAATACCTTTGAGCAGGAACTGCTAGTTTACAAAGGTTCCACGTCGAAGGAATGGGGAGTATACATACATACAAAGGTCAACATAATAATACATAGTTACACAATAAAAAGAAGTAAGAGACTGAGGCTTAGGAAATTCCAGTAACTCAAAATGTGCCAAATGTTAGATAGCATAACATACCAGCCAGGGCAATCTTAGAAATAAGCACTGCAGGTGAGAGGGAAGGGGGTATGCAGGCAGGAAGGCCATTGTCGGTTAAACACTTTAACAAAATATGTTCATGAATTTTATCTAGATTGATAAACCTTCAACCTGTAAATAAGAAACTTTTATAAACATAAACATACTCTAGGATTGAATTCCCCCTTCCCCTCTCCCTTCTCTCAGAACGATGCCCCAATTCAAAATGTTTCTTGTCCTGTTAATTCCCAGATTCCACATTCTTAAATAATAATCAGTTAGTACCGCTCTAGAAATCTGGATATTCTGTATGCCACGCGCAAGGGAACAGGCCGTGCCTTCAATACACACGCTAGGCCTTTTCCCCACCGAGGCCCCCTTAAGATTGTCTACTATCAGGCCATTGTGAACAGTGCGCCACCTCCTACGTTCACATGGAGTACCCCAGGTATTTTTCACCAGATATGCCCTTCAGCCTTGCCCACCAAATACCCCAGAGACAGCAAACATCCCTTTCCCCAGTGCATTCCCAGTCCAAACTGTCTCGGAAGGGTTCACTAGGCCAGGAACTCCATTTTGATTTTTCTTTTTTTTTTTCACTAGCCGAAGGCCTTTTCCTCCCTCCAGATAGTCTCTCCACGTCAGCTACATGGTAGTCAGTTCTTCTGTACATCGGAGCACCATTCTCACAACAGTTCCAACCAGGGCACATCATTAGAGATGACCCCCCCCCCAACCCCAAAATAAATATCCTCTGTGAGAGAGAGGGCACAAGTTCAAACCTCAGTCTAATAAAAGAACAAACGGGTAAGCCCCACTAAAGTACAGAGACACAAGTCTCAAACCTGACCCAGTACTTTCAGTTATTCAATTTCTTCTGCAGTTCCTTAGTGAATTGCTTTGCTTTAGCAAACTCCCAAAAAGAGAATGTGGCTCCCTCATACCGAATTTTGAGTCACAGGGTAGACCAGAAAATTCTCCACCTTCCAGCTATGCAGTTGATTCATCAGTGGGCTGAACATCTTCCTCCACTTAGGAAGTCAGGACGAGTAGTCCTGCGATAAGAACAGCCATTTTTCCTCAAATTCCAATGCTCCTTTCTCTCTGTACGTTCTCAGCAGCATTTCTCAATCTTGAAATGCATGGAACCTCGTTATGATTTGCCTCAGAGGTTGATCTCCTGGTGTTTTAGGCATAACAGCATGATGGGTCCTTTCAAGCTTAAATTTCCCATTCTTCAACTGCAGTCCCAACAAGTCTGGTAGTACTTTGGCACAGAAACCCATCACATCTCCTTTCTCCATACCTTCTGGCAAACCTCTCAACTGCAAATTTAGATGTCTATTATAATTATCCTGGTAGTCAAATGCTTCTTTGAGCTCCTCTATCTCCTTTTGTTGAGCTGCCACCTGCCCGGGAATCTCTAGATTCTCATCCTCCAATCTAGACATCCAATCCTCAATTTCAGCAATCCTGTTGGCATGCAATGTTTGTTGTTCCAGGACCTCCTGTAGCTTTAGGTCAATTTTGCTCTCTAACTTCAGAAGTCTGGGCTCAAGCATCGCAATAACTTGCCCCGTCACCTCGCGGCCTAAAGCACTTACCTCTGCAGCCGATAGCGAGATGACACCCGTGCTTTCCATTGCCGTGGAGGTCACCGACTTCTTCCCCACTTTCTCTGTGATTCTCTGGCTTCTCCCTGTATTTGAGGTGAGATATTCATCCATGATCACTTCCTCCACCTATTAATTATAGTTGCTGTACTTAAAAACTGACTAAAATTAGTTTAAAATATACTTTACTTTGCCGATGGTCCGGAGCAGCATTAAGACACATCTATCCAGCTAGCCACTCATTACAGCCCCCCGCAGCAAGATTCTTAAATCACACACATTCCCTTGGGGTCAACAGTGTGGCCTGGGGCCTTGGGCCAGGGGTAATTTGGGAACAGTGGATTGAAGCTACTGGTGGCATTGACAGCCCACAGACCCCCAACCATTAGTTGAGCCCTTCCCTGGGAAAAAAAAGTTGACTCCTATGCCTCATGCTTCCTCCTTCTATGTGCTGTCTGCCCTGTACCCTCTGTTCCCCCATCAGACTGGCATCCCATTAATCCCTCCAGCTCCCTGCCTCTGTGTGCTGTCTGCCCCACACCCTCCGTTCCACCTCCAGACCAGCATCCCATTAATCCCTCCCGCTCCCTCCCTCTGTTTGCTGGCTGCCCCACAACCTCTGTACCCCCACTGGACCCAAGGTTATGCTGTATGAGGAGCTCCCCACCAGTCTCCAGAACAGGGTTGCTGCTAGTTGCCACAGTAATGTCATTGCTTCCACCCAATCTCCTCCTGTCCACAGTGGTGAGAAATCAACCTGGAGTACAGGAGATGGGTCTCGGATGGGGTTACCACCAACACGCTTTCCTAACCCCTCCAAACCTTTCCGTAGAGAGCACCATGGACTCAACCCACAGGAGAGCGTTCTTCCCATCCCTCATGACTGGAGAGCACACACGATGTCAGCGTTGCAAAATTGCACCGTGAAGTTGCTTGTGCTTTCACAATGCATTGTGCCCCCCATAAAGTGCAAGGGCTTTGTGGAAAATGGATATGTCAAGCAAATGGGAGATTTGGGAGCTTTACTCCTTGCCCATCCCCCCAATGGCTGTGACAGTGAGAGAGAAGCAGTGCACAATGCCGTACTCTCTCTGTCGGTACTCTCGATATCTTTCTCTTTCTCTCTCTCTCTCTCTGTCTGTCTGTCAATTCATCTGGCTTTTTTTTTTCTGGCTCTTCCCACACCATCTGCGTGCTTACTCTGACCACTCCCTTTTCTCTTGGTGTCCTCTTTAAAACTCCTATCACGGCTAATAAGAGGTTTGAACTGGGACACATTTTCCTTTGTGTGACTGAGTAAATTAGCCTTGAAAATGTGCAAGTAACTTCTCCATCCTGCATGTTGCCGGTAAAGACTTATTATTTATTTGTTGTGGGCTATGTGTGGTCAGCATTCTGGATAGGCTGATTATGAGAAGTTTAAAGGAATGTCATGGGCAAGTACTTCTTGTATGTTACCAGAGCTTTCTACATTGTTTCCCCCCCCCCTTATTTCAGGGTGCTTGCAGCACCCTAAGTACTGTGTTTTAACATAATTGTGAGGGTACAGAATGCACTGACCATATAATTGCAGTAAGGGTGAAACTTCTTACAGCTACGAAGGTACAGACCGTCTGCGGCTATGCAACAGGATTATTGGCAATCACAACTGAGGCAAATTACTGTAGAACTTGAACTACAGTTTCCTTAATTTTCTGTGACTGGGTTAAATCAAATGGTCAGGAGCCCACAGGAACTCAGTACCACCACCCAGCTGCCTCAGAGCAGTGATAGTCAAAATAAACTGCAGGTACAACAGACGAAGGTGTTCTTTTTATTATTCCTGCTATTCTACTGCTATGCAGCAACAATAATTTGTCAGTGCCACTGTAGAATGTGAGAAAGAAGGGACAGAACTGTTACGTTTAATGAGTCTGTGCACCGAGATTTTGGGACAAGTACAAGGGGATTTTGGGGGGTGTCACTTTCGAACCCATTGCAGTTGGAACTGCAAGGGGCTCGACAGTCTACACCAATCATCACACACTGTGGCCATGATGCAGCTCACTCCTTGCTGGCCTGTACTTCCAAGAAAGATGCTGCTTCAGTCAGAAAGGGGCATCACCAGCCAGCAAGCAGCTGATCGACTTTCAACACTAGTTCTGTCACTTTGCGCATTAGACCTGGCATCCAATTAAACCCTCCCACTCCCTCCCTCTGTGTGCTGTCCAGCCCACACCCTCCATACCCAAACCCTGGATGGGAATCCAATTAAACCCTCCCACTCCCTCCCTCTGTGCGCTGTCCACCCCACACCCTCCATTTCCCCCACCAGACCGGCATCCAATTAATCCCTCCTGCTCCCTCCCTTTGTGTTCTGTCTGCCATGCACCCTCCACTCCCCCACCGGACCCAAGGTTACACTGTATGAGGAGCCCTCCACCAGTCTCCAGAACAAGGCTGCTGCTAGTTGTCACAGTGACGTCATCGCTTCCACCCAATTTCCTCCTGTGCACAGTAGTCAGAAATCAACCTGGAGTAGAGGACATGGGGCTCAGACAGGGCTACCACCAACATGCTTTCCTAACCCCTCCAAACCTTTCCTTAGAGAGTGCCACAGACCCACCCTGCAGGACAGCCACCATCCCACCCCCGTGACCAGAGAGAGCACCCTTCCCACTCCCCGTGACTGGACAACTCACATGAGGTCAGTGGAGTGGTATCTTTGACTGTAAAAATCATAGCGCTGCATGAAATTCATTGCAGTTGAGAGGTATGCTGTGCAGGTGTGTGTGTTAGGAGGATTTTTCACACAGCCCTGAGGTGTGTGATAATCACAAAAAAACTTGATTAACAGGTTAATGAGATTATCACATACCTAGACTGCGTGAAAAATCCTCATAGGCCAAACCTTGCAGAGGCATTATTTTCTTTTATAATAACTGGTGCAAGCTCTTGACACAGTGTATGAAGCACTCCAGGGAACTCTTGCACCTCATGGGGTGGTGGTACTGTAACCAGAAATCCATATTTAGGCAAGCTTGCAACACCTGGAGGCATCAAAGATTCTGCCAGAGCACCCTCCTATAGATCTTAGCACCTTATGGGGCATCAAAGAGCCCCCAAGGGCATCCTTGCATCCTCTGCAGTGCAGTAGTGGTGGTGGTGGTGGCATATACAGTCTACCATGTATCAAAAGAACCCCCAGAATGCACCACAAAGCATGAAAAGTCCTGCAGCTTCTGGGGGCCGTTGCACTATTTTAGTCTTCACTCATAACTATGCTAATTTTCTATACTTTGACTCCAGCCTTTCAACATAGTCATTTTTCCACACCACCTCATAAACTTGATGTGTCATTTTTAAAATCCTGGAAGAGATGTTCAGCCAATATACTATAAATGGTACATGGCATGTCTGTAAGGTGAATCCTTAAACAAGTAATCTTCAAAATTTGGGGTCAAAACATTGCAAAAACTAAACTGTTTACCAAGTATCAAACATTCAGAATTATCAAATGTTTGTTTAAGTCTGTTTTTTTACTTTTCTGTGTGTGCTATATGACACCGTATTTGTGTTTAACACAAGTTTTCTTAATAGTCTTAGTATTTGGTAATGTTAACTTACATTGCTTTTGTGTTTATTACTAGAAGAATGCATATCCCATTCAGACGTATCTGTAGTGGTTCAGGATTTCTTGTATTTGTTTTGGCTTTACAAAGTCTATTAATGGTCCATCTGAATTTTGAAAAAAGTCTTGGTAATTTCCACGTCATGATGTGTATAACTTACTGAAATAAATTTTTTCTTTAAGTCTGGGTAATGAATCAAAATTGGTGTATTTCTTTCTTTCTTTCTTTCTTGTCAATCCTAGTCTGAGTCATTGTCAACTACATTAATTATCTTTCTTTTTTTGGTCTTTCATAGTAGTTCCCTGGTTTTAGTCAGATAATGTTGTGGGAAATAAAAAAAAAAAACAGAAAAAATGTTTAGTTGTAGTAAAACACAAAGCAGATACTGTAGATTTACACAAAGGAGGGTGATACTTATTAAGTGTGCATAGCTGTTGTTGGTTTACTTACCTTGTATGATGATGTCAAAGTTTATGGGTTTAGCATTAGTAGTTGGCTTGTTGAAACATGTGCCAAGAAGGTCGTAGAGTTTCAGAGATGGTTGACAGTTGTGTTTATGGCTTTACTTGTGATGGTCTAGGCTGTTTAGATATTCCACTGAGTACTGTGGAAATTTCTTGCTGCTTTTTAGGACTACAGTGGGGGTAGCCCTGCAGACCTCTTGCTATCAGAAAAGGACTCAGCGCATTCCTTCCAACCAAATAACATATTCGAGTTGCAACACAGTCTCCTCTGCATCCGTGAAGCACTCTGCTCATTGTTTCCATTGGAAGTCACACTGCACTATTTCTTTTACTCTGTTGGTGGTCTCAGGGGAACATGTTACACACTTTCATGTCCAAGATGGCTGCCAAACTGTATTGCACATGCACGACCACTAGCGCATGTGCAGTAGAGAGCAGTGGTCATCCTGGACATGGCGGAGTGTGCTGTGTTTCCCGTCATGACTGCCATTTTTTTATTTGTTTAAAATTATGGATATCCCCCCCACCTGACCCTCCCTCTCAGCACCCACCACCCCACTCTTACCCCAGAAACATAACAATGACACTGGGGTGCCTATCCTCCAGTGTCACAATCATGTTCCACCATGACCTTTTTTATATATATATATATATATATATATATATATATATAAATTTTCTTTTCTCCCCCACCCAACTTTCCCTCTCAGCACCCACCACCCCACACCAACCAGAAACTTAACAGTGACACTGGGGGGTGCCCAGTCCCCCAGTGTCACGATTGGAAATCCTTGGTCATGATTTTTTTTCACCTGTAAAAAGACTGATGTCTTTTGTGGCTGTTTCTGACCCCCTACATGACCCTCCCACTCAGCCCCCTCCACCCTGCACCCCCCAAGCCCTTACTTACCTATCGGAGGTCCAATGCTATAATCCTCTCTAGACAACAGACAGTTCTTCACTCTTCAAAACTGGCCCATGAACTGAAGAAACAGGTATGCGGTTCAATGTATTTCAAAGGGGGTTTGAACTTAGTGGCATAACTTGGGCATTTTTACATATTTCTGGCCCAAATTTTCAACACGCCTTTTTTGAAAACCCGCCTCATGAGCAATCACACTGACATTAGGCAAATCAGTCCCAAAGTGTGATTTTGCAGTCTCTGCGTGAAATCACCTTTCGGGCACAAGTTGAAAATTTTCTCTGCCCTTGTGCATGAGGTGGGGGTTATAAGAAGGTTGTGTTGAAAATTTAGTGTACAAATATTAAAAAACAATCAAGTTATGAGCCTGCATTGAATTTTGTGACTGCAGGCTGGTAATTTTGTTAATTTTCTATATTTTTACCCAAATTTACAACATAGCCATATTTTATAGCACCCCATGAATGTGATAGCTGTAATTTTTCAAATTCTGGCCAGAATGTTTTTTACATCACAAAGGATGATTTCACAGCCCCTGCATGAAATCTCCTTTCAGGCGGGAGTTAAAAATGTTCTCCGCCCTTGTTCATGTGATGGCGTCAGAAGAATGCTATGTCAAAAGTTTGGTGCAAAAATATTAAAAAACAATAAAGTTATGTGCTTACATTAAATTTTGCAAATGCAGGCTCATAACTTTGGCAATTTTCAATATTTCTTCCCCAAATTTAGGCAAGGAAAGGCACGTTTATTTATATGGCGTCCAAACCCCGAGACTTTGGGTGCCTTTACCCTTACATAAAAACAGATAGGGTGATACAAATAAATATAAAACCACATACAACATGCAATAAATATTAAAACAATAAATCTAATAATATAATATCTAAAATTAAACTAGCTCTGGTCAGTCAAATTCATCACGGAAGGCCAAACAAAATAAATAACCCTTTAGACCCTTTTTAAACATCTCAACTGTTGGGGCCTCCCTAACAGAGACTGGGGAAGAGTTCCAAGGAGCCAGTCTGGTAACATCAAAGGCACTGTCATCGAAGGTTTTTAATCTGGCCCTTGGAACAATGAGGAGGCCTCTGGTCGAGGAGTAGAGGGAGTGGACTGAGGTGGCAGGAGATTAGCCAGGTAGTCGGGGCCCAGTCCATGCAGGGCCTTGTAGATGAGCAAGCCCACCATGAAGATGATCCTCCACCTGACTGACAGCCAGTGCAGAGCTTGCAGGGCCAGGGTCACATGACTAGACCTAGACAGGCCCCTCAGCTACTTGGTTGTTGTGTTCTGCACCAGCTGTAGCCAGTGGAGGGCCCCTCCAGTGACCCTGAAGTAAAGAGCATTGCAGTAATCAAGCCTGGATGTAACAAAGGCATGTACCAGTGATGGCAGGTCCTCAGGTGGAACTAGGGGTTTAATCCTGGCAATATTACTTAAGTGGTAAAAAACACTTTGGACCACAGATGACACCTGAAATTTAAATGTCACTCTGTCATCCAGGATAACACCAAGATCATGCACCCTAGGGGAGGCCATTAATGGAGTGGATCCCAGGAACAATCCTGTAGCCACTCCGGAGGCACTCTCATCACACCCGCGACCCGGCTCTATCACCTGGACATCCATCTTTAACAACATAACCATATCTTTACAGCACCTCATGAATGTGACAGCTGTCATTTTTCAAATCCTAGCCAAAATGTTTTTTACATTCCAAAAGGTAAGTTTGCGGTCCCTGCACAAAATCACCTTTCGGATAGGAGCTGAAAATTTTCTCTGACCTTATTCATGAGGTGGGGTCATAAGAAGGCTATGTTTTAAATTTGGTGTAAAAATATTACAAAAAAAAAAAGGTCATGGAGCTATGTTGAATTTTGCAAACACAGGCTCATAACTTTGGTAATATTCAATATTTTTACCCCAGATTTTCAACATAGCCATTTATTTACAGCAACTCATGACTGTGACAGCTGTCATTTTTCAACTCCTGTCCAAAATGTGTTTTTGCATCCTGAAAGTTGATTTTGCAGTCCCTGCAAAAAATCACCTTTAGGCCAGGAGTTGAACAGTTACTCTGCCCTGCTTCATAAGTCAGGGTTACAACAAGGCTATGTTGAAAATTTGGTGTAAACATATTAAAAAACTCATTTTCAATAGTTTTACCCCAAATTCCTCAGCTGCAGCCCTATCGGCCCTGGCCAGATTTTGTTCCATTTAATCTTGAATAATCATTTAAGCTCTACAACTACTTGTGGCCTGAGATGGGCAGACTAGGTGGGCCACATGGTCCTTATCTGCTGGCAGATTCTATGTTTCAACGCTTCTATGAAATATGAATTATGTCTGTAAGCCCCCTATACATACGGGGCTTATATTTTCACTTTTAGGCATCCCTTTTCCTCCTCCTCCTACTCCACCTCTCGAGCTAGATAATGGATTTAGTGCTATGGAGGATATTGCTCTGGACACCTCGAGGTGGCAGCAGAGAGTAGTGAAAGGGTATAAAAGGTGACTGACAGGAAGTAGCAGAGCCTTTCCAGCCTGGGCAGAAGGCTTGGGGCTGGAGGGGGGTGGCTGGAAGAGTAGCAACAGGAACAGATAAGGTGGGCAAGTGAGGGAACTCGGCAGTCCAGGAGGGCCAGTGGGGAAACCCCACAAAAGAGTGTAGTCAGGGTGGTTTTTCATGTGCCATGGTTGACAAGGAGTGGGGGTATGGAGCCCCGTTGGGACACAGATAGCCAGGTCCTGCATTGTTGGGGTCTAGGGCATTAGGAGGCTGTTGCTAGGTTAGAGAGAGAGAGAGAGAGAGAGATGTAGGAGCCCTTAGAAAGCCTGTTTGTGTTTATACACAGGTCACCAGGGCTTGGAGGGTTGTGGCAGGGCCTTATCAGGAGGGGAACTGGTAGCAGAGGTTCCCTTCACACCCGGTGTGGCAGGGAGGCCTGGGGAGTCAAGGGAGCCAGGGTGCCTTTCACCCAAAACATGGGGCCTGTTTGGAGGGATTCTAAAAAAGTTACTGCCCCATGGAACTGGTTATTTATTTTTAGAGAAGAACGGTGACCCTGTATTGCTAGAATCATTTGTCATGCAGGTGCAAAATAAAAGCCAGTTGGGGAGAAACAGTGGTTGTGCATTATCTGACTGTGGTGGGGAGGCTAATGGAATGGAATCCTTTTTTCCCCGCCTGTGTTTGCAGTCTAACAAATTTTCCTTAAGTTGCATTCCAGGGGCAGAATCCAGCCTGCTTGGGGCTGCAGGGGCTTCTGAGACCTCGGAAGGTGAAGAAGGAGGTCTCCATCCGGTGATCAGCTTGGGGGAGATCAAATACTGAGATAGAGGAGGTAAAGTGCACAGCTATGAAGACACCGAGCAGGTAGGAGACGACTTTGCCCTACTGATTTGTGAGCAAAAGGTCTCGAATGTTAGCACTTGGGAGTGTTTCCCTTTTCTGCCCTGAAGACCTACGATGTAAAAAGTATGCCCTAGATGGGGTGGGGGAGGGGTTACATGTCTATGTGTGCCACTTCAGAATCGGTCAATGTTTGTGTCAGATGTTTCCTGACAGAGTGATTTGTCAATTTCTTGTTGCTAGTTAGTCCAGCTTTTTATGATCATTGTTTTGACAATATGTGGCTCAAGGGCTGGTGCCAGGAAAAAGGACACAGATTTGTAGGGAACTGGCAACAGTTCTGGGAGCGAAAGTTCTTTAAATTTGATGGACTGCATCTGACTAAGGAGGGAGTCAGTGCATTGGGGCAGAAGTTTGACGTCTTTGCAGAATATTTAAACTAGCAAATGGGGAGAGGGGTGCAGCACTCCATACGTTGAATGGGAAGAACACCCCTCCCCCCTCAAAAAGTGGTCAAACAGGGGTTCAGCATGTTTGCAGTTCATTTGCATCACCAGGTAAGAAAAAAGGTCCATCTCCCCATATGACGCACAGGGGACATGCCAAACCTCACCCAACAACTAACACACCGAAATCTGGCCAATGGAAAATCACGTACACAGATGCTCACAGCCTGGGAAATAAGATCCCAGACCTGGAGGCAATAATGTCAGAGGCTCAACTGGACACAGTAGCAATTAGTGAGACGTGGTTTACCAGTAACCACACTTGGGAGACTTCAGTACCTGGCTATGTACTGTTCAGAAGAGACCGAGGTGCAAAAAGGGGGGGGTGGAGTGGCCCTGTATGTCAATGAAAATATCAAAGCTATAGAAATTCAGAATACACATAAGGAGCCAGAAGAACTGTGGGTCACCCTGGAAACAGGAAATGGGACAGCCATAAGAAATGCGGTTGTCTACTGGCCCCCAGACCAGGGGGAGGACATAGACACATTACTGTTATAAGATATACAAAACATAACAGCTAAAGGGGAGGTTCTGATAATGGGAGACTTCAATTTGCCGGATACAGATGGGTCAATACCAGCAGGAACATCTGCCAGAACAAGACACATGGTGGATTCCCTGCAGGGGAGGGGCATCAAACAACTGGTACAACAACCCACAAGAGACAGGGCTATCCTAGATCTAGTACTGACTAACAGGGAAGGGATCACAGATCTCCAGGTAGAAGGTCACCTGGGGGCCAGTGACCATCACATGGTATGGTTCAATTTGGCCATTACATCTAAATCATCGCATTCCAAGGCAAAAATATGGGACTTCAGAGGAGCTGACTTTGAAAGGATGGCCAACAGAGGTAAGCTAGTCCTGGCAAAAAGAAACACAGGTGAGGGGTACAGGCAAAGTGGGCAAGCATTAAGGATGCAATACTTGAAGCAACATCCCATTGTGTTAGACAGAAAAGGAAGTGCAAAAGAAGAAGGAAACCACTTTGGTTCTCAAATACAGTAGCAGAAAAGGTCAGAGCCAAAAGGATGGCCTTCAGGAAATATAAGGGAACACAGCTGGATGAAGATAGGGGGGCATACCAAACTGCCCTAAGAGAAGAAGGGAAGGCAGTAAGGCAGGCAAAGTCCCAAACTGAGGAAACACTAGCACGAACAGTAAAAGAGGTGACAAGGCTTTCTATAGATACATTAGTGAAAGGAGAAAGTCCAGAGGGGGTATTGCTAAGCTCAAAGAAGAAAAGGGGGCATGTGAGGAGGAGGACCCTGTAAAAGCATCTATCCTAAATAGATACTTTTGCTCAGTATTTACTGAAGAGAAGGTAGGACAGGGCCCACAGCTCAGCACCACGGACACAGGGGGGAGGGAGGTAAGCACTACTCTCTTCACAAAAGAAAGGGTCCTACAAGAGCTCGCTAAGCTCAGGGTGGACAAGGCAATGAGACCTGATGGCATACATCCCAGGGTACTTAAGGAGCTAAGGGTGGAACTAACAGAGCCATTAGCAGAACTGTTTAGTGAGTCTCTGAGCACAGGAGAGGTCCCAGAAGACTGGAGAAGGGCTCATGTGATCCCGCTCCACAAGAGTGGTAGCAGGGAGGAGGCAGGGAACTACAGACCAGTCAGTCTTACCTCAGTAGTGGGCAAGATTATGGAGGCACTCCTTAAGGAAAGGGTAGTGCAACACCTGGAATCCATAATGCCACAGGATCCAAGACAGCATGGATTTACAAAAGGAAGGTTCTGTCGTACTAATCTCATAGATTTCTTTGACTGAGTAACCAGAGTGGTGGACCAAGGGGGAGCAGTTGATGTCACCTACCTTGACTTCAGCAAAGCTTTCGACACTGTTCCACACAGAAGATTGATAAATAAGCTGGGCAGGCTCGGGGTGGGTCAGAAGTTGGTCAACTGGGTGGCAAACTGGTTGATGGGCAGAAAACAGAGAGTGGTGGTAAATGGTATACAGTCAGAAGAGATGCAAGTCACAAGTGGGGTACCTCAGGGATCAGTCCTGGGGTCAGTCCTCTTCAATATCTTCAATAGTGACCTTGCAGATGGACTAGAGGGTAAGGCTTGTCTGTCTGCAGATGACACCAAGATCTGCAACAGAGTAGATGATCCAGATGGGGTGGGCAGAATGAGAAGAGATCTGGATAAACTAGCAAAATGGTCAGAAGAGTGGCAACTGGGATTTAATGCAAATAAGTGCAAGATCATGCACATAGGGAAGAGAAACCCTGAAGCCACCTATAGGCTGGGAGGGGAGTTGCTGGCAGTCACAAAGGAAGAAAGGGACTTGGGCATCATCATCACTGATGACCTGAAATCATCCAAGCAGGTCTCTAAAGCAGTAGGTAAGGCTAGGGGGATGTTAGGGTGTATTAGTAGGGGTATCACAAGTCATAAGAGGGAGATAATAATCCCTCTTTACAAGACACTGGTTAGGCCCCATCTGGAGTACTGCGTGCAGTGCTGGAGGCCACACCTTCACAAGGACATTAACCAAATTGAGGCAGTCCAGAGAAGGGCAACCAAAATAGTGCAGGGATTGCATCAGAAGACATATGAGGACAGATTAACAGAGCTCAATATGTATATCCTTGAGCAAAGGAGGGAGAGAGGTGATATGACCGAGACATTCAAACACCTTAAGAGCATTAACAAGCTGAAAGAGTCTAACATGTTTAAATATAAGAAAAATAGCAGGACAAGAGGACACAGCATGAGATTAGAGGGAGGCCAATTAAGGGAGAATGTGAGGAAATTCTTTTTCACAGAAAGGGTGGTGGATGCATGGAACGGCCTACCCCAGGAAGTGGTGGCTATGAATATAGTGCAGGGCTTCAAACAGGCATGGGACAGGCTTAAGGGAGCAATACAGATGAGTATGAATAGATAGGCCACTGAAAGAGCAAAGGCCGATGGCACATTTATAAGGTAGAAAAAGAAATGAGCAGACTGGATGGGCCTTGTGGTCCTTATCTGCCGTCAACTTCTATGTTTCTATGTTTCTAATATTTGACAGCTTATTTATCACAATGGGCTGTTCTTTGTACCAGGTGATGGGGTATATTGGTCTGGATAAATTAACTTTTACTGTCAGAAAAAATGGAGAGTCTGGTGTCAGAGCTTTTTGTTGGCCTTTGCTGCATATAAGGGGCTGGATTCACAGAGCTCCCCAAACCCTGCAGCTGCAGGAAAAAACTGGCACAAGTGGGTTGTCACTTGTGGAGCCACAGTTTTTCCCTGAAGCTGCAGTATTCTCAAAGGTGGAACCAGTTTACAACTGGAGCCATCATTTAAAGCAGCTTGTGGCTGTTTTTTCACCACAGCTGGAGAAAAATGTTACGCCTGGTGGGACCAGGCATAACATCTCCCGCAGTTGCAGTGGACTGAAAATACAAATCTCCGCAGGTTTGGAGATTTGGTCTGCAACTGGCGTTGCGGAATGGGGTATAGTCCCATGTAATTTTGTGAATCAAGCCCAATATGTGAAATTAAATACTGGGTATGTTATTGGATTGTTTGGCACTTCATATTCTTTGGGTTTTATCTTTCTAGTGTCTTTTGGGTTGGACCCCTTCAGGTTTTTTACTGTCACTTTGTTTCATAAGACCAGTATTTTTTCCCATTCTCATCCGTCCTCAGCTAGATATTCCCCATTCAACTGCCCTCATCTCTGTTTTCCCACGGACACCAAAATACACACTTATGAGGAGCCACATACTATTTAAAAGTGAATCCAGGGAGTAGGAGCCCAGCTGTTGTCATCAGTCAGCTCATCAGCAGCACTGAATCAGCATCTGAGACCCAAAGTCTTAAAACTTTTTTACTTATTTTGCCGCACCTGTCGTGCTTTTTCAAAAACTCTACCTGTCAACAGGGAGATACAATATTCTTTCAATTTCAGTTAGCATTTCTCACTCTAGAATAGCGAGCATAGAGTTAGGGGTTCATATGGTTGTCGATCTGGGTTTTTTTTTGTACTGTTTATGAAGTAGTGGCAAACATACCTATTTAAATTCTCAGGTGTTAGGCTTTCTAGCAAGCAATTCTCATTGAAAGTGTCACTTCGCATGCCCAATGGCATAGAGAGCTGAGGTGATGGGCACCTTATGTCCTGCCATACCAGCGACCAGGGTCAGAAATGGAACTGGGCTGCTCGGGGACCAATGGGGTGAGAAAGGATTGAGCATCCCAAGACAGCTCTCCTTCCTTGGGGAGCGGGGTTAGAGTGGCACGCTGCTTGCCTGACAGCCAGCAATGGCTGGGTGGCAGCACATGCATACCACCACACAGGGAAGGGAACCCACATTCAGGGCACTGTGGAAGCAGAACTTGGGCATCATGCCCATTGCATGTACATGGGCCCAGGGGAGAAAATGGAGGGAAAAATACCCCAGGCGGCAGGATGAATGACCAACCGCCTGCAGGCCCCACATCAGTGGCCGGGGACAACCACAAGTCCTGTGGCAGAGGATGATGGTCATGGTAAGACCTAGAGGAGCAAGATGATGGGGCTGGGGGGGTTGGTCAGAAGGGATCCGCCAGGGGGAGAACCAGGAGCTACTGTAAATAGAATATGAAAAAAAAAGAAAGTGTCACTTAAATATTACTTAAATAAATTTACATCCCCTGTTGTTTTCCTGTATGTATTTTGATTTCTTGCACTTTCTATGTAATTGTTAGTCATGCCTACATCTATTGACATGGCCATGCTAGCCAAACCCCTGTTATCACTGCTTTCATCAGGCAATGGTAAGCACAGTGTGGGTTGCTGTTCATCCAGCTGGTTTGGTACCATGTTAGTAGTGCTGTTATCTGGCATTGGTAAGCTCACTGTAGATGGCTGTGCATTTAGCTGGTTAAAGAGTATGTCATTTGTGATGTCAGCAGGGAAGGGGAAATTCTCTGTAAGTAGTCATGTTTCCAGCAGGCGTGGCTCTCTGTTCACTGCTGTGGGCTGTATTACCTGAGTTTCTGCCACAGAGTTTATATTAACACTGGATGGGCCGTTATTAGGATGAATTGTGTTATTGAGGGGCATACAGACAGACTGTACCTGGTTAACAGCAGTTTGTGACTCCAGCAGTTTGTCCACAAATGGCTCCTCATCAATTTCTATTTGTCTAAAGATCTCTTGTGGCTCGAGATCAAAACTTCTGTTTACTGTAGGTGCCCTGAATTCATTGTGCTTCGGTGTGTTTTTTTTTTTGTTGTTGCCATTTTTACAATTTGCAGTTGTAGGTTTTACCATGATGTGAAAATGACAGTTTTACTTGGTTTCAAACAGGAATGTGAATGCCGTACACTAGGGCTGTGCTCACGGTCATCATATGACTCTGACTGTAACTAGTGCCAACAGCACGCTATGAATGATGAATCTACTATTAAAATAAAAGCTGATGATGAGTTTACTTTACAGATAACTTTTTTATTTCCATAGTAGACTTGTCATCAGTGCAAATAACATAAATTTTATCACATGGCCGTATACCCACACTTATTGAAAGCATGAACGTATTATGTTATATTATAAAATGGGGGAGTGGAAATTCACCTTCCTGATTGGTTATTGCCTATGCATGAAATGTGCTTCATGCACAGGCAATAAAAAGTTCAGAGAAACAAGATCACATTTCACAGAGAAATCAGGAGCCTTTAAAACGTTGGCATTTTAAACTCTTCCATCTTCCTTTCCCTCGCTAACGCTCCAATTTCTCTGTCTGCCATTGTCCTGCCGGCCCCAGGCTTTAACCACCTCTCCTACTGCAAGAGCCGATATAATAGAAAAGTGTCTGTTACCATAACCTTGTCTGCCTGCTGTGCCCTGTCAGCAGCTGTCACTGTCCCCAACGCAGCTCATCAAGCGTTCGCCGACCGATCAGGGAAACTCTGGTACCCCTCATTTGTGCTTCAAAAATAAAAAATTAAAAAATTAAAACACTTCTCTGTTGTGGGTAAATGAAAACACTTCTTCTCTCTCTCACACTCTCTCTGTTGTGCACATGGGCAGCTGAGTGAATTAACTGAGCTGAGCAGAGGGCTGTACAATTGGACAACTGGGCTAGTGGCAAGGAGGAAACTACAACTACGGATCCCAATGGAGGACAAATGTCCTAAAGCAATTACTGAACACAAAGGTGGAAGGACTATTTTACTATAAATACACTAAGTTATTTTAGTGTATTCATATCTAAATGGCTTTTTAACAAAGAAAAAATTTTTTTGAATAAAGTAGCCCATTTTATAAGCACAATAAGATACTCCGGGTGTGTGCAAGGAACAGATTTTACCGCACGCCAGGGGCTAAAGTGTTCCATGCACACCCTGTCATGCCTTATTGCTTACTTTTTAACAACTTAAAGAGACTCATCTTTCACTTCTATGTTGTTATCCAACACAGATCTTATTGCACCTTGTTATTGATTGTGAAGCCCATGATGAACAACCGTGGGCTTTCTCCATGAACACACAAGATCAGAACCACAGGAGAGCATGTACCGAAGCATAAGAGACACTATAAGCTGGAAGTAGAGCAAGCTGTTTGAAAATACTACAGGGTTATGGACCATTATTGGTAGTTTTTTTTCCTTTCATCATTTTATTTGTCATCAGTTTGGTGACCATGTGAATATGAAGTAATCATATCTGATGATTTAAAGGCTACCAAACAATGTGAGAAGGATGTAAGGAGAGCCAGTGGAATGCAGTGGTGCATAGGGAGAGGTATCTCCAGCAGAAGAAAGGATGTGGTGATGCCACCTAGAACATTGGTGAGACCTCATCTAGAGTACTGTGTCCAGTTCTGGAGGCTGCATCTCCAGAAGGATATAGACAGAGTAGAAGCGGTTCAGAGAAGGGTGACAAAAATGGTGCAGGGGCTGCATCAAAAGTCATATGAGGGGAGACTGGAGGATCTCAATATGCATTCCCTGGAGGGGGGGACTATGACAGAAACTTTAAAATACCTCAAGGTAGTGTAAATAAGGTACAAGAGGGTAGCATCTTTCAGAAAAAAAGATGTTCAAGAACAAGGGGCCATGATATGAAAATAAAGGGGGGGGGGGTAAACTAAGAGGTAACATGAGAAAGTATTTTTTCACAGAAAGGGTTGTGGATCCATGGAACAGCCTTCTGGCAGAGACTGTAGAGGCAAAAACGGTAGAGGAATTCAAAAAATACATGGGACAGATATAAAGGAACTCTAGCGATAGGAAAGAGAGGGTAAGCCACAGATCATTTAGGATCTGCGGTACATGAAACAGGTTGGGAAAATGAGCAGACTAGGTGGACCAAGCGGTCCTTATCTGCCGTCAAATTCTGTGATTCTATGTAATAGGCAGACTGTGACTAATGTGAGCATGTATGTCAAAATGAAATGTAGACAAAATGAATGTGTTCATTCTGTGTATTCTAAGATGCAACTGAGTCCACAACTTGAGCCGGTGTCTATTTAATAGATTTTAATTCCGACACAAAATTTAAGTCCCACTGAAGAAAAAAAAAATCATCAGAACTGTCAAGCATTGCCATGGCAATAGCACACACATGCTCCCATTCAGTGCTGCACACATACAGTACCTCTTACTGCCCTTACATTTACTAGCATTGTGATTTAGCATTACATAGGCATTAGAACTGCACAGCAGTGATGATCATGTTACATTACAATCTCCCATTCTTTGGGAACATCACTTTCACGTTTGTTAATCATGCTCTGCAGCTCAAGATCTGAACACAGAATGCAGTGTGCCATAGAAACAAGAATTATTTTTGTGTATTTGTTTCTCCCCCTAGCACCCACCAGCTATCTCTGACGTCCCCCTCCCGTCGCACCCAAGCATCAGACCCCCTCCCTTCTTGCCCCCATGACTTACTCTTTGTGGTAGGGGGCAAGGAGTGACTCAACCCACCAGTATGGATCCAGCTGTGGGAGGTGTCCTCTTGGGGCTGCGCACAGAGGGGTACCATTGTCATCCTGCTGCGGTGGGAACCAATTTTCCTTTTTCCTGGTGTGGAATGTGAGTGTGCAATGCCGCCAATGCCGCCCAGCGCACACGTCTGCATGCTGTATGTCGGGCAGCTGCTTGCACCCCGCTCCCACATTATGGGACCTGGCATGTTGGCCTCCAGCTTCCGCTAGGGGTCAGGCAAATGCCCGTCCATGTCCCAAACCCTCCCCCAGGAGAGGAGAGCTGTCCTCTGGATGCTCAATCCTCTCCCTCACCAGCCGACCCCCAGTGACCTGCTCGTACCGCGAACATGAGTCACCGGCATGGTAGGAGGTAAGGCAGTGATGCCTAAGCCCTCCACACCACTGGGCCGGCAAGAATTCTTTTTGAAAAGCATGTGACCACTGAGTAAGAGCTGCAGCACAACAGAGGAACTATTTCACTTCAGATGGGGCTAAAATCCAAGGGAAAACAAAAAATGCAGTCAGGTAAAAAATAAAATGTTGTACCCATATTTTATAATCGCAATGAGGTACTCCTAGAGGTTATGTTAATGTTCTTGTTAATCACCGCCTGGAGGCATGTGGCACTCAGCTGCCCTCATGCCACATTACACCCACAGAGTGTGATTAACTAGAACATTAACATAACCTCTGGTCATATCTTTTTGCTTAATAGTATACTTTGTGATATCTTATTAAATGCAGAACTTTAATCAATAAAAGCTGCATACAGTTTTTGAGTGAACGTCATTGAACATATTTCTCAGTAAGGTGACGTAACACAAAATAGTTATCAACTGTACTCCTCCTTAGGCTAAATCCAGCTTGAAACTGTGATAGATCACCCAGATCTTCAGTTTCGTTCTATAATCTCACTAATAATACTTTTGAGAATATTTTTAAAAGGATATTTAATAGACTTATAGGTTCTTACATACTGGGGTCAGATCTGCCTCCTTTTTATGGCTGCATGGGTGGATACATGCTGATGTATTGCTATCATGTAGAAGAGAGAAGGGATGGTGGAAGCACGTGACCGGATACCTTCCCTCTATGCTTCCACAGTGCTGCAGTCAGTGCTTTTCTATTGTTTCTCCACTGTCCTTCCCCTCCATGGCTGCACTAGCACCCCCCCAGTCACATTATTTTATTGCTGCCCACTACTTCCATTTCAGTTCTACAGTCGCGGTCAAAAATAAAAGAGCCCACTGTGCCCAAGATGGCTACCGTGAACTCAGTGTGCATGCGCGACTTTATTTTCACAGTTGCGGTGAAGTCATGCATGTGCACTGAGTTCATGGTGGCCATCTCGGGCATGACAGGCTCTTTTTTTCAGCAATGCGAGTGCTCTTATAGTGGTGTAGCAACTGTGTTGGCACTGACCAGAATTTGTTTGTCTGTAGGTAGAATTTCTGCACCTTTCCATGAGACTGAATACATTTATTGAGAACTTTTGCCAAGATTGGGGCTCAGATGTTACTTAGATAAAGATATACTTTGGCAGGATTGCCATCCAAATGGACATTTTTGGGGAGGATGACAGTCAGTTGTGGTACAGTACTGTACCTGGGATGGCCCACAAAGTGGAGCCATAGTTCTTCACTGGTGGGTGGCAGAGATGTTGGCTGATTTCACAATGACATTTCACTACATGTGTTTGCTTGGAATCAGCTCTGCCAGCATTTCAGTTTGGAAGGGACAGAGCGAGAGAGAGATTGGCGGACGACACTGCCAGGCATTTGGTTGACCACCAGCACTCTTGAGCCTTGCCTCCCACCCATGCTAAGTGCAAGATCTGATCTCTTGAGGGGTTTCCTTCCTGCTCTGAAGGAATCACCACAGGAGGCAAGCTATGGGAGTCATGGGGGAGGTATGATGGTATAGAGGCTGGGGGATTGTCCAGGTCCAGACTGGGGGGCATAAGCAGAGGTCAAATCCTAATTTTCCATATCAGTGGGTTTTGTACTCCCACGTAGATCACTCAAGTTCCACCATGATTGGTTGGAATAGATCCAGAAGTTGATAATTAGATCTATATTCAACATCCTACCATTTATGAACTTTAATTATTTTAGTTACTTATGACTGTTGACCTAAAAGAACACTCAAGAGTCTCTCGGACTTCCTTCTTTAGTAGTCTCTGCTCTGGGATCTTGTGTCAGCTACTGATAACTGTTTGCTCTAAAAACATATGATATCAATGTAAAAGTAGGATAACATTGTTGTTTTATTTTGTGATTTTTGTTATTGTCCCCCTTAGCAGGCTTGCCTTCAGCCCTGCTGTCCTGTCTTGCTTCTGCTACTAGTTTGTGCTTCCTTCATTGGCCTGTTGGTGCTTGGATCACCCTGGCCTGTCCCCCCCACCCCCAGAGCAAGATGCTCCTTTTGGCCTGAGCAGTGCCTAGTTAGCACAGGTACACTGATCATCCCAAGCTCCAGTGCTGAGAGGAGGAGCAGGGCATTCTTACATGCCTGACAGTATGAGGCTTTTTTGTCCCTTTTTAAAGTACTGCTGAGTTCCCCAAAATTGTGCAGTGCACTCATGACTACCCTGGAGGTGCCACAAGGTGCGTGGTTACCTACATCACCCTTAGATGTCATTTGAGAGCATTGCACCAAGCAACCCACCTCCTGGAGAAGAGCATCTGCATGAAAGCTCTTATCCCCTTCTGATGGCCTTCTCTTCTGGCATTGCTGGCCCAGGGATGTGAATTTGGGCTACCAGTGTGCCATGGCACAGCGGTCCCTAACCACACAGTTTCACTGCCTTATTTTTACAGATTCAGGTATCTGTTCAGTGTATCTCATTGGTCACAATTTGTCACATATACTGTAGCTTTAAGATATAATAGCAGTGGACCGGTAAGACATTCAATATCACTGTGGCTACTTCCATGTCAGTGTGTTCTGGGGTTTGTGTCCTGACCCAGAACAGCATAGCAGGTTGTCTAGTGGAGAATCGAGAATCACACATGATGGTCTTGTCATCTATGTGAGGATGAGTAATTCATTCACACAGTAGTAGTGTGGCCCTCTTGGTGCCTGAAAAACAAATCAGATTACCAGGAGGGATTCTGCGCCACAATCCTCTCATCAAATATCAACTCGGATGGAGAACAAGACCCACTTACTGGTTAACAGTTTAGTTTTTATTCACAAAATAGCATATCTACCAAATAATGTCAATGTTTTGTAGTGTACCCACTACTTCATCAGGACCTAGGGATATGCATACAAGTTCAAATCAATATATATATATATATATATATATATATATATATATATATATATATATGTACAAGCTGGATTGTTATTCCCAATATCAAATAAAAACTGTTCTCTATTTTTAAAAACTTCATATCAAATATAACAAAAAGATTTGTAAATAGCCACACCTTTTAAGGAGCTCTGTGTGACAGCAAAAATGATTGTGGTGTGTTTTGGTATTTTTTATAATACTTAAATGTGATATTCTTATCAATCAATCTGTTATATGTATTATAAAGTATAAATCAAAACAATTTAATTCCCACTCTTTGCTAAAGTGTTTAAGTGTGCCGTATTTTCTGTTTCCCCAAACACTCACAACTTGTGCTGATTTTCTTAATAGTTACAATACATTCTGTCAGTCTTTACTCAAATCATGACTACAGCCATGTATTTTATCATCATCCACTGTATTAAATCATTCAAAAAAATTTCACCTTAAAATTAGCTTTTCTTTCACCACTATCTTTATATCCTATTGGTGTTTAGTCTTTTAACTACATAAAATATCAACCAAAATGTATTACTAGCACTCTCATAAAACCGTTTGTAATATGAGTAATAAATTAACTTACAAAGAGATGTAACTCACTTCTTCTTGGTCCACACTTTCATGTGAAAACTAAATAAATAACACAATACTTTAGTACTGAGAGCACATTCCCACCAATAAACTGAGTCCATTACTAAACATGTTTTGAACTAAGATCCCTTTTTCAAGTGTGTGGTTCCCTCATGTAAGCACAAACTTAAGGGATTAAATCATCTGGTTTCTCAAAGAATGTTAAATCAACTTAACCTTTAACTAGTTTGGAAAAATCCTCCCACCCCACCCCACTTTTCAAACTGTTATACACTTTTTTTATTTTCTTAATGCTTTAGTATTTCATCACATAACACTGTCTTTTAGAATTGTAAATGCTAACTTCATATATGCTGACATATTTTTTGCCAAGAGTGTATTTGAACACTTATTCTGTTAAATATAAGTATCCTGTTTGGTTTAAAGCTTAGACACCTCACTGGCACAGGCATAATTTGTTTAAGTCTTGCCTCCTCCTTAGTCTAACTTCTCAGAACTTATATTTAAACAAGTTTTTAACCTGTGCTAGTCCCCTTTCATTCTTTCATTTTCACCATTATTTTTACAGCTGCATGGGCTGAGCTCTGAAGAAGTTTTGCATGTAGAAAAGGGCTGACGTCATGTTTTCCATCCATGGAACTGTTTTTCCTCCACCTGACCCTCCCCCAAGAAGCAATCCACTCATGTTGTCCCTATGGACTGCAGCACTGCATTATATCAGTGGGCATTTTTTTTTTATGGGCATTTTTTTTGTACATTTCTGTCCCCTTTCCTTAACAGCAGTCAAACAGACAGGCAATCTGCTCACCGTGGAGCCTTTCAACTTTTGCTATAGCCACATTGCAAAGGATGACTCAGGCAGACCCTCCAACTGTACTGTTTTTGCCAGTACAATACCACATTTGTAATACTGGAACTGGATGCTACCTAGTTTACACCATGTACCGAATTTTCGGCTGCCTCCCGAAATACTTTAAATTTTCCTACTTTATTCTGTGCTGCTCAGAGGTTCTGCTGTGTCAGAGCCAAGTGCCGGCACAGAGTAGTCCGAGGAGGGGAGTGTCCAATGGTCCCCATGGTAACCACACTACTAGTTTGTCAAGATTGATGTGCCGCCACCAGCAAGGGCATCTCCCTCCTATGTCTTCGACACTGTGTGACACCCCCCCCCCCACCGGAAGCAGCTGAGAGAGACTGGTGTTGATTGCAGCCAATCCCCTGATACTTGACTCTTGGTGGGATTGTCAGGGTCTGTCAGGAGATCCCGATTGGATAGATTGTATTTGCAATGAGCATCTTTCTTTGTGGCAAAAAATGCTTTATTTACTGGCACAGACATTGAAGTGGTTGCATTGGATCATCTGGATGTTGGGACTAGTCTGTCAGTCGGGACCCACTGTATTCCTCGAAATCCGTGTGAGTTTCTCGTCGCCATGAACTGCCAGGTGACTGTCGAGGAGTGACCACCTGGGGTGGAGAGTGAGATATGGGGATCATCCAGTGGCCCCTCAACACTGCACTGGTACAGGCAAGACAAGTCAAAGTCACTTCCTATAGAATACCCCTAGTAGTTTCCTGACCTGTTCATATTGCTAGCTGATCCGACTGGTCGGAGGGGGTGAGCAAAGTAAGTAATTCATTGTTTGTTAGCCCAGAATGAATAATTTCTTCCCCCTGGTCATGATATATTATCTATCAAATGATAATCCTGCCTTTTCATTGGCATTATGAGCTGTTCATAATGCCAAGGAAAATGCAAGATTATCATTTGATAGATCATGGTCTGAAGCTCTCAGTCCAGAGCATACTGAAAAAAGTAAACAAAGCAAACAAAAAAAAATAAATAAATAGACCCAATTCAGTTAGGTGACCACCTAGCCCGTACAACAGTCACATGGTCCAGTCAATAAATCAGATAATGTAGATAAGTGGGTTTCTCTGAATAGTCACAGCCCTCCAAGTTGTGTTATCTTTATCATAAAAAAATAAAATGTGTGAAATGGGTCACATTTATTTTTAATCTTGCCTCTTGAACATTCTCCTATTATATAATAACAGAATGTATGGGTCTGCAGGGCACCATTTCAGATAATGAAGTCCTCATTAGAACAGGGTGGAAAGTGGGGCTTTGTTGATCAGTATGAGATAGCTGCGCTGTCACTGACAGCATGGCTATTCATGATGAGGCACACACAGAGCAGCTCCTTTAGGTATTCTGCATTGCAAAATCAAATCTCAGTTCTGTTCCACCCAGGATTTTAAGAAACGTTGGTGTTCTTGGTTGTTAACTTACTTCTAGCTCTGCCGATTTATCATGCCAGATGTAGGAGTTATTAATAACGAGACTAGCACCCATGGAAATTGTTTAAACGGGGCATTCAATGATTTCCTGGATCAGTGCATCCATATACATAATTTTTATCTTTACACTGGGTAACTGTGCGTAAGGTTGTTGTTCTCCAGCTCTGCTAAACAATTTACACAATACTTAGAAACTTAGTTGAAAATTAAAAAGACCTAGAGGTCCATTAAGATTAACAAACTTGCTTGCAGTTGATTCCAATAAATTGTCCAATGGGCCCACTTGGAATAGTCATGGGTTAAAGCCCCCGCTCACTGCAACAGAGAAGTGTACCTATTTTGATGTGTCAAATGTTGGATGGTCTGCTCAGGACTGAAGCCGGACTAGGTCTAAATATGTTTTGCTGAAGTTCTCCTGAAGGCGTCAGCTGCTGTTTAAATTACCTGTTACTTCGATGGTTCGTCCCCATCAAAAACTCGTCATATGCTGCAATGCCCCTGCAGCACTACCTATCTCAAGCATACGTTAGGCTAGTGCCCTCTCGGGGTTGCAAAACTCGTCGCCATGCTGTCATGTGCTTGCTTGACATAGCCTAATCTTGTCCTGGCCTGGAACTCTCATTACACAGCAAGGTACCATGAATTTCTCCTCTAGGCAACATTCGTTTCGTTTTCTATATGCGATCCCCACGTCTGCTGGCTGTCTGGCCTAAATACATACTGGATGAGAAATATAAAGCCATAAACGGAATCTCCCATTACATACACCAGACAAAGGCAGGCATAACCTAATGCCTAGCTTAACATACAGAAAACGCAAATCAACCGCTATGCAGAGAGATTGATTGTGCCGAATCTGTGAGAGTCATGTGGCTGCTGGTACTATCTTGCTCAGCTCCAGCTGTCTGCCCTGAACTGCAAGCGTATTGTGCTGTGAGTGTCTATACTCGGCACAGTTTGGTCTGGAAGACATGAGTGAGACTCTGCCCGACAGCTGCTTTGTCGTCCGCTGGCCTGCCTCAGATGCGACGGGACCGCCAATCTCCCCTTCTGTGATCCATCACCAGCGCCAGCCTGACTCGTGAGACAGTGATGTCTGTGACCAGGTCGCAGGATGGGAAAGACAGAGCTCAAGCTAAGCAGGTACAGAGTAATACAACTGCACTATCAGAACACAACCGCAATTTAATCCTAAGATGCAGAAAAACGTGGTGTATATTCAGTTGCTCAATGCTGATCCCTGTTGCTGGTTTGTTCCTGCTGATCCATAGACCTACTCCTTCATGTACTGAGTCCAGGGTGAATAATTATAATCTTAATCCTACCACCTGTCAGCATTGACGTGATGCATAGCATAGACCCTCTAAATTCAGAGCAAATGGCCAGAATGTTATGTGTAGCACTTTCTTATTCAAAAGAATAATATATCTAACAGTGGGCCTCATATGCCAGAAATGGCTCATTATCTTCAAGTTCTTGAATTGTAATGCTAAAATCAGTGGTTCAGGCTTGAAGTTTGTTTTGCAGCTTGAAGAGCATATAGGTCCAAGCAGCTTACAGAGCAGTGTGTGCAAGTCTGTGTATCATGAGTTTTTTTTTCACAGTATTCAGTTTTAGTCTCCCCGCTGCCCCCCACTGACTGCAACACAGAAATGTACCTATTTTGATCTGTCAGATGTTGGAGGGTCTGATAGCGGGACAGGCTGGGCACAGATCTTATTACTGTATTCCGAATTTCATGGGCGGGGACTTTTTCCATCTGGCTAGCCGTTCACCCACTCGCAGTGTCTGAGCTGAAGCGAGGCTCCACCCCACCCTCCATCAGAGTTGCTAGGCCCGTCTCCATGGGCTCTTGCTGTGGTTAGTGTCCCTCGGTTCACATGGATTTGTTTTTGTTGCCGGCAATGACTTCTTGTGGGGGAAAAATTGTAAATGTGCTTCCAACGTGTTTGGTAGAAGATACATGGGGGACACATCAGGAGATAGTTTAGTTGTGACCCGCCCCCACAATGTACTGGCGACCCCCACCCAAATAAATAATTCAGAGCAACATGGCCTACAAGAGAATGTCTCACTGGGATCTCGTATGACCAGTACTTATGCAGTAAGTGGATCTGATTGCCTGCTAAGCCTACTCGGGGAAAAGAAACTAGACAAAAAGATTCTGGTGGTCTTGTCTTTTGCCATACTGCTAATATGGGAGGGCTGTTTTCACTTTGGGTTGGCATCCGCCTCATCTTTTAGCTTCAATAAATATCTGAATCCAGCTTGACAGAGACAAATAGGATGCACAAAAAGCGACTAGTAATTAAGTGCTTCTCAGATAGGTAAAACTATGAATCATTCATGCATGCGTATGAGAGAGAGGAAATCTGCATTGCAAAAAGTAATTTGCATTTATCACTTTTTGTCTTCTGCTAACTGATGTGAGTCACAAAAGAGAGACAGAAAAATATACAATATTTGGCTGGGGTCACCTAGTCTATACTTAAGCAGTGCAGCATTTTAAATTTTTATTTGTTTATCCACCGCACTGTTTCCCTATACTGTAAGGCCTGCATTTGTACATGTTTTGGTGCAGCTGTTTAGCCTGCAACTACAGTACATCCCTGTAGATGCGCTAAAATGTTTGTGGAGGATTTTCAAACATTCTGACGCATTTAGAACGCTTTGCTCACTTTATGTGTGTGCCCCAGGGCTCAGTTCTGGGGCCACTGCACTTCAGTATTTTTATGGCTGCATGGGCAGAGCCCTGCAGACGTTTTGCATGTAGAAAAAGGCTGATGTCGTGTTTTCCGTCTGTGGAACTGTTTTTCCTCTGCCTGACGCTCCCCAAAGAAGCAATCCGGCCATGTTGTCCCTATGGACTGCAGCACTGCACTATATCACAGTGGGCGTTTTTTTGTTTTTATGGGCATTTTTTATTTCATTTCTGCATCTCCGCCATTTCTGTCCCCTCCCCTTAACAGCAAGGGTGTAGCTACCGATACATCTGGCACACCATGGCGTGCAGCACACCAGCGCATGGGGGGTAGCAGGCCATCGCTCAACCCAGTTTAAAATTTAAAAAAATGTATTTAAAAGCCAGTCCCTGCTTAAAAACTGCATTGCCATTGCTTAGTATTGAAAGTTGACTAACAAAATGGACCTGTTTTGCAATCAGAACCCTTTTCTTGCACTTCTAAAATTTGGAAGTTAAACTATGTACCTGGAAATGGCGACCTCAGAGGTGACTGAGACAGCTTCAATAAATACTCCATTAGCAACACTCGGTATGTACTGTGGTCACCCTTCTAAACTGCTAGCTTCTGAAAATCATTTAATACATTTTAACTGCCCAAAGGAACAACCTCCCAAACGAATGTTACAATACCTTCTGACTTCTGACTTTCTTTCAACCCTACTTTATTCAATCAGAATCTTTGCCTAGCACCGTGCAGCCTTTTAGCCTGTCACAACTGACAAGAAGCAGTGTGAAATTCACTCCATGACAACTGGCTGTCGGTAGGGAGCGAATTGTTAGGGGGTGGGTTATCTCAGGAGCCAACTGTCACCGGAACCAGTTGTCGGGAACCAGTTGTCGTGGAATGGAATGACGGGAGCAAATTGACATGCTCCCTTTCTTTTTGTGGGTCCCCATGTAATGCTGTTGTGTTTTACAAGACTTATGAACTGAAATAGCAGTGTGCAAATGTTACAAAAAGCAGATCTGTGAAATAATCCCCCATTCTTTATCACAGGTTATGGCTGGTGCTGGGAATTAAAGCTGTCACCGATTGAGATAGGCTGAAGGATTATTTCACAGATCTGCATTTTTTTAACATTTGCTCTGTGCTGTTTCAATTCATAAGTAATGTGAAATGTAACAGCATTAGATGGGGGCATGGTACTTGGGACTACATGTCTTTGTGGGAATGCTTTTGTCTGTCATAATGCCCGCCCAGCAGCTCTCGGTCTCCAGATTGGAATCAAGCTTGGCTAAATATATATATAATTTTCTTTCATCTTGCACCAGGTCAAGTGTGTATAGTTATTCACATGGAAAAAAAAACAGCTGCAGGAAGAAGGGGAGTGTAATTCAGAACTGAACGGTATGTTTTATATGTCCCACTCCAAGGAACCACACACAATCGACATTATTTTGCTGTTGTCAGCTGCTCTTTCAGCAAATGCCACAGAAACAAAAATGGGTGTACTAGATGGACCCCTAGTCACCTTCTGCTGTCACCTTTCTATGTTTCAGTTATGTATTGTCTAGCATCATTGCAGTGGTAGTGTATACTTGGTTGTAGTGGTGGAGGTTGGGAGGCTTCAATCATACAAGACCTAGGTAATTTGTCAAGGGGGGCAGTAAGTGCAGAGAAGGGATTTCATAGCAGTGCTAGTGTTCTCTGGAATAATTGAGCATGTTAATTTATTTTAATGTTTGCCATTGTTCCAGATGCCCAGGTGTGATTACCGACTCCTTAAGATCTTGCACCTAGCAGCAATGTTAGGGATCACACAATGGACTAAATATGAGTCTTTAGCACACCATTATTTAACTCCAGCTAATCTCCAGACTTTCAGCAGGTGATGTTAAGTGCCATTGTTTTGTAACAATATATTTAATTACATCTAGTCTTAGTGTAATTTAAACAGAATTTACCATCATAATTGGCAATATGACACAGAAAAGATAGCTCTTGGTGTATTAACATTCCATATTTTCCAAAGCAACTGACTACATTACCTTCATAAACATATACAGTAATTTGACACTAGGTAAGGACCACAGGGGCCATCCTAGTCTGCCCATTTTCTTCACAAACTTCGTTATGCAGCTGTAGTGGATCTGACAAGAATTTGTTTTGTTACGTTACAGCAAGCAATGCTTCTTACCTTCCCCTTGTACTGTCTCGCAGGTGTGGACTAGTGGTGGGCAAAGTGGACAAAATTCACTCCGCAAAGTGATTCATGGAGTAATGTGGAATCCATGAAGTAATCCACAATGCAAAGCGGAGTATTTTGCGTCATAATGAGGAACGCAAAGTCCATTGAAATCAATGACTTTGCATTATTCCACCTTCTCAAAACCACTTCTCCACCAATTTTATGTCGAAGTACATTGAAATCAATGTACTTCACATCACTTCGTCGCCTTGTTATTGAGCTCCAAGGTGAATTTTACAGTGATTCATGGGATTGCAGGTCACATGGGCTCTAGATAGTTCTGCACAGCCTCAGTTCTGTGTAGTGTGTGTGTGTAATGGAAGATGGAGACAGTTTCCTCTCAGAGCTCTGCAATTCAAATCCTCTAAAAGCTGTTAAAAATGCCTTTTAGAGTCTTTTTTTTTTTTTTTTGCTCAAAATTTAGTACATCGATTGCAGGAAACCCTCCTGTGCTCATATCATTGAGTGTTTATTGTTTGTATGTGGATTTTGAATGTTAATTTAGAACATTCAGTCTGTGTACTGACAGACACTTGAAGTGTGCTTTGGGGGAGGGGTGTATCTGTGGTGGAGGTAGGTTAAAACTGGGAGAAAAAAAGCAGTCTTTCTGTTTTGGTTATATTTTTCTTGTATAACTTTGTTAATGTACACACAGTATTTTCAGTAATTCCTGAAATTTTTTTTGCTGATTGTTGTGGTACAGCAGTGCATAATTTCAGTGTGTTTAAAAGATTTGGTTATATTACTGAAGTTTTCAATTTGCTGTGCATTACTTGTAGTGTAGTGTAGTGTGTGTGTGTGTGTGTGTGTGTGTGAGACATGTGCCATCAGATCAGACACATTTTATTGTGCCACAGAGTAATTGCAGCAGTGTGAACCTGCTATCCACCACACCTGCATGAATTTTTTGTACTGCTTTGTAGTATCTTTACTGATAGTAGACTGTTACTGCCATGTACTACGAATCAATGAATAAATCAAAATCTTTATTTATCCAGGCGAACACCATTGAGCAAGTTCATTTACAAGGTGGACCTGTGTCACACAAGGTCAAAGCACAATACATTTATATACAGACAATAAATAGACATTTGTATACGATAAAATGATAAACACAGAACAATAGCAATAGGTCCAGTTAAGGAGTTAACAAGATTGAATCAACATGTACATCAATTATTCAATGGAGAAGATAACGGTAACTGGTGTGGACAAGAGATAATAAAACATTCTTACTGTCGGCAATGCCTAGCACAAGTCATGACATGGCATTCAGGCTTAGAGGGGGATGATTGTAAGACGCTGACAGGGGAGAAGCGGGTTACAAGGCAAGGTAAGGGCTGCTCTAATAGAGGGGTGCTAGGACAACAGGGCAAGGGATAACACATGATGGGAGGTCAGATAGGGTAAGAAGGAGTAAGCGGAGTGAACAGAAGTAGATTGAAAGGAATATAGGTTTGAGGAAACCATAGGGCCAAGACTTGGGTAACAATGCAGAGGACAGGTAAACAGCAGACACCGTAACATGCTAAGAGTGGGGGAAACAGTTGCAGAGTTCCTTAACAGCATGGACATATAAGGTCTTGAAGAGGGTAAGACTGACAGGGATGCTCAATTTCACTGATTTCTGCAATTTGTTCCAAAGTGATGGCAACACAAAGCTTATGGCTGGTCTCCCAAAATGTGTATTAGCCCTAGGCACTTTCAAGGAAATCAAAGAGTAACTTCTCAGTGGATAGTATCCTAACAAACTTAGCGGAAGACGGTCAGAAATGTATTGGGAATGTTTTTTGGTATTAGCTCTGAAGGTCCAGAGAGCCACATTTCTGTTCCGCCTGTACTGAAGGGAAGACCACCCCACAGCTGCATACAAAGAACAATCATGTGTGGTGAGGGGTAGGCCAGTTATAAATCTCAAGGCTGTGTGAAACGGGGTGTCCAGCTAAGCAATATAAGAGGCAGTGCATTGACTACAAATGAAGTCAGCATAGTCAACTAGGGAAAGGAACGTAGATTGAACTAATTGCATCTTAGCATCTCTAGTCAAGAGGTGATTAATCCTAAAGCAGACCCTTGACATGATCCATAAAGGAGAGTCTCTGGTCCAGTCAAAGCCCCAGATGCTTGAATTTTGTAACAAATTCCAACCTTTCTCCTAGTATAGTGGTAATCTGAGGTATAGAACCAACATTGGCTGGGTTCACAGTATGAATGGCAGGTGAGAACAGCATTGCTTTTGTTTTTTAGGCATTGAGTAAAAAGGTTTTTATTTAGGAGCTGACTCTGTAGCAGGTTGAAGTCAGCTTGCAAGTCTCCACAGGTGGCTTCCGGTGTTGTGCGGCTTAGGTAGAGCACCGTATCATCTGCAAACAGGTGAATATTGGCCTCCTTACTGCTGTCGTCAATGTTGTTTATGTAAATTGCAAACAGTAAGGGACCCAGGATAGATCCCTGTGGTACACCTCTTTTTAGTGGTTTGAGAGGGGAAAGTTCACCTTCAGCCTTAACCTGCTATAGCCTATCTGTAAGGTAGTCATTGAACCAGCACATGGATGCCAAGTCCAGACCTATCATTTTCAGGGTGGAAAGAAGCAGGCTGTGGTCAACAGTGTTGAAGTCCTTTCTTAGGTCCAGGAACATGGCACAGACAAAGTTTCTATTCTTCAGGTCTCGTTGGCAATCATTAGTCACTTTGGCCAGGGCCGTAATGGTGCTATATTTTGCTCTGAAGCCAGATTGTAGAGGGCTTAGAAGGTTCCTATTGTCTAAGTATGTTCTCAGCTGTGCATTCACAATTGTTTCCAAGAGTTTAGACAGTATGGGGAGGAGTGAGATCAGCCTATAGTTGTTAAGATCACAGTGGTCCCCTGATTTAAACAGAGGAATGACGCGGGCAGTTTTCCATAGGTGTGGGAGAATCCCCTGGGATAGGGACAGGTTAAATAGATGAGTAATTGGCATGGCTAGGACATGGTATGCAATCTTTAGGAAGCAGGGGTCAAGGGAATCAGCACCAGCATTTTTCTTAATGTCCATTTGTAGAAGAAGATTTTTGACCTCTTTCAGCGATGCAGGTAAAAAGGAGAAGACTGCGTTAGTGGTGCTGGGTTCAGGATTCTGTGTGCTAATCTGGGAACATAATGGCATGCAGGTGAGTTGTCAAATGCTAGTCTGCAGTGGCAAAGTGGTTATTAAAGGCCTGCAAACTCTCCATTCTATCACAAATAGTAGCGTTATCAGAAATCATTTTCGAGGGAAATACATTTCCAGACGTGTGGCCAGACAGCTCTTTGATTGTAGACCAAAATTTAGTTGGGCACTTTGTAGCAGAGTCTAGTTCAGAACGATAGAAGTTGGCCTTTGCCTCGCTAACCATCTTAGTGCAGGAGTTCCTGGACTTCCTGAAATGACACCAGTCCTTGGATGTTTTTGATTTGCAAGCTTTTTTCCAAAGCTTGTCCCTCTCTAACAATGCAGCCTTAAGTTCCGTGGAAAACCAATGGCATGTTCTAGTCTTTGCATGGACTTTTACCAGGGGAGCATGCTTTTTTAAGGCACATGGCATAATTTCATGGAAAATGTCATAAGCCATATTCACCGATTTAGCTAGGTAAAAATTCTGCCAGCGTAAGGAAAATTTTAGCTCGTCAATATGGGCGAATGGGTCAAAGTTGCATCTAGACATCTTAGTAGAGAACTTAGATGCAGATGGAGGTTTAGAGGCAGATCTTACACCAGCAATGAAACTGTGATCACTGACATCTGAGGAAAAAATTCCGGCATGAGAAAAGAAATGAGGTTTGCTTACAAGAAAGACATCCAACAGGGTACTATTCCTGGGATTTTTCTTATTAGGACGCGTTGGTTCTTCGATAAGTTGTGTGAGCCCATGAGAGTCACAGAAAGATTTGAGAGGTATTGAGGCCTTGGATAGCTAATCAAAATTAAGATCCCCAAGTATAATTGTTTCAAGGGTCCCATGCCCCAGAATAGTTGATAGGTGGGACAAGAGCTGGGAACCAGCTGACGGTGGTCTGTAACATCCTATGACACGAAGAGCCAGGTAAGGGGATATTTTGACCTTAAGGGACAGACATTCAAAACCATTTGCAGCAGAGAAAGAGTCAAGGGTGGTGACCGTATATTTGTCCTTGACATAAATGGCCACCCAACCACCCCTAGTCTGCCTATCGTCTCTAAACAGCAAGTAGTTGGGAATGTTAACTTCCCTATCAGGTGTAGTTGGTCTGAGCCAGGATTCCGAAACCACCAATATATCTGGCTCGGTATGGATAACCCAGGTCTGGATTGAGGTGAACTTTTTTAAAAGACTGCATACATTAACATGCATAAAACTCATTCCTCTAAGCCTTGTAATGTCAGATGGAGATAAAAGGGCTTGTGTAGGACCAGGGTTAAGTTCAACATTACCTGAGCACAACAAAAGGAGAAGCAAAATTTTCCTTAAGGTAGCAAGAGATAGTTTGAAATCTCTAACCCTTCCACGACTACTTGTGTTGTCTATGCGAGAGTGCAAGGTCCTGCTTCTTGCACTGTGCTGACCTAGGGCTGCATAGAATAAAACCCTAGCTGCATAGCACTAGATGGGGTTAATACTAGGGATACGAGCGGACATACCCTGCATGGGTAGTAAGGTGCTAGTCCCACCCCCAGGAGATACCCAGGAATGATGCAGGTGTGGGAGCATAGGGGTGCAACAATAGCTGAAAGATAGGTTACCGTGCAAGAAACATTGGAACAGAGGGTCTGACTCCCCCTGAGAGTTTGTTTGGCCAGGCAGATATATTGCACAAGGCACCAGCCATAGGATGGTCAAGAAGTGAAGCCAGAAACCAGCCCACATAGTGATGCCTTATAGTAAAATAGTATACTAGGCAGCCGTTGGAGATGTTGGTCTATGATTGTGCTTAACCAGCCTGCAACACTCCCTGTAGGTTCACCACACAATAAGGAAATAGATAGTAGTAGCTGGTGCTATTGGTCTTTTTAATGCTGAAAACGGCCAGCACAATTCCCTATACATCCGCTGCAAGGATAGTTCAGTGTACCCTCGATAACTGTCACTTTACGCTAACATGAAGCAATAAGATACTACCGAATTTCCCTACTCCGACACGATCACACACCGGTATATGTGACAGTAACTTGCAGCACTTATTAGTCGGTGATGTGCATCTGTAGAATGATAGGTAAGCGGGGTAATCAGAAAGATAAGCATATGGGATAGGAAGAAGGTAACGGATGAAGGAATGAGAAGGAGCTGGAGGAGGCAGTCTATATGATAATGAGCCAGAAGGGGGATGGGAGGGTGGTGAAAAAATGCGGCTTTGCCGTACCCCTTCAGGCAAGATGTCCATGCATGTGGTCTCGGGCGGTGGCTATGGGAAGTGCCGTCTGCCCGGTGGCCACGTCTCCCACGGCTGTTGAGCTGGGAGCCCTGGAAGAGTTCACCCTCCCAACCAGCAAAAGGTATTCTTTTGCAGATTTGGATTTGTGACTTGTGAGCACTGGTTAGGTGTTGTGTGTCTTTGCGTCTGCAGTGCAATCTTAATCTGTGTATGCGTTTGCATCTCCTTAGGGCCCAATCTCCATCTGTAACTTAAGTCACCGTTGTTTGTTTGGCTTCCCTTCAGAGTACTGGTGTGGTGCATATCTCTATGTGAACATTGTACTCATTGATGTGCATTTTTAAGTCAGGGCGATCATCATGAGTCACTCACAATACAAACTGTATTCTTCATCTTCATGGTCACGGTTCATGAATCACAAAACTGTAAGTTTTTTTGTAGTTCCAGGTAAGCCTGTTTCGTAGTATCTTGGGTCTCGGCTTCAATCACCATTGTACTCATTAATATGAGTTTTCAAATCAGGTAGATTTGTGTGGTACAGGTCAGGGAAGTACAGCCATAGGTATCTGCATTCCTATACAGTTTATTATCATTGGTCATGTCACACCAGACACTCATCACGAGACAAATCACATTCTTCATGAATCACAGTAGTTAATTTTTTTTTCCAGTTCTGATGATACAATGAAGACCTGTAGAGATGACCAAAACATTGATGAATCTTTTTTAACTTTTTTTAAATTATGCCCCCCCCCAAAAAAAAAAAATACTTACCTTCACTGGCTTGACAGTATTCCAATGCCAAAATTCCTCATCAAGCCAAGACATGCACATCCCAAGTTCGACTATATGACCTGTGATACCAAACAAAAAAAGCAATGATCACATGTGTGTATATGTATGTATGTATGTATATATACTGTATATGTAATAGATATACCACTCTGAGGTGTGGGTCGCCTCTGATATCATACGCCTTGGTATGCGTTGAGCGATCAGGTCGCAGGTCGAGAGTGTGCTCAACCACAAGGCGCGCGATATCAGAGCGCACCGCACACCTCAGAGTGGTATATCTATCTTATAAAATGGCTATAGATTTTTTTTGGGGAAGTATCCTTCTGTGTAGTTGGTAATTAAATGATATGTTGGCAGAGGTGACACTTTGGTGTGAAAAACTGTATTTGTAAATGAATTTTAACTTTAGTAGTCCTTTTGTGGAAAAAGTATGTTCGTAGGACTGTCACTTTATTGTTCAGTTGTATGATTGAAGGGTACTATTTTAGAAAGTGAGAAGTTGTTACGCAGTAAAGTAAGACGCAGTTGTGTTTAAAACAGGTGATTCGTTTTTTATTGTTTTCTGTTTTAGTAGTAGTTCCGTATTGTATGGAAGCAGTTTGGATAGATTGAGTGGAGTTGTATTTTAGAATGACGGAGCTGAGCGCAGTGCTGCTAAGGGCAACACTCGCTTGGCTTCCGCCTACGCTTCTAAAATTACCGACTGCCGTCTTATCGCCGCCTGCCCGCATCGGATATGGAACTACTATTACAGAAAACGAAGAGAAACTAATAAAAGGCAGTCACTTTTCTGATTTTTTAAACAGAGCACGCCTTACTTTTGACCTCGCATAGCTTCTCACTTTCTAAAATGAGCACCGCTTGTCACGCCACATTTCGCTATTGAAAGTGGAAAGTACTGTCTGCAGGATCGCTGTATTGTCAGTGGAAAGGCATCTTTTAAAGAAATGAAGAGAAGACTACAAAAGAATGTATGTTATAGTTTATATATACAGTTAGGTTTCTGTTAATCAGACTGGTCACAGTGGTTACAGTAATAAAAGTGGTTGTACACTGTGACACTGTGAACATGGCAGGATTTGATTTTAAATTAAATTTTCAGTAAACATTAATGGTAGGATGAAGAGATCTGTTTCTACAGTGTGGGGCTACTACTGGTATATTTACTTAAGGGTGTGGGTGTCAGTTGCACATGTGTGTTAGTGTGGTGTCTAGCTGCACCAGGTGTGGAGTGGTCTTGCTGCTGGTGAAAAGGTTTTGAGGACTGGAAAGTAGTTCAGGCGTGCGGTCGTAGTGGAAGGTGTACAGGTCGTTGGGAAAATGCACAGTCATGTGACGGTTTTGGCCAATTGTATCACTGGGATTTTTATGATTTTACCACACCATTTTATAAATATATATATATATATATATATATAATATAAAGATATATATATATATATATATATATATATATATATATATATATATATAATGGATACAAACATTTAAGGTCAACTCAGGTTCTGTGGAAAACCATGATGGTGCCAGGTACATTAACTTACCAAGGGTAGTATTAGTGTACACACAGAAGACACCCTTCCTGTTGGGAGTCAGTGCAGCAGACATTGGGCAACCAACAACATTATCACATCATCATCATGGATGGTTAACTCAATGGTCGGGTCATCCTTCTAGCACATCATTTGGCAAGACACTGTGCATCAGCCCAATCAGGTCAAGAAGCATTACATGAAATTCCAAAAGCAGCAGCAGAGGACATACTGTAGTTCTTATTGGAGTGTGTGCATGTATGACTGAGTGTGGCATGAATTAAATGGAGACTTTTCTTTCCATTTTATGCTCTCATTTCTCTTCATCTGGAGTTGGTGATTTTCTGAATAAAGAACAGTTGCATTTTGGTGATGCACATTAATTCTGGTGCCTGTGTGAGAGACCACTGCGTGCATGACTGAGTGTGCCATTAATTCTGGGAGACTTTGCATTTCTTGATACACTCTCATTTCACTTCGTCAGCACTGGGGAATTTTCTGGACACAAGACAGTAGCATTTTGGGGATGCATATTAATTCTGGTGACTGTGTGTGGGGGGGGGCAGCCAATATTGTTGTCACTTCACCTTACTTCATGTTAAGGTGGAATGACAATGTGAAGTAATAATTACAAGGCAAAGTGAGCCTTTCAGATTGGCCACTTCATGTAGCGGAATGACAATGTGAAGCCTTTGCCGGCGAAATTTAAATTTGCTGCATCTTTAGTGTGGATGCCGGCTCTCCTGGACCTCACCCTTAAATAGGGTGCTAGTTACCATGGGGACATTCAGGAATGTTTAAAACATTAGCAGATGCACAAATGCCGAAAGTTAACACTTTAATTCTTTTTTTAACCATCATATTTATTGAACATAAACTCTTCAGAATCTGAATGCTTTTCATTTAAATCTTAGTTCCCCCCCTCCTACTAGCTTCCAAATGCTTGTGAATATAAAGACTCTTACTCTGTAATCGTCTCCCTTAACTGTTTTTATGTCACCATTATATCTTTATTTCTTTTAAAACTATTTAGTGTAGCCAGTGCTTCCTGCCTCTTTCCCTCAGATATGGACACCTGCTGTCTCTGACCTCACCTGTAAGTGGGGGTGATGGTAACTATGGAAACATTCAGGAATGCATTCCTGACATTTGCGCTTTTGTTTCTGTAGCTCTCCACATTGCCAATGGGTAATCATTACAAATGGGTATAGTGCACCCCTACCAGGGGAATGTCACAGCCCAAGATTTAGTATGTTGGTCACCTGAGGATTCTCTGCACTAACGGCAACTCCCCAGTTGTGCTGTGCTATTCGAAGGGGACAGAGCTACTTTTTCTTCACTGAAGAATTTCAAGATTCAAGACTTCAATTGGGACTGTAATTCTACTCTGCAGATTGGGGCTACCTGTTTTCAGGGAGCAACCCTAAATTTAAATTGTGCCTGTAAAGCTGCAGCTTTTAAATTGAATAACCTGCTTTTTTTTCTCACTCCCTGTGTGGACTGGGAGCCACTTATGCCTTGCTATGGTATTTTCTATGGTCTCCTACTACAATCCTTAAAAACCAAAAAGGTGCCTCAGGTAGGTACAGATTTATTTTCTTGGGAGAGTAGGGACTGTGAGGGGTCACTCACCTTTAGCGTCGGTTCCTTGCCCCTGCAACCCCCACCGTGAGTTTTTTTTTTCCTGTGTTGTCTGCCAAACATATTTGGCATTGCCAACTTGTGAGGTGTTTTTTGTATTTTCATGACTTAACCTCCATTTCTGCAGTTGTGCAGCCACCTTTTGAACTGGGCATGCGCTTCTTCATCATTACAGTTTCCCATCAGTAGGTGCGGGAACACAGCATTTGTACGTGCACTCTCACGCCCCCACAAGCCTAGAGGGCAAACGCATAGTCAGTTACAGCTTTTCAAGCTGCTGGAATGTTTTTTTACAGTTTACTGACAGTTTATGTTTTTTTCACAATACAGTTAGAAATCTATGGGTTTTTCCAGTCACAGTTTTCCAGTTGTGGAGCAATTATCTTAAAGACAATTTAAAATCAATGTTTTTCTGCTTTTTTTCTGTTTTTGGCACCATGGCTTTCAGGAGACCATTCATTATGAAACAATGTAAGACCTGCAGAAGGGTGATGAGGCCCTATCCTGTGGGTACATATTGTCCTCATTGTGTTGCCCAACAGTATTTCTCTCATGGTTCCACCCAGCCAGTCCTCTGAGCTGGTGGGGGGGGGGGCACCTGGTCCATCGCTTGGCAGTGGTAAACTAGAACTGAGTTAAAATCTCTGGCTGGTCCTCAGTGAGCTTTTGAGCCATGATGTTCCACAGGACATCCCACCAGATACACCCAACCCCAAACCAGGCCCCTCAGGCCTGGGGGGCCCACACAGGTATGCCCAGGTGTAACACAGCAGGAGCAGGCTGCGGAATCAGATATGCAGGCAGATCCTGACCCTGACCCATTGGAAGGCCAGGATGATAATTACAGGGATCTTAGGGAAATGCCTGACCTTAAAAAAGCACTTTCATATGAGAAGGACGTCCTCTCTGAGGAGGAGATAGAAGGAGGACAGTGGACAGAACTCAAGACCAGGATACTGATTCCACCCCTCTTTGATAGTAAGTCCTTGTCCTTTTTGATAGCTGAGGCATGTAGATCTTTACAGCTCAAGAAGGAGCAGTCCGTGGAGCCACTGGAGGTAAATCCAATTGTGTCAGCATCCTCCTCTGCTCCAAAATGTTTCCTAGGTTTTCTCCACTGAGACCAAGTTATTGAACAGGAATGGGTGGGTGTGAATGAGAGAAGAAATCTCCAAAAACCAGGAATTAAGAATTATCCTTTTTTAAAGGAGAGGCCTTGCAAGGTCCCCTTGCAGACAAGGCAGTTTATAATTCTATAAAACACACTGACATTTCAATGGAGGGGACTCTGGCACTATCAGACTCACATGACATGCAGGCAGATACCTCATGCAGGAGGGTTTTTGCCACTTCAGGCACAAACATTCATACCTGCTATGCTTCATTTATTTTTCCAAGAGCCTTGAACCTCTGGGTCACTACACTGACTACATCCTTCCAGATTCGAAGGGTGCAAGTATTTTTCAGTTAATGGCCATGGCATCCTACTTCCTTGCGGATTCCACAGTGGAAAATCTATGCTTGTCAGGCCACTCAGCTTACCACACTGCATCGGCCATGAGGTCCGTGTGGCTCAGACATTGGTCTGCCCATCAGTCTTTAAAGACGAAACTGTTTAGTCTTCCTTTTGAAGGAAGTTTGTTGTTTAGGTCTAGTCTGGATTCTATCCTGAAGGATGTGCAGGATAAGAAGGGCCACCGCCCAGTGTCAAAACAGTAACGTAAGGCCGCAGCTCCTCAACAAGGCCAGTGAGCTTGTTGGCACAGACAGTCCCAGGGAGGGTTTCATCCCTTTCGGAACTTCAGTACCCAAAGGAATAAAGGCACCTATTCAGGCAATAGAGATGGCAGCAGAGGCTCCTTTCCCAGGTGCCATGGAGGAGGACCAGCACAAAGGCCTGGTACCTCACAATGATGGTACGCAGGCCCATCCCTGCCCCCTTCCCCTTGGTAAAAGACATAAGGAATTTTTTGCAAGATGGGCCCCTCAGACACCTGGATTCTGGAAATCCTTCACCTAGGCTATGCCATTATATTCTCAGTGGTTCCCTCAAGGGGACATTTCTGCCGTCCCTGTTTTCAAAGCAAGTGGAAAAATGGCAGGCAGTATCAGACACTCTGACTCATCTCATTCAAACCCAGGCCATAGTTCCAGTTCCCCAAATGAGCAGGGCCAAGGGTTCTACTCCCTCTACTTTGTAGTTCCCAAGATGTCCGGGAGCTTCAGGCCCATTTTGGATCTGAAGCATCTGAACAAGTTTGTGCACCACAAAATGTTCAAGATAGGGTCTCTGAGGATGATAATCTGGGTTGTTCAACCGGGGAATTTATCAGCCTCAGTAGAGCTGACAGATGCTTACCTTCACATCCCCATCCATCAGTCTCACCAGAGATACCTCAGGTTCTCAGTTCTGGGACAACACCTCCAGTACAGGGCCTACCATTTGGCCTTGCAACAGCCCCTCAGGTTTTCTCAAAGGTATTGGTTGTCCTGGTGGCTCAAGTACGACAGGAGGGTCAACATGTCTACCCTTATCTGGACAACCTGCTCATTCAACATAGATGATGCTTCTTGTGAAGAGATTGGTGTCCAGGACCCTGGAGATCCTGGAATCACATGGCTGGATAGTGAACTGGGAGAAGAGCTCCTTAGAGCCATCACAGTCCTTGGCGCAGTTGGGAGTGATCTTAGACATGAAAGTAGGAAGGGTGTTCTATCACCCTCCTGGGAGGAAATGCTGCTGTTAGAGATAAAGTGGCTCAGGCTTCAGTCTTCAGCATTGGCCCACACTCTGCTGTGGATTCTGGACCTCATGGCAGCAGCAATAGACTTAGTTCCCTGGGCCCGCTACCACATACAGCTTAATCTGGTTCAAGGTCAGTTGGCATTCATCTATATCCCCCTTCCCCGAGTCGTGCCTGAAAATAGGCAGGATTTGTCTAGTGCACTTACCCAGGCAACAAAAACTAAATAAATAAATAAACATATGGCCTCTTCAGATGGGGCTGCTGACGGCCTGGGACCTGTCATCAGAGGACTATCAAGCCAAGATCCTCCTCACCCATCAGTTTTGTCACTCCTTGAGTTGATGGCTGAATGTGCAGAATTTCAACAAGGGTATTTCACTGGAACTCCCGCCGGAGGTGATTCTCACAACAGATGCAAGCCTGCACAGGTGGGAGGCAGTCCTGGACCAACTTCCCACTCTAGGAATTTGGTCACTGTCTCCACATAAATGCCCTGGAGAAGTGGGCAGTTCACTTAGCTCTGCTTCATTTTGGGTCCAAACTGAGGAACGCCGCAGTAAAGGTGCAGTCGGACAATGCCGTCACAGTGGCATGCATAAATAACCAAGGAGGCACAAAAAGCAGGCCAATGCTTTGGTAAACCTCTAACCTACTGAGCTGGGCAGAAAAGAATCTTTTCTCTCTCTCTGTCAGCAGTACATCTGGTGAGGGAACTGAACATTTAGACGGATTGGCTAAGTCGTGAAGATGTTCACCCTGGAGAGTGTCAGCTGAACCTGGAGGTATTCGCACTACTAAGCAATCAGTTTGGGCAACTGCAGATAGATCTGCCTGCTTCAAGCCACAGTGCTCAGACCAACAGGTTCTTCAGTCGGTGTCAGTGCCCTCATGCAGAGGCAGTGGACGCCCTGACTCAGGTGTGGTCCTTCCGCAGAGCGTATGCTTTTCCTGCACTGCCTTTCCCCCTGGAAGTCTTAAGGAAAATAAGACACTCAAGCAGAATCTTTCTTCTGATAGCCCTGGAGTGGCCAAAAAGACCATAGTTCTCAGACCTAGAGAACCTAGCCCAGCAAGCTCCATTCCACCTTCCAGTATGAAGGGACCTTCTGCTGCAAGGCCCCATTCTCCACCTGAACCCAGGTGCAATGCAACTTGCAGCCAGGCTCCTGAAAAATGGAGACTCTTAAAAATTAGGGTCCCCCCCGAGGGTAGTTAAAAACTTGATGGCGGCAAGAAAAATCTCTACCTTGGCTGCTTACGCCTGAGTCTGGGCAATATTTTCTTCTTGGGCCAGAGAGAAAGGAATTAAACCTTCAAAGGTCTTCATTGCTCAGATCATGGAGTTTCTTCAGGATAGCATAAAGGGCTAGCATTGAGTACACTGAGAGGGCAGGTTTCTGCTCTCGGAGCTTCCTTTGGGTTCTCCCTAGGAACAAATAGAGAGGTTGTTCGTTTTTTGTGTGCAGTTGGCAGGAGCCGACCACTGTTTCGATCCCCGGTTCCTCATGGGATCTTAACTTGGTTCTGAATGCTGCCTGTGTTGAGTCTTTCAAACCATTGTCATCCATGCTAATGGATGTTTTGTCCAACAAGGTATGTTTTTTAGTGGCCATGTGTTCAGCCAGGAGAGTGGGCGAACTCCAGGCCTTGTCTCATAAGGAGCCTTACCTTATCATGCATAAGGACAAGGTGGTACTAAGGACTGTTCTGTCCTTCAACCCAAAAGTACCCACGGCTTTTCATGTAAACCAAGAGAGTTGTCTTCCATCCTTCTGTCCACATCCTTCTCACCCAAGGAGAAGGAGCTGCACAAACTGGACCCAAGGTGGGCAATTAGGATCTACATTAAATGTACGTCTAAATTTCGTAAGTCACATAGGCTGCTTGTGCTATTTGGGGCAGCCAAGAAAGGACAAAAGGCCTCTAAATCCACCCTAGCTAGGTGGGTACAGGTCTGTGTTGCTAAAGCCCACATGACAAGAAAGAAGAGGCCTCTGGCTCTTATCAAGGCTCACGCCACTAGGGCACTGGCAACTTCCTGGGTGAAGAGGGGCGAGGCCACAGTTTTAGAACTATGCAAGGCAGTTACGTGGACCTCAGTCCGCACATTCATGAAACATTATAAATTGGATGTTCAGAGTTCTTCTGAGACAGCTTTTGTTTTGGTTGCAGAGTGTTGCAGGTGGCAGTTCACAAGTAACTTTGAAGCATCTGGCGTATGGGATCATTTTCTCCTCCCTCCCATTTTTTTGTCTGGGTACTGTTTCTTAGAACCCATTTGTAATGCTTACCCATTGAGAATGTGGAGCACTACAGAAAGAAGAAATTAACTTCATACTTACCATAATTTCCTTTTCTGTTAGCTCCAACATTGTGAATGGGATCACCCAGAGAAGCATGGCTCTGGTGGGGAAATCTTATCCTGCATGCTAGGAGAGAGGTTTATTTTTTAGTAAAATCCCCTACGTGAATTTCTCTCTTTTCTGCTGCATTGTACTCTATGTATAATTGTATGCTGATTTATCAATGACGCTGATTTATATGCTGATTTGTCAATTATCTGCGACCGCAGGTTAACAGGTTTTGTTAGTTAACTAAGGTGTGTTCCCTGTTGCAGTTTAGTTCTCTGCCTTCTTGGAAAAAAAAAAAAGATGAACAGCGTATGTTTCATTGTAACTAGCTTCAGTTCACAGATGAATAACTCCTGCAAGATGCGTTGTGCCTGTGAGGCACCTTATGACTGCATGTTTTCTCACTACAACAAGATCCGAATACTTCAAGCAACCTTTTGGGTCCATGAAATGCATCCCTTCTCAGAATAACAGATAAGAAGGTAAGACAGGTTTTTATTATTGTAAATGTGTGTGCCATTAGTGCAGGGAATCCTAAGGTGTCCAACATTCTAAATCTTGGGCTGTGCTATTCCCCTGGTAGGGGTGCACTATACCCATTTGTAATGATTGCCTATTGATGATGTTGGAGTTAACAGAAACAGAGATTACGATAAGTATGAAGTTAATTTCTACTTTGTCTTCCTGTGTCTTCAATGTGTTAAACTGAACATGTTATCATGCTTAACCTGGACTCCAACCTTTATTGGAAATACATTTAAGTAGTCTCTGTTGTCACATAACACAGTTCAGCCTTGTTTTTTGTTTCATTTGTGTATTATTTATTTTGTTTTCACATGAAAGTGTGGACCAAGAGGAAGTGAGTCACTTCCCTTGGTAAGTGAATTTAAATACATTTGTAACCCCCCCTACAAATGGGGGTTCCTAAGAGTTTCCCCGGAGCTCGTTTGAATGCTCCATGCCTGGCTGATGTTCGGCGTTTAAGCCATTTTAAATGGGTAGCCAGTGAGCGCTTTTAAAGCCTCCGAATACTGTCTCTTTAAGTGCTGCTAGTTCACAGTCGATTTTAGCTAAATTGAGGGAGGGCTGTGTGGTTGTATGCCCAAGTCCCGCTTGGGGCTACTGAGTAAGCATTCTATTCTGCTATCACTAGTTGTGCAGGGGAAGATCTCTGAAAAGATGCGACTGGTTATTAATAATAGTGCAGAGTACTATTGATAATGTGATTGTTCTAACCTGCCTTTTCTTGCAGTAACGACTGTTCCGACTATCTCCTCCATTTTGGTCCAGAACTGCCGAATTGGACCAATCAGTACCTCGGGACTCTGTAGAGCTGGCTGGCCAATAGAGACACTGCTTGTAATTTGGGAAAGGCATTATGGGCTATGGGGCTTTTTCGCACCACTGAGAGCAGGAGCAAATGACTGGCAGGCGTTGCCAACCAATGGAATCGGGTATGCCCAAACTGAAAGGAGTGCCCCAGGCTGTAAGGGGGCAGATGCATTGTGGCTAGGAAGGAGAAGGGAGCTCTAGGCTCCTGCGCTGTGTGAGTGTTCGCACAGGAAGCACGTGAAGGCCTGAGGCGGCTGTTTTGCCCTTTCGAGTGATTCGGAATAAATCCACCGGTGTGCGGTCGGAGGAGGCTGGTGCCAGCCCAGCTACCTACCAGGCTCAACCTGAGAGGACTGGAGAATCTGCTGAATCGCACTCGGTCCACCCGTGATGTTGAAGCTGCCGTTTACTGCCCAAGTCTGCTGCAAGTTTGTGTGGGACCTAGAAGCAGCTGCCTGATATGGTACCCCTCTGTTGTTTGCCATATAAATGTGTGAGGAGGCGAGTGAAATTCAGGCTCAGCCCTGCTGGTGGTGACGGAAACCGTATTTGCTGGAGCTGTGAGTACTGAATCAGGGTAGCTCCCTGCCAAGTTTGCAGACAGTGGTCTCAAGTTGTTTTGTTATACTGCTGATGGCCTAACTGAACTTTCTTCCCATTGTGACCTGCTCAGGATTGTAAAGGCTATCTGTGTCAGGGCCCCAACCAGCTGCCACGGTGGACTAGCCATTAGGGCTTGGGTACCCAGGGACAGTAAATATTAGGTTCAGGCCTGTGCACAGTGCCCTAGGTAGATAAGTATGGAGTAAGCCAATCACCTTGATTTTCCCCTAGCCTTGTTATCCCCCCCCTTTTGAATAAATTAGATTGTTTGTTCCGCAACTACACCCTGGCTAGTTTGTGCATTTCTGGTGAACTGCTGCATAGTGACTGTGATATAAATGTACCTTACCTTACAGGGGGTCCCCGGAGTGAGCTGAGAGATACTAGCCGGGGGGTAAGTGTACTGGGGAAAAGTAGTGTTGGTACCCCATGTGAGCCACTAGTGGGATGAAAGGGGGGTTGCAGCAACCCAGAGGGCTGTGACCGAGGCAATCTCGACAGTATTAACCCCGACCTCTGGGTGGAGGCACCTGTCAACAGATCTGGGTCCCTCACCCTGTCTCAGTGGAGGCAGACAGGTGTAGTAGCCCTAAGGGTAGCGCCCCATGGGGGTTACGCATTACTCATATTACAGATAGTTTTATGAGAGCACAGAGCTAGTAATAAATTGTGGCTGATATTTTATGTAGTTAAAAGACTAAACATCAATAGGATATAAAGACTGTGGTGAAAAAAAGCTCATTTCAAGGTGGGATTTAAGTGAATGATTTAAAATATAGTGGATGATGACAACATACATAGCTGTAGCCAGTATTTGAGTAAAGGCTGACAGAATGTATTATAATTATTAGGAAAATCAGCACAAGTTGTCAGTGTTTGAAAAAAACAGAATATGGCACACTTAAAGAGCTGGCGTATTGCATGGATATCATAATAATTTTCAGATGCAGTCAGCTATCACTTCCAGTATCTGCAGTATTTTTTTATTTTCTGTTTGCTAATTAGAAAATGTTCCACCTGGCAGTACTGGAGTGATGTGTGGAGCAGCACTGTGTCTGGAGGGAATAAAAGGCGAGTTCTGTTCCTCACACTACATTATCAAAAATGAGACCAAACACCTTGAGGCACCACAGTCCTTGCAGCCTGAGCAGTGACTTCCACAGGCTACAGTAATAGCGCCAAATTTGTCAAGCAATTTTGTGAGATTCCTTATTTATCCTTCACAAAATTCAGGAAAAAAAATCCTCTAAAATTATTTTTGTTATACCTACAGAAAGAGGCCAGTTCTTATTACAGTACTTAAAGGAGAAGTCCACCCAGAATGTGCAAAAACATATGTTATGTAGAGTGTTTTGATATGTATGTTAAGCCCTAGTGTGTCCTTCCCTCTGTCTGCCATTAGGATTTTTTCCTAAATTAGCCTGCTAGCTGAATGGTAGTTTTACGACCCCTGGGGATCTCCATCACAAATAGGTTTATTGGCTTTCTTTCTCCTACGATGCACCCTGGCTCATATGCCACTGATGTATGTGCCCTTAGATTTATGGGCCTGTCACAGCTCAGCCACAGGGAAAATACTTCTTCCAGAGAAGACACACTGCTAGATTTTGGGTGAGTGTAATCATTATTATTTTTTGATATTAGTACCTTGTCCTGCTATGTTACAACCTATAAGGTGATGTTCAATTTTTGCTACTTAGTACTGGTGCAAAAACCGAAAGTGACTGAGAGGAATAGAGTAAACAGTGACATGATTCACACACACTCACACACACACAACAGAGCATAGCAGGACAAGGTACTGATATCAAAAAATAATAATGATTACACTCACCCAAAATCTAGCAGTGTGTCTTCTCTGGAAGAAGTATTTTCCCTGTGGCTGAGCTGTGACAGACCCTGTAACAAGACACTGGCTTCCTGCAGGGGCAATTAGACATCACACCAAAGGGCAGTCTGGGAAGACTACAGGCCATAAAAGAAATCAGAATGGCATCCTCCAAGGGCAATAAAACAGTTAGGGAAAGTTAGAAAAAAACATCTGTCACAGCCAGAGGAAAAGAAAACACTGGGAACTGGTTAGAATATAGAAAAAAAGACTACTACATATCTTTTTCTGATTTTAACATGGAATTTTCCTTTAAGTGACATCTGGTAGATTTTCAACTACACTATCAGATGAGACAACCCTCTCTTAGTAGCAGTGAGCACACTAACAAACAAAACAAAATCTGTAACTAAAGATTTCACAGTTCTCAATAGGGATTTTTAAAAATCCTTTGACTAATTCGGTGCTACTACTGTACCAATCTAAATGCAGGAAATTGTGACATCACTAGTAACCAGGGAGAGCCAGTCCCTGCTGCTTCATGTGAAAGTGAAACCTGGCAGTGAGAAATGTTTCTCATTGGTTGCTAATGATGTCATAGTCAGTGTGGTTTCAGGGTCGATGTAGTGGGAGAAACAGAATTGACTTTTTTTCCCTCCAGACAGAGTGCTGCTCCACATTTCACCCACATATCACCCCAGTACTGCCAGATGGAAAATCTTCTAATTAGCAAACAGAAAAGAATAAATACTTGAAATATAAGAAGTGATAGCTGACTACATCTCAAAGTTACAATTAATTGCAGGCAGTTTCCAGGCAGTACACTAGCTCTTCAAGCACGCTACCAAAAGGTGGGAATGAAATTGTTTTGATTTATACTTTATGCAATCCCTCCCACCGGCCTCTGTTTAGGTGCCTGATGTTACATTGCACTGGAGGTGGGCACAAGCAAAGAGGGCCACCAGAGAAAGATGAAGAAAAGCCACATATCTGAAAAATGGCACAGATCAGGATTTTTAATGCAGCTTACCAGAAGCTTGGGTCACCAGCAGCAAAGGCTACAATCAGGTACAGTCCTGGAGACTTCTGGGGAGAAGATGGTTAGCACAGCAACAGAAGCACAGATTAGAGGGCACATGTGGATAAAAAGTTAAAAAATAATTAATTTATTTTACATAGACAGTGTCGGCAGATAAGGGCCTATGGCCCACCCAGTCTGCCCATTTGAGCTTGTAAGTTCAGTTTATGTTTTCCTAGAAGTCTGTTGCCCCTTACCCCTGACTTCCAGAATTCCTTTATGTCTATCCCATGCATTCTTAAATCCTGTGATTTTTAAATAACAACAAACAGCTCCATGGGGCTGGAGACAGGCACCGCAACAAACAAGGTAGTAATCAGTGGCACAAGGCCATGGCATAAACTTTGGGTCAAGCTGACCCTGCGAATGGGCTCCACATACACTGAGCCGGGGAGCTTATAACTTGAGCAGCACGCCTAGGCCTCACTTCCAGGGCTCCCTTTCTCATGCTTCCTCCCTGGCTCCCATTCTTGGGCTGCTGTTCCGCTACTCTGCATGCAATCCACTTGGCCACCAACAAACCCAGGGGCTCTCTGATGCTGATGGTGGCTCTGTTTCTTTACCCTCTCCTAAAGCTGCAGCAGGCCTACACTTGTCCCCACCCACCATCCCAGAGCAGGCTCAACACAGGCCATGGTGGGCACCAAACATCACTCACTCCCAGCAGGCCACCCAGTACAGGTGGTGTGCCACATAGGTAGGACCCCAGAGGTGTTGCTACCACCTCTCAGGGCCACATCTCAGCACCGCCATCACTGAGGCATCCCCATGATCTCCAGACATTTTCAGCCTGCTAGGCCCCAGCCCGCTCCAGTGCTGTGGAGCACAAGGCAGGCAATCATCCAATACTCCACCATGCCATGGCTCCTCAACTTCAACAGGGTCCCAGTCCCACCAATCACATTTCCTGCTATCTCCCAACTTCAACTCCCGTGCAGTTGCACACCGCCACTATGCCTAGGCTATTCTCCCGGGCTGGGGATCGAACCCCAGCCCACTTTGTCTGCCTCCTTGTGGGCCTCCTCGATCCTTCCAGAATCTCTCCCTTTATACCCCTGAAGGACAAGCAAACACCACCCAAAGGCAGACACCTGCCTCCTCCGGATCTTACAAGGGCAAAAGGGAGGAAAGGAGTAACTTTGGTAAGCTCTCCAACAAAGGAGGGCTGAGACTGTCCCCCTTTTAAACCATTCCCCTCTGGGAAATGGGGCACCTGACTAGCCATGGGAGAGGCACCAGTGGGATATGCACACTCTCCCACAGGTCCCCCCCCAAAGGAACACAGGACCAAACACATTGGGGGAACCAAAGAAAATCCCATACTAGGCAATAGGGGTTAGTGAAACGCATTCAAATAGTTTAGCACCCCTCCAGTAAATCCCCAACAAACTTAATAATAAACAATTTTGCAAGGACTCAACAATGAACATGAAAACTATCCCCATTCTCTCACCAGACACACCACTTATACACCACTCAGACACACACACACACACACAAACACACACACACACACACACACAGCTATCAATCCACACACATCTTACACACACCCCCCCTTTTAGACAACATCTGGTACTTGGGTTAATATCCCAGTACTGGCATTGTAGTGCAGCATGAGAGGGGTGCTGCCCTTCTGAGGTGCCGTCTTTCAGATGAGACTTTAAACCGAGGTCCCATCTGCCCAGATTGGTGGTAGTTCAGGTGGATGTTAAAGATCTCATGGCACTAAGAGTAGGGGGAATTTCCTGGGTGTCCTGGCCAAATTTCCCTCATTCACTAAAAATACTGCCAACAGCTTAATCTGGTTCAAGGTCAATTGGCATTCATCTGTATCCCTCTCCCCCGGGTCGTGCCTGAAAATAGGCAGGATTTGTCTAGTGCACTTACCCAGTCAACAAAAACTAAAATAAAAATAAAAAAAAAACTAAATACAGCTCTCAAAGGCTTGCATTTCTTTTCCACCATGAGACATAAACTGCATAATGTTGGTTAATAATCTCAATATTTACAGTCTCAGAAGCAGTCCCAAAGTCCAGGGCCAAACACAGGCACAGTCCCGTTAGTCTTTACTTCTGGGCTCTAAGCTTGACTAAATTTTTTAATTTATTTATTTATTTATGCATTGTCGTTAGCATTAACTCTGCTCTACTAGAGCTAGCAGTGTCTAAAATCACTTGTTTGGCACATCGGTACTGACTTGCTTATCCTCTCTGCTGTACTGTTTACTGGGATGAGGCTTCACCTTACGACTGGACCTCATTGATTATCCTTGTACCTTGTTTTTATTGGTATGTACTGTACTACTATGCCCATTTGTGCTATATATTCTATTGTGCTACTGTATTATTTATTCTGTACCTACCAGGCCCTCCTTGAAAATGAGCTTGTTCAATGGAGTTTCACCTGGCTTAATAAAGACTGATTGATTGATTGGCTGGAAAGGGAGGACTAGACAATTCTGCCTATTTTCAGCCTCATCCTAGAGTAGGGAGATACAGATGAATGCCAACTAACATTGAAATAGATTAAGCTAGTGGTGGCATTTTTAGTGAATGGGGGAAATTTGGCCAGGGTACCGGTGAAATTTCTCTACTGTTTTCAAGAAGTGCCATGGGATCTTTTAACATCCACCTGAACTACCATTAGAACAGGCAGATGGGACCTCGGTTTAACATCTCATCTCAAAGGTGGCACCTCAGAAGTGCAGCACCCCCTCATGCTGCACTGCAGTATCAGTATTGGGATATTAACTCAAGTGCCTGGTGTGGGGATAGAACCCACAGCCTTCTGATCTTCCAGCCTCAGAGGCAAGTGTGCAACCTGCTGAGCCACTGACACTGCAACATGTTGCTTGCAGAATAATTCAAACAAAACAGTAACAGTCAATAAGGTAACTCATCAACAACTGAACTGTTTCAGTTTACCATAAAATGTAGTCCTGGCAAAAACAGTAACATTCCACAAGTGCTCCGGTTCATAAATCAGGTCCACCACCACAGGGGTAGTAATAGATGGGATCCGACTTGGTGATCTTGTTGGCAAAAGAATCAGTCGAGATAGTATAGTATTTCATTCTGTGGCTGGCCACATCTTACACCAAGATGAAATGTTTGAAAATGGTCAGTCCGGTTCACACTGCTGACTGGCACAGGGAACAGACATGCTGGGTTACCTCCTCCGTAGGGGGGTTCCAGACTCTTTATTGCACATCTGAAGCTTGTTGATCATCCCGTGGAAAAAACAGTCTGCTCACTTCTCCTCAATGATGTCCCATAGGCGCTCAGATATGAATGGATAATCCTCCCGTGGATAAGCCAGATGAATTTGGTGCCGGAGCCACCGTTCCGCCTGTGACTGCTCAGGGATTTCTTGAACAAACTGGTTCGCTGAGCTTGTCCAGACTCCAGCCAGATCCTAGTATGATAATGTAAGTTCATGGGGTCATCATTCAATTGTCCATCCATCTTCACTCTGAGACACTTAGACATCGCCAGGAGGAAAAGAATGGTATCTGGTAGCATGAGTACTTGCCTATGGTATGGCTGGGGGATAGCCCTGTAGATCTCCTGGTCTGCAAACATATAGGAATGGGGTGCTTGTCCAGGGAGCAACACAGGCGGCTCTGAATAATCAGCATCACACTTTCCTCCCTGGTCCTCCAGGACTACTGTAGACTCCTTCCCTGATGCATCTCCACATTCAGCTGGCACATTACCACCTCTGGAGGGGTGAGGGAGCAAGATCTGACACCCTGGACCCTGGAGGGTCAGCAGGTATAGAAAGCTTACCTTGCCCTCTTCCTCTGACATGGGGAGGCTCAGCAGGTGGCAGTGGGGAAGGGTTGGGCAGATTTCTGTGCCCTTCCCCACAATACAAGTCCTCTTCCTCCACAGACTCCACTATCACATTAGGGGCAGGAGTGAAGGGCTCCACGGAGGGGGAAAGCGTCGACTTAGTGTCTTCCCAGGTTTCTAAGCTTCCCACAGACAGACACAATACAGTCCCCACAAATGGTACAGAGGGTCAAATCCAGTCAGCCAACTAGGGAGGCAACGAATAGATAAGATGGACTACGTCGCTCCCTGAAAGTTGCACCACACACAACGGTTATTAGCTGCTCCTTGATCTGCAGTTGCCCAGAGCCACAACAACAAAGATGCTGGAACCAGAGTCTGGGGCTCCTTTGAGGTATATTTTTTAGCCATTGCAGCACTTATGGTGCACACACTTCCAGCACAACTTATTCCAAGATGGTGACCTCGCTGAACTCTCACAAAATCCTGCACTCTCCTCCCAGCCAATCAGAAGCCAGCAATAGTTCATTTGGTTACAGTTTATTAATATACATTGCCATGACCAAGATGGCGGCATCACTGAAGGTGCATAACAACTCAAAATAGCAGCTCTCTATGATGGCGCAGATACCTTCCTCAGGATCCACCGGTGCTGCTAACCCCGAATATCGTCCAAAATGCACAGCTGCTGAAATAAAATCCTGGACTAGCACCCTCATTTGCAACCCCACCCCAGCCTCTGTCTAGGGGCCTGATGTTACATTCCACTGATGGAGGCAAAAGCAAGGATGGCCACCAGAGAAAGATGAAGAAAAGTCACATACCTGAAAGGTGGCACAGATCAGGATTCTTAATGCAGCTTATCAGCAGCTTGGGTCACCAGCAGCAAAGGCTACAATTGGGTACGGTCCTGCTGACTTCTTGGGAGGGGAAGATAGCACAGCAGCAGAAGCACAGACCAGAGGGCACATGTGGGTAAAAGAATAAAACAGAATTAATTTATTTTAAATAAAAATGAACAGCTCCATGGGTCTGGAGGCAACTGGAGACAGCTACTGCAACAAACAGAGGTAGTAATCAGTGACACAAGGCCATGGCACATACTTTGGGTTGAGCTGACCCTGCGAATGGGCTCCACTTACACTAAGCTGGGGGAGCTCATATCTCGAGCAGTGCACCTAGGCCTCGCTTCCATGTCTCACTTTCTCGTGCTTCCTCCCTGGCTCCCACTCTTGAGCTGCATTTTCGCTGCTCTACACACAATCAGCACTGCCACCCACAAACCCAGGGGCTCTCTGATGCTGATGGTGGCTCTACTATTTCCTTACCCTCTCCTGCAGCTGCAATGGGCCTAAGCTCAGCCCCCAACCATCATCTCCAGAGCAGGCTCAACACGGCCATGGGTGGGGCACTGAACATCCCTCGCTCCCTGCAGGCCACCCAGTACAGATGGTTTGCCACATGGGTAGGACCCAAGAGGTGCAGCCACCACCTCTCAGGGCCATGCCTTGGCACCACCACCACCACTGAGGCGCCCCCACCATCTCCAGACCTTTTTAACCTACTACACCCTGGCCTGCCATGGTACCATGAAGCACAAGGCAGGCAAACATCCAACACTCCTCCAGGCCATGGCTCCCCAACTACAATGGGGTCCCAGTCCCACCGATTGCATTCCCTGGCACGTCCCAACTCCAACTTCCGAGTGGTTACACTCTGCTATTGTGCCTAGGCTGCTCTCCTGGACCAGGAATCGAACCCCAGCCTACTTATCTGTCTCCCCGTCTGCCTCATCGATCCTTCCAGAACCACTCCATTTAAACCCCAGGAGGGGCAGGCAAACCCCGCCCATAGGCAGACACCTGCCACCTTCAAACATTACAAGGGCAAAAGGGAAGAGAGAGAGAGATTACTTTAGCAAGCCCTCCAATGGGGGGGGCTTACATTTATAATACAGATAAAAGATTGTTTGATAAGAATATTAAATTTAAGTATCACAAAAAATACTAAAACACATCACAATAATTTTTGCTGTCACACAGAGATCCTTAAAAGGTGTGGTTATGTACAGATTTTTCGTTATATTGGATATGAAGTTTTAAAACTAGAAGACAGTTTTTTGATACTGTGAAGAACAATCCCACTTGTATATATGTGTTAATGTGTACTTGTGTGCATATCCCTAGGTCCTGATGAAGCAGTGAATACACTACGAAATGTAGACATTATTTGGTAGTTATGCTATTTTGTGAATAAAAACTAAAATTTTAACTGGTGAGTGGGTCTTGTTCTCCATCTCAGTTTGGATGAGTAGTTCACCCCTGAGGCACTGCCCCCTGGTGTTTGAGTGTGCTGGCTCACTTGATGGAAGGATCAGGAATGTGTAGAATTTATGACTCCAGGTTGGAGTAGAAGGTAAGGAGAACAAAGCAAAATGGGGAGCTGATGATGATGCTGCTCCCATTAAGTTGAACTGCACTGATGTCCAGGTCCCCATCTCCTCTCTCATCACATTCCTACTCAGGTACTGTAACTCTGGGTCTAGCTTGTAGATCCCACTAGTGGGAGGGTAAGTCACTGAGGACTAGAAGTGTCCAACTGTGGCATCATGCTGCTGCTGAGTGCTAGTGTTATTGTTTGTCTGTTTCCAATCCCCCCATCCCAGTAACATAAAAACATAGACTTTGACGGCAGATAAGGACCGCTTGACCCAATTTCCCTACCTACAGGATAAGCTGCAGATCCTAGTTAACCAACAGCCTATTTCTTCCAGTAGTTACCACACAATATGGGAGGCATGTCTGTCTATCCAGAAAAAGTCTTAAATATGGGCCACCTTCCATGCAATTTATTTGGTTAGTTGTTTTGACCAGGAAAGATGGCCTAGGCAATACTGCCTATTTTCAGCCTCATCTTGGGGGGCAGGGGATACAGATGCAAAAGAACTGAAATAGAATCAGATGAAGTGTTTGGTTAGTGAATGGGAAATTTGGCCAGGACACCGGGTAAATTCCCCTACTCTCCTGTAGGGGAACCTTTGTCATCCTGGTCATTGGCCAAGATGGCGGCTGCCATGGACTCTGGTGGAGGAGGTGGTCATGAGATGGCTGCTGGTGCAGAGGAGCTTGCCTCTTTCTCTGTGCCTAATCTCTGTGAGGCTTCTTCTGTCTCTGAGAAGATGGAAGTGGATTCTAAGGTTCCTGATCTGGATTCTAAGGTTTCTGATGCGGATTTGACCTTGCCCAAATCAAATATTCCAAACGTTTCTATGGAGCATGGCATTTTGAATCCTAGTGTCTGTAGTGCTCTCCTTGTGTTGCCTGAATTCCTGACCACCTGATGTTCGCTTTGGATTTACAACATTGTCGACAGTTTCAGACAAGGAGTGAGTTTCTGCGGGCACTTTTGGACGAGGAGGAGCGCCATGAGTCTTAGGTCGAGGTGACTGGCTCTGCGAGAGGCTTATCTTCTGAGACAAGCTCACAGTCTCCGAAAGCTCCTCCTCCTGTTCTGTGTTCTCCTATGATCACCGCAGCACTCTGCAGCCCTGGTTCTGATGCACCTCCTGCACGAGCTGTTTGCCTTTGGTCTTCTCTGGATGTCCGGACTGCTACTTCACCCTTTTCTCAGGAAAGTACTGATATTTCTTTGCCTGCTATTAATCCTTGTCTTAATGTAGAGTCGGGGGGTGTTCAGCAGATCCTTGAATCCGGTGGTCAGGACTCACAGGATTTACAAAATGTTTCTGCTCCTAGACCTTCTCCTTTACTAGAAGGAAAAAGACATGTTTTCCCTGAAAGTCCTGATTATGATAAAAATGTTTTAGTGACTGGACACACAGTGGCTGAGGCCTTGCAGACTGCTGGGTGGGTTAAGCCTGTTCCTAGTTGCCCTTGGGTGTCATCTGCTAGGCTGAGTGTTGATCTGGCTGACCCTTTGGACCTTCCCTTATCTTTAGATTTTTGTGATTCCCCAGTTTTATTTCCTGCTGCTCGGTTTCAGCCTCCACCTGTTACTCCTGCAGATATTTCTACTGTGCCTGGTTCCCCCCCTGCAAATCTTGTACCTGATTCTATACTCAATATTCCTGAGTCTGTCCCAGAGCGCTTAGCCCCTCCTCATTGTCCTACCACGGGGGGTCCTGGGCCTCAGGATACCTCTGGCCGGGGCTCTACTCGTAGATCCTATGCAGGGCTTTTCCATGTTCCTCCTGAATCTGCTAAATGCAGGAATGTGGTCTGCATTAAATATAAGGAGGGTCTAGAAGTTTATCCTGACTGGGTGTATGTGGGTCATACTCTCTTGAAGGATAGTATGGGCTTTTCAGATCATGAAATTTATGCTTTGATCCACACATCCAGTGATCCTAACTTCGACGCCAGTTTTAAGACTGCTGGTGGATTGGAGTTATTTTGGGAGAGTTACCAAGGTGTTCATAATAATCCAGAGTGGAAGTCTTTTGTCATCATCCCTTTGACTAAATCAGCCTTCCGGACTATTACTGTTTTGTTTAAAAATGAAGGAGTTGCTATTTCAAATATTTTGTTCTGGTTGCGGATGAAATGTTCTGTTCTTGGCCTCCAGATCCTATTATGGATTCTGGAGATATTTGGACTGGGGGGTGGCGGATCAGAGTAAAATTGCCTCAAGACAGGGTTAGTATTCAGCATCTGCCTAGCAGCTTTTACCCTGGATGGGATAGGGGCTTTATTTTTTATGCTGGTCAACCTCAGTCCTGCTTTAGGTGTGGGGCACGTACCCACCTGAGCAATGCATGTGACAAGATGAAATGCTCCCTTTGCAGAGGTATTGGACATGTGGCTGTTGCTTGCCAGACCCCGGTAGTGTGCAACCTTTGTGATGACCTTACTCATACTTTCAGGGATTGCCCCTGGGCCTTCCACAATGCAGAAAGGGAAGCATCTGACGATAACATTGAGGTTGACCCTCAGCAGCCTGAGGAAATGTCAGGCCCTGACCTTTCCACTAACCCTTGCCGACCCCCGTCTTCTGACATTGCTTCCTCTTCTGTACCTTCCGCTGTGGGGTTGGTGGTCACTTCTCCCTCTGTCTCTACTGGACACCTCTTTGAAGGAGTTATGCTTTCTGATGGAGTTATCCGAGAGCCTGTGGAGACCCCTGGGGTATCGTCTCCCCATGGATCAGATGTTATGCCTTGTGACTCTAATGTCCTGCCAGGTCCTTCTTCACTTCCTATTTCTCGGATGCCCCCACCACTGACTGATGAATGGGATTTACAAAAAACTAGACGGTTGATTCACAGCGTTTCTCTGAAGCTGGGCAAGAGTATTTGTGAAGGGACTGATACTGGCCTTAGTGTGTCCAATCAATTTCTTCCTCTTACTAAATGAAAGCAATGGGAGGAAGAGGAGGCTGACTCAGATTCCTCCTCCTTGATTTCTTCACAACCAGAAAATATGACCTACTCTGAAACTCCCCTGGCTACTACGAAAGGCGGAGTTAAGAAAAATAAAAAATCAAAATGCTCTGGTTTCAAAAACTGTGATAACTGTGGTTTCTAATGTTCCAGTTGCTCCTGATACCTGACCATGGAGTGGCATTTATCTGTGGGATCCTTGAATGTTAATAGTCTTAAAAATCATAAAAGAAGAGTAACCACCTTTTCTGTCATTTCAGGTTATCAGCTGGATATTTGCCTGGTGCAGGATACGCGCCTGCATACCAACAGAGAAACCTACCAGGCCTCAAAGGATTGGTTATGGGGTTCTTCTTTTTGGTCCCTGGGTGAGGAATTGTGTTCCGGGATGGGATTTTTGATTTTGAATCCTGATCTCCATGTTTCTCGCCTAATTGATTTGATTTCTGGGAGGGTATGCATTTTGGATGCAAGACTTGGGACACATGACATGCACTTTATTAATATTTACAATTTTCAGACCAAATATCAAAGGGTTGCCTTATTACAGAAAGAATGGGCAGACTAGGTGGGCCAAGCGGTCCTTATCTGACGTCAAATTCTATGTTTCTAAGTTTCTGTGTAAAGCTCAACCTTACCTATATACTACCAAATCTGTTTTTTTGGGAGGTGGTTTTAATTGTATCCTCTCTCTTTTGGATAAGACAGGCAGGATGCAAAAACTGTACTCTGATTCCAATTTTTTAAATAAAATGTATACCCAAGCTAGGCTTAAGGATTGTGCGTCTGTCTTCTCAAGGTTGCCGGAGCATACATACTCTAGGAGTCATGTATCAACATGGATTGACTTCTTCTTTGCCTCTCATTGGGTCCCAGTAAGGTCTTTTTCAGTTTTCCCGGCTGAATCCTCAGACCACAGATTGATTAAAACAGTTGTGGGGCGCCCTTTGAATAAACCTGGCCCCAATCCTGTTTGGAGGATGAATGCCACCTTATTATCGGATAACACTGCCTGGGCTACCATTCAGGAGGAATTGGAAGCAAGATTTTCTGTATATGAATTATATGATAATTCCCTTTTTTGGTGGCAGGATACTAAACAAGATTTAAAAACCTTTTGTGGTTCCTTAACCAAGACAGCCGCAAATAATAAGTATATTACTTATTTGCTTTGTAGAGATAAATTTCAGCGGCTTTTATCTTGGTCTGTTGAAATTGGGGAAGACCTTGCTGAGGACATTCAGACTGTTAAGGCGGAAATGTGTCAGTTTCAATATGACAGAGCCCATTCCCTGTTTTTAGAACAGAAATTCGGTACACAGGGTAAAATGCAGAATGTAAATCCTTATGATTGTTGTGCTAGATGGGTTGAGTCTAAATATATGGAAGCATTGAAAACTGATTCTGGATTGATTATGAACACTGGGGAAGGAATTGAGGGTATTGTTACTGATTATGTAGAAAATTCTTCTAGTGCTAACTCTCCTCCTTTGGCTGGTATTTCTGATTTTTTAGGCCGTTTGGATGTGCCTGAGTTACTAGAGGCTGATAAACAAAAACTGATCTTGCCTATTTCACAGAAGGAAGTAGTAGAAGTGATTGGTAAATTACATAATGGGTCATCCCCTGGCTCGGATGGTATACCTGGGGAATTCTATAAAAAAGCGGTAGGCCTTGTAAGTAAATTTTTGGTTCTAATTTTTAATGATATTTTATCTGGTACTGTTGCATTTCCTACGGCACTTGCTGACAGTCTTTTGAATTTTTTTGTATAAAAAAGGGGATAAAGCAGACCTCGGAAATTGGCGACCTATCAGTCTTTTAAATGTTGATTGGAAAATTTTATGTAAAATTTTGTGTAACCGTTTATCTTGAGTGGCTCAGGATATTATTTCCCCTGGGCAGACTTGTGTCATCCCCAGCGAGGTATGGGAAATGTGGATAAGTTATTACAGGAAGTTTCTGATGGGCCTGAAAATTCAGGGTATTTGATTTCACTGGATCAGGCTAAGGCTTTTTTTGAAGTGCCTCATATTTTTTTGTTCCAGGTACTGGAACATTATGGTATTCCACTCATTTTCTTCAATTGGCTTCAAATTTTTTATAAATATGCTTCTTCTCGACCCCTGGTGAATGGTAGATTAGGGAGGTCTGTCTTGATTTGGAGAGGTGTTCGACAAGGGTGTCCATTGAGCCCTCTTTAATATGTTTTTTCTTTGGACCCTTTATTAAGAAAGTTGTATGTGGCACATGACATCTTACCTATTGTGGGAATGGGGGTAATTATTTTCCGGTTGCTCTTGCTTATGCTGATGATACTACTATTTTAGTTGCTGATCAAGTTTCAGGAGAACGTGCTCTGGGAGTGGTGGATTCTTTTTCTGTGGTTTCTGGTTCTAGAATTAATAGACAAAAGAGTAAACTTGTGGGTATTCACATTTCTGGTGTCACTCTGCATGAGATAGGGGGCATCCCTATCTCAGATCCACCTATTAAAGTTTTTGGGTTTTTGTTTAGGGCCCCTGATTCAGCTTTTTTTTTAATTGGGACCTTGCCCTATCTTAAGCAGCTGAGAAAGTGGATAAATGGAAAGGTTATCCCATGACAAAAAAAGGGTTTCTAGGTATAAAACTTTTATTTTACCTTTATTTTTGAATATTAGTTATCTTTACCTTTTGCCGGTATGATTGGAGGTACAAATGTATAGTGTGGCCTTTCAGTTACTATGGGGGAGCTGGCTTAATCCTATCAAAATACATAGTACTTATTGGCCTGTCAGTGACCGTGGCCTGAATATGGTAAATCCTGTGCTTTTTCTTTTTTCTATGTTTTTATATGCCAGTGTTGTACCTATTTTATTACAGAAATAACTCCCTTGGGTTCCCCTGTTGAAGGGTAGATGCCACTATTTTTGTCAAAGATGGGTTACTCAGCAATGGGGAATTTTTTGGAATATTCCACTAGATTTGTCTCCTTACCTTTTAGAAGTATGTAGGAAATTAAAAGTTTGGAGTGTTACAACTCATGATCTTTTGCATAATACTAGGAAAGCAGAATACCGAAACCTTCTTCATTCTGTATGGTTTACTGACCCCTGCCTTGCTTTACGTGACATGGTGGTACTTTCTGATGTTCTTCATCAGCTGATAGATCCTAGGATCCCTCCTAAGGTGTGGGATTCAGTTTGGCTATGTTGCCATTCCAGATTAAATGTTCGAAGAAACCATTTTCATAAATGTGTCCAGGAGAGATCCTGTTTGAGGAAGGGTTGTGGGCTGGAGGTGGAAACAATGGCACATTTATTTTTTCAGTGTCTTTATATTGTAGGTTTATGGCCCTTATTGGCATCTTCCTGGTGTGTTCCACAGCTACAGAATATGGATTAGAATGCTTTGATTTATGGTCAGTACAATATGCAACTTTGGAGAGGTTTTCATGTAGGGATGACTAGAGTTGTCTTAGCTCTTATGAAATGGATTATCTGGCAAACTAGATGTCAGTTCATGTTACAACAGAAACAGCTATCGTTATTAGGTTTGAAACTTGAGCTTGAGCAGGAAATTCGTAAAGTGTTTCACAAGGGTAGACTTGTTCTTTCTGACACTTCCTTCCATTCTTGGTGAAAGGGTTGGGGTTTTCTTCCTTTTTTACAAGTATCTGATTAAAATTATTCCAGATTATTATAATTATTTTCTTTTGTCCCCTAATTTGGGCCTTACCTTTTAACAGGGAGGAGGTATGAGATATGAAAGCTGTTTCTGGACCATATGTTTTTCCACTTTTGAATGTTTTTTTTTTCCCAGTTTGAGCTATAGCACATTATGAGTAGCTGATTACTTATGTTTCTTTTGCTTTCTATTCTGATACTGTGTTTTTGTGCTGCATATATTTCTCTTGCTTTATCTTATGTGGTTTTTATTTATTGGATTTTGTATTGTGCCTTGATTGTTTTTCCTTTATGCCTTTCCTTGCCATATTTTGCAAGTTTTGTCCAATAAAAATTCCCCTACTCTTTGGGTAGGGAGCGCTGTTGTGCTCCAGATGGCAAGATGGCTGACCATAGTGTGGAGGTCAGAGGAGGAGGAGGAGGAGGTTTGGGAGCTCAGAGCTCCAATTTTGCTGCAATAGATTTTTGCAGCTCTCTGGAAATTCCAGACATGGATGTGGATTTTCAAAATGACCCAGGTACTACTAATGAAATATGCATGGCTCCAGATGACACAATGGAGTGAGCTAAAGAAACTTTACCTGTTCAGCAATTACCTGTGAGACCAGCAGCTGTTCCAGCTGCAGCAGACACTCTGAAGGTGATGATACCTGTAGACCGTGAAGCCCACAGTGCTTGGCTCCTGAAGTTATTACATTCGGATGACATTTTGCCGGAATCACCAGCTGCCCAGACAGCTAGAGAACTTGCTTCACATTCAAGACCAGTTTCAACAATCACTAAGGAGTTAGGCCCCCTTTCCCAAGGCAAAGCTCTTCACTGCTGAATCCAAACTCAAGATTTAGAATGGCAGAATTATTCTCCGAGTTAGGGAAACCTAGAACTAGAAGAAATGCTGTTTGGCTGAAGTATAAAGGAGGGAGTCACCCCTTGACAGGGTTTTTGTGGCAAGGAAACTTTTAAAAGAATCAATGAAGTTCCTAGCCACTGACATCTTCGCACTTATTCATATGTAACCCCACCACAAATGGGAGTTCCCGAAAAGTCTTCCTTGAGCTTACCTAAATGCTCACTGCCAGGCTGGTTTCCTGCATTTTAGCCATTTAAACGTTATTGCCAGAGAGTGCATGTATAGCATCTCTATACTGTCTCTTTAAGAGCTACTATAATGTGGTGCTTAATTAATCTGGGAGAGGGGCTGAGTGTTTCTATGCTCAAGTCCCGCCTGGGCTACCAGATAATCGCTCCATTCTGCCATAGCTATTTGTTCAGAGGGAGCGCTGTTAGAAATATACTTGTTTGCTGATCATTTATTAGAATAAGTAATAATATTGCAGTTTGCCTAGCCTGCCTTCTTTGCAGCATGGACATTTCTGTTTATCTCCGCCATCTTGGTCCTGGACTGCTGAAAATGGGCCAATCAGTACCTTGGGGACTCTAAAATGGAGCCTGTCCCCAGGGGCTTTGTGGGAGCAGAATTCTGTAGGAATTGTAGTTTTGGGCTTTTGGCACCTAAATGAACCTGGAGGGGGAGCCCTTACTGTGACTGACAGAGGAATCAGCCAACCAAACCTTTTGGATCCCGGGAAAAGTCCCAGACTGTTTTGCAGTTCAGTCAGTCTGAGTTGGGAAGTGAAAGAGGTAACAGCTTAAGTGATTCAAGCAGCAGACCTGCCTAGTTTCGTGTGGGAGAACTGTGGAGAGGCCTGAGTTTTGGCCTGCATGCATGCATGCATGCCTGCCCTTCCCTGAGAGGGAACCTGTGCCTTTATTGGACTATATCCAAAGTTAGTGAGTGAGTTAAGCCACTGAATTGTGACCAGGCTCCTACCCAAAGAAGACCAAAGATTTGCTGAATGCAATCAGCATGTCAGGATGTCCAGCCACCTCTGAACTCCTGGATTGTGCAGAGAGTCTGTAATTGCGACCAGGGAGCTACAGTATTTGCCTGGTACAGTGTAATTTTCTTTACATGTAAATTTGCTGTGTGCTGATAGTGGGTCATGAATCCGTTCCCCACTGTGTGTCTGAACTTTGTTTTTCTTGCTGGAGGCTGCAACCAGCTCCATGGACTAAAATCAGTATTCATCTCAGTTTGGCCTGGGCTTTGCCACACTGGCCCAGTCAGAATACCTGCTACACAGAGAAAGTCATCGACGAGAGACCTGCCTGGGGATCAGCCCCCTGCTCAATGCCTTGAACAGGAATGATGCCTCAATGATTCATGTGGGCCCTGCTTCTCCTGGCATTCTAGCTCAACAACCTGCAGTCTCAGTTTCGTACTGCCTGTGTCCAGTATTGGGTATCAGGAGTAAACATCAGGGTTGCTCCCTGCAACAATAGCTAAATTTATAGTGTAGTCATCTGACTGCTTTGTTATCTTTTCTGTCATGAACTGAGCCCTCCTGCTCCGGATTACAAATAGTTTGTGTTGTGCATGTTACATAGAAACATAGAAACATAGACTTTGATGGCAGATAAGGACCACTTGGCCCACCCAGTCTGCCCATTTCCCTACCTACTGGATAAGCTGCAGATTCTAGTTAACCAACAGCCTATTTCCTGCAACCCCCCACTATAATTGCCTTATGTCTGTCCCATGCATGTTTGAATTCCTCCACTGTTTTAGACCCCACAACCTCTCCAGGAAGGTGGTTCCATGCATCCACCACTCTCTCCGTGAAAAAGAATTTCCTCACATTACCCCTGAGCCATCCCCTCTCTAACTTTAAATTGTGCCCCCTTGTTCTTACACATCTCTTTTTCTGAAAGATGCTACCCTCCTGGACTTTGTTGATTCCCTTGAGGTACTTAAAAGTTTCTATCATGTCCCCCTGTCCCTCCTTTCATCAAGGGTATACATATTAAGCTCTCTCAGTCTCTCTTCATGTGGTTTCTGATGTAGACCCTGCACCATTTTAGTTGCCCTCCTCTGGACTGCTTCCATCCTGTCTATGTCCTTGTGTAGATGAGGTCTCCAAAACTGCACGCAGTACTCCAGATGGGGTCTCACCAACTGTCTGTATAGAGGGATAACCACTTCCCTTTTTCTACTTGTGATGCCCCTCCCTATGCATCCCAGTATGCTCCTGGCTTTCCCTACTGACTTCTCACATTGCATACCCACCTTTAGGTCATCTGATATGACTACACCCAGATCCCTTTCCATTATTGTTGTTGTTAGTACCTCCCCTGCTATTGTGTACTCTTCTCCTGGATTTTTATTTCCCAGGTGCATTACTTTGCACTTCTTTGCATTGTATCTAAGTTGCCATATGTCTGACCATTCCTCCAACCTTGCCAAGTCCCTTCTCATCCTTTCTACCCCCTTGTGTATCAACTCTGTTACAGATCTTTGTGTCATCCACAAAGAGGCATACCTTTCCTTCCAGACCCTCTGCAATGTCACCTATAAAGACATTAAAGAGGACTGGACCCAGTACTGAGCCCTGAGGTACTCCACTAGTAACCCCTTTCTTCAGAATGTGTTCCATTCACTGTACCTTCTGTGTCCTGTTGTGCAGCCAGTTTTCTACCTGCTACAACCCTGGGACCCACTCCCAGGCTGGTTAACTTGTTTATTAATCTTTTGTGCAAGACTGTGTCAATGCCTTGCTAAAGTCTGGGTAGGCCATATCCACAGCCCCTCCCTGGTCTATTACTTTGGTCACCCAGTCAAAGAAATCGATTAGATTTGTCTGACATGACCTTCCTGCTGTGAATCCATGCTGCTTTGGGTCCAGTGCCCTGCTGGCCTCTAGGTACTCAACAATTCTTTCTTTCAGAAGTGATTCCATCATTTTCCCCACCACTGAGGTCAAACTAACAGGTCTGTAGTTTCCTGCTTCTGCCTTGCTCCCACTTTAGTGAAGGGGAATCACATCTGCCCTCCTCCAGTCCTCAGGTACCACCCCATCTTCCCATGATTTGTTAAAAAGTATGGTTAGTGGCGTCACTAGGTCCTCCCTTAGCTCTTTTAGGATTCTAGGGTGAATCCTGTCAGGCCCCATTGCTTTGTCCACCTTGAGTTTTAGAAGTTCTTTCAGTACTCTTTCTTCTTTAAATGGACTGGTATCAACCCCACTATCCAGTGCTTCTACTGTTTGGTTTAGGTAACTCCTCCTCTTCTTCTTTTGTGAATACTGAGCAAAAGTATTCATTCATTATCTCTGCCTTTTCACTGTCTCCCTCTGCCCACCTCCCCTCTCCTTTATTAATCTTCCTTATCCCTCCCTTAACCTTTCTATGTTCCTAATGTACCTATAAAGGTTTATCCCCTTCCTAGCTGGAGTTGGCTATCCTTTCCTCGGTTTGGGCCTTTGCTTTTCTGACTGCCTTCCCCACTTCTTTCTGCTTTAATTGATACAGTTCCCGTCATGCTCTGTCTGTGATTCCTTATACTTTCTGAATGCAGCCTTTTTCTTCTTAACCTTCCTGACACTTCTTTGAGAGCCATAGTGGTTTTTATTCCGCTTGTTTTTTTATTTGTTTCACACAAAGGTTGTTGCCTCCATGATGGCAGTTTGATTTTTCTCCATTGTTCTTCCACCCCTCCTTTCTGGCCATTTGCTAATGCATTCCTCAGGTATTCACCCATTTTGCTAAAGTCAGCCCTTCTAAAGTCCAGTATCCTTATATTTGTATGGCTTGTCTCCAAGGTTGTGTTTATTGTGAAGCACACTGTGCAGTGGTCACTTGTTCCCAGGTGTCTACTGACTTCTAAGTTTGTGATCCTCTCTCCATTTGAGAGTACCAGGTCTAATATTGCTCCCTTCCGAGTGGGTTCCACCACTAGCTGTCTAAGGCATGCTCCCTGTAGGGCATCGAGAATGACCCTGCTCTTGGATGTGGCTGCAGTCCATGTTGCCCAGTTAACATCTGGCATATTCAGGTCCCCCATCAACAGTATCTCCCCTTTTTCAGCCATTTTGAGAATGCCCTCTATCAGTTTCTTGTCCATTTCCTTCCCTTGAGACGGGGGTCTGTATACAACCCCTGTGAGGATTGTGATGCCATTCCCTGTCTCCAATGTGACCCAGAGTTCCTCTTGTCCTCCCCCTTTACCTTTTAGTTCTGTTACTTTGATCCCTTCCCTTATGTAGAGAGCTACTCCACCTCCTCTTTTACCCTCCCTGTCCCTTCTGTAGATTGTGTACCCTGGTATGTTGACATCCCAGTCATGGTTCTCCATGTACCATGTTTCTGTGACTGCCACAATATCCAACTGTTCCACTTCCATCAGGGCTACTGGCTCTGGAAGCTTGTTTCCAAGACTATGGGCATTGGTACTCATTGCCCTCCATTTAATGTTGGCTTTATCCTTTTTTACCCCATCCCTGCTCTTATTGTCCATTTTTCCCATTTACTCCTGTCCTGCCCTCTGTCAAGCTCTGTACCTCAGTGTTTACCCTACTACCTGCCATGCTTTACGGGGGGAGGCTTGAACTTTCCTGTTTCCTATCATCATCTCCCCCCTTGGCTAGTTTAAAAGCTTGCCAAGGAAGCCTTTAAACCTGTCACCTAGGAGCGTGTTTCCCTTCCTGGACAGACGCAGACCATCATGCCAGTATAGACCTTCATCTCTCCAGGTGGACCCCCAGTCCCCAATGAAGCCAAAGCCCTGTGCTCTGCACCAGTTTTGCAACCATTCATTAAACTGCATGATGTGCAGTACCTTAGCCTCACCCCTGCCATGGACTGGCAGCACCTCTGAGAAGGTTACCATGCTTGCTACCTGTCTGAGGCCCCTCCCCAACTCCACAAATTCATCCTGCACTGCACTGATCTCATGTCTAGCTAGGCCATTTGTCCCGAGGTGGATAATGATATCTAGTTTCCTCTCCTGTGATGCTGATTCTGCAATCCTGAGGATTCGCTTCCTGTCCTTCCAAGCCATGGCACCAGGCAGGCACCTTACTTCCCTCTCCTCTCCATTCCCCAGGTTTACACCCCTAACAATTGAGTCCCCTATCAGAAGCTGTTTCTTTCCCTTGTGTTGTCCCTTGCCATTCTTTTGTGGGTCTCCCTTGTGGATGTCCCCAGCATTCTTCCTGGTCTCCAATGTGGGTGTCATCATGGAGGAAGCTTGATTTGCCAGACCGACATATGATTTGTGTAGAGGTGCAACTCGGGGGCTACGCCTCTGTTCCACCACCCTCACCCTCCCAGAACCTACTGTGGTCCATCTGTTTTCACACATGGCAACCTCTGAGGCAGTGGTTGTGGAACTGGTGCTCTTGGGTGGGGGAGTCCTCCTTAGTCCTTGCCAGTTCAGCCTGGAGGTGGGCAACCTCCTCCCTCAGAGCTGACAGTTGCCTGCAAATAGGGCAGCAATGCAGGTTACAGAATGTTTCCCGGAAAATTGCTGCCCCACAGCCAGTGCATTGCACCACTCCCCACATGTCCCTCTTCCTTATAATATACAATTTTTTTTTTTTGTGTGTGTATACTTACGCTTTATGCACTGTGCTGGGTAATTAAGAATATGACAGTTCTGCTCCAAGACCTGTTGTGGAAGTGATGTCAGAACCTTGGCTATAAAGGAAATGCCACGCTTGGGGTGGTGGGGTGAGGGGAAGGGTGTGGGTAGGCCACAACCACTGGTGACTGTTAGAAACAATCAATTACACCACACCACTGCTCCACCACCCTGGTGAATACTGCCCTTTATAGTAAGTCAACCAACACAACAATGTACTAGACCACTGCTCCTACACAAACCACTCTACTGAGTCCAGGGATAAAAACAAACTCACTGTTCAGCCAGGAGGACACTTCCAAAATATTGCACAAATATCCTTCCAAATCCTATGTGTCTAGCACAGAAATCAAGCAACTTCAGTTGTATTACAACCCCACTGGTTATAAAATTACTACACTTTAATGGAATCCTGCAATTCTTAATGCCAATAAGAAAATAATGAAACTTTCTGTAGAAAGTGTAGCTTACCTTCCTAGTCCCCTACAATATTATGTTTTACCAAGTTACCAGTTCCTCAAATGCGTTCTAGTTTGTTCTCTGCAGTATAGCCAATTTCTCAGCTTCCAGAAGGAACAGGCAGGTCCTCTCTTCCATCACAGGGCCCCAACCAGCTGCGATGCCAGCCTACCCTGGGCAATGTTCCTGGCTAGCCCACCATCTTCCTACCTGGGTACCCAGAGTGTGTGACTGTGTAGGGACTCTGAAGTGCATGCATAACTATCGGACTAATTTAGCCTTTAAGCCAATCAACATGATTATGCCCCTCCCTTGTTCAAGTCCCCTGAATAAATCAGATCTAACTCTTTTTGCATTTAACCTGACTGTGGTTCCAGTTTGTGCTAATAGTACTGTACTGTTGCTATTTGCTGTACATAACCTTATTTTACAGGGGGTCCCCAGGGTTGAGCTAGAGGAACCAGCCCTGGTGGTAAGTGCAAACAGTGTGGGTAATTGTATGGTGTATAAGGGGTATTGTGGAAGTAATTACTGTGTACTACTCAGGCCACTAGAAGGGAAAGAGGGGGTTACAGTGTCCTGGAGGGCTGTGCCCAGGTTAGCTTGACTACCAACAAACCTGACCTCCAGAAGAAGGCACCCGTTTCAGTACCTGGGCCCCTTAACCTGCTACTAGCCAAGCAGGCAGGGGTAGTAGCCCTAGGGATAGCGCCACCTAGAGGTTACACATATCTCAGGGACCACTATTTTTGACATTAGTTTTAACACCCCAGTACAGCTGGAAAAAGTCTGGTCTAAGTATTACCATTTGAAACATTCTCCTTTATGGTCTCACTTTGTAGTTATCCCACTTACTCATCCTGCTGTGAAAAAACATCACCATTTTGTTCAGGAATGAGAGTGTTCATATTTCAGATATTTTATATTGGGTAAAACAAAGGGCAGATGTTATTGACAAGCCTATGCATATCCTGGATAGTAAAAATATTTGACCTAGGGGTTGGAAAATAAAAGTGAAATTGTGTATGACTGATGCAGGCCTGTACATCTTCTTAGCTGAGATGCTTCAACCTGGGGCCAGACCGAGGATTTTGCTTTAATCTTGGTCATCCAAAAATCTGCCATCGTTGAGGTTCACTTTCTCACCTAAGCAATGCCTGTGATGCTATGGTCTGCAGCTTTTGTGTACAAATAGACCACGCTAATAATTTCTGCCCTAACCCTCCAAAGTGCAATCTCTGTGAAGAGCTGGGTCACGTTTTTCTGCAGTACCCCTGGGCAGTACGCAATAAAGGTACCTTTTGAAATCAGGATGCCATAGTTCATGCTGCCCAGGAAAAACAGTCTAGCTAAACCTTTACAAATATGGATACTTCACAGCCTCAGACTTTAGTGGATCCCATTGTTACTGTACCACCTAGGCCCCAAACCTCGACAATTCCTCCGGAGGATACAGAGGAAATGCTGACTGATAATTCCACTAGTAACCAGGAGGTGACACCTGTGGAGGGAGACCAAGAAATGGAGGTTTCCACCTCATCAGTATGTGAATCCCCCCCCTGACAGAGCTGCAGCAGATGAAATCTATGCCCCTGCCCCCTCCACAACAAGAGGGGTACCAGTTGGTTCGGGGAAAATGATGTTCCTCTAGAACTGTACTGAAATCCAAACTTCCTAAAACTGAGGCACTAGACATTACCAATAAATACATAGTTCTACAGGAGAATTCGGCAGATGATGGGGAAGATTCGGAAACATCCTCAGTGGCCTTTTCACAAAAAGACTCATCGGTCATGGAGGGCGATCTCTTTGAGAAACCAAAGGTCAAGAAAAAGACTAGGAAGGAATTCTGATGTAATAGGGAGTTTGGCATAAATCTTTAATATTTCCTAAATGTATACAGCTTGTGGTGACACTTTAAAATGCATATCACTGGACGCCACGCCTCATGCCACGCTGGCGACCTGGGTTCAGGAATGAGCCTGGGCCATCAGGGGTCAGTTGGGGAGAGGGAGGATCAAGCATCCGGAGGACAGCTCTCCTCCCTCGGGGAGTTCCAGGGGATATGCCTGGCACCGCAGTGACCTCTGATAGAGACCAGAGGTACTGTCATGCTTAGGGCCAGTGTAGAGGGATGTGGAGCCACAACAGGATGTCCTCTGGTGTCATGGCACAATCAGAGCTCTGCCTGGGGGGTGAGGTAAGGCATAACAAGAGAGAAAATCCTCCTGCCTCCTGACAGGACGGACCGCCCTGCTGTCCACCAAGCCCAATGTGGCCTCACCTCACTCTTCTCCACTGCCTTGCATTGCCACACTGGATTATAAGATAGAGCACCAGGAGGAGTGATCTGGCAGTTCTGCCTCGGGGGGCACAGAGCTAGGAGGCCGGGTGGCAGCAAGAGCAGTTTGAGAGGCCTTGCCCGAGGGTACAAGAGGGGGCTTCAGGTGGGTGGGAGCAGGACCAAGACCCCGAGAGACTACTCCTGCAAGAGTTCAGGAAGGTAAGGGGTACAGAAATAAAGGTGTAAAAAAAATCATATCACTGAATGTTAACAGCATAAAAAAATTACAAAAGGTGCTGTATTACATTACAAGCACTTCTTCACTCCCAAGCATACATATCTTTTTTACAGGACACCAGGTTAAGATCCGAGGTTGATATTTATCAAACACAAAAAGTTTGACCTTGGGGTCCCTCGGTGTCGTCCTTAGGGGAAGATCTGTACTCTGGGGTGGGAATACTTTTCAGTGGGCATGTGCAAATTCTAAAAGTAATGGACATTGACTCAGGTAGGGCTTTGTTTTTAGACATAAAATTAAATAATCAAGACCTTAGAGTGGGTGTTATATATGCCTCACAAACAAAAATATCTAGAATTACTTTATTTAAATTAATTCAGCCTTATCTGCATACTAATAGGAACATTATTTTAGGTGGAGATTTCAGCTGCCCACTAGAACTTATTGATAAGACGGTAACTACCTCCAAGCTATACTGTTATACTAATGTTTTAAAAACAAGTACTAAATACAGCAGCTTTACAGGATGCATATAGACAAATTAGAAAATCAGGGGGTCATGCATACCACAGAGGGTCTCTCTCTTCCTGCACTGATTATGTTTTTATTTCACGGCATTGGCAGTTCTACAAGGCAGAGACTATTCCTACTGCTACCGCTGATCATTTTGAACTTCACATTACTTTAGGTCACTTACAAAAAAATAATATTGGGAAAGGTTATTGGCATAACAATAATTCTATGTTGGAGGATTCTCATTTAAATGCGCAAATCTTAGAAGAAATTAAAGCCAGAGCTACAGTTGCGGTATGGTATGATTCACTAGTGGAGTGGTGGTAAGATACTAAAGTAGTGCTCCAGAATTTATACCAAAAATAGGGAAAATAAGGGGGGCAGAGATACCTATTTTAAATTTCTACAATTAAGACAGCATCTTTATAAACTTACTTCTTTACAAAATAGTGACCGTACTGATTACTCAACCCTAATTCAACAATTAAAACAAGAGACGAGGTGATACCTTTATGATAGAGCCAAATCTTTAAAAGTGGAGCAGTCTTCTGGGACACAAGGAGCTAAAGGCTCCTTCGATATTTTTAAGGATAGTCACCTTAGAGTTGATAATAGAGAATGGTTGGCAGTGAGGGACCAAGGAGGCATTATACACACCAAGTTTACTAGTATTATGGATGTTATCTCTGACCATCTACTCTCTACCTTTGGTACCCCAATTAATATAGCAGGGAATTTTAAAGAGTTTGATACGGATTTACAAATGGGGATCTTACAGGATACAGATACCTTTGATCTTACTCATCCCTAAAACCTGAAGACAATAAGGAAGCCATACAGAAATTATACTCAAATACAGCCCCATGACCAGATGGCTTGAGTACAAACTCTTATAAGACTTTTCAGGACATTTTGGTTCCTATTTTGTTAGAAACAATTAATGATATTCTATGTAATTATGAAATGCCTGAACATATGACTACTGCTTTCCTAATCTTGTTATATAAGAAGGGAGAATGGCTAGATGTTACTAAATGGAGACCTATTTCCCTTTTCTCTTCACCTTTGTCACCCCTTTTTCCACATCCTCATAGACTTAATCCTCTGCCAAGATGGCGGCTGTCATGAGCCAGCCAGAGTACTAGCTCTGTTAATTTTTTGTTAAATTTATTTTCTAACCACTCCATTTTTTATCTTTTTAGTTTTTTATTCAGTTTTGGATTTAGGTAGGGTTTAAGGAGTGAGTTAGCTTAGGTTTTTAGTGTTCTTGCTGGCCAAGTTTGTTTGTTAAAGCTAGTATCCTCTCGGAACATCAGCCAGCGTTTTCTATTGCATGCCTGTGTTTTGTGGTAGATTGCACCATAAATCACAATGCTTATGACAGCTTAAACTCCTTGCCGTTCTTGGAGTTTGGCCTTCTGGCTTTTTGGCTATTGGCTATTTTTAGTTTTTTGTGCATTTGTGCAGCGTGTGTGGATATTCGGCTTTGTGTGCAAAGCCTGCCCCACTTGGTTTATTTCTAGTCCTGGGATAATTGTTTGGAAGGCTTTAAATGGGAAGACAGAGGACAGAGGAAGAACATGGTCAACTGGTTTGGACTGCTGCTGATGATGATAATTATACCTGGGCAAATCCTGTGAGTGAGGTCATGAGTATTTTGTGTAGAGCTCCTATCTGGTTCTTTTTTTTGGATGGGAGAGGGGATGTTTGCAGTCCTGGAGTTCTCCTGGATCCTACTACCAGTCCCCTGTTGAAGGACTGGGGTATGTTGGTGAGGGGCATAGACTGCCAGGCAGTCGGTGGACGGCAGCGTGTTCTGTGTTGGTTCAGAGGCGCTCCGTGGGCTGTGTTGGTTACAGCAGAGTCTCTGGGCTGTGTCAGCTGGACTTTTATCCTCCCGTTGGAAAGTTTTACTAACTTTGATACTGGATGAAAGCTTGTTTGTTTGGGGAGTGCGAACTGAGGCTCAATTTGCTGATTGAAGGTTTTTCTTCCCTCTCCACTTTTGCCTTCCTTTTTGTGCAAACAAATAATGGAGAAGATTCCTTGAAACTCTTGTGCCTGTGGTCTTATATTGAATCTTTTTAGTTTCTGGAGTGAGATTGTGAGAGAACCTTCTTATAACTGGTCTACAATATTCTGTGGATTTTGTTTTGACTGTTGATTGTTGGACATACTTCTATTTTGCTGACTGGGAGTGCGAGGCCCAGAATGCTACTGCATTTAATTTGATTTATTTTTGCAACTGTTTGTTTTATTTGTTTCTTGATTTATTTTATTTTATTCTATTTTATTTCATTTTTAGTATTTAAGGCAGTGTTTTTTTTACTCTGGGGTGTGTAAGAGCATGGGGTTATTTTGGGAGTAATTATTTATTGTAGGGTGTGCTGTCTCTAGTACTAGTTGGTTGGCTCCTTTGGGAGCCACCATGATTATCAGGATGTGTTTGATGGAGGCTCTCCCTGTCAGGCACTACTCCCCCTCTGAGCTCCGGGACCTCTGCCCTTTTAACTTCCCCCTATCTGTGGCAGTTTACGGCTGCTGTAGGACTGCTGGAATAGTGAGGAGGAGGAGGAGAAGGGGTTGGGGTCTGGGGAGGGGGTGAGCTGGGTGGCCTGATTGGGGCAGTGGGAACCAGAAGATGCCCTGGGTCAAAATGAAGCACGGAACGAGGTTCCCCTTGTCTAGTGCCCATACCCAAGGGCTCCGTGATTAGTGGGCCAGTATCTTGAAATGCTCTGGGTTTTCACCTGACCAGCACGGTGTTGTGCAATGCCAGATCTACTAAAAACAAGTCAGCTATTATAGCTGATCTTGTTGGGTCATCTGATCTGGCTTGCATCACCATGACCTGGCTGGAGGAAAATGTGGGTCCCATTTTTGAGTCAGTGATTCCAGACATTTTCTTGGTGATACACCATGCTAGGTCAGGTCACAAGGGCGAGGGTGTAGCAATTTGTTTTAAATCTGAATTGGGTCTTGTTGATGTGCCAGTTGAGGACACCTGATCTTTTGAGTGTACCAGGGCCACAGGTGTGGGATGCAAAATCATTCTCATCTACCATCCACCAGGAGGTGAGAATCAGTTCGCAGGAAGTCGCAGACTTCGTCATCTATATGGTGTTGGAATTCCCCAGATTGATGGTACTGGGGGATTTCAACACATGGATCAATGGTGAACTCTCGCAGTTTGGACAAGACTTCCTCTGACTTATGAGTTCAGCATCACACAGGTAGTTTCTTCTGTGACACATTATCATGGTCACTCATTGGATCAGGTCTTTCTCCTGGGCTTGGAAACCTCCAGCTTGGTGGTGGAACCAGTTAGATGGTCTAACCACCACATCATAAGTTTCAATTTTCTGGCTCCCCCTTATAGGCCTGCCCCATGGAGATGATCCGATACTGCCCATTATGGGGTTTGACCCGGGAAAGCCTCTTGGCAATGTTGGATCTATTGGGAATGCTGGAGGCAAGCGAGGGTCAGAGAACCTACTTCAGGCTTTTAATTGAGCAGTGGTGGGGGCTGTGGATACCCTTTCTCCTTTCTGTGTTCTTCTGCTTACTCTCCGCCCTCGGTCCCCATGGTTTGATGGGACTCTGAGGGAGCTGAAGTAGGCGGGTCGAAGGGTAGAGCATGCTTGGCGTAGGTCCAGCTTGGATGCTGACAGGCTTAGACTGATGGAACATTATAGAGACTATCAGTCAACAATCTCTCATAAGAAGGCAGAGTTCCTGTCCAGGGAGATTGCATCAGCACAGAACCAACCAGCTCAGCTGTTCCATATGGTAGACAGACTGTTCAATCCAGCTTGTCTATGAGTTCAGAGAGCCTTTTCACAAACTGAGTGTGGTGAGTTTGCTCACTTCTTTGCTGATAAGGTTGCCGACATCAGGTCAGAGATTTGCCTATTATGCTCTGTGGAGGTTACTGGTGGTCGGAGTGAGGTCGCAACTCCACTGTTTTGTTGGGTTGAGTTTGACCGACTGGAGATCGTGGATATCATGCGGCTTCTCCGGGGTATACGGCCAACTTGCTGTAGTTTAGACCCGTGCCCTACTCACCTTTTAAGAGAGTGTGTTGATGTGATCAGCCCAGTTCTAGTGGATTTAATCTGGTGTTCATTGGAGCTGTGAGAGTTCCCCAGCTCCCTGATAGAGGCTGTGGTAACCCCCCTTCTCAAGAAGCCATCTCTTGACCCAGATTTCTCCTGTAAACTACAGACTGATCTCTAACCTTCCTTTTATTATTGAAAAAGTTGTGGCACAACAGTTGGAGAACCATCTTACTGTCCGTTCTATCTATGATCCTTTCCAGTCCGGATTTCATAAGAGACATAGTACTGAGGCTGCACTGGTTCGGGTACTCAGTGATCTCCTGATGGCCGGAGACAAGAAGTGCCATTCAGTCTTGGTACTTTTGGATCTCTCATCAGCTTTTGACACTGTGGACTATGGGGTGCCTCTTGATTGCCTGCGGGCCCTCACTGGCAGGTCACAGAGGGTAATATTGGAGATTTTTTCCTCTGATTCATTCTCCCTGCCATGTGGGGTCCCGCAGGGTTTGGTGTTGTCCCTCATGTTGTTCATGGTGTACATGCTGCCATTAGGAGACACTGTGAAATGGTATGGGCTGAGTTTTCACTGTTATGCAGATGATACTCAGCTGTACCTGTCTTTTGTGCCCAACCAAGATAGTGCACTCTCAGTCTTTTCCAACTGTCTCACTGAAATCCAAGACTGGATGAATTCCAGTTGGTTAAAGTTAAACTCTGACAAGACGAAGGTGTTAGTGGTGGAACTGGGTCACTGGATAGAGGGCTCGGCCGCTGGGCAGCCTGCTACACTTTGGCTTGGGGGCTCTCAGCTGTTGACCTCTGAACGGATGTGGAATCTGGGGGTGATACTTGATGATGGGCTGACACTTTGTTCACAGGTGTCAGCTGTGGTCAAGTCCTCATTTTACCACCTGAGGAACATCGCCCGGATTAAGCACCTTGTTTCATCTGGCAATCTTCCAACCCTAGTCCATGCTTTTGTGACTTTGCACCTTGACTACTGTAACTCCCTGTACCTGGGGCTTCCTGGGGTTGATATCTGTTGCTTGCAGCTAGTGCAGAATGCTGCAGCCAGGTTATTGTCTCGGTCAAGCTCGATCCAGCCATATTTCTCCTGTGCTGCACTCTCTGCACTGGCTGCCGGTTCAGTGGCGGATCACCTTTAGAGTTGGTTTACTGATTTTCAGAGCACTACACAGTTTGTGTCCAAGTTACTTGCAAGAGCTTCCGAGTCCCTACTGCCCCCTCCAACCACTCCACTCAACCAACGAGGGGTTGCTAGAGATTCCCAGGGTGCATCTGAAGACTTCAAGGGTACGGGCTTTTGCTTATGCTGCCCCTGCCCAGTGGAATTCTCTGCCTCGTCAGATACAAGAGTGCAAGACAGTAGAGAACTTTAAAACTGCTTTAAAAATCCATCTTTATTTATGTGCTTTTCCTGATTTCTGATTTAGATAACTGATTTTGTATATTGTATGAATGTTTCAGTAAGCTTTCATATTTTTAATTTTCATATAAATATTTTAGAGCTTAATGTGCGTGTTCAGTGCTTTGGTATTTGTGAATTGCACTTAAATAAAATTATTATTATTAAATATAGACTTTAAAATCCTATCACTTATATTGTACAATAGACTCTGATAAAATAGCATAGAAAACCATTACTTCTTATCAGACTTGTGCTGTCCCAGGTAGAAACTTAAGAGAGAATTTGTTTTGTTTAAGAGAAGTTTTTTTTCTAGGGAACATTTGAACTCCCTACATGGCTATGTTTTAACTTTAGACCAAGAAACAACTTTTGATTTGGTACCTCATTCATTTTAATTTCAAGCTTTACAATTACATGGCATTCCAACTGACTTTATTAAATGGCTACAGGTGCTTTAGGCCCATGCCCATTTTCACCCCTTGATAAATGGAACTATAGGCAATACACTTTCTGTTCAGAAAGGAATGCACCAGGGGTGCCCTTTGAGCCCCCTGTTGTATGTCTTCTGTATTGATATTTTAATTAGGAAAATCTTACATTCCCCAGGAATTGCTGGTTTACAACTTTCCACAGATACTCAGCTCCTGAAGATTATCGCTTATGCCAATGATCTGTGTTTATTTTTAGGCACAGACTCGGAATATCAGGTAGTGTTGGATGTGATTTTAGATTACCCTGTAGTAGCTGGTGCAAAGATTAATTTGAAAATAGGCAAAGGTCTTAGTATAGATAATACAGCACAGGCTGGACTAACACACATCTGTGGTATACCGGTAGCACAAGATGCAGAAATCCTGGGTATACAGTTTGGTTTGCTTAATATGAACAGAGTTAATTGGGATACCAAATTGACTATTTGTGAACAACAAATTTCAATGTAGAAACACTTACAAATCTCAAAATTAAAGAGGGATTACTCATTAAAGACCTTTATTATTCCTATTCTGTTTTTTTACATTTTACCATCCTTCCCCACAGGCTTCACGGGACTATGATCCCCCTCCCCCCGGAGGGTGTACATCCTCTGGCCCGACTCCCAGCTCATCTGCCCCCCTGAGGTTCCTCCATGGATTCTCCCTCCATGGCAGGGTCAGGTGTGGGGGAGCTGGCAGTCCCCCGGAACCCAGTATGTGAAATCTGGTAGTGGGGGGGGAGACTTCACCGGATCAATTGGGCCATCACAGGACTGTGGATCCCAGGCCATTTATTATTTTCTCCCTCCCTTCCAATGTCAGCACATCAGCTTCTGAGCCTCCCAACCCATACTGCCCTCCAGCCACCACTAGAGGGCAGTCAGCAGGCGGGATGAGTAATCCCCTACCCCAGAGAGAGGAGAGTAGTCCTCCAGATGCTCAATCTTATTACCCCCCTGTCAACTCCCAGCAGCCCAGGCTCATCCCCGAACCCAGGTCACCAGCGTGGTGCAAGGTGTGGCATCCAGTGCCTCAACCCTCAGCACCACTGGGCTGGCTATTCTACTTTTTTAAGCTCTGTTTTCCCTCCCCATATGGAATTGAATTCTAAAATATATAATCCATGCTTTTGTGTTATTTGGGGCAGGTGGTTAAACCCCATTAAAAGAATTACTACCTACCAACCAGTAACTCAAGGGGGTATAGGAATGGTACATCCCTTAATATTTTTCATTCTATATTTTGGACAGGTAATCTCACTCCTGTTATGATAGACACAACTGCCAGGTGGAGTGTTTGGGGTAAAGAATGGATTTCTCAGTTCATACCGAAATGGTCTGAACAAAAATGAACATTTAAACTATCTAAGGGTGTCCTACCACCTTTAATAATTTCCACTATGCAAAAAATTAGTTCCTGGAAAATAACCATCAAAGATCTACAGATTCTCCCTAGACAACTGTAATACAAATAAATCAGATTAACCTTCTTTACTGAACAGTTAATTTTCCCAAAAGGTACATCTCAGACTTTCCCACAGACTGTTAAGCAACTGACAGATATTAGAATGGCCAAACTCCTCTGGGACACGATCTAGTTATCATGTCATGGGAGGCTAGGGGTTAAAAATAATCACAAACATAAATCATTAGAGGACCATTATTGTCCTAGAGATATCTGTAATATTCTTCTAGAGACACAGGGACATTTATTTTTTGAATGCCAATATATTATTAGTTTTTGGAACCTTTTGGCAAATAAAGTACAGGATCTGAACTTTTGGAAAATGACTTATGATGTGCTCTTATTGGAAATATTTTATGAGCCTTGTCTAAAATATTCTCCCAGTACCCTTAGACTTACAGTATCTGTAGTATCTTAAAATATCATATTTGGTAAGCCCGTTGTCATTTGGTTCTGCAGCAACATTATTTACCACAGCAGGAATTGGTTAGGTTTCTTGTAGGATGAGTAAAACAAATAAATTGTAAGGAAAGGAAGACTGTGAGTTCTCAGCAACTATGCAAATCTTGGAAGCACTGTACCGGTTGGTTACAGTAATCATTTCTCAAGTATTCAGTGTTTTCTGTAAAGAAAGAAAGGGGGGGGGGATAACCAATTGATTTGCTTTTGGGCAAGTATTATTTTTCTTAATTCAGTTGATTCACAGTTTCTTCTTTTTTATGGAGTAGGATGTTATTGTTGACTGTTATCCAATGTTTTCTAAAGCAAGTGGTGATTTTCTTTGTCTATATGTATTGTTTGACAATTCACAATAAAAACTTATCACTTTTCAAGAAGTGCCACAGCTTCCACCTGAAAAACCAGATGGGATCTGTTTAGTGTCTCATCTGAAGGAGAGCACACCCTGACAGTACAGCACTCGGGTGCCAGTATTTATGGTATGAGCACAATCCCAGTGTGGGACTAGAACCCACAACCTTCTGGCCTAGGGGTGGATGTGCTACCAACTGAGCCACATTGACACCTTGGAGCACTTCACTACAGTGACTAATATTCACCGATATAGGACTGGACATTATACACCACCACATCCTTGACCAGCATCCTGTGTTGCCTGTGGCAGGACTTCTATCCCCTCTATTTTATTATTTTCTTTCCTGTTTATGAAGCAGGTTGGATGGATATAATGAACCTAGAGGTCCTTTTGACCTTAACCTTGAGGACAGGAAATAATTTCTAACTGGCAGCTGTTTATAAAATTCTTATTCTCAGAAATGATATTGGTTCTCTTAAATTATTCATAGTTAACTGTACCTGAGTAAAAAGTGATACAAAAAATGAATTTTGCATTGTTTTGTTTTATGGGCAGTATTCTGTTACAATTCTCTTCATGGAACCAGTAATTTGGAGTTTTTAACTACATCACAGTTTGTGCACAGAATTCTAAGCATTGTTCTAATAGGTCAACAGCTCATAATAAGCATTCTGTACATAAACCGTGACATAGTAAAAACTCCAAATCACTGGTTCTGTGAAGAGAACTGTAACAGAATGCTGCCTAATACAGTTTTTCACATCACTTTTTATTCAGGTACAGTTAAGTAAGCAATAAGGCCTGAAGGGGTGTGTGTAAAGCATATTTTACAGCACGGCCGGGGCGTAGTAAGGCAACAGGCCAAAGGCCAAGTGACTTCAGCAGCTGGACATGCTGTAAAATATGTTTTACACACATCTCTGAGTGCCTTATTGCGTTTATAAAATTGGCTCCTTTTTTTTCACTTTTTACTGTTGGGGAAAGCATGTTTATATGTAGAAACAATAGATTAACTTGTGTGCATTTGCGAGAAAATAGTTCTTCTACCCACTGCAAGTGATGTCCTTGTATTTTTGCCTATTTTCTTCTTCCTTTTTTGTTCTCTGTTTTTCTCCACACTCAAGATATGGAATGTTGATCATGGAATGTTTACCACAGAATACATGGATTCAAAATTCTGCTCAGTTCCACTGGCAGAATGTTTCTCTCCTAACACTCTGTACACACAGACAACAAATGCCTTTGTCACAGCCAGAGCCTCGATTATTTCATCGTCAGGGCAAGAAGAAGAGAGTTCCCTAATGAGCAGGTAAAGACAGAAGGGGGGTTTTTCATTGTCAGCAAAGAAACAGTTGTAGTGAAAACTATGAACAATACTTATTGTTTCTAATTTGTTTATATATATATAAGGAGTGTGAGACAATCAGGGAAACAATGTTTAATTAATTTGTTTTATTTTCTTTAAGGTAGTTTTATTTTTAGGGCCCAGCTGAAGTTTTTTTTACAGTCTAAAGGCAGCAGCCATGTTTGTGGTGGAAGATCAGTTCTAGCTGTAGTGCACTAACAGAAATGCCTGTATTCCAAATGCCCATCGGTCTGGGTTCCAGACTCTTCACTGCTGAGCAGTCCTTGTTTTAACCATGTGTAAACCACATTTTCACATAAATAAGAGCCAATCAGAATACTGGATTTTACCCTGTCATTTTACAAATAAGGATCATTTAAGAGAATGCATGTAATTTCTGAGACTAGGAACTTAATAAACGGATGCTAATTAGCATAAATGTCCTGTCTCCTTTAAATTACTATGGTACTATGTCTGAAGCTGTAATACTCATACCCATGTGACTCCTTCCCCCCATGGACTCCAAGTGGTGACATGTAATAGCTGGAGTCACCCATCTCCCATGAGGCAGACGGCATTCAGGACAGATACTAAGCACTCCCACTGCTGAGATGTGTGGTGGCCTAGGCACAGGACATGAAGCTGAGATACCAGCGTGGTAAGCAGCAGTGCTTACCATTAGGCTGTCAAGTGGGCTGGTGTATTTGTTTTGAGTGCTACTTGATTCTGGTCTTGTGTACTGAACACTACTGGCCTGCCTGATTTCCAAGCTTACGGAGTCCCACAGAGTGCCCCTCTGTAGAAGGCTTTTTTTCTAACTTGAATTACTATTGACATTTGGGATTTACAAGTCATCTCTCTCTTCCTGGATCTGGTAACATGACTGTGGACAATGCAGGTCTTGTTGAGTGCCAGTTTAGTAGGAAGGAAGGAGAGAGTTGTTACATTTGTACACGAAAACAGAAAGCTCAATTCTGTGTCTATTCCAGTGAGATCTAGCAAGGTTCCTTAAACATTTGGTGAATTGAGCTCCTTATTGTGGATAATTCTGGCTGCCCTCATTTGAAAGCTCTGAATTTGCTTTAGTCTGCCCTCAGCACAAGACTACATAATATCTGCAAAGCAAAACTAAAGTAAGACATTTGAGTTGACATTGTGTGATTTTAGTATCAGGGTAGTGTCTAATAGAGTTTAGTTAAATACAACTGAAATTTGACTTTGAATACTATATTATTTTTATTTTTAGTTGCTGTTTTTGCCCCATTTTTACGGCTGCCTGGGCAGAGCCCTGCAGATGTTTTGCTAAGAGAGATGAAAATGGACAATGGAAGCACATGACTGGTTTCAGGCATTGTGGCCTTGCACAGTGCTGCAGTCAGTGCTGTAGCATTGTTTTTTCACCATCCCTCCCCTCCACAGTCGCACTAGTCCCTCCTCTTGGTGGGTGCACTCTTTTTTTGGACACTCATCAGTTCTGCAAGAGCCTGCCATGCCCAAGATGACTGACATGAGCTTCCTGCGCATGTGCAATTATTGAGGCCATGATGAGCGAAAGAGTCCGCTGTGCCCAAGATGGCCAATGTGAGCTCATAGATACATACATAGATACATAGATACATAGACAGTGTCGGCATCCCATGCCCTCTAGTCCTGGAACATCTTTTTTGCTTAAAAATAGTGTTTTCCTGCACCCTGTTCCTCCCTGTAAGATACTTGTATGTCTCTATCATATCCCCTCTCTCCCTCCTCTCCTCCAGGGAGTACATGTTCAGTTCCTTCAACCTGTCTTCATAGGACTTGTGATGCAATCCATGCACCATCTTTGTTGCCCTCCTCTGAACCTTCTCTACCCTGTCTATGTCCTTACGTAGGTATGGTCTCCAGAACTGTACACTGTACTCCAGGTGGGGCCTCACTAGTGTCTTGTATAGTGGAATTATGACCTCCCTTTCCTGCTGGTGATACCCCTGCCTATACATCCCAGCATCCTATTTGCTTTACCTGCTGCCTTGTCACACTGTTTCCCTACCTTGAGGTCATCAGAGATGACAACCCCAAGATCCCTTTCCTGCTTGGTGCATGCTATATCCTCACCCCCCAACTGATATATTGTGCCAGGGTTCTTGTGCCCCATATGCATTATCTTGCACTTCTTTGCATTGAATTTCAACTGCAAACCCTGACCATTCTTCAAGTTTCTGCAGGTCTCTTCTCATTCTGTCTACACCTCTGGTGTGTCTACTCTGTTACAGAGCTTTGTGTCATCAGCGAACAGTGAAATTTTGCCTTCTAGATCCCACGCAATGTCACTGATGAAGATGTTGAATAGGACCAGTCCCAGCACTGATCCCTGTGGTACCCACTGGTCACTCTTCCTCTGTGGAGTGACAGCCATTTACCACCACCCTCTGTGTCCTGCCACCCAGCCAGTTACCTACCCACCACACTACTGTCCTGCCCACACCCATATTCCCCAGTTTGTGTAATAGTCTTCTATGGCACAGTGTCAAAGGCCTTGCTGAAGTCCAGATAGGCCATGTCCACTGCCCTCCTGATCCACCTCCCTAGTCACCCAGTCAAAAATTCAACGAGGTTGGTCTGACATGACCTCCCCCTGGTGAAACCATGCTGCCTTGGGTCCTGTAGTCCATTGACAACCAGATGTTCCGCTAATCTCTCCTTCAGTAGTGCTTCCATGATCTTCCCCACTACCGAGGTGAGGCTGACTGGTCTGTAGTTCCCTGCTTCCTCTTTGTTCCCACTTTTGTATAAGGGGATTACATCTGCTGTCCTCCAGTCTTTGGGTACCTCCCTGTTTCCAGTGATCGGCTAAACAGGATAGCCAGAGGTTCAGCCACCACCTCTTAGTTCTTTAAGGACCCTGGGGTGCACCCCATCTGGCCCCATTGCTTTATCAACTCTTATTACTTCCAGTTCCTTCAGGACCCTTTCTCGTGTAAAGGGACTTGTGTCCATTTCTGCACCATTCTCACCCCTTGTACTCCCTTCAGACCCATTACCCCCCTCTTCCTCAGTAAAGACTGAGCAGAAATACCTGTTCAATATGTCAGCTTTACTGTTGTCATCCTCCACGCGGCTCCCATCCTCCCCCTTCAGTCTCACTATCCCTCCCTTTGTCTTTCTTTTTTCACTTATGTACCTGAAAAAGGTTTTGTCGCCTTTACCCACTGATTTTGCAATGTGTTCTTCTGTCTGAGCTTTGGCTTCCCTTACTGACTTCCCTGCCTCCCTATGCTTCTCCTGGTACTTCTCCTATCCCTTCTGCCTGTGTCTTTTGTATTGCCTGAATGCAATCTTTTTGGCTTTCACTTTCTTTGCTACCTCTTTGGAAAACCATAATGGTCTCCTCTTCCTTTCCTCTTGCTAACCTGCTTAATGCATAATTCTATTGTTCTTATAATCCCCATTTTAAATACTGCCCACTGTTCCTCAACCCCTGATTCCTGTCCCATTCCCCTTAATGCCTCTTTCAAGTATCTCCCCATTTTCCCAAAGTCTGACCCCCTAAAATCCAGGATACGTGTTTTTTGTGGTTTGGTTCTGCTCTTTCTGTGATTTCAAACCACAATGACTGGTGGTCACTGTTACCCAGGTGCTCCCCCACTGTTATCCTCATCACACTGTCCCTGTTTGTGAGCACAAGGTCCAGTATTGCCTTCTGCCGAGTTGGTTCCTTGACCAGTTGCTTGAGAAAGGCACCCTGAAGGGAGTCCAGGCTAAATCTGCTCCTAGTTGATGCTACTGCTGGGATGCTTCAGTCCACGTCTGGAATATTGAAGTCTCCAACCAGTACTACCTCACCCTTGTCTGCCATCCTTTGGATGGCTAGCATCAGCTCCCTATCTGTTTCTTCCTCCTGGGCTGGTGGTCTATAGACCACACCTGTGCGGATGGCTGTCCCCATTTTCCTTTCCAGCTTAACCCACAGTATCTCTCCCCCATTTTGTTCCTCCTGGATCTCTGTGGCCCTTATGTCATTTTTCACATACAGTGCCACTCCTCCTCCTCCCTTCCTGCCTGCTCTGTCTCTTCTGAATATGTTGTAGCCAGGTATGGCCATCTCCCAGTCATGGTTATCATTACACCAGGTTTCAGTGATGGCACGATGTCCAGGTCTGACTGTACCATGACAGCCTCAGATCTTCCATCTTGTTGCTAAGGCTCCTGGCATTTGCACACATGGCTTTCCATGATTTGACCTCCCTAGACTGCTTCACTGTTCTACTCAGCCTCTTCCTTGGTTGTCATTTATCCCTGGTTCTTCTTGCTGTCTGCCCTTCTGCTGAATTTTGCCCTTTTCCTGCTTATCCACCTCTTTGGCACTAATCTCCATCTTTTGCACACTGCTTTGCAGAGATAGCCACTCCTCTGGTTCACTGGTTCCACTGCTAGCTGTGGGGGTGAGCAAGAGGTACCCTCCTTGCTGGCCTGCCACCCCTTTGCTAGTTTAAATGCTTGTCAATGTAGCATTTAAACTTATCATTGAGTGCTTGATTCTCCTCCAGGATGGATGCAGGCCGTCAGGCTTGAACAAACCTCCATCCCTCCAGGTGGGTCCCCAGTCACCAATGAATCCAAACCCTTCCTCACAGCACCAGTTCTTCAACCATGAGTTAAAGTTCCTGGTGCATGCACTCCTATGCTCTCCCTTGCCTCTCACAGGTAGTACTTCTGAGAAAGTGACAGAAGTAGCTACTTGCTTGAGACCCCTCCCCAGTTTCCTAAAGCTCAGTTTGGATGCATGAGTATTGTGGCTGTGATGCGCATACTCAAGATGGCCACTGTCCTGTTGAGTCTGTGTTTATACTGCAGTGGTGGAATTTTTGGCATTTTGAAATAGTACATTTATATTTTTATTTATCTATTTTTTATCATTTCTTCTTTATACAGTATCTGTCTGTGTTTGTGGGTTGCAAGGAAAGCTCTGAGCTCCTTAGTCACAAGTGATTATACAGTAGAACACTGCATTGGTTAAATGCAATTCTGATTTATTACTGCATCAGGGTTATTCTTTTATCTGATAGTCATGTAAGTGGATTTACTGTATAACAACTTTTGCATAAGAAAAAAAAATGTATTAGTGCAGTTCAGTCTGTGTAGTCCAGGTTGCCTGTCCAGGCTGTGTGTGGGTGCTGATGTGTGATATGGCCGCTACTATACATTTAATCATTTCACTACCAGTCTAGCATTGCTTATAAAGTGCTTTGGGATACATTGTGTATGAAAAGTGCTATATAAATGCTGATTCTTCTTCTTTTGTGTACTGCAGTTGTGGATGTTTACCATTTTGAAAGGTTATATTATGTCTTTATACTGTATGTGTCTGTGGGCTGAAGAGAAAGCTCTCATTTCCTTCTTCACAAATAATTATATAGTGAAGCCCTGCCTTGACACATCAGTAAAATGCAGTTTTCTTTTATCAGATATTCATGTACAGTACGTGAATCAGCAAAAATTGGTGGTCATCATTATTTCATCTATTCTTTTATTAGGTATTCATTAAGCTGGTGTCCACTGTGGCATTTTAGGGTTACAGTACTGTTTAGATAAAATAGCCATGTACTATTCAAGGTTAACTAGGCCATCCTGGACATGCTTCATATCAGGAGCTGGTGAGCATTGTTCAGGGTGTTGTTAATCAGTCAAGAGCTAGACTCGGTGGGGAAGGGAGTTATTCACTAAAAAAAAATAGAAATCCTGTTTCAGTGCCCTTCAGGAATATCCTTCCCATCAAACAGGAAATGTTGCTTGGCTATTTATACTAATCCATTTTCCCTTTATTTCTACAGGTCTGACAGAACAGCTGCCCCATGTCACCAACCCTGCCTATCAGATAAGTACTGTTTAATTTTAAATCTCCTATCTGTCCGCTTTTCTCCCTAAAGAACTATGGATTCTTTGTGACCCCATCTCTATTTTTCTTTTACAGGTATGACCAAAGATGCTCCAAGACCCTCCCCCCAGGCTTTCCAAGACCCAGATAGGAGATCCCCTATCCACTAATTATGGTAGGTGGAAAAGAAAAATGAAGAAAAGCAGAACCCCAGTGGAAACAAGATGTTGCATATCAGTTGGGTTATGTGGGAGCAATAAATTGTTTACAAAAACATTTCTGGCAACTGCTGGCTTTTCCAGCAACTCCCCCACCACCACCACCACCACCACCACATGCAGTATGGTCTACTAGTTAGAGCAGTGTTGAGAACTGGGAGATCTCACCAGTTTAAACACCGCTACAACAAAATTCTCACCATGTGGCCTTGAGCAACTTACCTAACCTCCCAGTTGTTCAGTCAATTAAATTACAAAAATGGCTGAAAGGAGGACCCCACTGGAAATGTCATGTTGCATCTCAGCTGGACTATCATAGATAAATGCATTAGAGAAAAAAACATTGCCAGCAGCTGCTGAACTTTTACAGTCCTCCCCTACCTCCCTCTCCTCCCAGTGGTTAAAGCACCATTGGGGAAACAGAAGATGAAAGGTTCAAGCCCTGCTAGTGCCACATACTCAGTGTTACCATAAGCAAATCACGTCACCTCCCGCTACTCCAATCCTTGCAGCTGCAGAACTTTGTAAAGACAAGACCCCAAAGAAAATGACACAGTTAATTTCTGCTGTGCTATCCTGGGTAAATAAATTGTAAGAAATAAAAAAAAATATCTGCCCTTACTGGCCTTTTAGTAAAGATAGTGTGTGTATCTGATTTACACTCTGGTGGTCCACACCATTTTAGAACTGCATTGTGTCATTTATGTACCTTTCAGACACAGAGTTCTGTAGCACAACATGGATGCATTGTGCTAAGAATGGAAGAGCTGAACAAGGTGATTAAGAACATCACATTATGCAGTTCTAAAAGGTATGCCATCTGAACAGTAACAATTGCACAGTGAATGACATTACAGCGGCAATTCACTGTTGCTGCTGTAATGTACCCACGGGACCCGGCAATTCACTGTTGCTGCTGTAATGTACCCACGAGACTGGGCACTGCTTTGACAGGGTATTGCACCCCACCCCGAGTCAACTCAGACTCAGAGTTGATAATCCTAAAGTATGGGTGGTGCAGGAGGCAGAAGACAGTTTACTTGATGGATTTATGCTGATTGCAACTTGCGGTCAACATAAATCCATCACTGTGATGTCAGGCAACATAATTTTTGTTGAACTGGTGTCATGGATCCATTCTAAAACAATCTTTGCTAGCAGCGCATAACTCAGAAACACCAGTAAAAATGCAACAGTAACAGAATGTGAACCGGTACTTGACAATTAACTTCTACTGAAAACGTAGACTTGAAGGACATATACAGTTCTTCTTTAACATTTAAACAAATTGAGGGAGAGAATCGGTATCTGTGGACTAGATGAGGATGGTTGCAGGGCAAAGAATGGCAGAGTGTGTGATTTGCTAAATTATATTTATAACACAGCAAGAGTCAGACGCTCACCACCTCCAAAGATAGCAACACCAGTATTTGATGAAGCTACGTTGTCATTTTCTTACACAAGACGATCATACAGCACAATGCAGATTAACTGCCTGATGCATTTTGGATTATAAGATCCTTTATCTTAATCTGTATTTTGTCAGACTGAGTACTGTATAGTGCATATTAATGTCATTGAACTTTAGTCTCTCCAATTTGTTAAATAAATTGCCATAGTTAGCATTAAGTTCTGGTAAGATGTCGTAATCATCAGGAAAGATGTCACCTGCTTGTTTACATTTCTGCATGTGCTCCGAGGTCCTTAGAAAGCTCCATGGGGGATCAGCATTGGCTCCAGCTAGTAGGTCATTAATTGTTTCAGTCTCTGAGTCGTCCCCACTTATGCTTGTTTAAGCCATCAAAAGGGCCACCAGATAGTTGATGATGTAAAAACTATCTTGCAAAAAGTATTTATTTACAAAAAAATTGAGTTTAATAAGCACACTGTTCTCAAAAAACAAATGAAAACTACAATATAAGCACCACCGAATATAATGGCATCAAAAATCATATCCTTGTCAGGGAAATTTCAACTGACAATGAGCGGCTCCGAAAAAAAGGAAAAACCACAAACAAAGCAAACTTTCGAGCACTCGTACCTTTTCAACAAGATGCTGCACCTAAACATCAACAAGCAAAAAGCACAAAAAGGTGCGCAAAACAAAACCAGTACTCACGAATGCAGCTCAAGTGGTTTTAATGTGCAAAACTCCACAAAACAAGTCCAGCAAAAAAAAAAAAAATAGTGCCTCAACCCCATGCGGGTTCTTCAAAGAGAGAGTGAACATGGAAACAACATCAAAGCTTTTAAAGCCATATCTTAAAGTGACAGTATTATAAAGGGCATGGGTCTTATCTAACTTCACGACAGTGGGTTGCCAATTAGCCCCATCAGCACAGGGAGATAGTGTGAGGAGGGGAGGGAGGGGGGACATAGGGGAAGACAACCCCCTGGTTCCCTGTGTGCATTTGGGTTCTCAAAGTTCTGTCTTCTCCACATCTGCTTCTGATAGGTTTGGGTTCATTTTCACATGATTAATGTGTGCTCTCCTTAGGTGAGGGCCAGACCTGTTGAACTTTAGTGGATCTGCCACCCCCAGGCGTGTCCTGCACCTAGGAGCAGATCTTACCATTAGTTCCTGAGGGGTCTTTCTCTGCCACATAAAGGGGGGTAAATATCCAGTCTTCTTACCTCCCCTCTCATCATCAGTCTCCTCCTCCTCCCAACCCTACCCCACCACATGATTGTCAGGTCCATTATTGAAATTTTAATCAAGAAGACATACCACAGGGTTGGTGTCTCAGAACTGACTGCCATTTTATTTGTTCTCTGGTCCCTGTGTACAGGTCTATCTTTAATGACCTTTCCCCCTCTACCCCTCTCCAATCTGGATCAGCAATGGGATCTTCCTGGGGGGGGCAGCTCCATAACAGGTCCATGGGTGCAGGTCAAAGGCCTATCTTCTTGGGGGGGCAGCTCTACTCCAGGTCCACAGCGTAGGTCAGGAGCCTATATGTCCAGGGGTATCTCACCACGTGACAGCACGCAGGGCCCCCCTTCCATTAGTCTGAGGACAGACTGTTTCTTTAAGTAATTTCTTGGACATATTTCATCTCATATTGTGCAAATCTGTCTCTCGGATGTCATCACATCAGCTGTAGTATAGCACAGCCCAGTGGTAGGCGGGAGATCCTGCATAGCCAATGGACAGCTCCATTAAACAGCCCTGGGCACTCCGTTTGCACCGCAATCTGAAGTGCCTTTTATGCAATCCAGCATTGCTGTGGTTGTTCTCAGTGGTCTAGTCAGAGCCAACCCCTCGGGTGGACTCAGCTTTTCCCTCCATTAGTTCGAGGTAGCACCCAGGGATCCACTCCCCACCAGACCACATTTCAAACCATATACAACATTTATTCAGTGTCATTTCAATCTGATCCCTGTGCCCACACTGTCCATCTCTGTGATTTTATCGCTCGCATGTCTAGACATGCAGTTCTGGTTACTCCCTGTCTGGGCGTGTGTTACATCCCCGGGTAGAACTCGGCTCTGTACATCTCACAGCTATCCATTACTGTCCCCCCCCCACTGGCCCTAGATATCACAGTGGTCAATAATGTATCTCTGGTTTACCTTATATTCAGGTGTTCTTGGTCCTGTACTTTCAAGCTCAGCCATGCATCACCCAGGGATTGGTACTATTACCCTTAAAATTCTGCGTTACAGATCTGATTTGCGGGCACCATGAGGGCCTCCCACCCCATCCCACCCCACAGTCTTCCAAAATGTAGAGCAGCCTCTGCTTCTGATGAACCATAAAGTACCCCTTGCTGTTAAATAAAGTTACATACCTTATTTTGCTGCAAAGATTATTATCTGGGGCTCTCGTTCATCTCACAGAGGGCTGCTCTTCTCCACCAGCACAGGCGCATGTTCATAATTTTACTTGAAGGTGCTCCCCAGCTCCACGATCGCTGCTGTCAACCTACTGGGAGTGCCTGCCCCTCCAAGACCCACACCCTTGCCAAACGGGGGCCAGATCTTCATCAATCCCCTCCCCTTCCTTTTATTGGCATACCAGACTGTGATTTTAATTTATGTTTCATTATTCGTGGCGCTCCCGCTCATCCATGGCATTACTCCTCCCACCAGAGCGAGCACAATTTATAGATGCTCCCCAGTCCTACAATCCTCAGCTGGACTAGAAATATCATTGGTGGATGGCCAGTTGAAGGTTTTTAAAAGTTCCTTCACATACTGCAGTGTGGTAAGACCTTGCTGCTTTCGCTTCTTCCACTCCATTGTCTTGTCTCAGGTTGTTTTCCTGACATTCTGCTCTTCCTGGATAGCCGCTACTCTTCAAGGGTGGAATGGTGGTGCCTTTGGAGTTAAGGAATTGTGTAGCTTCCTCCGATAATTCATAGACACATAGAAACATAGAAGTTGATGGCAGGTAAGGACCGCAAGGCCCATCCAGTCTGCCCATTTCTTTTTCTACCTTATAAATATGCCATCGGCCTTTGCTCTGTCAGTGGCCTATCTATTCATAGTCATTTGTATTGCTCCCTTATGCCTATCCCATGCCTGTTTGAAGCCCTGCACTGTATTCATAGCCACCACTTCTTGTGGTAAGCCATTCCATGCATCCACCACCCTTTCTGTGAAAAAGAATTTCCTCACATTCCCTCTTAATCGGCCCCCATCTTATCTCATGCTGTGTCCTCTTATCCTGCTATTTTTCTTATATTTAAACATATTAGACTCTTTCACCTTGTTAATGCCCTTAAAGTGTTTGAATGCCTCGATCATATCACCCCTCTCCCTCCTTTGCTCAAGGGTATACATATTGAGCTCTGTTAATCTGTCCTCATATGTCTTCTGATGCAGTCCCTGCACCATTTTGGTTGCCCTTCTCTGGACTGCCTCAATTTGGTTAATGTCCTTGTGAAGGTGTGGCCTCCAATACTGCATGCACTACTCCAGATGGGGCCTAACGAGTGTCTTGTAAAGAGGGATTATTACCTCCCTCTTACGACTTGTGATACCCCTACTAATACACCTTAACACCCCCCCTAGCCTTACCTACTGCTTTAGAGGTCTGCTTGGATGATTTCAGGTCATCAGTGATGATGATGCCCAAGTCCCTTTCTTCATTTGTGACTGCTAGCAACTCCCCTCCCAGCCTATAGGTGGCTTTAGGGTATCTCTTCCCTATGTGCATGATTTTGCACTTCTTTGCATTAAATCCCAGTTGCCACTCTTCTGACCATTTTGCTAGTTTATCCAGATCTCTTCTCATTCTGCCCACCCCATCTGGATCATCTACTCTGTTGCAGATCTTGGTGTCATCTGCAAACAGACAAGCCTTACCCTCTAGTCCATCTGCAAGGTCACTAATGAAGATGTTGAAGAGGACTGCCCCAGAACTGATCCCTGAGGTACCCCACTTGTGACTTGCATCTCTTCTGACTGTATGCCATTTACACCACTGTCTGTTTTCTGCCCATCAACCACTTTTCCCCAGTTGACCAACTTCTGACCCACCCTGAGCCTACCCAGCTTATTTATCAATCTTCTATGTGGAACAGTGTCAAAAGCTTTGCTGAAGTCAAGGTAGGCGCATCAACTGCCCCCTTGGTCCACCACTCTGGTTACCCAGTCAAAGAAATCTATGAGATTAGTTTGACAGGACCTTCCTTTTGTAAACCCATGCTGTCTTGGATCCTGTGCCCCTATGGATTCCAGGTGTTGCACTATCCTTTCCTTAAGGAGTGCCTCCATAATCTTGCCCACTACTGAGGTAAGACTGACTGGTCTGTAGTTCCCTGCCTCCTCCCTGCTACCACTCTTCTGAAGCGGGATCACATGAGCCCTTTTCCAGTGTTCTGGGACCTCTCCTGTGCTCAGAGACTCACTAAACAGTTCTGCTAATGGCTCTGCTAGTTCCACCTTTAGCTCCTTAGGTACCCTGGGATGTATGCCATCAGGTCCCATTTCCTTATCCACCTTGAGATTAGCAAGCTCTTGTAGGACCCTTTCTTTTGTGAAGGGAGTAGTGCTCACCTCCCTCCCACCTGTGTCCATGATGCTGAGGTGTGGGCCCTGCCATACCTTCTCTTCGGTAAATACTGAGCAAAAGTATCTCTTTAGGATAGATGCTTTCACAGGGTCCTCCTCCTCCTCACATGCTTCCATTTCTCCATTAAGCTTAGCAATACCCCCTCTGGACTTTCTCCTTTCACTACTGTATCTATAGAAAGTCTTGTCACCTTCTTTTACTGTTTGTGCTAGTGTTTCCTCAGTTTGGGACTTTGCCTGCCTTACTGCCTTCCCTGCTTCCGTTAGGGCAGTTTGGTATGCCTCCCTATCTTCATCCTGCTGTGTTCCCTTATATTTCACGAGACCAGCCTTTTGACTCCTGACCTTTTCTCTTACTGTATTTGAGAACCAAAGTGGTTTCCTTCTTCTTTTGCACTTCCTTTTCTGTCTAACACAATGGGATGTTGCTTCAGTATTGCATCCTTAATGCTTGCCCACTTTGCTACCCCCTCACCTGTGTTTCTTTTGCCAGGGCTAGCTTAACTCTGTTGGCCATCTTATCAAAGTCGGCTCTTCTGAAGTCCCATATTTTTGCCTTGGAATGAGATGATTTAGATGTAGCAGCTAAATTGAACCATACCATGTGATGATCACTGGCCCCCAGGTGACCTTCTACCTGGAGATCTGTGATCCCTTCCTTGTTAGTCAGTACTAGATTTAGGATAGCCCTGTCTCTTGTGGGTTGCTGTACCAGTTGTTTGAGACCCTCCCCCTGCAGGGAATCCACTATGTGTCTAGTTCTGGCAGATGTTCCTGCTGGTATTGACCAATCTGTATCTGGTATGTTGAAGTATCCCATTATCAGAGCCTCCCCTTTAGCTGTCATGTTTTGTATATCTTCTAACAGTAATGTGTCTATGTCCTCCCCCTGGTCTGGGGGCCTGTAGACAACCCCAGTTCTTATGGCTGTCCCATTTCCTGTTTCCAGGGTGACCCACAGTTCTTCTGGCTCCTTATGTGTATTCTGAATTTCTGTAGCTTTGATATTTTCATTGACATACAGGGCCACTGCTCCCCCTCTTTTTGCACCTCTGTCTCTTCTGAACAATACATAGCGAGGTACTGAAGTCTCCCAAGTGTGATTACTGGTAAACCATGTCTCACTAATTGCTACTATGTCCAGTTTAGAAAGGATTGTAGTGCACCTCTTGAATGAACAAAACGACAACTGAAAAATGTGAAGATTTGGAAAATCACTCCTGCAGGAGCAACTTGCGGATCTGTGGTGTTGAGGAGGAGGATGGCCGCAACATGCATGCTTTTATGCATGGCATACTGAGGGAGCTCCTCCACCAAGGCCCAAGCATTCAAAATGCTTTGGGCCCTCCGAGAGTATGATGATGAGTCTTGCTGGGTAGGGCATTTGGAATTTTAACTGCTGTGCTTTGAGGGCCCTTAGAAGTGGTGCGTAGACTCTACACTGTGCTGCAATTGCCACCGAGTAATCATTATCAAAGAATAGTCTAGTGTTTTTATATGTAATAGTTTTCAGTCTCCAAGCTGTAAGTAATAGTTGCTGTTTCATGGCGTAACTTAGAAATTTGACCACAATCAATTGCGGCCTCTGTTCCATAGTCTGTGGTTTTGGTGTGAGCGCCCTGTGCACTCATTCAATAGCGAGAGGTATGCTTGGGCCTTGGTGGAGGAGCTCCCTCAGTAAGCCATGCATAAAAGCATGCATGTTGCGGCCATCCTCTTCCTCAACACCACAGATCCGCAAGTTGCTCCTGCAGGAGTGATTTTCCAAATCTTCACATTTTTCGGTTGTCTTTTTGTTCATTCAAGAAGTGCACTACAATCCTTTCTAGTCAATTGGTTTGGGTATTCAGTTCAGTTTGCTGTGATTCAATTTTTGATATTTGTGTGCTCAGTTTTGTTATCTCTGCTGCCAGCTCCATTTTAAATGTTTGAACTTCAATTCTGAATTCTTTTAGTTTGTTTAATATAGATGAATTGGAGGGCTGGTTTGGGTTTTCAGTGCTAGCCTCCATGGCCTGGTTGTTTTTTTGAGCCTGCGGTTCCACACTTGTAGATCGGGGGTCATCCGACATTGGTCGATTGTGGGTTTTCTTTTTTCTGCCAGCCATCAGCTAGTATGGCTTCTTTCTGTTAGTTTTCTTTTGTATTGTTAGTAATTTCTGTATTTTTAGGAGCGTTTGGGATGAGGTTTAGTTGGAGCTTGATGCTCAGTACTGCATTCCCCTAGATGGTGTCACTGGAAGTCTCCCTTTTGCAGCGCTTTGTTTTGTGTTTGTATGCTTAACATGTGGGCTACCCATTGGACACTGCACTGACCCTATTACCACTGGCTGCAGTCCTGAATTCCTTTGTTTAGCCTGGTTGAAACCCTGCCAAACCTTACTAGTCCTCACATTGTGAGAAAGGCCCAAAGAGCACTCACAAATAGAGTGTGTGTCGTCCTTGTAGATTTTATAACTGCAAATACAATATCTAAATTAAGGTTCTTTAGATTTTGGTGGCATACAGAGATGATCATAGTAAACTGTTATAGAAAATAACTAAAAAAGACAACAGCTTTTTTTTTTTTTTTTTTCCCTCCTCTCCCCCGCAGTCCCCCTCTCTTCGGGAGACACTCTACGGCCTTTTCAGCCCTCGCTCACCTGCCTGTAGACCAGAGCAGTCCATCCCGCAGACGCGTGGTTTCCCCAGGTGGGAGTGCAGGGTGGGGCCTACACCCGAGACTTACTGGAATTCGTCGGGATGCTGTCTCTGGGCAGGCAGGGGCTTTGGTCGGGGCCTAGTGCTCCGTCTACGGGGGACCGCGAGGTGCTTTCCGGTGTTCTTACTCGCGGCGTGCCGTGTCCCCTGGCGTCAAGGCGCTGGCGCCGACGTCGGCACGTCACCCCTTCTTCCTGCCATCGGCCTTGCTGCGCCTCAGGTCTCCACCTGGGGACAGTCAGCGCTGGGCTCTGGATCCCCTCCCCCTCCCCCGGAGGGCAGGCAGTCCCTGGGGCGCTCAAGCCCTCTCCCGGCCGACCCTCCAGCTTCCGGGCTCGTTCCGAACCTGGAGTCGCTGGCCGCAAGCGAAATCCAACCGCTGCGCCGGCGGGCCGGCACACAACAGCTTTCTTGATGTTATTTCCTATAGCATGTCCAATAAGGTTGATCAATAGTGGGAGAAAAAACTGAGAAGTGCTGGGGCTGCCCACATTATATATGCATTGACAGTGCACATCATTGTGGGTGGCTTTTGTCATTGAGGCACGGGTCAGGAAGCATAGGAAAACCAGGAGCAGTTTAAACATTCACAAATAGTGTTTTATTTTTCTCAATAACAGCAAAATAAAATTGTGTTCAGTATAACTATTTACAAAGGCAGTAGAGAGAAAACAGTCCTCCTTCTGAGTGTTTCTTCTCAGTTTCAAATCTCAGTCTCTCTCTCTCTCTCCCAAAATAGGAGGCAGTATGGCACAGTGGTTTAAGGCTCTGCGCTGCAAATCTGGAGACCTGGGTTTGAATCCCACAGCCCCACTTGCATACTGTGTGACCCTGAGCAAGTCACTTAACTTTCTCATGCTCCTAGGTTGCACCTGCAAACAAGCTTTCAGCTTAGTGTGTCTCACCTGGTAAAATAATTGGTTAAAAAAAAAAATTGCTGCTCTTTTTATAACAAGTCTTTGCAGGGAGCTCGTTAAAGAGATAGTGTTTTTACAGAATGTTCTTGTCAGTTTCCAATGTTCCTGCAGGTACAGCAAAAAGAACATAATGACCCAGAACAGAACTATTGTTTATATTCTGCAAAAGACTTAAAAACTGCATTTCTGGTTAACCCCTTGAGTTCCAAATAGCTTTTTGCAATAATTTCTAAAGTATAACTATATACAGTTTTAAACAAAGGGATCCCAGTTTCACATACAGTTTTACACAGAGGTTCACATGTATTTTTTTTTATAACTGCAGATATGCAAGGGGGAAGAAAAGACAGAACAGCAAGTGAAGGCAGAGAGATAGCAAGAGGCGGAGAATTGTGAAACCATCGGAGTGATCAGTTCCTAGGTCTCACGAGAAAATTTGGTTGCGCAACCAGACAGACAAGAGACAGAAAAGGAGAGGATAGAACAGACCTTTGTGTTTAAACTCTTTCTGCATAACAAATGGGGCAGGGCCCTATTCAACCCTGTCACATAACCCCCCCACCAAGAGGGAACCTGTTTTACAAAAACAGGTTTCCAAAACTTTCCTTTAATTATCTTCTAGCATTAGCTTATAACTTTTACAGTTCAGTGCATATGCAGCATAGCAAACAGAGAAGTTTCAACAACATTTTTTCAACCTTCAGAATTCTCATTTCCTAATCCATAACTTGACAGAAAATCAGCATTGACATTGTCTTTCAAAGATTTGTGCATCACTTTAAATTTAAATGGATGTAGTGCCAGGTACCACTGTGTGATTCTAGAATTTGTATCCTTCATTTGGTTAAGCCAACAGAGAAGACTGTGATCTGTTACAAGTACAAAGTCAGCTGCTAGTAAGTAAAATGTAAGGGACTCCATGGCCCTCTTTGCCGCAAGGCATTCCTTTTCAATGGGGAGTACCTTTTCTCTCTGTCGTGCAATTTCCTACTTATGTATAGAGTAGGATGTTCTTTCCCATCTATACGTGGACTCAATACTGCACCTAGGCCTAACTCTGGTGCATCAGTCTGTAACAAAAACTGTTTCTCAAAGTCTGGGCTTCTTAAAACAGGGGCTGAACATAATGCAGCCTTAATGGCTCGAAAAGCCTCATCACACTCTGGGTCCAATTCACATTATTCAGGAACTGTTTATTTGTGAGTTCAGTGAGGGGAGTAGCTAACTCGGAAAAGCTGGGAACAAATCTCTGATAATAACCAGTCAGCCCTAAAAATTACCTGACATGTTTCGTGGTTTTGGGGACAGGGCTATTCGCTACAGCTTCTGTCTTGGAAACCTCTGACTTGACTTCTCCATTTCCCAAAACATAGCCCAAATATCTGGTTT